>JALMGF010000124.1:447500-1190000 GCA_023333645.1 Sceloporus occidentalis
CACTCGCCTGCCCCAGGGGGACCACCGGGGTCCGCCTGAGCGAGGGTTACCTTCCCCAGCCCAGCACGGGGCACCAGATCGGTCATTGTCCTGGTTGTGGTGGTCGACGCCGACCACTCACCTATAAATCCGGCATAGGGTGCCTGACAACCCTGGGGAACCGTGGCGGAGTTCCACAACACCACCGGGAAAACCCAGTCGAGAAGGCCGAGATCAACGGAGCGAGGGTCGGATGCAGCAGGCAAATCCAACCTCATTGACTTCCAGGGGGCCCACTGGGGACCGCCTGAGCAAGGGTTACCTTCCCCAACCCAGCACGGGGCACCAGATCAGTCATTGTCCTGGTTGTGGTGGTCGACGCCGACCGCTCACCTATAAATCTGGCATGGGGTGTCTGACAACCCTGACAAACTGTGGCGGAGTTCCGCAACACCACCAGGAAAACACCGGTCCAGCAGGTCAAGACCAACGGAGCAAGGGTCGGATGCAGCCAGCAAATCAGACATCACTGACTTCCAGGGTCGCCCAACAACCGCAGCTTTGGGCCGCTGGGAGTCCGGGGCCGAGCAAACTCAGTCGCCTGGAGGGTGTCCAGCACCCAGGGCAGCTCTCCCCCAAGCCCAGGGAGAGGCCTCGGGCTGGGCCGCAATGGTTCCGGGGGACCCAGGGGCCATGACGGGAGAGCACGGGGAGGTGTGCCACTCACCTGCACCAGGGGGACCACCTGAGCAAGGGTTGCATTCCCCGGCCCGGCACGGGGCACCAGATCGGTCATTGTCCTGGTCGTGATGGTCGACGCCAACCAGTCACCTATATCTCCGGCGGAGGGTGCCTGACGACCCTGGCGAACCGGGACGGGGTTCCATGTCACCACCGGGAAAATCCGGCCAGGCATGCCGACTTCGATGGAGCGAGGGTCGGATGCGGCCGGCAAATCCGACCTCATTGACTTCCAGGGTTTTTCAAGCAACCTGGCCTGCCAAAAACAGGGACTTAGAGCAAAACTGCCAGCCGGTTGCGAGCAACTTGGCCTGCCGGGAACGGGGACTTTGGCCGGCGGCTACGAGAGGCTCGAGGGCGGGCCCGAAGGCGGGTTGGACCGCCGGTGCGGCACCCGGGCTGGGCGTCCCCAGGTCCGTGGAGCTCCTGGCGGGACCCTCGGAGGTCTACCGGACGGTGGGGTTCCCGGGAGCCGGCCCGGGACCTGTGCGGGTTGGACCGCCAGTGCGGCACCCGGGCTGGGCGTCTCCAGGTCCGTGGAGCTCCTGGCGGGACCCTCGGAGGTCTACCGGACGGTGGGGTTCCCGGGAGCCGGCCCGGGACCTGTGCGGGTTGGACCGCCGGTGCGGCACCCGGGCTGGGTGTCCCCAGGTCCGTGGAGCTCCTGGCGGGACCCTCGGAGGTCTACCGGACGGTGGGGTTCCCGGGAGCCGGCCCGGGACTTGGGCGGGTGGGACCACCGGTGCGGCACCCGGGATGGGCTGCCCGAGGTCCGGGGAGCTCCTGGCGGGACCCTCGGAGGTCTACCCTAAGGTGGGCTTCCCAGGAGCCGGCCCGGGACTTGGGCGGGTTGGACCGCCGGTGCGGCACCCGGGCTGGGCTGCCCGAGGTCCGGGGAGCTCCTGGCGGGACCCTCGGAGGTCTACCCTAAGGTGGGCTTCCCGGGAACCGGCCCGGGACTTGGGCGGGTTGGACCGCCGGTGCGGCACCCCGGCTGGGCTGCCCGAGGTCCCTGGAGCTCCTGGCGGGACCCTCGGAGGTCTACCGGATGGTGGGGTTCCCGGGAGCCGGGCCGGGACCTGGCTGGCACCCGGGCTGGGCGGCCCGAGGTCCGTGGAGCTCCTGGCGGACCCTCGGCCGTCTACCAGGCGGTAGGGTTCCCGGGAGCCAGCCCGGGACCTGTGCGGGTTGGACCGCCGGTGCGGCACCCGGGCTGGGCGTCCCCAGGTCCGGGGAGCTCCCGTGGCGGTCCCCCGGCCGCGGGAGCCGATCGCGCGAGCCATGACTCCCTGTAACTTGATCCACTCCCCTATATATCCGGCGGAGGGTGCCTGACGACCCTGGCGAAATGGGACGGGGGTTCCACACCACCGGGAAAATCCAGCCAGGCAGGCCGAGCTCGATGGAGCGAGGGTCGGATGCGGCCGGCAAATCCGACCTCATTGACTTCCAGGGTTTCTCAAGCAACTTGGCCTGCCAAAAACGGGGACTTAGAGCAAAACTGCAGGCCGGGAACGGGCACTTTGGGCACATCGACATCTACAGGACACCTAAATGGATAAACTGGATGGAATTTTCTGTCTCTTTACCTAATTTTGTGAGGCTTCAGAGGGAAAATGAAAAAAACACAGATTTTTTTTTCTAATTTTTGCTACTTTTTACTAAATTTCTAATTCTAAATTTTCAGCTAATCATCCAACTATGGTATCAAAAGAAAGCTCTATCTCTCCTTGGAAAAACAATATATAGTTTATATGGGTACACTATTCACAGTAAAAGAGAATTATCGCTGAACCGACATAGCGCAAAAATGGCAAAATTGCTCCGGGATTGAAGGGGTTAAGAACTGTTTGCCCGTTTTATTTTTATTTTGTATGTCTTATTTTTTTGAATTGTGGCACTGTGTAATCTTTGTCTTTTCGTTATTACAATATTAGTAATCCAAATCTGTCTTTGGGCTCTAGTATTGATATCCACAAACCCTAAGAGAGGATCACGTTACCAAATTGTGATATTTATATATATATTAAAAAACATGCTGCCACTGTCTTCCCCCCCCCGAGATATGCTGCCACTGTCCTCCTCCTCCAACCCCCCCCCAAGATATGCTGCCACTGTCCTCCTCCTCCAACCCCCCCCAAGATATGCTGTCACTGCCCCCCCCCTGAGATATGCTGCCACTGTCCTCCACCCCCCCCCCCCCCGACTTACCAGAGCAGACTCCCGGGTGTCTTGCGGGGCCGGCAGGGGACATCTACGCAATACGCGCATACAACTTCCGGTGCCGGCACTATATATATATATATATCAAAATCGTGAGTGGTGGCAGACTACCTGGGGGGATACAGGCAGGATTTGGGGGTTAATTTGGTATAACTGATGCCTTGTTAAGGGGTGAAGTTAGTAAATCCAGAGGCCTGGTGCTATTAACCCCTTCATGCCCACTCCCTCCACACAGTCACGGCTTGGCAAGAAGTACTGTCTGTGACAACTACGTCTGACAAAAAGAAAGTCCTTCAAGCAGACTTTTACAATACCTTTTGAGGTAGCCACATACGGCGAAACACGTACTTTTTAATTTTTTAAAATATCTAATATATTCATCTATTTATATTAGATTTATAAAAAAGATTCTTAGGGCTAGACCCTTAATAAAATTATATATTGCTTAAGTATCGGCTATTTATTGAAGGCTGTTCCTTATAAAGGGAATAAGGGCATTTCTGGTGGGGATTTATATCCTTGGAAGCATTCCCCTTCAAGGAAAGAACAGACCGGCAAACGCATGTGGTACACTTTTTGGTGTACAACTAACAGTGTGAGCACATCCATTTTTTTTTTTATTTATCATACATTGTTACAATATACTACACTATTGTGGCTCTTTTTCCTTGGATTTCAGTCCATCTGGATTCACAAAGATATTGACAATAAGCCTGAAAATCAAGTTTTTATTGTGAGTGCAATGAATGATGAAAAATATTGCAACAGTCTACATTTTTTCTTCTTTCATTTGATCTTATATGAGCACCCCCAAGTGGAAGTTGTCCAATTCAATTTACCCCCTCAAACCATATATTTATTGAATATCAACATGCAGACCCTCTGAGAACTGTATTGCTTTATGCTAGGTGCCCCCATTTTGTGAGAAGCAGTATACTTCTCACCATGGCATTTGTGATCACTCTGGGGTTGGTTTTTGGTGCTGCTGATTTCAGCACCGATTGAGCATAGGAGGTGATCACTGATCACTTCCTAAAGTCTTTTTAAGCATGTGGCTGCCGTCATATTAAACACTCCTGACAGCGATCACAGGGGGCCCAACAACTTTGAGGGATTGCAGCAAATGCATTTGAGCGAGGAAAGCAATCTTTTATAATTTTCTAAGCTCATTTAATGCCATGTCATTGGTCATTAAGGACCAATAATTAACATTTTTATTGACATTCAACTTAACTAGGATTAGTCTAAAACCTCAAATTTTTCTAATATTAAAAGTTCAACAAAAAACTATAAACAAATTCCTATTTTTTTTTTTTTAATGTTGACATGTTAAAATGTTACATATAATTTCAAAAGCGGGAAACATTTTGAAAGGAAATTGACAACAGATAAAAAAAAAAATACTATTTCAGGATGGGATATTGGGATTTCAAAAATTCAAAAACAATGAAATTAATATGAAAGTTTCAGCGTGGACACAGGATTTCACTCTCTTTCATATGTTGAATCCATCTGTGAGGGCCCTGTTCTTTAAATTAATGTTTACCATATGGTTCCTTTGGAGGAAAACTCAATAATACATTGCATTTTGCAGATCTCACAAAAAACGAGCTAAACATTGAAAGGTCCCTGCTATTAAACATCTCAAAAAAATGATATATGCTAAAACTTCAGACCTTAGTTCCAGTAGGTTGCAAACAGATGTTTATGGATATTATGGTCAACAAACCTAACAGAAAAAAGTATGACTTAGTAAAGTGTAGAACAGGGGATTGTTTGGGAAGGCATACGTCCGTTAGGGTATTTTGAAATACACTAAGATCTCCCATGCAGTTAACCTCCTACTCAGTTATTCTGCAGACTGTCTCATCAAGTTGCTTCCATTGCATTTTATCAAGACCAGCTATGGCTCTTAAAATTTTTTAATCAGATTAACTCAAATATATATATATATATAAAAAACCTGCAATAACCACCATGTTACATTCAGATGACCAAGTCATTATATCCACTTGTATATCCAGGTTAAGATTGGTCTTTGCTAGTTTTTTTTTTTAAAGATATGTTACTTTTTAGAAGAATTTACACCAGGGTATAATTTTAAGAGCTGTAAAAATTTATACTGCTCATACCAGTTTACATATCATACTCATGTTAGGATTTACATTTGGAAAAACAAGATTACTACATAACAGGCTGTAGAATCAACATTCAAAATAAAAATATAAAGAGGAGGCCGAATTCTCAGGTCTTATTTAGGCACCTAAAACTTTCCAAATCAGCTCAGACACACAGGACACTCTGCTGCAGGGTTTCAGAATACTTTCCTATGATGAAGTATCCACCTCTTTTGGTTTTCATACTTCAATATTTTTTTAAATATAACTGCTCTTGCTTTATTTTGAGACGGTGGCTGTTGCAGAATAGTTCTGTATGTTTTCCATTTTTAATCACGTACGTGTTTCTGGTGTTTGCAAGCTTTGAAAATATGTCACTGGCAAAGGGTTGGATGACATTATCAAAACTTATAACACTAACAACGTCACAATCCAGCTGCTTGTCAGGGACATTATTAAATGTGGGTTAATACTGGGAGCTTGACAAAGCATGCTGGATCACATGTAAACAGCCACAGTTGCCTAAGCTAACAGTAAAAATCAAAGCAGGAAGTGTGATTGTATCGACAATGGGAAAAATCTTTCCTGGATGCATTGCAGCAGTATAATAGTAAGCTAAGTTGAACAACTAGTCATGTTTTTAATACACTTCAGCCAGGAAGACCATTTACAACTCACATGAAGGATGGCACTTTATCACAAACATACTTTTCTCATGTTAGAATAAGAAAAGTTAGAAAATCTGCAAGTAGATTAAAACAAATAAGGCTCTGTTAAACGCCTGTTGTCGGGTGGCATTTTCAACATGCATATTCTGGTTAAATCTAGAAACAAGACATTTTCCCAAATTTTTATTTTTTATAAAACCCCCCCCCCAGTGTATTGTGTAGTCTCCAGGTCAGTTTTCCTTGATGGTGGAGATGTCACAAGTTCAAACAAGGCAATGATGGTGTGTTTTTCTTTTCAGTTTAAGGGTGGGAGGAAGAAAAAAACAGACTGGAAAATACAGGGATTTGGGGGATGGTTAATATAGAGTTTCAGCATTGCTGCTTCTTGGTCTCTTGATTTTTTCAATGTTCTTCAGAATCATATCATGTAATGTAACCTAGTAAACAAGAAAACAGATACAAGTTATTTTCTAGCATTGCACACAAACTCAGTGTGTATCACACATATATACATACACTTATGCACACTAGGGCTGCAACAACTAATCGATAAAAATTGATAATGAAAATTGTGGGCCAGTTATGGTTAATGGGGTCTTTAGGGTTAATTTAGGGCCAGTTATGGTTAACGGGGTGTTTAGGATTAATTTAGGGGCAGTTATGGTTGTCTACGCACATCGCGCAGACGCTCACCGGCTGCCCCTACTAGGCACCAGGGAGTCTGGAGCATGAGGCGTAAGTCTGGGGGGCATATCAAGGGCACAGTGGTATATAGGGGGTTATAAGGCATATTTGGGTGGGCACAGTGGCATATCTCGGGGGGGGGAGAGAAGAGGAGCATATCCAGGGGCATATCAAGGGCACAGTGGTATATAGGGGGTTATAAGGCATATTTGGTGGTGCACAGCGGCATATAGGGGGCATAAGGCATATCGGGAATACAAGGCATATGTGGGGAGGTCAGAGTGGCATATTTGGGGATACGTGGCATATTTGGAGGTATGTGGCATATCTGGGAGGCAGTGTTCAAATGTGCATAATTGGGGGGGGGGCATGTTGGGAAATAAAAACTGCAAGAAAAGAAATGCATTTTTCTCAAAGTTTTTTTTTTTTTTTAATTCTGCCGTTTGTTTTTAACATCCTATTTATTATTCAATTATTTTAAATAAATGAAAACATTTTTTTTTTTCTGATTAATCGAAAAAATAAATCGGCCAACTAATCGATTATGAAAATAATAGTTAGTTGCAGCACTAATACACACTGTTCACAGGTTTGGGTAACAGATATTTCCTTGTTTAGGGAAGAAAAGCACATGACCATTAAAACATCACATGGATCAGACATACAGCATAGGCATTGTTGATGTTGTGAATTACTATTTTAGCTGGAAATGGCTGACTTTTGAAGCAATATATTAAAGGTCCATAACCAGCAACCATGAATCATATGTTAAATAATCCAAGTTTAAAAGGCCAATTGATAATTAGAAGATCCTTTTGCAAGGCTAGCACAGCTGAAAACTGTTATACGGATTTAACAAAAACAATAAAACAGTCCTCCTTTGGACTTATCTGTAGCGTTAGAATCTGTGGGTTCGATTGTAGACCTAAAATGGCCAGAAACAAAGAACCTTCTGGAAGTCTATATTTGCTCTGAGAAATGAAGGCTATTCCATGCGAGAAATTCCCAAGAAAGGGATCTCATACAACGTTGGGTCCTACTCTTCACAGAACAGTCTGTCTCTAACCAGTATAAAAAGACTAGTAGGACGACAACTGAGCAAAGATGATAAATACGTTGGTGTCCAGTTTGAAATCGACACCTCAAAGGTCCTCATCTGGCAGCATTAAATAGTAACCGCAGAACAGTTGTCTCATTGTCAACCGTGAAGAGGAACCCCCCCCCCAAAAAAAAATTTACAGCCACCTTAAACTGCTGTAAGCTTTATCTTAGTCTCTATTGTGCTCCTTAAACTCCTTTAACTGCTGCCCAAGTCTCACATAGATGTCTGCGGTTAAGTTTGCTTTTAACTTGACAGAGGAAGATTTATATAGATTTGGTCACCGGCCAACCCTTCGTGCTCGTCTACGTCGGCGGGGAAAAAAATCTTCGTATCCTATGAATATTCGCCCCTTGCCGTGTTCGGTTCGTGAAATATTCGTGTACATTTTTGGTGGTTTTTTTTTTTTTTAAACTAGGGGTTAATACGGGGTTAATGCAGTAACAGTACGCTTTGGTGCCAGGATTTTAAAGGGCCTCCTCTGCCATCATCCAATGAATATTACCTTGGAGGTCATTCGCCTAAGCTTCTAACCTAGTGCCCTAAAACCATTTTTAAAGGACCCCCACCTGCCCTTAACTTTGTCGTTTGTACCAACATGTACTACAACCGCTGGATCATCTCCAGCCCCTCCAATCTGTCCACCCGCAATATGACGAACATGAGCACCCGGGAGGCAGCATACTATTCAGCATTCGGGGTCCTGGTGACAGATTACCTTATCAATCTTTATTATAATTGAATCCCCTCCTAACAGCACCTGTCTGGCTCCCCACTATACTGGAAAGACTACTCTCCTGGCTGCTAGGAGAGTCAGCCTGCCCCAGAAATGCTTCTTCTGAGCTAGTCTCCCCTGCATCTTCACACAAAGTGGCAAACATGTTGGGGTGATCTAGCCCAGAACAAGCGAGAACACTCACTTGATCTGGTTTTCTCCAGATCATGCTCCCTTTCAGATTTCTCCATCTCTCCTTTCCCTCTGTCTGACCACCACCTTCTAACCTTTTCTCCAGTGCTAACCCCCAACCAAACAAAGTTGCAGCACTCACCCAGCTGTCAGCCTCACTAGAACCTCTCTTACCTTCCATATCAACCCTTTCTTGTCCAGACGCAGCAGCCTCTTTTTATAATACACTTGCCTCGTTTCTCGACAGCATAGCTCCAGTTACTATGTTACCCCCGACAATCAAAACGCCAACCATGGTATACAAAAATCCCACGCTTTCTTCAGAAGTGCTGCCGCACGGCTGAACTATAGCTCAGAAAATCAAAATCCAGCGAAGACCTTACTAACTATAAATTAATGCGTTGCATTTCAAAAGAGCAAACTTTGATAGGCTAAGGTCAACCATGGAATATATAGACTGGGTTGGATTGTTCTCTGGTTTAAAAAACAGAGGACAAATGGGATACCTTTAAGCACACATTGCAAAGTTACACATCCCAATATATACCTATGGGAAACAAATACAAAAGAAACAAATCAAAACCAATGTGGCTTACCTGGAAAGTAAAACAGGAAATAAGGAATAAACAACTGGCATTTAAGCAATATAAAAGTGAGGGGTCGGAAGTATCATTTATGGCATACAAAGATGCCAACAAAGCCTGCAAAAAGGAGATTAAATTGGCTAAACTAGAAAATGAGAAATTTATTGCCAGGGAAAGTAAAACCAATCCCAAGAATTTTTTTAAGTATGTAAATGGGAAAAAGTTAAAGGTAGAGAATGTTGGTACGTTAGTACTTGAAACTGGAAATTTGGTTAGTGAGGACAGAGAGAAAGCAGACATCTTAAATGCTTTTTTTCTTCTGTTTATACCAAGGAAGAGCCAATGACGGAGCCCCTGCTGGCTAAGTTTAAGGAACCGTTGCAGCAAACATGGGATTGGCTGACACAAGAAAAAGTGCTCAAGCAATTAAATAATGTTAAGGTAGAGATGGCCCAACCATTATTACTAATCTTTAGGGATTATTTCAGCTCGGGCATAGTTCCATTAGATTGGCGCAAGGCAGATGTTGTGCCCATATTTAAAAAGGGATCAAAATCTCAACCGGGCAATTACAGGCCAGTAAGCTTAACATCGGTAGTGGGGAAATTATTTGAAGGGTTGCTAAAGGTATACATTCAAGATCATATCTTGATCCATAATCCAATCAGTAAAAGTCAAAATGGATTTGTGAAAGACTGGTCTTGACAAACCAACCTATTAGCATTCTATGAAGAAGTTAGTAAAAATATAGACCTGGGGGTAGCAGTAGATGTTATTCATCTGGACTTTGCTAAGGCATTTGATATGGTCCCGCATAAAAGGCTACTCTATAAATTAACAGAAATAGACTTAGGGGCAAATGTCTGTGTGTGGATCAGAAATTGGCTAAAAGATAGAATGCAGAGGGTTGTTGTGAATGGATGTTTCTCAGCCTGTACGCAGGTATTAAGTGGAGTGCCTCAGGGGTCTGTCCTCGGTCCTCTTTTTAATTTATTTATAAATGATCTCCCAAGCTGCATTGAGAGCCACGTTACAGTTTTTGCTGATGACACAAAATTAGGCCGGGTAATTCAGACTAATCTTGATGTTTCTTCTTTGCAGGAAGATTTAGACAGAGTTGGGGACTGGGCGTGCAAGTGGCAGATGAGGTTCAATATAGAGAAATGCAAAGTTATGCATTATGGTAAAAATAATAAAAATGCGACCTATTCTTTAAATGGAATATCCTTGGGGGAAAAACTACCAGTGAGAAGGATTTAGGAATAACTGTTGACAACTGTGCGCAATGCCAGCAAGCAGCTGCGAGGTCCAATAAGGTTTTGGCATGCATAAAAGAGGTATTGATTCAAGGGAGGAGGATATCATCTTGCCTCTTTACAGGTCATTGGTAAGACCTCACCTTGAACATGCGGTACAATTCTGGGCACCGGTCCTCAAAAAAGGACATTATGGAACTAGAAAAAGTGCAAAGGAAGGCTATGAAATTAATAAGGGGATTGGGTGATACTAGTTATGACGAGAGACTAAAAAAGTTAAAATTATATACGCTAGAAAAACGGCGTCTCAGAGGGGATATGATAACATTATATAAATATATGCAGGGCCAATATAAAGAGCTCTTCAGTGACCTGTTCATTAACAGAAATATACAAAGAACAAGAGGTCACCCTCTGAGACTGGAAGAGCGCAGGTTTCATAGACGACAAAGGAAGGGATTCTTCACAGTGAGGACAATAAAGGTATGGAATTCACTTCCAAGAGTGTTATCCAATACATTAGATACCTTCAAAAGGGGCCTCAATATTTTCTTAGAAAGGCATGACATACAGGGATATAAATAGAATAACATTAATATTTAAGAGCTTCTTGATCCAAGGAGAAATCAGATTGCCTCTTGGAGTCAAGAAGGAATTTTTCCCCCTGATGGCAGAATTCGAAGTAGCTTAATTAGGGGGGGGGGGGTTTGCCTTCTTTTGGATCAAGAATAGGAAGGTTAGGGTGAAGGGTTGAACTTGATGGACTTAGTAACAGTTTGTAAGGCTGAAAAAAGACCTATGTTACAACTCTGCGCTCTCTCGCCAAACAACACTCTCATATCCTCCCTTTCTTCTAACCCGCAACACCTTTTTTCTACCTTCAACTCCCTTCTCTGTCCCTCCATACCCATACCACAAACCTGCCCAAGATCTTGCTACCCACTTCAAGATTGAAACTATTAGACAAGGCCTCTATTCTTTACAACCCCCTACCACTCTCTCCATTCATCCTGTAGTAACTGCCTTTTTCCCTACAACCGAAGAGGAGATAGCCACTCTTCTTTCTTCCTCTCGCCCAACAACCTATCCCCTTAACCCGATCCCATCTCACAAAGTCTCTATGTCCATCCCTTGATCCAGCACTTACCCACCTATTTAATCTTTTTCTATCATCTGGAACTGTACCAACAGCCTTCAAGCATGCGCTAATCACACCCATTCTAAAAAAATACTTCCTTAGATTCCATCTATCTATTGTCAGGGGGAGCACTTGGGTAAGTGATCACAATATGGTGTCTTTTGAAATAAAATTAAAAAAAAAAATTGCACGTGGGGAATACTAAAACATAATTGTAAGAAGGCCAATTCAGTAAGATAAGGGCAGCTTTACTGTTGTAACTGGCATACACTCTTTAGTGAAAAAAAAACTGAGGGGAAAAATGGAATATCTTCAAATATTAGAAAGCTACACTTCTCAGTGCCATTGGGTAATAAATATAAAAGAAACAGATTGAAACCAATGTGGCTTAGTGGGGAAGTAAACCAAGAAATTAAAAATAAGAAAATGCATTTAAATCAGACAAATCATAGCCATCCTATATAAGACATAAGGTGATTTGATGGGCTAAACTAGAAAATGAGAAAGTGATGGCCAAAGAGCAAAACCAAAACACAAAAAGTATGGGTACACTGAAAAAGGACATGGGAGTATCAGTTAACGAGGACCAGGAAAAAGAAGAAGCTTTAAATAACTGTTTTCTTCCAGGATTCTTTTCTTCCAGGAATGGTACCAGAGGATTGGAGGAAGGCAGATGTGGTTCCTATATTCAAAAAGAGTTCAAACTCTTTGCCTGGAAATTATGGACATGTGAGTTTAACTTCTGTGGCTGGAAAAGTATTTAAAGGGTTATTAAGGGATAATATTCAGTAATTCATTGGGAAGAACAGTTATTAGCACAAATAAGCATGGTTTTATGAAACATCGGTCATGTCAAACTAACTTAACTGCATTCTACAAAGAAGTAGAAGTGTAGATCAAGGTGTTGCAGTGAATGTAATCTACTTGGATTTTGCCAAGGCGAAACACACAGTTCCACACAATAGGTTAGCATTCAAACTGAAAAATTGGTCTAGATTCAAATTCTTGTTCTTGGGTAGAACAGTGGCTTAGTGAGAGTACAGAGAGTTGTCATAAACGGTAATTTTTCAAGCTAGACAAAAGCGGTAAGTGGTGTCCCTCAGGGTTCGGTTCTGAGACCAATTTTATTCATCAGATACATAGGCTGAAAAAGACGTGTCCAAGTTAAGACACATATCTGTTAATTAGTGATGATCCAAAAGAAGTCAAACCGCCCCCCCCCCCCACTTTGTGGCTTTTTCCAATTTTGCAACAAACTAGGGAAAAAAATCCTTCTTGACCCCAGAATGGCAGTCAGATCTATCCTTGGATCAAGAAGCTGTTTGCCTGTTTAAAAATTATATCCCTGAATATTATTGTGATAGAATGACCTGTCATACAAGGCCCCAAGGTAGTTAGAGATGGCTCCAGCCTAGCTGCCAAACAAAGATTGCACAGACAGGAACTCCATTGTGTAAACTAATCCCATTAACAGGATTGCTGCCAGGGGAAGATTCAGTAGCTAAAGGAGATTGAAGGTTGGGTTGTCTACATGAACCCGTTTAGTGTTAATTTATGTTAATGAAGTTCTGTGGCTATATGAGTATGTTTTACAGCAATAAACTGTTCATTCCTGCTGTACTCAATTCAAGGTAGCCACGTCTACTTATTGGGTACATATAGCAGGGTTCCAAGGTGTGCATGCCGACTACATCTGGGTGATCTCTGGGAGTTACCTACAGCTCTCTTGGTGAACCCGTTACAATTATGTTTATCAAGTATTCATCCAGTTGCTGTTTAAACATCTGTACAGACTGATAAAACTACCTATGTAGGCAGAGAATTCCACATCCTTATTGTCCTTACTGTAAAAAAAACCCTTCCCTCGCCTTAGACTAAATCTCCTTTCTTCCAGTCTAAATATGTGACCTTGTGTCCTATGCATAGTCCTGTTTACTAATAGGTTTCCAGACAATGGCTTGTATTGGCCCCGAATATATCATATCCCCTCTGAGGCGCCGTTTTCCAAACTAAACAGATTTAAATTAGTTAACTCTTCTTCATAACTAAAGCGTTCCATTCCTTTTATTAATTTTGTAGCCGTCTCTGTACCTTTTCCAGTGCTATAATATTCTTCTTTCGAATAGGTGCCCAAAATTGTACATCATATTCAGGGTGTGGACTTACCATTGATTTATAGAGAGGCAAAACTATTTTTATCCTGCAAATTGATGCCCCTTTTTATACATGATAAAAACCTTACTGGCCTTAGCAACTGCTGACATTGCACATTGTTTCCTAGTTTGTTGTCTATAACAATTCCCAAATCCTTCTCCTTCATTACCATTTAGGGTGGAAGTTGGTTGTGCATTCCTTAACCCGAAGTGCATAATTTAGCATTTATCTACATTAAATCTGCCATTTATGTTCCCAGTCCCCAACCTATTTATAAATGATCTTGCAAAAGACATTGAAAGTCATGTTTCCGTGCAGATGACACTAAACTCTGTAAAGTAACACAATGTGAGCAGGATATTACATTGGTAAAGAGGGATTTAGATAGACTGGGGGACTTGGCACATAAATGGCAGATGAAATGTAATGTCTTTTTCCAGCCTATATAACTATTGCCCTCTCTCTCTCTGCTTCCTTTTACCTCTAAGTTGCTTGAATGGATTGTGTACAGTGGCATTACTAACTTCCTCTCCTCTAGTTCCCTCCTTGACCCTCTACAGTCTGGTTTCAAACCCCATCACGCTACTGAAAACGGCTTTAACAAAAGTCTCCAATGACTTGCTCTCTGCCAAAGCAAAATGTCACTTCTGCATTCTAATACTCTTGGATCTCTCTGCTGCTTTTGATACTGTTGATCACCACCTTCTTCTTGACTCACTTGCTTCTACAAGTGTTTTGTGTAGACACGCTCCGGATCTGAACTCAGCTTCATGTTTACTCCTCCAGACCTTTGGCCCCTGGTTCATCCCAAGCAACTTAGTTAAGGATTTTTTCTAGTCCTTTGCCAATAAGTACCTTTCTACTTGAGCCATCATGCAACCATAATTTGTGGGGTTTCCCTGACTGCCAAAATTGGAGGAAGCTCCAATGGGAGGGGGGAGGAAGCAAAGTGATGTATGGGAGGGGGAGGAGCCAAAGTGGTGTATGGGAGGGGGAGGAGCCGGAGTGGTGTATGGGAGGGGCCAACGTGGTATATGGGAGGGGGAGGAGCCAGAGTGGAGTATGGGGGGAGGAGCCATAGTGGAGTATGGGAGGGGGAGGAGCCAGAGTGGTGTATGGGAGGGGGAGGAGCCAGAGTGGTGTATGGGAGGGGGGAGGAGCCAGAGTGGTGTATGGGAGGGGGGAGGAGCCAGAGTGGTGTATGGGAGGGGGAGGAGCCAGAGTGGTGTATGGGAGGGGGAGGAGCCAGAGTGGTGTATGGGTGAATTATAGTGGTGTATGGGGGGTATTATGAATTTCAGGGCATATAGGGGGTATAAGGCATATCGATAATAGGCATATCAGGGGGGCATAAAACATATCTGGGGGTAAAAGGTATATCAGGGGGCTCAGTTGCATATCACTGGCATATAAGAGGTATAAGGAATATATGGGGGCAGAGTGGCAAGCTGGGGGTCAGATGTGCATAACCGGGGGCAGTTTGGTAAATAAAAAAAATTTAAACAAGGCTTTTTGACTCTGACTCCTCCCCCCTCCCAAACATCACTCTCCCTCTCTACCCGGCTCTGTTACTGACTTAATAGAAGCCTCAGCGTAAGTGAAGGGCAGTAACGGAGGCTGTCTGTGCGCATCGTTAAGACCCCCACCGGCTGACAGAGGATCATCCTCTCTGTCAGCCGGTGGGGGTCTAAACGATGCGCACAGACAGCCTCCGTTACTGCCCTCTGGTTCCTCCCCCTCCCATACGGCACTCTGCCTCTCTACCCGGCTCCCTGGTGTCTTGTGAACCTCCGTGGCTGACAGGAGGCAGGGTGGAGTATGGGAGGGGGAGGAGCCAGAGTGGTGTATGGGAGGGGGGAGGGGCCAGAGTGGTGTATGGGAGGGAGGAGGAGGCAGGGTGGAATATGGGAGGGGGAGGAGCCAGAGTGGTGTATGGGAGGGGGGAGGGGCCAGAGTGGTGTATGGGAGGGGGGAGGAGCCAGAGTGGTGTATGGGTGAGTTATAGTGGTGTATGGGGGGTATTATGAATTTCAGGGCATATAGGGGGTATAAGGCATATCGATAATAGGCATATCAGGGGGGCATAAAACATATCTGGGGTAAAAGGTATATCAGGGGGCTCAGTGGCATATAGGGGGTATAAGGCATATTGATATTAGGCATATCAGGGGGGCATAAAACATATCTGGGGGTAAAAGGTATATCAGGGGGCTCAGTTGCATATCACTGGCATATAAGAGGTATAAGGCATATATGGGGGCAGAGTGGCAAGCTGGGGGTCAGATGTGCATAACCGGGGGCAGTTTGGTAAATAAAAAAAATTTAAACAAGGCTTTTTTTCTCAGTTTTTATTAAATATGAAAAATAGTTAACATATGAATTAATATTTACTAATAACTTTGTATTAAAACCTAGTTTGAGAAACACTGTTTTGGGTTCTTGTAGCTTTTATTATGTCAGTAAAATAAGAAGGTGAATAGCGAGAGGCCACTGCAATAAAGAGATGAAAGTGTAAATTGTACATTTTTTTATTACATTATTTTAAATTGAAAAAAAATTACATTTTTTTATCCGATTAATCGAAAAAATAATCGGCCAACTAATCGATTATTAAAATAATTGTTAGTTGCAGCCCTAAATTCTACCACCACCCACTACCTCAAACTTTGTGTTAGTAACTTATTTTGTGCTTGTTTTTTAATCACACAAGATGTACTTCAGGTGTGAATTCACAGCTCCTGGTATACGGGTTTATCGGGTTGTTTGGGAGGTAAAGCGATATGGGAAGTGCGCATTTTCCAACTTGGAACTTTGACATACATTCCTCCTGCCACCATGTCCTATTTGGGACATCTTTGAAGCCGGTTAATTCAATTTAGACCATCAAACCATATTGATTTGAAAACTAGACACGTCAGGGAATTTCAAATGGCTTTATTGTAACCCTTTCCGTGCACTAATTTTACCATGACCCTTTCTCAAAATTCATGGTGGTATTTTTGTGTGTGTTTCCCCCACAAACACACATTGTACTTCAGGTGTGAATGTACAGCTCCTGGTATATGTCAAACAACCCCACCTCAATGTGTTCAACAACCTGTCCTGAGTACAGCGATAGCTTATACATGAGTTTATTGGGTTGTTTGGGGCTAAAAGGCCACATTTAGGTAAAAGTAACTTTTTTCCCCCATTTAGGTCAGTCTGTGCCTATGCCCTATTTGGGACATCTTTAAACCAAGCCATATACACACACATTTACATACACACACACACACACGATTGTAAACAGCACACTCCTATCATACCCAGATTCCAGCATGTACTGGCCAACTTAGCATGATAGGAGTGTGATTGCTGTTAATCAATATATATTTGTTATTGAATTTTTCTGTACAATTTTTCTGTTTAATAAAAGCGTGGTTAACACACCACAATTGGACAAAAATTAGGGATGCCAATAACGCCCTTTTCGGCATCCCTAGTCACAATACTCAGGTAGGCTGTTGCGTTTAAACGATGCTCAATTGGTACTAAGGGGTTTAAAGTGTGCCAAAAAAGGCAGGATGGATCCATGCTGTCATGACGTCCGACACCGACGTCCGACACCCGCAGCTGGAATTGAGACTCATTAGATCAGGCAACTTTCTTCCAGTGTCCAATTTTGGTGAGCCCGTGGTGTAGCCTCCGTTTCCTGTTCTTAGCTGACAGGAGTGAAGCCCGGTGTGTTCTGCTGCTGCTGTAGCCCATCTGCTTCAAGGATCGATGTGTTGTTCGTTCAGAAATAGTATTCTGCATACCTTGGTTGTAACGAGTGGTTATTTGAATTCCTGTTGCTTTTCTGTCCTCTCGAGCCAGTCTGACCATTTTCCCCCTGACATCAGCAAGGCATTCTCGTACACACAACTGCCGCTCACTGGATATTTTCTTTGTAAACCCTAGAGATGGTTGTGTATGAAAATCCCGGTAGATTAGCAGTTTCTGAAATACTCAGACCAGCCCGTCTAGCGCCAACCACCATGCCATGTTCAAATTCACTTAAATCCCCTTTCTTCCCCATTCTGATGCTTGGTGTGAATTTTAGCAAGTTGTTTTGACCACGTCTACGTGCCTAAACGCATTGAGTTGTGGCCATGTGATTGACTGATTAACTAGCAATGGAACAGGTGTACCTAATAAAGTGGCCAGTGAGTGTGTGTAAATATATATTCTTGTCTTCCCAAATATAGGCCGCATTGCTTTAATCTTTAAATTAGGGGTGCAGACTGTTATCCGGGTTTAGATATTCAAGTTGGAGTGGTACGTTTTTACCTCTCCTGTGCGGTCTATGGTCTCTGGAAATTGCTCGTGTTCACCTCCCGCAATTGGAGGAATGGGGTAGAGTTGCCCCTGTGGTGAGCGCTGTGACTCTTGCCCTTTTGTGCAAGTACACCAAGTAGCCAGAATTTTGCAGATGTATCTGCGGAAAAAGTAGTGATTCTGCACCTTTCTCCACTTATGCATCTGTATTATTCTGGCTTCTTGTAGCACTTCTGCAAAACAGCGGAGCCACGATGTGCTCCATGGGGCCGCTCCTCCAATCATGCGAAAGTGTGTGTGCGGGGTCTCCACCGATTTGCATAAACATTCTATGAATCCTGGTTAATGGAGCCAATATCTGGGAGAAGCAAGATGAAGAAAGAAGACCGAAGACCAAGAAGAGGCTAGAGAAAGGGAACTGTGGAAAGGACATTGAAGCAGTTGGCGAAGAAGGTAATGAGAAAGTAAGAGAGCACAGCGGAAGTGCATCATGAATTGGAGGGACCTTAAAAAGGCTATAAAGTATAGGTTCCCTCTGTAATTCATGATGCACATGATCACGAGGGCACATGAACAACAAGAGGGGTTCCCTAAAGTGGCATTAAGAATGAGAGTAGCGATCACACCGTATAACTTTATGGTATATTAAAAGGTCTTCAATATTTCTGTCAAAAGCTGGACTAACGGCATCATCTAAACCAAAAATGTTAAATACATGTGCTCCTGTTCATTAAATAAAATACTGTCCCCCACACCCTTACACCACCACCCTGAACCATTGATACAGGGTAGGATGGATCCACGGTTTCATGTTGTTTACACCAAAGTCCAGCCCAGCCCATAATATATTAAGTATTAATTACAAACACACACAGAAAATACTCATAATAACTATCACTCTAGCGAACAAAGCATCACACAAAGTTCAACTCATCCTGCAGGAGAAGTTCATTGTGATTGACTTTTTTTTTTTTTTTTTTTAAACTATAGCTGTGCTGCTAGCTTCCACTTCATAAATAAATCCTCAAATGTATGGACATAACATGGCATGAGAGAGCAACTGAAAACTACCATATTTGCTCGATTATAAGATGACCCCCCCCAAAATTTGAATATTCATTTAGGAAAAAAAGAAAAAGCCTGAATATAAGACTACTCTATAGGAAAAAAGTTTTACTAGTAAATATGAATTCACATGTAAACTATTTTTTCAGATTTAATAAAAACTATGATTGATAAAAATGCATTTTTTGTTTTTATCTCCTTTTACTTGCCAACCTGACCCCAGTTATGCACATCTGCCCACCAGCTATGCACATATGCCCCTTATGCGACACACTGCCCCCAGAAATGCCTAATATGCCACTATGCCTCCATGATATTCCTTTTAACCCCCTATATGACACCCTGCGTCCCTCATATTCTTTCTAACCCCTATATGCTACTCTGCCTCCAGAAAGCTCTTTAAAGTCCCCCCTCCCATATGCCACTCTTACCCATGCTTCTTTAGACTTCTCCCCGTGCTCAGACAACCTGAGCTGCTGCTGCCGCTGCCAGTACTTCCGCTGGGGCTTCTATGAATGAGCACCAGAAGGTCATGTGATGCTGGTGCTCTGTCATAGAAGCCCCGGCAGAAGTGGAGGTTGCAGACGGCCACCGGCTGCTGGAGAAGAGGATCCAGGTCCCCTGCAGCGCTGCGGGGATCTGGATCTTTGTCTTGTAGTCAGACCTCTATTTGAGGTCCGATTGGAAGACAACCTCAAATATAAGACGATGGTTATTTTCCAGAGCATTTGCTCTGAAAAAAACCTAGTCTTATAATCGAGCAAATACTGTATGTGCAATATTAAAGTGGTATTGTGACATTGAACTATGAACAGGGAAGGAGGTGGCCTGCATAGGTTAGAAACAAAAATCCATGCTAACACATGTAAGTTAGAGTTGCCCATCTGGTCTATTAAATAATATGAATATACAAATAAGAAACTAAAGCAGTTAGGTAATTTTCCCTTACATATTGGTTCCTTAACTCTGATATAATTAGACGTAAGCTGATGTATTCCTTTTCATCTATTTCCGTCACTGTACGTCGATAATCTTCCTGCAGGACAAAAAGTAAAAAAAATATGCATCAAACATATTGTATGATTTCTCGACGAGTAAGGTTTACATGCATTGTGACTGGAGCCTTTTTACCATTAGTGTTAAACCAGGATTTTCTCTTTTTCATTATTAATGCATCCACACATTTTTTTACCCCAATGACAGACAAGGGCTTTTATGATCCCACGTTTACATGTAAGGACTAACATTTCGGATGATGTTATAACTTTAGTATAATATGAAGTATGTTTAGAAGTATATTTGCTTAAGTACAATAATACAGCATATACCAACTGGCCACTTTATTAGGTACACCTAGATAGTACTGGGTTGGACCCCCCTTTTGTCTTCATTCTTCGTGGCATACTTTCTACAAGGTGCTGGAAACATTCTTCAGAGATTTTGGTCTGTATGGACATGGCAAGCTTCAGTTGCTGCAGATTTGTTGGCTGTACATCCATGATGCAAATCTCCCATTTCACCAAAGGTGCGCTATTGGATTGAGATCTTGTGACTGTGAAGGCCATTGGAACTCATTGCCATGTTCAAGAAACCAGTTTGAGATGAGAGCTTTGTGACATGGTGCATCATACTGCTGGAAGTAGCCATCAGAAGATGGGTCAATTGCTCAAAAGATGCTCAATTGGTACTAAGGGGCCCAAAGTGTGCCAAGAATATGTCCCCCACACCCTTACACCACCACCAGCCTGAACCATTGATACAGGGTAGGATGGATCCATGTTTTCATGTTGTTTACACCAAAGTCCAGCCCAGCCATCTGAATGTCGCAGCTGGATTCGAGGCTCATTAGACCAGGCAACGTTCTTCCAGTATTCCATTGTCCGACTTTGGTGAGCCTGTGCGAATTGTAGCCTCCGTTTCCTGTTCTTAGCCTGTGTGGTTTACTGCTGCTGTAGCCCATCTGATTCAAGGTTCGACGAGTTGTGTGTTCAGAAATGGTATTCTGCATACCTTGGTTGTAACAAGTGGTTACTTGAGTTACTGTTGCTTTTCTGTGATCTCAAATCAGTCTGCCTATTCTCCTCTGACATCAACAAGGCATTTTCATCCTCAGCTGCTGCTCACTGGATATTTTCTCTTTTTCGGACCATTCTCTGTAAACCCTAGAGATGGTTGTGCCTAAAAATCCCAGTAGATCAGCAGTTTCTGAAATACTCAAACCAGCCCGTCTGGCACCAACAACCATGCCATGTTCACTTAAATCAGCTTTCCCCATTCTGATGCTCGGTTTGAACTTCAGCAAGATGCCTTGACCACGTCTGCATGCCAAAATGCATTGAGTTGGTGCCATGTGATTGGCTGATTAGCTATTTGTGTTAACAAGCAATTGAACAGATGTATCTAATAAAGTGGCCAGTGAGTGTATATGTATAGTTCTTTTTTCAGGTTTAATAAGGAGCAAGATGTTTTTGCAATTTAAATTTTTTTGGAGAATGCAAAATCTCTACACAGCTCTCTATATAATGTAAAAGCACACCCTACGAATCACCAGTCAAAAACATTTAAAAATGTCAAAGTACAAAACTCCTCCCATACATATGGCAAAATAATTATTTAATTTAATTAATAATTATTTTTGTCACTTGGCTTAGAACATAACAGTACCTCATAAGGGGATTAGGGGAACTCTTTACTTAGTGTACCCCACTCTGGCAAATTTAGTTTTGACATATAATTTGAAAGTATGTACTGTAATAAGTGTAAGTCATTGGCACTATATAAATAACAGATAACCAACAAGATAATGTTGAAGGAGCTCCAGGCAAATAATATTAGTGATAAGTCCATATTATATTCGGTTGTATTTCAAAAAGTTACACTGACTGATACTCTTCCAAAATCTTTTCCTCCAGTCTTCGATTAACACCTAGGTGTTATCATCTTGAAGGCACTTTCTATACTATGAAAATTCAGTTAGGGAGACTTTTTTTTATGGAGACTACAACAAAGCTTTCATAGCAAGAGATGCATGGAATGATCATCACATGTGCCAATCTGGCAAAAAAAAGGTGGGGGATTTCAAGAACAAACGTTTTCGAAAGGGTTTGTCATTCCTAAATTACAATGTAATGTTACCAATGTTTTTAAATATCAGATATGCAGAACAATTGGAATTGCAACGTAATTATTCCTACAATATTAATGGATATAGATTAGGTTTAGCAATTTTATGTGGCATACCTTATTTGTATTCTATCAAATGGCCATTGTGACATTAATAAATATGATATATGTATTCAGCTTAATACGAAAATTACTCGTATGACAGTTTATATATTTTATAACTGGGGATATTACTATATTTTGTATAAGCATTTGTATCTTATGGACAACAAAGGAACTTTAGTCCTGTTAAATCAGGGCTTGACAAATTTGTTGTGAATCTAGGCGCCAGCTAAAAAAGTTAGGAGCCAGGGTTTTTTTTTTTTTTGGTCAGTTGGTCAGGAGTGATCTGATCATCATCAGCCCACTTACTAAACTCACAGCAATTGACCTGGAAGCACTCTGGTCTTTTTTCAACACTCAACCTTTCCTGAAGCTGCCTGTGGCAGCTGAACACTCCGTGGGAGTGATCTCAGGCTCGGGGGCAGGCTCTGAGTGGCTGTGCTGTCTGCCCAGACTCCTGGGCAGGCAGCAGCGCCCCGCGATCACAGGCTGACAAACACCTAGGCGCCAGGACAAAATTCTGAGTCGCCATGGCGACCTGGGATTTGTCGAGCCCTGTGTTAAATACCAGTTATTAATGTTGAAATAACTATATGAGAATTGGAAGAGAGAAGCATGTTCATAACAATTTATAACAAACGTTTAATGGAAGGAAAATGGGCAATATGAAAATATAAGAAAAGTTGCATTTCAATATAGTCCGTATAATTTAGGTATCAAATTAACAAAAATACTTGATTAATATTTGTTAATAGAATGTTAACCAGAGATGTTGATTTTTGAAGACAAAAACAGTCTAAAAGCAGACTTCCAGTGAGCTCAAAATGCACATGTCCAATGCATTTTAAGAATTCTTTGCAGACATGAAAACGAGAATACAAGTTACGGTCACTTCTTTGGTTCTGAATTTGCTGTGACACCAAGCTTTTGCATATGCCTGTGACCTGTGCTGCCATTAGTGCTATACAGAGCTGCTCAAAGCTATGAATAACGTAGGGGAAAAATTACACTACACATCCTGGACTCTATTTTGCTATAATATTAGAGGCATGTATTAGGAGATAGATAGATAGATATATAGATATATAGATATATATATATAGATATATAGATAGATAGACAGAAAGCTATAGTAGACGAAAGTATTACTATATTACTACCATTTTGAAATGAAAAAAATATATGATACTCACCACATGAGGATATTTTGCTATTTTAGACACCAGTTTTGCTCGAGTGATGTAGTACCTGAAGCAAAGGGAGAAAAATAGAAAAAAAAAACAATTTTTTAAACTAATATACGGTGCACCAAGTAACCCAATAAGGGACATTTTAAAAACATAACATACCTGGAAATCTGGTCAAGGTATGATGCTGCCTCACTCTCTACTGTCCGTAGCTCTGCCACAGTCTCTTCCTTAATTGTAAAATATACGTTTGAGAACAATTACATGAAAAAAAAAGACTAGATCTCATCCTGAAACATATTGAACTAAACTTATTTTTGAGATATTTCAAAAGCAATTAGATATTTGACAAAGCCTTATCAAGCCCATAGTTTTGTTATTTGTTTTTGCTAAAAACCCTTAACTTGTATTTGAATTACCATATTTGCTTGATTATAAGACGAGCAAACGCTCTGAAAAATACCCCTCGTCTCAAATAGAGGCCCTCAAATAGAGGGACCTGGATCCTCTTCTCTGGTAACCTCCGCTGCTGCGGCACTTCCTCTGGGGGCTTCTATGACGGAGTGTCTGCGTAACATGACCTTCCGGTGCTCCATCGCACAGACAACCTCCGCTGCTGCCAGCACTTCCGTCTGCGCTTCTATGACGGAGCACTGGAAGGTCACGTCACGCCGGTGCTCCTTCATAGAAGCCCGGGCGGAACTAACGAGCAGCAAAGGTTGTCTACGTGAATTGGGCAGACGTCCACCGGTACGAGGAACCAGTCTGGGGAAGCATTGGTAAGTCGGAGGGGGGGGCAGTGTGGCATATGGGGGGATATAAGGCATTCCTGTAGGCAGAGTGGCATAAAGGCGGTTAAAAGGTGTTTCGGGGGGGGGGCAGGTTGGCAAATCTGGGGTGTTAAGAGGCATATCATGGAGGAAGAGTGACATATAGGCAGGAATGTGCATAACTGGGGGCAGGTTGGCAAATAAAAGGAAATAAAAACAAAAAAGTAATTTTTAGCAACCTTTTAACCCCTTCGAGACCGGGACGTCATCTAAAAAAAATGTCCCCACGTTGCCACAATCGTGGTGATCACGGGGGCGCTGCTGCTGCTGTCTGCCCGGGTGTCTGAGCAGACAGCACAGCCACCCAGAGCCCGCCAACGGAGTGATTGTGTCAGCTCAAAATCCGTTTTTCATAAAACGCCACGGCATTGAAGGGGTTAGCGCTGCACCGACGCTCTCATGGAGCGAACAGGCAGCTTCAGGCAAGTGTGGGGACCTGACAGCATTCCCCTGCTGCCTGATCACTCCATGAGAGTGTCAGTGCAGCATTACATGGGTCTTTTTTCAACCTTATGAACTAAGGCCATCAAGTTCAACCCTTCTACCTAACCTTCCTATTCTTGATGCAAAAGAATGCAAAAAAACCCTAATTAAGCTACTTTGAATTCTGTCATCAGGGGAAAAAAAACTCTCTCGACTCCAAGAGGCAATCTGATTTCTCCTTGGATCAAGAAGTTCTAAAATATTAATGTTTTAATATAATGTTATTCTATTTATAGCCCTAAAAATAGGGCTATATTAACACAAAAATAGGGGGTTGCGTTAACCCCTTCAATGCCGCAATTGCGTCATTTTAGGGGTTAATACGAGTTTTGTATGGGGCTCTGTTGCTGTGGTCTAACCAACAGAAAAAACAAGCCCCCCCGTAGGAGCGATCAAACAGACTCCTCCCTGCAATCTCCAGTCTACCGGAGATTGTGTCCCAGCTGCCAGGGGCAGCTTCAGGGACAGGGAGAAAGGGTTCTTCCGTCTCCACATGTGTGGAGACCACCCCCTCCCTTGCTCAATTAACCCCTTTAATGCCGCAATTGTGTATGACCCCATCGCAGCATGGCAGGGGTTAATAGTCCCCACAAGCTTGTGGGGACTAAATATCAGTCAATGCTGTGCTTCAATGGAGCATCAGCATTGACAGAGTTAAAAAAAATAAAATAAAAAAACAACAATGGCACTGACCTGAAAGTCCAGGGTGCTTCCAGGTCAAATGCTGTGAGTTTAATAACTGCTGCAAAACCAATCAAAGTGGGACGATGATGATCAGATCACTCCTGGCCGACAGGAGTAATCTGATCATTATGGCAGCCCCTGGATGACCCTGCCCCACAAATAGAGAGGGGTCATCTAGGGTAATTATGAAAAAAACACAAATTATTAATAAAAAATAAAAATACATAATTAACTGATCACTTGTCAGTGACATTTTATGTCACTGATTATTGATCGGTCTCCCTGTATCAATGTCAGTTGCCTAAACATGCAACTTACAAGTGATCTGACGGAATTATTTTGTTTATTTTTTTTTAAGTTTCAAACTTGAAATGCGCACATTCCAGTTTTGACTCCACAATGTCTGAGAAACATGACTAATCTTTGCATGTGGGGTATTGCTGTACTCAGGGGGGTTACTGAACACAAATCAAGACTTGTTTTTTCACACATCTACTCAGAAAAATAATAAGCTGCTGCAAAGTGGATTTGAAAAATGTCTTTTTTGTTAGACTAAAAATTTGGAAGGTGCCAGTGTGGAATCAGCTGCATGGGACAAGCCAATATGCCCCTAACTCCCTAACTAGATTCCCTGAGCCGTCTAGTTTTAGGAAATATATAGTTTTAGGGGGTTAAAATGAAATATGGGGTGTCTACGTGTCTCAGATGAGACCTGGACCCAACAAACTGATCTGTCAAAATTCCATGTTTGAAAACTGAAATGCGCATGTTCCAATTTTGAACCCGCAGTGCCAAAGAGACATGCCCTACCCATGTATATGGGGTATTCCTGTATTTCGGGGGTGTTTCTAAATACAAATCACAAGTTGTTTCAGTCATTTTATGTACCCAGAAAAAAAATAGTGAAATACTGTGTTCGGAATGAATGGGTTTGTTAAAAATGAAAAAAATTAAATTTTACTGCAATGTTTAGGACAGACTGGCACTAAAATGGTTAAATAACAAGTGTGAAAATGCCAAGTAAAACACTTTGGAATGTCATCTTTCAAAAAAATATATACTTTTGTTGAGCGGTTTTTCTTTTTCTGGCCGCTATTGGGGCGCAACTCCCAGGTTACCACAAAATCAGAAACTGCGATGCGCATCATTCATATTTAACCCTGTCGAAATAAATGGATACTAGGCATATGAGGTGCTTCCCAAAACAGGACAAATACCCAAATACACTGAGTTTTTTTTTTTCCCCATTTGCACTGGTTATATTAAGTTTTTATAGGTGAAACTGAAAATATCTCCTTTTTCCCCTTAATTTCCCCCACATTTTTATAATTATTATTGCAAAAGAAAGCCCTACTTGTGCTGAAAAAAACAATATATGAATTGTGTGGGTGCACTAATTGAGAATAGAGAATTTACAGTTGACTAAAGACATAGCAAAAACACAAAAACGTCTCCGGTCTTTTAGCGCAACCTTAGTAACAAAAACCCGGTCCTGAAGGGGTTAAATATGAAATATAGTTTACATGTTAATATTTTCTAGTAAATATTTTTCCAATAGGGTAGTCTTATCTTTAGGCTTTTTTTTTCCTAAATTTTCAAATTTGAGGGGGGTCATCTTATAATTGAGCAAATACAGTAATTTTCAAGATGGCAATCCACAAGACTCCACCACAATAAGCTTCCGCACACTACATAAATATTTAATTTTGTTGTACAATCCTGGAAGACAAGTATTCATTACACTTTGTATGAATGCAGGGATTTCTACCAGGCTAGCCAGGCAGCATACTCATGTTTCAATTTATCTGCAGATCATTAAACCCCTTAATGACAAGACTGTCTTTCCCGTAGCACATTTTGGGACAAAGGCTCTTAACATTTTTCAGTGTTGCTGTTTAGAGGTAATTTTCTTCTCTCATTTTGTGCACCCACACACGTTATGTATTTTTTTATTTATTTTTTTGGTGACAATGGGGAATTATTTTTACATGTTACCATATGTTTTTACATTTAAAAAAAATAAAAATTTTAATCACTGGTCTGTCGTTTATCCCACCAATCGCCGTGATTCACGGAGATCGGAAGGTCAGAAAAACTTTTTTTTTTTGTTTGCCTGGACAGCATCACTTGTGAGGCTTCCAGGAAAACTGTGATAACGCCGCGATCAACGGTAAATAACGCTACTACGTACATGTACGGGCATTGTCACTAACACATTGCATTGTGACCCCATACATGGTGTATTGTCGTTAAGGCTTAATGCCAGTCGGCAGTAAACATGAGGCATCTGTCTATTGGTTGTCTCGTGTGTACTCTTAAACACGCAAGTAGAGGTATGAGAAGCCCAGCTACACCACAGAAGAGCAATTTGAACGATTGCTTTTCGAAAATTCCTCATTACAGAGCTGAGGACCGCTATGATAGAGATGCACAACTGGCTGCATTTACCCATCTTTGCCTGCAACATACAGTTGCAATTAGAATTATTCTACCCCCATTGCCAATGAGATTTATTAACAAAATTTACAGACATTTCAAGCTGTTTGCAATGAACAAATCAAGCAAAAACAATTGAACTAGCCCAACACAATGAATGCTTCGAGTGTTTTCCCCAAATTCAACTGAAAACGCAATTGACGACTTCTCAAGTCTTAAAATTAATTCAACCTCCTATTCGGAATCCCTCACAAAAAGACATTGTCTAACTAATCAAGGGCTTCATTAGTTGCACCAGGGGTGTTGGAGGTGGAACACATAAAATACCAAAACTGCTTAGAGGTTTTGTTGAGTGTCACATTGGACTGCACGCTAGAAACATTAGAAAAGATTGTCGACCTTTACAAAACAAAAACCAGCATACAAAGAGATAGCGAAGGCACTGAATGTCCCTAGAGACACTGTTGGAATCATAGTTTGCAAGTTCAAAGCTAAAGGAACATTGGTTACACTACCTGGCAATATTGGACATTCCAACAGGACAATGATCCCATGCACACCTCAAAATTCCAACAAGTAATTCAAGTGTGCTCTTTGCCACTGAAAGTAGCATATGCCATTTGTTTAACTTAACTAGCAACACAAAAACTACAGACAAATGTTAACATAAGTTTTACCTGAATGGAAACTCCAAAATTATTACCATCTTCTATCCTTGGGATAAGCAATTGTACCCACATTTTCACCTAGAGAGAAATATACATATAATTAAAAGAATCTCAAACTTTACAGTATGATCCAGAGGGCATCATGAAAACATAAATGGATAATTATCACGCAGTAAGTTACAATTGTTAAACAGTTTTTAGCCAGGTAAAAGTAAACAGGAAATGGTGGGGGGTTAACATGTTAGCCCTGAGGTAAGGACTAGTATTAAGGAAATGGTACATATACCAATACAGGTGATTATGTGGAAGTCACATGTAGAAATCACACAGATCTAAAAACGGCACGGTGAATTGTAGGTATATGCTACAAACCCCCAAATATTAGTATTGAGGGTAAACAACAGCTATAACAAGCAGTATAGCAAAGGGGAGTAAATGTTTAACTCCTTAAGGACCCTTCACGAGCGATAGCATTAACATTTTTGTGGTGCTCATGTTTAGCTGTAATTTTCTTCTCTTTCGTTCCATGTACCCACACAAGGTTGATGGGGCCTTTAGGGTTAATGTAGGGGCAGTTGTGGCTGATGGGGTCTTCTCTTCAGGATCAATTTAATGCTGGAGGACTGAGGGTTAATTTAATTAATTTAATAAGGTTAACTTAAGGTGCAGTTAAAAGGTAAAGGGGAGAAAACTAAGGGTTATCTAAATCCTGGGGGCAGTGAAGATTAACCCAGTATTTATTTATAGAAGTATTGTGTCTGAATGAGTCTGCAAATCTAAGAGTGCACTATGGCATATCAGGGGGGTATACGGCATACCTGGGGAGGATGGAGTGACATATAAGGGGGTATAAGGCATATGTGGGGAGGGCGGAGTGGCCTGTCCGGGAGGCAGTGTGGCAAGCCTGGGCTCAAATGTGCATAACTGGGGGCAGGTTGGGAAATAAAAATCCATTTCTATCAAAGCTTATTTTATTCTGTCATTTGTTTAACATCCTACGTTACTTTATTAAATTTTAAATAAATGAAAAATGTATATTAATCGAAAAAAATAATCGGCCAACTAACAGATTATGAAAATAGTTAGTTGCAGCCTTAGTTAAAAGGCCACATTTGGGTCATGAGCAATTCAGGTTTTTAGCTAACAATTTTCACATCTGTTCTTCCTGTCCCATGTCCTATTTGGGACATTTTATAAGCTGGCTGATTTAATTTAGCCGCATCAAACCATGTATTTTTGAAAACTAGCCACCTAAGGGTATTTCAAATAGTGGTATTTTAACACTTTCCATGCATTCTTTGTACCATAAGCCTTTGTAAAATCTTTGCGATAATTTGGGGTTTTTTTCTCACACAAATGCTGGTATTTTAACTACTTCCATGGCAGCACCAACTTTAGGACTCTTTTTTTCTTTACATTTTTTTGGCATATTTGCTTTGAACTGGATTCGTTTTTTCCCTCATTTTTTTAATTGTGTTTTACAGATCACAGTGATTAGTGAGCTGGGCTCCATTGACCTCCACAGATGGGTGCAGTACCTGCAGACAACCTGCAGGAGAGGGTGAGACCATCTGCAATCGTATTTTGAATGGGCGCTGTCATCTTCTTAGAGACTCCAACAGGTGGCATTTTGAAATGCTCCTAGGAGCGATCAAATGGGGCCTCTGACTTCTTAGTGTTGAAGATGGTCTCCATATCCAGACACTTCAGCAACTTCTTTATCCACTGGTCTCCACCACAATTAAAAGGCATATAGCTTTTCAATATGGTGAAAATGATCACTCCTAGGAGCAGTTGTACAGAACCCCCACATCTTTTTGGTGTTACTGGATGCCTTTCTTCACCAGCTGAGTAAAAAAAGCAAACAATTGCTTTCTATGCTCGTTTTATGCCATGACGTGCCTGGCACTTCAATTGCCATTAAGGGGTTAAGGAATATGTTTTATCCAATGTAGGGCTGCATAAAATCGATAATGAAAATAGTTGATAATGAATTTCATTATCGATTATAAGATGGTTTTTTGAGGGATGCACCAATATATTGGCTGAAGAGAGCATTATCTGTAAAATGCTGAAATAAAAAAAACGGATGAAAATCATCCACAGGGGCTGGGATGCTTACCTGCGCCTTGGTCGCACAGTGTGCGAGCAGCATCTTGTCCTGGAAAAGCAGGAACCCAGCGGATTCATGTGAATGCACATCACGTGACTCTGCTCAGTTCCTTCTTCCCCTGGGGGCGTGGCCAGAGAAGTAGTTAGAGAGGAAGCAGCAGGGCCCCTGCAATAGTCTGCAAGTGAGAGATCTGAAGTTCAGGTAAGGGGATGTTGGAGGGTGAATGAGCAAATGTGTGATTAAGGGAATAAGTGTGTGTGTGTCAGTCATAGGGAGCCTGTAATCGTACGCCCATCACGCCCAGGTTCCAGCATGTACTGGTTGCCTGGGCATGATAGTGTGATTGCTGTTTTATATATATATATATATATATATATATATATATATATATAGTTATTGCATTTTTTTGTCCCTTTTTGGTGTGTTTATTACTGTTAATAAAAGTGGGTTTTTTTGTTTTTTCTAAGGGGGGGGGGTAATTTTCTGTTTGGGTTCAGAATTTTAATTTCAGTGCATCCCTACTATAAAGATATCTTACGGCACCGGAAGTTGTATACCGTTCTGCACTGGTAAGGAGGATTGTTAAAGCTTACCGCGCAGACGTTCACCGGCGAGCGTAAACAACCTCCGCTGCCGGCACGTCTGCACGATGTGCTTTAACAATCTCCCTTGCCGGGACTCCCCTCGTGGGAGATTGTTAAAGCACACCGAGCAGACGTGCCAGCAGCGGGGGTTTACGCGCATCGCCGCTGAACATCTGCGCGATGCGCTTAGACAACCTCCCGTGCCAGCACTCCCCCCGTGGAAAGTGCCGGCAGGGGAGCCTGTCTGAGCGTATCGGAGAGTAGGATGCAGGTCCCCCTGCGGGGGATCTGTATCCTAACCCTGCCAGACCTCGAGCTCCCTAATGTTGGGCTAGTTAGAGGGAGGTTGTGATCTCCCCAACCAGCCCTGCTCATCGGGTGCCCGCTGATCAGGGCTAGTTGGGGAGATCACGATCTTGCACCTACCTCGGCGCGGCCCTGAAGACCGGCCCAGGGGAGGCGGCTTCTCCACTCACCCCTCCCCTAGAGATTCGCGATTCTCCAGTCCGGCTCCGTAAGTTTCAGTACCCGGCCTATAAGACGACTCCCGACTTTTGTTTAGATTTTCACGGGTTAAAAAGTAGTCTTATACGCCGGAAAATACGGTATGTTCTCTTGTGGTAGTATTTCTCCTTTTAAATAAACTCTTCCTTTATCTTGTTGATTCCCTTTAAATGTTTCTATCATATCCCCCGTCACATCTTTCTTCCAGGCTATATATGTTAAGATCCTTTAACCCCTTCAGGACCAGCGTTCTTCTACTGCGTCTTCCCTTGAAGACTGCAGTTTTATTTAAATATTTTAATTCCGTGCTCGTGATTCGCTTCAAAGAGATCACGTGCAAGGAATTGAGGGGGAGTGGCTGCTACAGATCGCTAGGGACACCCATCGGTCAGTAGCAGCCGCCCCTTGCGATCCCAGCGTCCATAGCGACGCTGGATCGCGCATCATCGATGACGTACCTGGTACGTCCCAGTCTGTGGGTGACACCCAACCAGTAAGTACCAGGTACGTCATCGGTACGGATGGGGTTAACCTGTCCTGGTAAGGTTTATCCTGTAATCCATGAACCATTTTAGTAGGCCTGCAACAACGAATCGATAAAATAAATAGATTATGAAAATTGTTGCCAACAATTTTCATTATCTATTAGTTGAATCCATTTTTATAGATTTATAAAAAGTTTTTTTCAGAGAAAATGCTTCTGTTGATATACTAACCCCTGGTGGGCCAGGTAGAATTTTTTCCGGGGGCTATAAAGTGCATACTTTAATTTGTGTTTTTTATTTTTTGATTGCTGTAATATTTGATTTATTGTTTGTATTTTCCATGTATTTATATTGTATTGTATATTATCTATTCTTTTTTATTAAAGCATATTTTTATACCTATTTTAGCGCTGTCAGTTTTTCTTATATCAGGGAGCTATAAGGCATATCAGGGGGGGCACAGTGGCATATAGGGGGGCACAAGGCATATCGGGGGGACAGAATAGCACATAGGAGGTATAAGGCATTTCTGGGAAAAGTGGCAAAGAAAATATAAACAAGAGGCATTTTTCTCAATCATAGTTTTTATTAAATATGAAAAAATTGTTTACAAGAATGAATATTTACTAGTTAAACTTTTGGTAGTTTGAGAAAATGTGTTTTGGGTTCTTGTACCTTTAAAATATAGCTTTAATTATGTCAGTAAAATAAGAAGGCAAATAGAGAAATGCCATTGTGATAGAGATAAAAGTGTTATTCACTCATCTTAATGTAAATTATACATTTTAATTTTAAACAAAAAATGTGCATATTTTGTTTTATCCGATTAATCGAAAAGATAATCGGCCAACTAATCGATTTAAATAGTATCTATATACTTCTGGAGATACGGTCTGTACAACGGTATGAGCACTTCTCTCTTCTACTGCCAATACCTCTCGCTATACAAGGAAGCATTCTGCTAGAATAACCTGCTGCTCTACTGCATTGTCTACCTACCTTTAAATACTCAGAAATAATTACTCCTAAATCCCTTCCACTCACGTTGAGGCTAGGACAGTATAAAATTTTCTATACTCTGCCCTTGGCCCTAGATGCATTACTTTGCATTTATCCACATTAAATGCCAGTTGCCACAGCTCTGACCATTTTTCCAGTTTACCTAAATCATTTGCCATTTGGCTTCTCCCTCCAGGAACATCAACCCTGTTGCAAATTTTTGTGTAGGGCTGCAGCTAATGATTATTTTCATAATCAATTAGTTGGCTGATTATTTTTTCGATTAATCGGATAAAAAAAAAAAAAAAAAAGTACATTTTTCATTTATTTAAAATAATTTAATAAAGTAACATAGGAAGTTTAAAAACAAATGGCAGAATAAAAAAAAAAAAGAAAAAAAAAAAAAGAAGATAAAAATGCCACGTGGCCCTCCCCACATATGCCTTATACCCCCTGATATGTCACTCTGTCCTCCCCAGGTATGCCGTATACCCCCCTGACATGCCATAGTGCACTCATAGATTTGCAGACTCATTCACAGACACAATACAATACATTAATAATCTTCACTGACCCCAAGATTTAGATTCCCCTTAGTTTGCCCCCCCCCCCCCTTTTACCTCTAACTGCACCTTAAGTTAACCTTATTAAATTAACCCTGAAGAGAAGACCCCATTAACCACAACTGCCCCTAAATTAACCCTGAAGACCCCATCAACCACAACTGCCCCTAAATTAACCCTGAAGACCCCATCAACCACAACTGCCCCGATATTAAATTTTATAGATGAGTGTCACAACCATGTGGATGCCATAGGAAATGGGTCGGGCTAATCTGCCATTTGGCCCTGCCCCTCTCCCTCCCTGCAGTCAGTGCCGATTGGCCCCGCCCCTTTCTTTCTCCAGCAGTGATTGCAGGGAGGGACTGGTAAGTAGGAACTGCTGCTGTGAGTCACAAACTGATTATAAAACGGGTGTTTTTCAGAGTGTTTGCTCTGAAAAAACCCTAATTTTATAATCAATAAAAATAGATTCAACTAATCGATAATGAAATTCATTGGCAACGATTTTCATTATCTATTATCGATTTTATCGATTAGTTGTTGCAACCCTATTTTTGTCGTCAGCAAAAAAACATACCTTTCCATCAAGAGCATCTGCAATATCACTAATAAAAATACTAAAGATAATTGGTCCAAGTACAGATCCCCGAGGTATCTCACTGGTAACAAGACCTTGCTCTGAATATACGCCATTGACTACAACCCTCTTGTGTTTCACTCAGCCACTCCCTAATCCATAGGATCTAAATTCAGAGTTTGCAGTTTATGTCTTCTATGTGGCACAGTGTCAAAGGCCTTCCTGAAATCCAGATACTCACCCTGATCAATTACTTTAGTGACCCAATCAAAAAAAATCAATAGGATTTGCTTGGCATGATTGAGAGTCCAGAGTGCTTTTGCCAACAGAAGTGTTTGCAAATGACACAAAATTAATTAAGGTGATAAACCAGATGTTACCAACCTGCAAGGAAATTTGATCAAACTGGAAAACTAGACAGCCAAGAGACAGTTGACTTATTAGGGCTGCAACTATTATTTTCTTAATCTATTAGTTGGCCGATTATTTTTCTGTTTTATCGTATAAAAAAAATACATGTACATTTTTCATTTATTTAAAATAATTTAACAAACAGGATTTCAACGAAGCTCATTGTAGCGAAACGAAGCTCATTGTAGCGAAACATACGTTGGGGTTGGTATGTTTGGACTTGGCACCATTCATTACCAGGCTTTTTGCTGTTTTCAGCCTTTCTTCTAGGTTTGGTTAGTAACTTTTGAGCACCGATGTACCATTGCTGTATGTTATTTCATTTGTTCCTTTTCACTTTATCGCTGTGGTCATCCTTGTGTTTCTTATTTGTGCCTTCATATACATACGTATTTCCATCCTAGTTCCTGTAATCTTGTGCCTCTGTTCATATGTACCTTCCTATATGTGTCTTGGTGCCGAGATGCTTTTATATTATATATATTTTTTTTACACCCAAGGTTTTAGGGTAGCCTAGTCAAAGTCCTAACTTGAATTAGATTGAGATGCTGTGGCGTGATCTTAAAAAGGCCAAATTCCTCCACAATGACTTGAGACTCAGTCCGTTATGAAACGTTTTCCAGTTGTTGAAGCCAATGGTTTAGGAGGGCAATTACTCTCTACCTTCAATAAATGAAAACTTAAATTTTTTTAGATGGCCGGCTTGCACACACCGTGCTGCTCAGCGACAGTGCCTCAGTGAGGCTCCTCGTGAGAGAGGATCGTCACGGAGGAGAGCAGAGAGAAAAAAAAAAAAAAGCGAAAATATAAAAGTATTTAAAAAAAATAAAATAGGGGTTTGAGGAAAGTGGACCGATATTTAAAGGGGTGGGAATTCCCTTGGGACATCATTAAAACTTAAAATACAAAAGGGGATGGATCGGTTTTGAAATTACAAAATCAATATAAACAGGGGTGTGTGTGGCTGGGAGTAATACACATGGCAATGGGGGCATCAATAGACAAGAGGGTGGGTGGGCATCACATAATACCGCACCTTTCTCCCTGGAAGAAGGAAGTGGGCTGGCCAATCTGCAGTGACTGCAGGGAGGAACTGTAACTAGGAGCTGCTGCGAGTCACGCTTAAACGGATTATAAAAACGAGGGGTATTTTTCGGAGCATTTGCTCTGAAAAAACCCTCATTTTATAATCGATAAAAATAATAGATTCAACTAATCGATAATGAAATTTGTTGCCAACGAATTTCATTATCGATTTTATCAATTAGTGGTTGCAGCCCTACTCTAAATTGTGGCTTCAGGCGTCCCGTGTACGATGACTTTTTTTAGTTTACCGATTACTCCCAATCCCATAAAATTCTATCTTGTATTATCTGCCAAGTACCGATGTTCTCTTTCTCCAGTACACATGGATACAGAGGAGTTAAATAAAATGCAATCTTATTTCCATAAAATGGCCACCAAAATCCTCAGCACCAGGCCCGTGATGGTCTTAATCTGGCCCTGCCTCCAGTGTGCGTCAACCATCTTAAATCCATCTTGTACCCACAGTGTTCTCCAGCCTTGTGCAGTTTTATTTGGCTAAACTTGTTTTAAATGGCTTGTGGACTGCTTAAGTAATTTAGTACTGATACAATTACATATTTAAGTTGATCAAACCTGTCCACTACTTTTTTAATTAATCGCCAAATTAACCCTGTATTAATATGCATTATAAAACAAAAAGGCCATATTTTCTCTCAGAAAAATGAGTGCGGCCCACACACACACATACATTTCTGATGAAGTGGCCCACTGCAGAAAAAACTTGGACAGTCCTGACATAGGGAGACAATACCAGCCACTCTCCGGATCTGTTCATTAGAAGGATTGTGCAAAGAACAAGGTCACCTATTCAGATTTCAATGAAGGAATTTTATTTTGATCAGCTAAAAAGGGTTCTTCACAAAAAGAACAGATATTAAATTCACTATGTATTGACTTTGTGCTATCAAATTCAATACCTTTAAATAAGGGCAAATATATATATTTAGCATTGAGAAATCAGATTTTCCCCCTTTTTTCAGACAAAACAGGAAATTCACTTCAATGAGGGCTTTTTTTGTCAATTGGATGAACAGGCTGCACTTGATGTGACTTTGCTAAACCTGTTACAGAAAGGCCACCGAAGGAAAAAACTCACCAACTAATATTTAAATCCCACAACACTGCATATACTTTTTGCAGACATTTCTTCAAATGGCAAGCATTAACAAAAATGTTTAATAGGGTTGACACCACTTGATCATAATTACAATACAAGAAATGTATGACCATTAACACACTCACCGTGTTGCATTTCTCGATTAGCAGCCTAATTTCTGGCTTAACTTTCTCAATTATCTCCACCAGTTGTGTGTTGCTCTTCAGCATGCCGTTGGGCATCACAAAAACCTTTGTGCCTTTGAAAATGGAACAATTCATTGCATGACTCATCTAATTCGGTAATAAATGATGTTGCTACTGTACTCAAATAATTCTACATACTTGGGCATCTAGATTCATACAAATTGCAAATTTACCGAATTTTGGTGTATACAGCGATTCATACCAATCCCAAAAAATGAGGGCAGACACAAATAGCTCAGAATTTTCATCTGCAATTTGTGGGTTCATCATCACTCATTCACCATCTCTCTCGTGCTTTCTAAATGTTTCCAGGCCTTCTTGCCATTTTTAGCATTTTTTCCCCTTTATATTATATCTAATCTGGTAACCTCTCTGATCCGATCTCCGCAGGCTTAACCCGGCAACTTCCCCCAAAATGGTGGCACTGCAGTGACCTTCCTCCCAGAGGATATCCCCTAAAGCGCCACCTGAGAGCAATATTGTAACATGCTCTCCTGAACCTCCAATCAGGGGAGACGTCATTGCGAGCACCACCATATTGCCCTCAGTTCACGAGGACAAAATGACGCCACCTGCAGTGACATCCTCTCCCCCGATTAGAGGATCGATTAGGACTTCACTGCAGTGCCGCCATTTCAGCTGAAGTTACCCAGTTATGTCCACAGAGATGTGACTGAAGAAAAAAGTTACCAGATTAAGGATGAAAAACAGGGAAAAGAGAAGATAGAATGAGGAAGGAGATGCGGAAGTGGTCGGCAGAGAAGGTAGGGAAACATTTAGAGAGTGTAAGTGAATGTGTGTATTTGATGAAAACAAACCGAAAAATGTGTCTACATTTTTGGCCCAATTTACACATGGCTACTAGATACAGCTTACTAGACTTTGATCACTTTCATAAGACCTGTAAGGATATCTGATGTTTGACCAGACATGGGCATCAGCTTGTGGTAACATACATTATTGGGCTTTGGATTAGTGTGCCATAAATCTGTTTTCCTAAACTGCAGAGATGTTACATCTCTGGGAATAAATGAGGTAAATAAATTTTATGGAATTCTGAAGCAATTTATTTCTTTTGGGAAGAAAATTTAAGATATATATATTAAAAAAATAGAAATTGGTATTTCAATTAATACACAATTACATTGGACTAACATTTCATTTTAAGAACAAGCTTTCAAGAGTATAAACCTCACTTTGTCAAGACAAAAAGCAATACCTTGACAAAGGAAGGAGGTTCACATTCACATACACACGCATGGGACTTGAAATTATATAAGAGCAAGTCATTTATTCTGTTCAACAGAACCTCACTGATGTTTCGCTCCAGACCTTTAGCAAGATATTAACGGCGGCTCCACGAGCTGCTAAAATTCACACAAAGAAAATCAACCATCAACTAAACATTGAGTATCAATGGATAGAGAGGAATCTCTACTGGTTACTATAGAAAACTGAAATGTTAAACTTGCAATATATCCTACTATTTATAATGGAACCATAAAACAAACAAAAAACACAATTGTACATTTGTGTACTTTGTTTAATGTGTGTTATATTGTCTCCAAAAGGAGATACACTGAAACTGCTCAACTGATTAGTAGATAAATCAATCTTAAAAACAAATATGAAAATATCAACTCAGAGCACCAGAATCAGGCACCTGTATATAGAAATATTGCAAAGCTCATTTTAGTAAGATACATCAAAAGAAAAAGTAAATCAAATCACTATTCATTCACATGAAATTAGGGAGGCGAAAAGAGGTTTCCCAAGTTAATCAGTGGAGGCGCCTCTCTATTCATTGATATACTAGATAGCATATACAGTTGGCATGAGTCAACATTATTGGTGGTTAATTGTTGTAATACACATGTGTAGCAGGTGAATGTTTAATTGTTCATTCCTTTGCATGTGTTAATATCTCGATAAAGGTCCGATACAAGAACTAAAATATTTTTTTTGTTTAACCAAATAAATTACATGCTCTTATAAGATTTCACGTCTCGTGAGTGTGCCCTTATGACGGTCTTTAGTTTATTGGCTCTGTATTTGAGCGTCAAGAACTATCGTTCAGACACAAGTGGATTATATACACACACACACACACTATATGGACAAAAGTATTGACACCTGACACAGAATTTTATAACATTGCATTCTAATTATAGATATTAACATGTAGTTGCCCCCCCCCCCCGCTATAAGAGCTTGAGTGGGAAGACTTGAGTGTTTGTTGGATTTTTTCCCATTCATCCAGTAGAGCATTTGTGAGGTCAGGTTGGACAAGAAGGCTTGGTTCTCAATCTCTGTTCCAGTTCATCCCAAAAGGTGTTCGATGAGGTTAAGGTCAGGGCTCTGTGCAGTCAAGCTTAAGGCTGAAACTAATCGACTAAGTCGAAAAATATACTTTTGTTTTAAAGGCAAAGTTTAACTTACTTCAGACAGATGCTACTTCGGATCTAAGTGGAGAACACGTGCCAGACTACTGTAAGGTATGCATTAATTACCTCCGCTCCCACCCTTTGGTCTGATCCGGTCGCCAGTCTCTCTCTTATCCCATCATCAGCTGCCCAGGGTCCCTTCAGTAACCCCCTCCTACACTCCAGCCTGCAAATTAAACTCCCTCTCACCCTTTGGTCTGATCTGGCCCCCAGTTCCCATCATTGACTTCCCCAGTACACGCTGCTTCGAAAGACGCACTAGACTGTGGAGCCAGGGGATATTGGAGCTACCGGAGAAGCCTGACGCTGAGCTGCAGACAACTTTTAAAGCTTCAAGTGTCTTCCGGACCCACCATGTCTCCTATTGATTTATGCGCTTGTGCTTTGAAGAAGCCTCTTGCAGATAACAGACAGTCCTGGGAAACAGTGAGTTAACGCCGATACGGCTGGTGTTAGCACGTACTACTGCGCTGGCACAGCCCACGTGTTTCAAATTAGTGCTCTGGCTTTTGGCCTCCTTGTTGAGAGAGTCGGCTCTAATAAGAGCCTTAGGACCAACTAATTATCAAAAGCCACTTACCTGTTGGCACATACTTAAGTGTCTTATATCTAGCTTGCGGGATTTTGGTTTGAGTGCCTTAAGTCTAGTTGTGAGCTTGCTTATATTAAACTCTATATTGTCTGCAATTTTGGGAAATGTATTTTTGCCCTTTAGTCTAGAAATAATCTGTACTCTGAATTTCTAATCAATGGCCTTCCTTGGATCAGTTTCTAAATGCCTCCAAAGAAAGATAAGGAGAGGGACAGAGAAAAGGCGCAAAATATGAAATCAATGAGCGCAATAAGTGGGTATTATTCCTCAAAATCCGGTAACCTATTCAGGAAATCACTTTCAGGTTTTATGGTCACTTCTGAGCGATCCAACCCAGCTGAAGGGGATTATGTTCAAACAAAACCGTTATCCAATGACGCTCTAGTGAAGGCTTCTAAGAATTTGCGAGAACAAATCAAAGCTGACAAAAGAAAACCTGTCAAGCAGGAGATTCAATTAATTGCAGAAACTCTGGGCAGACTTACAACTGAGACAGTTTTTAAAATCTGAAATTAAGCATTTACAAGCACACAGCAAATGAACGAAAGAAGATTTAAATAAATTAGAACTAGCGGACTTGGAAGACCGTTCAAGAAGGAGAAACCTTTGTATTAGAGGAATCTCCAAGGATCAGTTGGATGCATGCAGTAAGAATTGGATTTCTACAGTAACTAAAGAAGAAAATTTGGGTAATCATCCCTTTGAATGATTGCACAGGCTACCAAAACCAAGAAGCCTTAATACCTCGGATAACCCGAGGGTTGTAAGTATCAGCTTCAATAATGTCAAAATAAAAGAACTATTGACGAAGAGCGGTCACAGCCGCAGCTGCAAGTGATCTTCGCCATCCGCAAGATGGCGGCCGCCCTGTAAAAAAGCAATCAAGTTCAAAAAGTTTGCTAGATGGTCTCCAGGCCCTCTAGAGAACGCTGGCTCCACTTTACAGGTACTGCGTTCAACCATGCAAGTCAATGGAGCCCAGCTTTCTAATCACAGTGTGATTAGTAAAAATAAATAAAAAAATAAAATAAAAATTAGAAAAAAATAGTAAAAAAAAAAAACGTAAAATGTAAAAATAATTTCCCACTGATGTCACGATCAGGCGAACCTTCAAGTTGAAAAAAATTTGAAAAAAAATATTTTTCAAAAGGCAAAAAAAATACATATATAAAAAATATATTTTTGTGAGCAAGTCCTAAAATTACCACATTAGCTTAAAAACAATGGAAAGAGTTAAAATACTGGCATATTAAATGCCCATGGGTGTCTACTTTTAAAAAATGTATGATTTGATGGGGTAAATTGAATTGGCCGGGTTCAACAATGTCCCAATTAACACGTCTAATTTCCAATTAGAAAAATGCACACGTCGTGTCGTGTGACAGCTGCATATACCAGGAGCTGTAAATTCATACATAAAGTAGGTGTGTGTGGGGGGAAAAATACACACATAAAAATACTACTGCAAACTTTGAAAAAATGCTGGTGGTAAAATGTGTGCATGCAAAAATACCAGCATTTAAAATACATGGCTTTATTGGGCACACTGAAATGGCCCGGCTCAAAGATGTACCAAATAGGGCATGGCAGTTGATCGGCAAACGCCAAAGTTCAACACTGAAAAATACGCATGCCCCAAATGTGGCCCTTTTGCCCCCAAACAGCCAGGCAAAATCATTCATGTGAGGTATTGCTGTACTCAGGAGATGTTGCTGAACACATATTGGGGTGTGTTATGATAGTGACATATACCAGAAGCTATTAATTCATACCTGAAGTAAAATGTGTGGCAAAACAAATTATAAAAAATGACTACCACAAAAGTTTAACAAAGACTGGTGGTAGATTTGGTGCACGGAAAGAGTTAAAATACTAGCATTTGAAATACCCTGGGGTGTCTAGTTTTCAAAAATATATGATTTGATGGGGTAAATTGCATTGGCCGGCTTCAAAGATACCCGAAATGGCACATGGGGGAACAATTACCAGATTTGGAAAAAATGGCTTTGAAATAGCAAAACGCTACCTGTACTTATTGCCCCATAAAGTGTAGAAAAAAAAAAAAATCAAAAAAACATAAAAACCATTGGGTATTTCTAAACTCAGGACAAATAGTAGAATCTATTTAGCAGGTTTTTTTCATTACCTTTTATAGACGAGTAAAAGCTTTTTCAACTAAAAGTTAGTCAATTACTGCACTCTTTGGAGCACGCTGAAATGTACATTAAGGGGATATTTAATAAAGACTGATGTGCTTCTTAAGAAACAAAAGGGTAAATCTATGATTTATATATAGCATTAGCAAAAATAGAACATAGCAATAAATTAAGTCCCAATTCTTATCTCACTAAAGAAAATGCTGAGATTCAGCTGGAGATTAGAACAAAACTCATTGACAAATTAGACCAAGCTATCTTCTCAAAACAGAAATGGTACTATAAAAGTTATGATTGAGAAAAAGTTTTTTTATTTACTTTTATTTTCCAACTTGCCCCCCCAGTTATGCACATCTGCCCCCAGGCTTGCCACTGTGCCCCATGATATGCCTTTTAACCCTCTATATGTCACTGTGCCGATGATATGCCTTTTGACCCCTCTATGTGCCACCCTGCCTCCAGAAATGCCGGGAGCATTTGCTCTGAAAAAAACCTTGTTTTATAATCGAGCAAACACGGTACTAACCCTAGCGCTAAGGTGACAGGATACTATTAATTCTACCTTTTTTGACATTAACAAGGGCACCCAACAAGGATGCCCGTTGGCTCCTTTACTTTATGCTCTATCAATCGAGCCTTTAGCTATACTGATTAGATCAACACATGAAATCAAAGGGATTAAAGTTAAGGAGCAGTTTGACTAATCCGGCGATATCTGTCCCTGCAGTCCTGTCGGCTGTTCAAAAGTTTAGTGCATACTCTAATTATAAATGAAACCTTCCTAAGACACAGGTGATGACCGCTTATCTTTCTCCTCTGCAAAAACTTTTCATTTCCAACCGTTATCATTTTGACTATTAAAATTTTTGGGTAGACTACCTTGGAATCAAACTGACGTTTAACTTAAAGAATCTAGTCCCCATTAATTTTGAAATTCTGACGAAAGATCTTCTCCTCCAAATCTGGAATTTTCCTGGCTAAAAATCTTACCCGATTCCAAAAATCTTATATTTGTTTAGGACTATACCACTGAGTTTCTGGGCATATTCTGGATAAACTCTCGAAACTTTCATTAGTTTGGAAATATGGTAAATCTAGAATTAGTAAGAAAACTAACAAGGAGCTATAAATCCCTCGGGCTGGGTTTTCCAGATTTAAGATTATTACATGAAGCTGCAATGTTCATGCACATATTGCACTGGGATATTAAAAAAAAAAAAAAAGAAAAATCTTGGATGGCTGAATTGCAAACGCATGCACACAAACGAGCATGAACTATTTAATTTGTTTTGGCTCAATCCTGCCATATACGGCGAGACCACTCCACAAAAGAATCGATGAACAAGTGAGAGCAATAAGGAGGGCTCAAACAAATCACACTGTACCTCTACACTTTAAAGAATGTCACAATAGTGACCCTAAGCACCTTAAATATATAGGTATACAGGTAGTTCAGAGAAATTGGAGGAGGAAACTTAAAGTTGGTCAGATTGGGTCTATGTATTAAAAACACTACATTTTATGGGATATAATCAGGATTTTGATCTATTTAATTTTTTAGACTAATTCCCTTTTTTTTTATATTTATTCAGGTCATGAGATATGAAAAAATTATATATATATATGTGTGTGTGTGTGTGTGTTTTTAGATGTATTCTCTCTATACCGTATTTGCTCGATTATAAGACAAGGTTTTTTTTCACAGCAAATGCTCTGAAAAATACCCCTCGTCTTATAACTGGGGGCGTCTTATAATCAGACCTCAAATAGGTCTGACTATGAGACGACTAAGATCCAGATCCCCCGCAGCTGCAGGGGACCTGGATACTCCTGTGTCCCCCCCACCCCCAACTTACCGGTGCTTCTGAGTCCCCGGTGTGTAGCCGGGGCAGCGTGTAGATGTCTACACGATTCGCGTAGACAACTTACGCTGCAGCCGGAAGAAGGTGTGGCTAGCAGCGGGGGTTGTCTGGACCGGTGCCGGGAACTCTGATCTCTGACAGCCGGGGAAGGTCTGCGCGATGGATGCAGACAACCCCCGCTGCTAGCCACACCTCCTTCCGGCTGCAGCGTAAGTTGTCTACACGAATCGCGTAGACATCTACACGCTGCCCTGGCTACATGGAGGTGAGAGTAGGTTCTCACCCTATTGAGAGTGTGCCTTGACGTGGCGGGTGAGCTTAATTATGCTTTGGCCAATTCATATAACCAAAACCTCTCATTTATATTATGTTTATATATTTGTTGCCAACTTTATTAGGGTAAGAAGCGCAGACAGTTTTTGTTTTTTGTATACATTGTACAGCCAATACACTGTTTTTGCAGCATGCTTACACCTGTTTGGTAGGCCTCGTATTATATATTTGTATTATTTGAGCCTGTGACTAGCTTAGCGCACCGTCATTTTTTCTTTTTACATGACAGGGGAGTCAGAAGCACCGGTAAGTTGGGGGGGGGGGGGGGACACAGGAGTATCCAGGTCCCCTGCAGCTGCGGGGGATCTGGATCTTAGTCGTCTCTTAGTAAGTTGGGGAGGGGGGGCGAGTGTTAAATGGGGAGCATAAGGAACTTCTGGAGGCAGAGTGCTCTATGAAATGCCTTTTAACCCCCTTAATGCCACTCTGCCTCCAGAGTGGCATATAGGGGTATAAGGCATTTCTGCAGGCAGAGTGGCACATAAGGGGTCAAAAGGCATATCATGGGGCACAGTGGCATATACACCCTATAAGGCATTTCTGGGGCAGATGTGCATAACTGGGGGGGCAGGTTGGAAAATAGAAGGAAATAAAACCAAAATATTTTTCTCAATAATAGCTTTTATTAAAAAAAGTTTAGATGAATTAACATTTACTGGTAAAACCTTTTTCTCATAGGGTCTTCTTATATTCAGGCTTTTTCTTTTTTTTCCTAAATTAATATTCAGATTTGGGGGGTCGTCTTATAATCAGGGTTGTCTTATAATCAAGCAAATACGGTATATTTTTATATGCTCGTTTTAAATTATGTAGTATATATCTATATTGGTATTTATACATGATCTTTATAAATTATGTGAGGAATACTATATGCCCTATATAGATTTGCTTGATACGTCTCTAAGCCATTTTCTAACTTATAATACGATTTACGATGTTTTATAGATAAGTGTCTTTTTAATATGATTCTCTTTGTGCAACATGGACATTGTTATGGACACTTAAATATAAGTGTTAAATATGGACAAACTTTTCTATATAAAGTGTCTAACAATATTGGATTTAAACATCAGCTACACATAAAGGAACACCACCTGGTAGATCTAATGCAGCAGAGCATATAGGGACAATGAAGAGGAGGGACTAGTATGCATCTGAGGAAGCCTGATTGGGTGAAACGTGTTACGCAAATTGGTGACACGCCCACCTGGAAGTAGCACAAACTACACAGGCAAAGTATGGAACTCTGTTTGCTGTTAACTTTTACTAATAATAAATTGTCATTTTTGCTTTTAAAATTCCCCTCTTCATCTGACCTCTGTATATCCTGAGCTGATGCTCATGGAGGAACAACAACATTGAGTGGAATATCTGCATTAAGTGGAATATCACAAACTGCTGTTCTCCAGAAACAGATATCCTATTGGATCCTATGGTATTCTTATACAGACGCCCTATAGTTTGAGCAAACTTGGTTGCTCAAACGATTGTGAGTACAAATCGTATAGGGGGGTTAATCTCTCTTGTATAAACAGTATTATACTATTGTGTATATACATTTTTTTTTCATGTAAACCTGCTAAGGGTCTCAGAAGACATCACCTGTGATTTGAATCTAAGTATACCTTTTTTTTTTTTAGAATGGGGCTCTGGGGCAGTGGAAATATGATGAATCACACTTCACTATGATGAATCTGGGTTAACTTCCTGGAACAAAGTTTCAATGTTTGGTGGAGGAGGGATAATTTTCTGAGGCTTTATTTCAGTGGTTTGTGCTTGACCTTCTTAGTCCTAGTGAAGGATAATATACAGCAGACATTTCAGACAAGTGTACGCTTCCAATTTTGTGGCACCACTTTGGGGAAAACCCTTTCCTGTTCCAGCATGATTGTGTCCTAGTGCACAAAGCAAGGTCCATAAAGAAATAGCTTGATGAGTTTGGTGTGGAGGAATGAGACCCGCACAGAGCCCTGACCTTAACGCCGAACAATTAACTTGCAACATCAATTGGGAGCCATGCCTTCTCATCCAACAACAGTGCCTAATTTCACATATGAAATAGCCACAAATAGGAAGTATGACATCTTCAATCTAAAGAGCTTTACAATGCACTCGGGTATTTACCTGGAAAGGTATCATCTGCATCTTCCAGTTTCCTTTTCTTCAAAGTCGGCTGAAATAATAAAAATAAAACATTTAAAAAGTAGTAAAATGGATTCTAGAGTTACACATATTGCAGGTTTAAGGTTAATATCCCCAAACATCCCCACCAATGAAAAATGCTAATTAAAGTAGCTGCCAACAATAATACTTTGAGCATGTGTGCATGAATGGGGTTTCAGACCCCCTGGAACTCTCACGCTGAAGTGTATGGCGTAGACATTGACAAACAGGAGATATTTTCCGATGAAATTACCTCTTGCAAGCCAAAGAAGGGAGGTGAGGCGCAAAAGCATAGGGATAATTCTCAAATCTCCACATTCATTTAAAACGGTAAAAATATTAAAGTTCATATAACACTTTTCAATGAAAGCTGGTGTGCATGGGAACAAGACACCCAGTTTAACCACTTACCGTATTTCCCCAAGTATAGGACGCTCCCCTATTTTTGGAGGCCAAAATTAAAAAATATATACCGTATTTGCTTGATTATAATCGAGGTCGTCTTCTAATGAGACCTCAAAAAAATGTCCGCTGGGGCCAGGCTGCTTACCGCTGGTTTGGTCGCGAGCAGCGTCTCTTCTACTAGCAGCAGGAGAACAGGAAGCTAGCAGAGTGTCGCATAATTCTGCCTCCCCCCTCCTTCCTCTGGGGCGGGGCCAGAGAAGTTGCTTGCACAGCCGGGCACCTGCAGAAGTCTTCGAGAGAGATCTGCAGTTCAGGTAAGGGGATGGGGGAGGGTTTTTGAGCAACTATGTGTGATTAACGGAATGAATGAGCATTTAAATGTTTGTGAATGAGTGTGTGTGATAGCATGGATGTGTAAGGGGGGTGGCGGTGGTGGTAGCATGGCATAGGGAGGCTGTACTCACACTCCTATCATCCCCAGGTTCCACCATGTACTGGCTGCCTTGGCTTGATAGGAGTGTGATTGCTGTTAGTTATACCTCCAGAAATGCCTTTTAAACCCCCTATATGCCACTCATGGGGCAAAGTTGCATATAGGAGGGTATAAGACATTTCTGGAGGCAGAGTGGCATATGGAGGGTTAAAAGGCACATCATGGGGCAGAGTGGCAAATAGGGGGTTTAAGGCATTTCTGGGGGCAGATGTGCATAACTGAATAAAAAAATATATATTTTTTTCTCAATCATAGCTTTTATTAAATATGAAAAAATTGTTTACATGAATATTTACTAGTAAAACTTGTTCCTATAGGGTAGTCTTATATTCAGGCTTTTTTTCCTAAATTAATATTTAGATTTTGGGGGGTCGTCTTATAATCGAGCAAATACGGTATATATTACATAAAGTAATTGTACTGGCTGCCTGTGCATGATATCTTCTGCTGCTGCTCGCCGACTTTCCCCTCTGCCTTGCTCGATGCGGCTGCACAGGAACAGGAACTGAGCAGAGTCATGTGATGCGATGTGCATTCATGTGACTCCATCGGGTTCCTGTGCAGCCGCAGTGGATGAAGGTAAGCAGCAGTTAAAAAAATAAATTATATATATCTATATCTACCACCACTGTATAAGACGCACCCAATTTTTAGACCCCAATTTTTTCTAAAAAAGGCGAGTCTTATACATGGGGAAATACAGTAACGACCAAGAAAGTGCCAGACATGGCACGTAATGGGGTTAAACAAGCTTAGAAAGCAATAAAGGATTGCTTATAGGGAACATACTATAAGGTGTACATTAATCATATAATTTTTATGCTTATGGCTTAACTGGTTTGGGGGTTGCGAACGGTAGCAGGAGGGTTATACTTTTTAGATGTGTTAGGGCAATGGGATGTAAGGGTTTTTTTCTTTTATTATTTTTATCTTAAAATTATTTTATATACATTTTTTTAAAAAGTTAGCGCTCCTCTTATGGACCTCTTGAACATGTTAATGCCAGTGATGTCATAATGACATCACTTAGCTCACTGGTTTTTTTTGTATTTTAGTGATTTATTTTTAAATCACAAATTTTTTTTTTTCTGTTTCATTTTTCAGCATGTGAGGAGGGTGAGAAACATGGTTTCTCACTCTCTTCCCTGCGATCCCCCTGCACCGCAAGTCTGTGCCTCATCGGAGCGACCGGATATCACTGCAGGGGATATCCTGTCCTTCGATAACCTTCCGGGTAACGTCAGCATTGAGGCAACCCAGAAGGGAATGCCCAATCGTGCATTTCAGAATGACCGATCACGCGATCAGCGTTTAAAAATGTAACAGTTTTCTAGCGTTCGTGTCGGAAGCCGTTACAGGAGATCGGGCAGCAGAAAGCCAGCCTGGCTTCTGCTGTCAGGGTGGGAGTACAGGCTGTCAAATGACAGCCTGGTCTTCCGTGCAGCAGCAGGAACGTGTCCCAGCCGCTGCAAGAAGGGCAGGACGTACCGGTACGTCCATAGGGGATTCTTGGGATAAGTCTTTGGCCGTCCATAGGAGACTGAAGGGGTTAATTTATATACCGTATTTGCTCGATTATAAGACAGTTTTTTTCAGAGCAAATGCTCTGAAAAATACCCCTCGTCTTATAATTGGGGTCGTCTTATAATCAGACCTCAAATAGGTCTGACTATGAGACGACTAAGATCCAGATCCCCCGCAGCTGCAGGGGACCTGGATCCTCCTGTCTCCCCATCCCCCCCGGGGCCACATACCGGTGCTTCTGAGTCCCCGGTGTGCAGCCGGGGCAGTGTGCAGATGTCTACGCGATTCGTGTAGACAACTTACGCTGCAGCCGGAAGGAGGTGTGGCTAGCAGCGGGGGTTGTCTGCGTCCATCTCGCAGAACTTCCCCGGCTGTCAGAGATCAGAGCTCCAGACACCTAGCCACACCTCCTTCTGGCTGCAGCGTAAATTTTCTACACGCTGCCCCGGCTGCATGACAGGAGTCAGAAGCACCGGTAAGTTGGGGGGGGGGCAGGGGAGTATTAAATGGGAGGGATAAGGCATCTCTGGAGGCAGAGTGTTCTATGAAATGCCTTTTAACTCCCTTAACGCCACTCTGCCTCCTGAAACCTCCCTATATGCCACTCTGGCCCATAATATGCCTTTAAACCCCCTTAATGCCAGAGTGGCATATAGGGGTATAATGCATTTCTGGAGGCAGAGTGGCATATAGGGGTATAATGCATTTCTGGAGGCAGAGTGGCACATAGGGGGTCAAAAGGCATATCATGGGGCACAGTGGCATATAGGGGGTATAAGGCATTTCTGGGGCAGATGTGCATAACTGGGGGGGGGGCAGGTTGGAAAACAGAAGGAAATAAAACCAAAATATTTTTCTCAATCATAGCTTTTATTAAAAAAATAGTTTAGATGAATTAACATTTACTGGTAAAACCCTTTTTCCTATAGGGTCGTTTTATATTCAGGCTTTTTTCCTAAATTAATATTCAGATTTGGGGGGGTCGTCTTATAATCGAGCAAATCCGGTATTTTATATATTGTTATCCTTCTATGTTAATTTTTGTGCACTACCTTTTTTTTTTTTATATTGTGTACCCTTGTCAGTTTGTATCGGCCGACTCCCGGGACATGCAGTTTTTTTTTTTCTATTTATCCCTGTTGCGGGTAAGCAGCAGGGTTAGGATCCAGATCCCCTGCAGCACTTCCGTCAGGGCTTCTATGGTGGAGCACCGGCGTGACATAACCTTCTGGTGCTCCACCATAGAAGCCCCGACCGAAGTGCCGGCAGCGGAGGTTGTCTGCACTCAGACAACCTCCGCTGTTTGTATATAACATATGCTGACAAATTGTATAATAGATACCAAAAATGTTAAAATATATGGATTCCTGTTCATTAGATAAAACACTTAGTCTTGCGCTGTGTATTTTCTCTTTAAAAATATTTTGTCTTTAAAATAGTACCAAACTTTAAGGGTACGGCCTATATTGGAGCCAATAGGGTATATAGACCATCATTTAGTATGACAAATATCTAAAAACGTGGGGAAAATTAGGGGGGTAAAAAAGGAAATATTTTCACAGTTTCACCTATGAAAACTATATATAACCACCAGCGCATATGGGGGGGGAAAAAAATCCAAAAGTGTATTTGTCCTGTTTTTAGAAACACCACATATGCCTGGTTTTAAAAGTCGACATCCCAAAGGTCCATTGGAGCACAGCATTGACCGATATTTAGTCCTCACAAGCTTGTGGGGACAAATATTAACCCCTGCAATGCCACAATGGTGTCATGGCGGCATTGAAGGGGTTAACACCAAAAAACCCTTTCTCCCTCTCCTTGCAGTTACACCGACTGCAGAGAGGAGTAGGAGTGATCAAAAGGCTTGTGGGGGCCTAAAATGCAATTGAGGTTAACGCAGCATTGTCGCTCTTATGGAGCGATCAGGCAGCAGGGGAATGTTGTGGCAGGTCCCCACACTTGTGTAGGGACCCAATCAACAAACAACCCCTTCCCTGAAGCTGCCCGAGTCTACAGAATCGCTTTGTGGGAGTGATCAAAGGCTTGGGGGAGGGTGCTCGGAGGGGGGCTGTGCTGATCTGCCCAGACAGCAGCAGCCGGTTGTAGGGGTTAACTCTTTCACGCATCAATTCTACCATCAGCCTTTGTCAAAGTTTGTTGTAGTCATCGCGTTGTGCTTTGTATTCCCCACACATAGTTCAGGTGTAAATTTACAGCTCTAGGCATAGATCACTTCCATGCTAGGATTAATGGGAAGATACAGCACCAATTTTATGACTTGCTCATGAAAACTTTACATTTTCTAGACTTTTTTTTTTCTTGCAGCTGGGTGGTTCCCCTTACAGTGTGACATCACTGGGGTCTTTTTTAAAAAATTTTTTAAACATTAAAAAAAAACAAAAAAAAAAACGTTATTTTACTGATCACATAGTGATTGGTATGCTGGGCTCCACTAATCAGCATTGGTTCACTCCAGTACATGTAGTACACTTGAAGATAATCTGTTGGGGTGTTGCAGCAGCACTGTTGCTCACTTTCTACACTTGTTTAATCCCATGTCATGCCAGACACATCATTGGTCCTCAAATAAATAAATAGTGTAATACTTACAGCATCCAATCCATCATGGCTGTTAGTGAGTAAGATAGGATCTGGAACAGGCAAGTTCATCTCAGAATGGATCTGTGTTAGATCTTGAACGTTTAATATGGGTTCCTGTTATAGACAATATATGTTTTGTTAAGGGTACAGCTTGCTTCATACCAAGATTAATGAAAAGGATTAGTTGTGAATACCTTAAGAAAGCCATCCAGTTCTAATAGTTTCTTTGGGAAAAAGCCAGCAACAAGATCTTCAGCCTACAAAAAATACAAATGTTAACAGTTAATAGATATACCACGTATACCGTATTTGCTCGTTTATAAGACGACCCCCCCAAAATTGAATTTTGATCCTGCTAAGAAAATGTACCTGGTCAATTAATGCAAAAGTCTGTATTTGTAGCCAAACTAACCTTTTTGATTGCGTAACTAAGGTAACAGACCAAGGAGGAACAGTTAATCTAGCCCATCTCGATTTCTGTAAGAGATTTGACACTGTGCCCCTTTAAAAATGTATAAATAAAATTGCTTGGATGTCAAAATAATTCAATGGATAATGCAATGGTTGAATGGCAGGATGCAGAATGCTGTAGTTAATGGTGAAGAACTTACTAGTTGGGAACCTGAGGGATCAGAAATTTTAGTAGTTGTGGGACCCTTCAAAAACTCCCATTTGCTATCATAAGGAGGGAAAACTCAGGACCTTCTTGATTGAACCACGGTGATTCGAAAAATTCTCTTGTTTTTTTTTTTTTTTTTTAAACTCCAGATATCAAGATTGATAGAAGGAAAGAAATGCCAGAGTACCGTATTTGCTCGATTATAAGACGAGGTTTTTTTCAGAGCAACTGCTCTGAAAAATACCCCTCGTCTTATAATCGAGGTCGTCTTCTAAACAGACCTCAAAAAAATGTCCGCTGGGGCCAGGCTGCTTACCGGTACTTTGGTCGCGAGCAGCGTCTCTTCTAGCAGCAGGAGAACAGGAAAGTAGCAGAGTGTCACATAATTCTGCCTCCCCCCCTCCTTCCTCTGGGGGAGGAAGTTGAAGTTGCTCGCACAGACGGGCCCCTGCAGAAGTCTTCGAGTGAGAGATCTGCAGTTCAGGTAAGGGGGTGGGGGAGGGTTTTTGTGATTAATGTGTGAAGTATGTGTGATTAATGGAATGAATGAGTATTTAAATGTTTGTGAATGAGTGTGTGTGTGATAGCATGGATGTGTAAGGGGGGTGGTGGTGGTAGCATGGCATAGGGAGGCTGTACTCACACTCCTATCATCCCCAGGTTCCAGCATGTACTGGCTGCCTTGGCTTGATAGGAGTGTGATTGCTGTTAGCAGTTATACCTCCAGAAATGCCTTTTAACCCCCTATATGCCTTTTAACCCCTCTGGCATATAGGGGGTTAAAAGGCATATCATGGGGCAGGGAGGCATATAGGAGGGTATAAGACATTTCTGGAGGCAGAGTGGCATATAGAGGGTTAAAAGGCACATCATGGGGCAGAGTGGCAAATAGGGGGTATAAGGCATTTCTTGGGGCAGATGTGCATAACTGGGGGGGGGCAGGTTGGCAAATAAAATGAAATATATATATTTTTCTCAATCATAGCTTTTATTAAATATGAAAAAAATTGTTTACATGAATTAACATTTACTGGTAAAACTTTTTTTTCCTATAGGGTAGTCTTATATTCAGGCTTTGTTTTTTTCCTAAATTAATATTTAGATTTTGGGGGGTCGTCTTATAATAGAGCAAATACGGTAATTACCGTATTGGCTCGGATATAGGCCGCACCCTAAAAGCTTGGTGCTTTTTTAAAGAAAACGTTTTGTAATAGATATGCTGCCACTCTGCCGCCCCCCCCTCCCCCGAGATATGCTGCCACTCTGCCGCCCCCGACTTATACAACTTCCGGTGCCGGCACTCAGCAGATGTGCCGGTACCAGAAGTTGTATACGCTGTGAGATTGTGAACCCCAGGGAGATGATTAACATGGCATCTGAGTACAGCTGCTATGCAGATTATACATATGGGTCTCTGGGGTGGAGCAATTGGAGAGCAGGGTGGGCCAATGCTCCATTCTCCCATTCTGTGGAAAATCCATGCCGGCTTTTCCAGGAGGCTAGAAGTCTGCAGGATCCAGTACGGGATTTCTGTGAGGCCTGCACAAGAGGACCATCCCGGAGCCAAGTGAGGCAATACCTGCCTGGACATTTTGTGTGTTGTCTGGGGGAGGTTTTCCAGAGCCTGGCGTAGGTGGGTCTGGCTGGGAGGTTGAGGTAGTGGGTGAGTAGGCTGGTCAGTCTGGACCAGCATAGTTCAGTTAGAGAGGGCTCCAATTGGGAGCTAGGTTTTGTTTTTATGATTTGGTTTTGGGGTTTGAGCGATTAAAAATAAAGCACTGTTTTGCTTCAAACTGTTGTTCCTGACTCTGATTGCCCTAGAGGACTGTGCTTAAGAACCCTAACTGTGATGTGTATGGCCCTCGTGCTACAGGGTTTGTCACAACGCATATTGCGTAGATGTCGCCCGCTGGCCCCGCAAGACACCCGGGAGTCTGCTCTGGTGAGTCTTGGGGACAGAGGTAAAACGCATCGTGCGGACGTTCACCAGCTGTGGCGATGTGTATAAACAACCTCCGCTGCCGGCACGTCTGCACGATGTGCTTTAGCAATCTCCCTTGCCGGGACTCCCCTCGTGGGAATTCCCGGCAAGGGAGATTGTTAAAGCACATCATGCAGACGTGCCGGCAGCGGAGGTTGTTTACGCGCGCATCGCCGCAGCCGGTGAACGTCTGCGCGATGCGCTTAGACAATCTCCCATGCCGGCACGCCCCCTGTGGGAAGTGCTGGCAGGGGAGGCTCTCTGAGCATATCGGAGAATAGGATGCAGGTCCCCTGCGGGGGGGGGGATCTGTATCCTAACCCTGCTGCCTGCCTGGCGCCCGGAACTGCATGTCCCGGGGCGTCGCGCGGTAGACCCCGAATATAGGCCCCACATCGGGGGAAGTGCGGCCTATATTCGGGCAAATACAGTACATGCCCACAGCCAGCATCCATCACTTCATAAAACATACAATTTCTTGATTTAGGTGGAAAGGAGAAAGAACTTTTTGCATGAATCTCTGTTACCCGTCTGGCTGATGTTAAGCATCCTGAGGTAGACTTCTTGCAAAGCTTTAAACTGAGCGAAGGTCAAGACCAAATTCAGATTCCAGAAAGGTACCCGTGATCGGCTGAAAGGCTGCAGTCAGCAGATAGTTCACTTAGCCTTCACCCAGGGTGGAATAAACTAAGGGCCGCAATATGGACAGCTTCAAGGTGATAGGAAATTATCCCTTACTTACTGCAGGAAGTCCAAGATTTGTCTAATGTGAATGTAATCTAGCTAGAGGGGACTAATGGAGCCCCATAAACAGAAATTATTCCAGCTCTTGTATCAGATGTGTAATCTGTTTCCTACTCCACATTAAAAAGGTATTGGCAACCTCTTCCTGTCAGAAGCCATGCTGTAAACTTTAGGTATGAGGTATCTGGATGGAGAACAGGCTCTAGCTTGATCTCTTATCTTCTGGGACTCTGACAGGGGGACGTGCTACGGGTACCAAATGCTCTTGGGCCAATCCAGAGCTACAAGACATTCCCCTTTCTTGATCTTTCTTAGAATTCGGGCAATTAGAGGCAGAGGAAAAAGGCACCCAGGATGGTCCACTGCTGACAGGGAGTAGAAACAATTCAACCTATTGTTGACTGTTGTAACCATAAGGGCGATGTCTAACTGGTCTTCTGCCAAGGAAGTTTGCAGGGATCTTTTCTTTTCCTTGAATGAATACAGCAGTGGGGCAGATTCTTCTTGGTCCCTATCCTCTGTAGTAGGTCCCCTTGCTCCTCCTTGTTTAGTTAAAAAACACCAGGACTCTAACATTGTCTGCCAGAATCTTCACTAAACTGCCTCGTAATCTGTTCTGCCAGGACTAAAGGTCTTTCCAGAGAGCTAAGTGCTCCAACACAATCATGTGTAGGCACTGCTGTTGTGCTGACCAAAGTCCTTATTGGAAGTCTTCCTCCAGGGTTGCACCCCAACCACTCAGGCTGGTGCCCGTCGAGAGCATGGCTAACTCTTGCTAGAAACACACACCTTCCTAGAAGGAGCACTAGAAATCTCTGACTGGAACAGTGTTTTCTTAAGACAAAATGAGTCAGAATGTATCATGGGCCGTGTCTTCCGATGGAAAAAAAACAGAAGTGCATATAATGAAAAGGGATTTTTCTACTTGGCAGAAGACGGGACTTCTGAAAATGTATGATCTGAAATAGAGAGGGGTGATGGAATAAGCGATCTGAAGACATTGCTGCTAGTAGCCAAGCATCTAGAAAGGGGACCACATTTATACCTTATCAGGAAGGCTGTACCTTCTGACTTGGTAAAGATCCTTGGAGCGGAAGACCCCCGAAGAAGGAATGGCCACATGCAGGAAACTTAGGGAGTCTTTTTGGATAGGTGCATGAAGATAAGCGTTCTGAAGATCGTGTGTCGCCAAGAAATCTCCCAGGGAGATAATCTCTATGGTAGATTCGAACAATTCCATCTTAAATCTCTTGTAAAGAATACGGTTCAGGAACCTGAAGTCTATGATTAACCTGAAGCCTTTGGCATTGTGAAGACCTGATAGTAGATGCCTCTTGCTCTTTGGTCTGGGGGCAATAGAATCAGGGCCTTCTTCGTTACAAAACCTTGGAATAAAATGTTGAAGAGCCTGGCACCTGGAAACACTAGGGGGGGGGGGGGATACTTATAAGCTCCAGACTGTACCCTCTGGAGATGACCCCCAGAACCCAACCATCTTAAGAAAGTCCTTCAGCCTGTCCCCTACTGATCTGCTTCTGGGGATACATGGCCTCTCACAAAATCAGAACAAGGATCTTGCATACTGAGTCCTGACGTTTTAAACGGGTTCAAAACTGAGCCAGAGGTTTTCTCTTGAGTAAAAAATGCTCGTCACCCGTGGCCTTCTCAAGAAGAATCTCCGGTTCCTGTTCAAATAATTATTTGCCTGAGAAGGGGATGCCACACAGATGTTTGGAAGCACTATCCGTAGACCAGGATTCTAACCAGAAAGCTCACCTGATAGGGAAGAGGCTCTGGCTGCCACGCAGACGGATTCTATAGCTGTATCACAAAAAGTCAGGCAGCACTCTTGGTGTCTGAAAAGCTCCAGGGGATGCCTTCCACCCCAGCAACTCCCAAGATGTCCTCTTCCACTTGTTGCAGCCTCAACCGCATCGCTCTAGCAACAGAAGCAGCTGCAATGCCAGGCTCAAAAATAGCGGTAGAGGTCTCAAATGCTCTCTTAGCTGCCCCTTCTGCTTTCCTGTCCACAGAATCAGGAAAATGGTATGAATCTCCCACAGGGATATCTGATCTTCTGGTGGCCTTTGCCAGTGGTACAATCAATCTTTGGAGACATGCATACCTCAGATAAGTCCACTGGGAACGTGAAGAGTCACTTAACTTTCTCTCTGGTGTATTCCACTTATCTGTAATGATGGTCTTTAGAGCCTCATGCACTGGAAAGGTCAAGTCATATATATTTACACAATAACTTAACATTAGACTTGTGCATTTCCATTCCTACAAATTGCAACTTTACAGACTGAACAGGTGAAATTTGTCAATTAAATGCACTCCAAGTAATAGAAAATACACTATAGAGTTATGCCATTATACCAGGGTTTTTTGTACATATTAGAGAATATTGATTGTTTTAATTAGTTTTTTGGGTTTCAAAGAAATTTAAAAGTATGCTAATATTTTGTGTCTTTTTGGGAGCCCCACCATATTTAGGAAAACTTGGTTCTCTGGTACTGATAAGTAGATGTATTAATTATTTATTTGGGGTAGATCAGAGATTGCTGGGATGTCCATTCAAGGTATAACCAGTACATATCGAAGGAAAAGGTGTTTTTTTTTTTTCTCTCTTTTTTCTTTTACATTTTCAGTTTGCTGAAAATAATATAATTTGAGTGTGGGCCAGTAGCTGCACTCTATAAGAAGGGAGTTAATTTTGTTTTTATAATACGTTTATATATCATTATGCAAGTTGATTTGCTATGTTCGTGGTTGTTTTCAAGAACAACCTGGTCACACTAGTGTGGGCCAATTGACATTGCTGTTACATGTAGGGCTGAAACAACTAATCGATAAAATCGATAATCGATAATGAAAATCGTTGTCAACGAATTTCATCATCGATTAATCAGATCGATTTTTATCGATTATAAAAAGAGGTTTTTTTTTCAGAGCAAATGCTCTGAAAAACTCCTCTCCTTATATAATCCGACCTCAAACAGAGATCGGATTATAACACCGGAATCCAGATCCCCCGCAATGCTGCAGGGGACCTGGATTCTCCTCACTGTCGGCCGGTCTCTCACTTCCGTCTCTCCCCCTCCCATCTGACTCCTCCCCCTCCCATACATCACTCTGCCTCTCTACCCGGCACCGTTACTGACAGGCACTTTCCCTGCAGCTTCATAGAAGCCTCAGTGTAAGTGAAGGGCAGTAACGGAGTCTGTCTGTGCGATGCAGACCCCCACCGGCTGACAGAGAATCATCCTCTCTGATAGCCGGTGAGGGTCTGCATCGCACAGACAGACTCCGTTACTGCCCTTCACTTACACTGAGGCTTCTATGAAGCTGCAGGGAAAGTGCCTTCAGTAACGGAGCCGGGTAGAGAGGCAGAGCGGTGTATGGGAGGGGGAGGAGTCAGAGGGGTGTATGGGAGCCACCCTCCAATACACCACTCTGGCTCCTCCCCCTCTCATACGCCACTCTGCCTCTCTACCCGGCTCCCTGGTGTCTTGTCAGAAACGGAGGTTCACAGGAGGCAGAGTGGAGTATGGGAGGGGGGAGGAGGCAAAGTGATGTATGGGAGGGGGAGGAGCCAACGTGATGTATGGGAGGAGGCAGAGTGGAGTATGGGAGGAGCCAGAGTGGAGTATGGGAGGGGGAGGAGCCAGAGTGGTGTATGGGAGGAGGCAGAGTGGAGTATGGGAGGGGGAGGAGCCAAAGTGATGTATGGGAGGGGAGGAGGCAGAGTGGTATATGGGAGGGGGAGGAGGCAAAGTGATATATGGGAGGGGAGGAGCCAAAGTGATGTATGGGCGGGGGAGGAGGCAGCGTGGTGTATGGGAGGGGGGAGGAGGCAGAGTGGAGTATGAGAGGGGGGAGGAGCCAGAGTGGTGTATGAGAGGGGGAGGAGCCAGAGTGGTGTATGGGAGGGGAGGGGCCAGAGTGGTGTATGGGTGAGTTATAGTGGTGTATGGGGGGTATTATGAATTTTTAGGGCATATAGGGGGTATAAGGCATATGGATATTAGGCATATCAGGGGGGCATAAACATATCTGGGGGTAAAAGGTATATCAGGGGGCTCAGTGGCATATAGGGGGTATAAGGCATATCGATATTAGGCATATCAGGGGGGCATAAAACAAATCTGGGGGTAAAAGGTATATCAGGGGGCTCAGTTGCATATCACTGGCATATAAGGAGTATAAGGCATATCAGGGGGCACAGTGGAATCTGGCATATAAGAGGTATAAGGCATAAATGGGGGCAGAGTGGCAAGCTGGGGGTCAGATGTGCATAACTAGGGGCAGTTTGGTAAATAAAAAAATTTAAACAAGGCTTTTTTCTCAGTTTTTATTAAATATGAAAAATAGTTAACATATGAATATTTACTAATAACTTTGTATTTAAACCTAGTTTGAGAAGCACTGTGTTTGGGTTCTTGTAGCTTTTATTATTATGTCAGTAAAATAAGAAGGTGAATAGAGAGGCCATTGCAATAAAGAGATGAAAGTGTAAATTGTACGTTTTTTATTGCAATTTTTCTTCAATTTAAAATAATGTATTTTTTTTATCCGATTAATCGATTAATCGACAAAATAATCGGCCAACTAATCGATTATTAAAATAATCGTTAGTTGCAGCCCTAGTTACATGTTTTCAAAGCACATGCTTATGAAAACTGAATACTCTGCTACAAGCACCGTTAGTAAAAGTAAATGCCTCATTATTACTATTTTGCCGATTTGGAGGTTTATTACTTTGTAATAACAAAGATAAGTACAAACACTGATTTGCCAAAACAAAAAAAACCACTGATCTGTGATAATGTTCATACCTCACTTGTTATTCTCTCTCTGAAACAATCGACCTAAAAGGGAAAAAAAAACAAAAAAGCGTTAAACATGACCCCAAAAGAAAGAGGGCAAAATAAGGCCTCTTCCGTGGGCTTGCTTGCCATTTCCCAAAATGAGTGTAAAACAAAAATGTGCTCGTAATTTTAGTCTACACATTTCCTTTAACGAAATGTAACATTTTCTTACCTGTATATTCCCTTTCATTTACAGTCAGCATTTAAGATTAGGTGACCCCCCCCCCCCATGAGGTAGGACAAAAAGACAGAACTACACCAAAATCCCTAGCTTTACATAAAGATGATAAACACCTAACATTAATGTAAATACAAATTAAAAGTAAACATGCAAGGGAAATATTTTGATTGCTACCTAAAGGAAATTTACAGGTATTTTTCCCAATCGACCAGCAGCACATGTATATAATTAAACAGTGAGCCAGAAAAAGGTGAGAGGCAGTTATATCTTGTAGACCTTTGTGTTGTAACACCATCTCTGAAGATGAAAACACCTACCCCTGCCTAGTATTGAAAATGCATGGATTGAATTCCATATGCCTACCTCACAGACCTGATTTTAACAGACCTGCAATAACGAATCGATAAAATTGATAATAGATTATGAAAATCGTCAATCTACTGCAACAGCAAAGAGGAGTTGGAGGCAGCACAGTAACATCAGTCTTTACTGGTTGGCAGCCACAGAAGAAGCTTCATATAGGATGAATAGAAGAGACACACTAACTGGACTATCTACCAGCCTCCCAATCAACCTTTGGTGTGATACCAAGTTAGCAAGATAACATCTTAAGATGCTGATTAAGGGGATCTTCTGTTCAGAGATGGGACTTGACATAACACAGGTTTGCTGGGGGCTGTTCTACCTTTTTAAGCGGCCTTTCACACATGGATTTTAAGACAAGGATATAGGGGGTATAAGAAAATGTTTTGTGCAAAGCTTGAAGACAGCGGGATTGATTTACTACAGAGAACAAAACCATACATTATTAAAGTCAGACCCTAGCTAGCTAGCTTTTCCTGTAACAAGGTCTCAGCATCGTTGGTCTGTGAACTATGCAGGACATACTTAGACCCTCACACAAGGAAATGTCACTTGATAATGCATAGGGATAGGTGGCTCTTCACCAAACACAAATAATTCAGTCTTCCAGAGTAAAGAAATTGATAGCCTGTCAGCAAAAACTGGATAAAATTTTACATATCTACATATTAAAAAGTAAAACACCAAGGTCAATTATCTGTTGCAAACGTGCAGACTTGTAAAATGTGTTCTCGTATCATTAAAAACCAGAAGTCAGAATAAAATTAACAGCAAAACATGCCACACGGAGACCGTGCCTCTCCATCTTATGCAACACGTGTACACCACTGTTCTGAATCCCATCATACCCAGACTTAGCCATCCGTATACCAACACTGCCACTCGCAGAGTTATACAGTCTTTAAGAAGGACCGACAACTACCAGAGCAGTAGCAGACACATGGAGTGTTAGTAAAGGCACACCATTCTTTACTCCACAACGATTACATATCTACACGGGCACATGGGACTACAACGCCGCACCAAACGTGCTAGACGGATTCTCTAACATGCGCGCTCTCCCCACGCATTCCCCCAGGCCCTTAAAAAATATACTGCCTGATAACCATCTATTGTTGCTCTCTCGCCAGGTCCGATAATTTTAGCAGAATTCATAGAGCCAACGTTCAAATTTGCCTTGCTTCTAACCTTTTTTTTGAGCTCCTGATCTACTTTCAGCAGAGAAGACATGGCGAAGTCAACACAGTCAGTTTAATGCTGGTAGCCCACACCGGCTATGTGATATTACAGTTCCGGAAGTGACGTCAGAAGAACTGCGCCGTGGAGTTACATACACCTCCCGGTGGACGGTACCAATCACGTTCTTTGCCAATTCCTGATAACCTATCGATAGATAAGACATAACTAAATGATTGCAATACATGGCTGCAGGAACGCATGCATCGTTTTTGTGTAATGCCCCATACATTCAGCTTTTTGCCTTTTGTCTCTCTGACTTCAGTGTGTATCATCATAAAGTACCGACCCTAAGCGTTTTACTTATATTGAAAGCTGATTTGTATACATAACCTCTTGCTCTATTTCACCGATCAAGTCTTTAACCATCAACGGCTTGAGCCATTTAAAATTACCTTTGCAAGATATAGTATACAATGTAAAAAAAAACAGTATTGCAGTAATACCTTTTTTATTGGACTAAGATAATATTTAAAAGACAAGCTTTCCAAAGTTATCCTCTCTACTTCAGGTCTGAAGCAATACTAATCGATACAATCAATAATGAAAATTGTTGCCAAGAATTTAATTATCAATTAGTTGAATAGATTTTATCGAATATAAGATGAGGGTTTTTCCACAGCAAATGCTCTGAAAAATACCCCTCGTCTTATAATCTGACCAAAAATAAACACTAAGATCTGGATCCTTCTCTCTGGCAGCCGGTGGACGTCTGTGTGATGCGCGCAAACATCCTTCACTACTTCCCTCCACTTCCGCCGGGACTTCTATGATGGAGAACCGGCGTCACATGACCTTTCCGGTGCTCCACCATAGAAGCCCCGGCTGTCAGAGAGGAAGACCCGCCGCAGCGCTGCAAGGCACCTGGATCCTTCTCTATAGCAGCCGGTGGGCGTCTGTGTGATGCGCGCAGACAACCTCCGCTACTGCCCTCCACTTCCGCTGGGTCTTCTGTAATGGAGCCCCGGCGTCACATGACCATCCGGTGGTCAGTCATAGAAGCTCCAGCGAAAGAAGTTTGTCTGTGCATCACACAGACGTTCACCGGCTGCCCCCACTAGACATCAGGGAGTCTGGGGTAAGTGTGAGGGGTGGCATATAGGGAGTTATAAGGTATATCAGGGGGCGCAGTGGGGGTTATAAGGCATATCTGGGAGGCAGAGTGGCAAGCCTGGGCTCAGATATGCATATTCTGCTGTTTGTGTTTAACATCCAGTTTGTTCATTAAATTATTTTAAATAAACCCATCCAATTAATTGAAAAAATATTATGAAAATAGTCGTTAGTTGCAGCTCTAAACATGACAGAAGTGACCCCGTATAACAAGTGATGGTGTTAGAGACAAGAACAATAATTAAATTGTTAGATAGCAATAGGAGTCCTGGTCCTCAGTGTCAGAACAAATGCGGTGGTATCTGATAGCTTGGCTGTAGATGACCCCTTGTTTTGTGTAATTGGATTGATTTGTGGAGGTAGCTGTACCTGTCTGTGGGTTTTCTGTACACAGAAGAATAAAGTGAACCATTGGTGACACTTATGTCCAGGAAACTCACACTATGTTTTAAGAAATTCATTTTGAGTTTTATTGATGGGTGGAATAATTTGAAAGATTCATGGAAGTTTAAAAGGTTTTCTTCTCTTTCTCTTTTCATTTTATCAAAAAGGCCATCGATATTGTCAGGTGGGGGGTGCAGAGCGTGGCGCAGGCACCACCACACAAAGTCCAGTAACGCAGTACAAAAGGGGCAAATCCAAGCGAGTAGTCTGGTGTCCTGTCTGAGAGGGAGATTACACCATTAAGCCCCGCCCCCTCCTCGCCGTGCGTGCTGAACGTGAGGTCGGGAGCACCGCCTGCCACGAGGCAGTGCCGAGCCGTTATCGGGAGGTCCGCGGGCAGGAGTAGACCTTCTGCCCGACGGTTCCCGCGACGAGGGATCCGGGACTCTACGTGCGGAGGCCGGCCGACGGGGACCGCGGTCCGAGGCGACGGACCCCGCAATAAGGTACGTGGTCCCCGTCGGGTCTGACAGATATAAAGATAATATTTATATGGTTTGTGGGGGTGAGTGACTAGGAATCCACCCAGGATGACCCATTACAACAGGTATGGATACACTATTGGACCAATATCTGGCCTCATACAAAACACTCTTAAGCCCCTAGTTATAAACATTGAGAGCTTTATACAGGACACCACAGATTTTCACAATGAGCCAATTCACAAACTTACCTGCTAATACTATACTTGTAATACTATGTAACCATGGATGGGGAGTCTTTATATAGTAACATCCCCCATAAAGATGATATTGAGGCCTGCATCAAATTCCTCTCCTCCCACAATGTCACACAACATAGTAACATAGTTCATAAGGTTGAAAAAAGACCAAAGTCCATCAAGTTCAACCTATATACATATTGTGTCCCTACTGTGTTGATCCAGAGGAAGGCAAAAAAACCCTTATGAAGCAGATGCCAATTACCCCATACCAGGGGGAAAATTCCTTCCCGACTCCAAATATGGCAATCAGAATAAATCCCTGGATCAACGTTCTGTCCCTATTAATCTAATATCCATAACTTGTAATATTATTGCTTTCAAGAAACACGTCCAGGCTCCTTTTGAACTCTTTTATTGAGTTTGCCATAACCACTTCCTCTGGCAGAGAGTTCCATAATCTCACCGCTCTTACTGTAAAGAACCCCCGTCTGTGCTGGTGTAGAAACCTTCTTTCCTCCAACCGTAGAGGATGTCCCCTTGTTATAGATACAGTCCTGGGTATAAATAGGTCCTGGGAGTGATCTCTGTACTGTCCCCTTATATATTTATACATAGTTATTAAATCCCCCCTAAGCCGTCTTTTTTCCAAACTAAATAACCCTAATTCTGATAATCTTTCTGGGTACTGTAGTCCTCCCAACAACTACCTACAAATGACCAGGACAGCCATGGGCACTAAAATGGCACCACAATACGCCAGTCTTTTCATGGCCGACCTAGAACAGAGATTCCTAGCCACTCACCCCCACAAATCATATAAATATTATTGTTATATCAATGACATTTTCATAATATGGACAGAAGGAGAAGAAAACCTTTCAAACTTCCATGAATCTTACAATTCATCCCACCCATCAATAAAACTTAAAATTAATTTCTCAAAATATAGTGTGAGCTTCCTGGACTGTGCCATAAGTGTCACCAAAGGCTCACTTCACAAACAGGTATAGGTTCCTCCACAATTCAAGCTTTCATCCCAATCACACAAAACAAGGTGTCATCTACAGCCACCGTATTTGCTCTGACCTAAGGAGTGTCCAGGGCTCCAGGGAAAAACTATATCTATAACTTGTGACAATGTAAACCCCAGGGAGATGCTTAGTGTGGCATTTGGGTACAGGTGCTATCAGATCATAAATATGGGTCCCTGGGGTGGAGCAATTGGAGAGCAGGGTGGGCACTGGAATCGTGCAAGGATCAGCTACAGGACACAGAAGCTCAGCTAAAGCAAATGGAGGCAGCTATGCTTCTAAAAGGGGAGGATTTAGGATTGGCTATTCACAACAGAGATCAAGCTTTAAGGGAGAGTGACATGATCTAACGTAACCTGGAAGCAATACTGGGTAACACAGAACGCGACAGGCAAACATTAATGAGGCAGCTTGCTGATATCCAGACTGAGAGAGACAAAATGGCAGAGAGTCTGGAGAATTCCCAGACTTTGAGGAACAAAGGGTTACTGCAGTAGGAAAACACAGACTACTACAACTCCAGTTAGATGAACTGGGTATACAGCTAGCTGAAGAGAGGGAGGCCAAGCTAGCTCTGCAGCAACAGATTAAGGTCCAGGAGGAAGAGGACACCGTATCTGAAACGTTAAATATTGTACAAGCAGCGGTTGAGCAGCCACAGTACAATACAAGATGTCTGGAGTAAAAGACTGTGATTAAGAATGCCATTAAATGTAAGCTTTATGGGTTAAGTGAAGGAGGGTCCATGCATGGTGCTAGGAGTACTGGCCAACTAGAATATCAACATGGCAGTAAGCTACTCCAGGGAGCAGCTGGTCCCAGGTCCAGCAGAAGCCATACTTCAAAGGAGGAACCTTCTACAGGTGACAGTAAGGTCCATCCTTTACATGCATCTAGGGTAAAAGGACATAAAAATGGGCTTGGTATTAAAAGGAGTGATGGTGAACAAGCTACTAGGAAACAGCTGGAAGATGGTGTGCACTTGGCTGTATCGCGTAGACCACGCAGGGTAAAACCTTTGGATGAGCAAGCTACAATGGTGTTCATTTGTACAGAGAAGAGACGTAGCTGTGCAGTGTGTTTCCCATTCACTGATGGCTGCAGAAACCCGGAAGGGCAGACGGATACAAGGAGAAAGTCTCCAATCCCGGGACACGTTTATGGTGTGTGGAAAGGAAAGCCTCCTGATGCCCACCTAAGAGGGACGTCATCAGCAAAGCTGCTTAGTCCCATGGTCGCTCAGCCCCATGGTTCTGAGCTGGTGGGGAGGATATGTAACAGTGTAAACCCCAGGGAGATGCTTAGTGTGGCATTTGGGTACAGGTGCTATCCAGATCATAAATATGGGTCCCTAGGGTGGAGCAATTGGAGAGCAGGGTGGGCCAATGCTCCGTTTCCCCATTTTGTGGAAATTCCATGCCGGGTTTCCCAGGAGGCAAGAAGTCCGCAGGATCAGGTCCGGGATTCCTATGGGGCCGGCGTCAGGCACAGGTGCTAGGCATTAAAAACCCCTGGAGCCTGGGGAGTTGGGGGAAGAGGAAGTTTCCCTGAGCTCCCAGGGCAAGGAGAGGCCCTGCACAAGAGGACCATCCCGGAGCCAAGTGAGGCAATACCTGCCTGGACATTTTGTGTGTTGTCTGGGGGAGGTTTTCCAGAGCCTGGCATAGCTGGGTCTGGCTGGGAGGTTGAGGTAGTGGGTGATTAGGCTGGTCAGTCTGGACCAGCATAGTTCAGTTAGAGAGGGCTCCAATTGGGAGCTAGGTTTTCTTTTTATGATTTGATTTTTGGGGTTTAAGCGGTTAAAATCACTGTTTTGTTCAAAGGTGCTGTTCCTGACTCTGATTGCCCTAGAGGACTGTGCTTAAGACCCCTAAAAGTGACATGTATGGCCCTCATGCTACAGGGGTTGTCGCAAACTATATAACTATATATTTTAAAATTAAATCTGCCCTAAGGACACCATGGGAAATGCTTCTACAGTACAAAGAAAACACAAGCAGTATCCCTCTGGGGTTACTAGTTGGGTTACCTACAACCCAACTCTGGGGGAAATATGCAAGTACTCTCAGAGGACCCCATACCCCCAAACAAGATAACTGTTATCATTATATACTGAGGCACGCACTGACGGTGGTACAGCATAACTTTTATCATTATATACTGAGGCAAACATTGACAGTGGTACAGCATAACACCTATCACAATATACTTAGGCACGCACTGACGGTGGTACAGCATAACACCTATCACTATATACTGAGGCAAACTGTCACGTCAATACGCGAGCTGGTAAGCGAGAGGGTTCCTAATAGCAGGAATCAATTCACACAAAAAAATCCAGGCGAGATATAATAGGAATAATCAGGAACAGAGTCAGGACACGAAGTAAGGGTTCAAGGCAGGCTGCAAGTATCGATAGTCAGAGTCACGAAACAGGGTCTGGTACGCAAATGGTCAAAAATAGAGAAACGCTTGTGTATAGGAAACAAACTTCAACTGATACCTCAGCAAAGGTTGCTGGGAGTGATGCATTTAAATATATTTAAATTTTGCCCCTGGTCCAGATGGTTTTTCTAGCCACTATTATAAGACTTTTTTTCCGATTCTGGGGCCGCACATTCTAAAACTTTTTCGCTCCTTTATGTCCACTGGCACTATTCCGACAGAAAACTTGCATGCCCACATAGTAACGTTACCTAAACCGGGTAAATCCCCTGACAAATGCGCACACTTTCGCCCGATTTCTCTCCTTAACACGGATGTTAAACTTTATGCCAAAATTATTGCTAACCGACTTTCCTTACTCTTACCTTCCCTCCTCCATAATGACCAAGTAGGCTTTGTTAGACACCGACAAGCAGTGGACAATACCCGTAAATTTTTGCCATTATCTTGGGACGCAGCCCGAACCTCTACCCCTGGCCTTTTCATTTCTTTCGATGCAGAAAAGGCCTTTGACCGTTTACATTGGGTTTTTCTTTCGTCGGTCCTTAGTAAATTTGCTTTTCCTCCTTCTATGATTCGCACTATCATGGCCTTGTATTCTACGCCTTCGGCGTCGGTTAATTTTTCTGGTTTTCTTTCTGCTCCTTTCTCTATTTCCAACGGGACGAGGCAGGGCTGTCCCCTTTCCCCACTGCTATATACCCTTGCTTTGGAGCCTTTGGCTCAAAAGATACGATCCGATCCCCTTATAACTGGTTTTTCAAGACGTCGTGGTGATTCCTCTGTTCTTGGTTTGTTTGCAGATGACATATTGGCGGCAATTACAAATCCTTCCTCCTCTCTGCCCGCACTACTGGAGCAATTCGACAGTTATGCCCGAGTCTCCTATCATAAGCTCAATATTAGTAAAATGCAGGCTATGCCTTTAAACTTACCTTTCTCGCTCTCCCGTTCCCTTCGCTCTACATATGCATTCGACTGGCGGAAAGATTATATCTCTTACCTAGGGATTAAACTCCCTAAAAATCTGGCTAAACTTAATATTTTTAATGCATTTCAGACATGGAAATCTATTCAAGGCGAGCTCCAGGCTTGGCGTTCGTTCGATCTTTCCTGGATGGGTAGGATAGCCTCAGTCAAGATGATGGTCCTTCCCAGGTTGTTATATGTCTTCAGAGCGGTCCCGGTCGTCATTCCGCACAGTTTTTTTACACAAGTACAACGCATTCTGAACGATTTCATTAACAAAGGAGGGAGATCGAGGATCTCGAGACAAGCTTTTTTTGCACCACGCTTTAAAGGCGGTTTGGGGGCTCCCAATATTGAAGCGTACTACAAGGCCTCTATCTTATCCCAGGCGGTTATTTTTCACTCCAGGGAAGATATTCCTAGTTGGGTGCCTCTCGAAAACTCCATGTTAGCCCCACTTTCAGTGAGTCAACTATTATGGCTACCCTCTCGCCTTCGCCCCACACTCCCTCCTCTTCCTCCCACCACAATATGCACGTTCCATGTCTGGTCTGCAGTGTCGCGGTTCCTGCCTGTCTTATCCTCCATCACGAAGGCCACCCCGCTAGCTTCACTCATGTGCCTCATCCCGGACCTAGACATACGCTATTGGAATTTTTCACAAGCCCTTCGTATAGGGGACTTATTCCACAAACAGGACATGTGTACATTCACTGACATCCAAACACGATTATCCATCCCGTCACGCGATTTTTATAAATATCTTCAAATCAGGCATCTACTAAACTCCCGCTCTAAATCTCCCCCAGTTGATATTGTTTCATCTCATCCTATAGTTCGTTTATGCTGCAGGTCCTCTCCTACAAGAGGTATGTTATCTATTTGCTATTCTGCACTCATCTCCCGTATGTGGGACCACAAGCTTCCTCATATGTTTGCCTGGGAGAAGGAACTTGGCTCCTCCTTTCCGCTGGAACGGTGGCTGGCATCTGAGGAGGCTATGAGGGGAGTCACACACTGCACTAACCATCTTGAATTGCAGAAAAAAATTGTTTGCAGATGGTATCTCACCCCGCTTCGCCTTTCCCATCTATTTCCTTCCAGTTCACCTTCATGTTGGAAGGGATGCCAGGAGGCATGTCTGGTGGTCGTGCCCTTCTATTTTGTCCACCTGGCAAAAAATATTTACGTTCATCTCCTCCACTTTGGGCGTGTACCTTCCCCTCGAACCTGAGATAGCTATTTTACATATGTTCCCAGATTATGTGGACTCTCCCACCCGTAAACTTATTATTCATATTTTTTTGGCCATGAAGTCCCTCATAGCTCGTAACTGGAAAGCTCCTACTACACCTCACATGTCAGACATTCATGCAATACTCGAGAGGGTCCATGTTCTGGAAAAATTTTCTTTTATTAATGATCTACAGCTTCCTTTTTATGATAAAATATGGTCCCCGTGGCTCCAACACAAGTCGGAGCCTTGCTGGCGCTCTTAACATGTGGTGTGTCGGGGTTTGATGTGGAGAGTCGCGTCCGGTCCGCAACACTTTGTATAATTTCTTTATTGTGTGTATTGCCGGAACTGTGTTATGATTTAGTGACCAACATATGCTTACCGCTTGTGCCCTCGCGATCGTGCTCATTTATTGCGAGCACCTATTCGCGCATCACTCGACCACAACACCCTGCCATTGGGACATCTTCTATTTCTGTTTTTGATTATTGTCCTATGTCTTCAACATGGTTCTATTTCCTTTGCATGTGTGGAATAGCGCCGTCTCTTCGCTCATTACTATGTACCGTCTACTTTTCTGTACTCGCACTAACTGCTTGATTTAATCGATCTGTACCATCGGCTTTGTGTCGCAAGTGTTATGCTGTAACCACTTCGCTTTCCATGCATTTTCGTATGAAAAGAAACTATAAAACAATAAAAATTTTAAGTTAAAAAAAATATATATTTAAATTTGGCGCCAAAATTACGTCAGAGCATGAAACGCATTGCCATGGCAACCCTGGAGCATGTCCTACGTCCAGCTGGTGTCTGCCGGCAATGACAGAGGGATACGTCTCCATGGGACGAGTTTGTGAGCGCCCCCTCCCTCTTTCTAGCCTCCTGCGGCAGCTGCCGGGGCGTGTCGCTGGAGAGACCCTGCTCACTTCTGTATTGGCACGCAGGGGATGAGAGGAGGCAGCACGAGGCAGCGTTTCAGTGTGGGAATGCTGGCTAGGGTAAGTACCCGCTTCATGACACAAACATTGACGAGGGTACAGCATAACACCTATCACTATATACTGAAGTGCGCACTGACGATGGTACAGCATAACACGAAAGAAGTGTCGATCAGGGGGTTGCAGTGGATGTAACCTACTTGGATTTTGCCAAGGCGTTTGACACGGTTCCACACAATAGGTTAGTATTCAAACTGAAGGAAATTGGTATGATGCAAATTCTTGTTCTTGGGTAGAACATTGGCTTAGAGATAGCGAACAGAGAGTTGTAATAAATGGTCAATTTTCAAGCTGGTCAAAAGTGGTAAGTGGTGTCCCTCAGGGTTCTGTTCTGGGACCAATTTTATTCAACATATTTATAAATGACCTGGCAGTAGGCGTTGAAAGTCATGTTTCTGTGTTTGCAGATGACACTAAACTAAGTAAAGTTATACAGGGCGAGCAGGATATTACTGTGCTGCAGAGGGATCTAGATAGACTGGGGGACTGGGCACACAAATGGCAGATGAAATTCAATGTAGATAAATGTAAAGTTATGCACTTCGGGGTAGCGAATGCACAAACAACCTACACCCTAAACGGTAGTGAATTAGGGTTAACGATAAATGAGAAGGATTTGGGAATTGTTATAGACAACAAACTAGGCAACAATGTGCAATGTCAGTCTGCGGTTGCTAAGGCCAGTAAGGTATTGTCGTGTATAAAAAGGGGCATCAAGTCGCGGGATAAAGATATCATTTTGCCTCTGTATATATCAATGGTAAGGCCGCACCTTGAATATGCTGTGCAATTTTGGGCACCTAGTCTAAAGAAGGATATCATAGCACTAGAAAGGGTGCAGAGGCGGGCTACAAAATTAATAAAAGGAATGGAGAACTATAGTTATGAAGAAAGGTTAACTAATTTAAATCTGTTTAGTTTAGAAAAACGTCGCCTCAGAGGGGATATGATAGCATTATATAAATATATATTCGGGCCAAAACAAACCATTGTGTGGAAATCTGTTCATAAACAGGACTATGCATAGGACACGTGGTCATGCGTTCAGACTGGAAGAAAGGAGATTTAGACTAAAGCAGAGGAAATGGTTTTTTACAGTAAGGACAATAAGGATGTGGAATTCTCTGCCTGCAGGGGTAGTTTTATCGGAGTCTGTACAGACGTTTAAACTGCAACTGGATGGATACCTGGAGAAGCATAATATTCAGGGATATAATTTTTAATTATGGGGAAACAGCTTATTGATCCAAGGAGAAATCCCCATTTTGGGGTCAAGAAGGAATTTTTTTCCCTGGTTAGTGCAAAATTGGAAAGAGCGAAACCAGGTTTTTTTTTGCCTTCTTTTGGATCAACAGCAACAAATTAACAGATATAGGAAAGGCTGAACTTGATGGACGCATGTCTTTTTTCAGCCTATGTAACTATGTAACTATGTAACACCTATCACTATATACTGGGCACACAGTGACGGTGGTGCAGCATAACACCTATCACTATATACTGAGGCAAACATTGATGGTGGTACAGCATAACACCTATCACTATATACTGAGGCACACATTGACGGTGGTACAGCATAACCCCTATCACGATATACTAAGCCAAACATTGATGTGGTATAGGCCTTCCACTTTAGTACCTGGCTTAGTATAGGGATGCACCAAAATGGACCGAAAGTTACGGTGCAGTAGCGGAGTTGGACAGGGCCTGGTTGCAGAGTGAGCACACTCACCCAGGTGATGAGCACCTAGGGTTGTGCAGCCACATACCAGCGCCCTGACATAGCAGCAGATGTAATCCAAAAGGAACCAAAGTGATATCCTGCAGGCACGAAACATATCACTAGAATCACGTGCAGGATGCTGCAGGCTGGGAGAATGGAAGCTAAGCAAAGGATATAGCAAAAACATAACAAGCAAGGGGGACAGGGAGAGCAAGAGACAGAGAGACCAAGCTAGAAACATAACCAGACAAGACATACATAATACAGGGCACAACAGGGAACAAGACAGGACACCCCGCTGCCGGGGATACAAGACAGGACACCCCGCTGCTGGGGATACAAGACAGGACACCCCGCTGCCGGGGATACAAGACAGGACACCCCGCTGCCGGGGATACTAGACAGGACACCCCGCTGCCGGGGATACTAGACAGGACACCCCGCTGCCGGGGATACAAGACAGGACACCCCGCTGCCGGGGATACAGGACAGGACACCCCGCTGCCGGGGATACAGGACAGGACACCCATAAATACAGGAACTACCCTAGGACTACTTGATAACTATTGGAGATTCCATCACATCTTATGGCCATAGTATGCTTAGCCCACCACTACGCCAAAGTACTCCAATGACGGTGGGTCCTAACGCTAATCCCTGCTGACAAAGGTACAAAACAAACCAAACATGAAATCCAAACACATAGCACTGAGACATACCTTGGACTGCAGACTAAGACAGAACACACAGGTGGGGCACAACTTATAAAGGAAACAGAGCTGAAGCAAAGAGCAGAACTAGAAGCCAGGAATGAAAGAGCAGAACTGAGCATACGGAAATCCAGGAATGGATTAAAACAAAACAGAAAAACTGAAGCAAGATAGATATGCAGCTCTGCAGCCTGGGTAGAATGTGACAGTATTGGCTCGAATATAGGCAGCACCCGAATATAGCCCGCACCCTAAAAGTTATGGGCTTTTTTAAAGAAAAACTATTCTTAGTAAAAAACAAACAGTGGAATAGATATGCTGCCACTCTGCCCACCCCAGATATGCTGCCACTCCGATTTACTAGTGCAGACTCCCCGGGGGGACATCTACACAGTATGCATATATAACTTCCGGCAAGGAAGATTGTTAACGTACATCGCGCAGACGTTCACCGTCTGCGGCGATGCGATTGTAAACAGCCTCCGCTGCTGGAACGTCTGCACGATGTGCTTTAACATATGCACTTTTACCTATTGTGTAAATACACCCTTAAATCCCTCTAGATTGTAAACTCGTTTGAGCGGGGCGCTCCTCACCTGTTGTCTCTGTAAGTCAAATTGTTATGTTACATACTACTTGTTTTGTCCTGTCCACCCATTGTACAGCGCTACGGAATTTGATGACGCTATATAAAACAATAAATAATAATGATATATATTAATATTGTTATTGAATTTTTCTGTCCAATTTTGGTGTGTTACTTACTTTTAATAAAAGTGTGGTTAACACCCCAAAATTGGACAAAAAATCAACAGCAATATTATATATAAATATATATAATTGCTAACAGCAATCACACTCCTGTTGTGGAAATCAAACGTTGTGCTGACCACCAGACTTCTTTGAATGCATAAAAGTTTATTCCGGATACAAGCAGCTGCAGGGAGATCTGCACAAAAGCAGGCAAATCTAACAGCTTTACATTTTCACACACTATATATATACATTGAAAACAAAAGAAATAAGTAAACTCCTACAAAAGGGCTGGCACACTTGTAATATCTCTGGGTTTACCATAAAAGGCAAAAGCCTAACCTACATATCATTAATATGTATGATATGGGTGGGGTTTCAGTTAATTAAAGCAGACATCCTGTGCCCGGAAGTTGACCCTGAGCCTACACTTATGGTCCAGTTTCTCACCAGCTGTGTAATTTGACCTATGCCCTCAACCATAAATATCCTATTCCTAAACAGAACAATACTACCTCCCAGTGCATCAGACTCTTATCACCAAATAGCAGAAACAGTTAACCTCTTCCTACCCACTCTCCACATCCTAAGATTCCACAGTCCCCCCTTTCATGCTTTAAAGATTCCATGAAGCATGACTCTTAGGCATTCACCCATTGTGTTTAATACATTTGTGGGCAGCCAAATCTTGGTCACCGTCATACACAGATAATAAACGTGTTTTGTAATTTCTTGAGTATTCTTGGTTTTGATATTAGAATCTCCATTAGCACTAGGGGGACATTCATGAATGGTCTTACCAATTAGAACAGGATAATGGGCAATAGATGAGGTAGCAGAATTCCAACATTTAAGGAGTAAAAGTTTCAACACTGTTATGGAGGCAAATATGGTTGTGAGGAACAAAGCCCCTATAATCAAACCATACGCCCCAAACCAACTACTTATTCCCCAATCCCCAGAAGAAATTTTCAGGGAACTTTGCATTTCAAGTACCTCTTTCCTAATCTCACTAACCGCTGGAGTAACATTTTTAGAGACGACTGGAACATAAGTGCAACATTCAGAGCCCACTAGTGAGCATAATAGCTAAAATGAAATGAAGAGCTATATGATTCTGTATGGCACCCAATCGTAGTGCTAGCATTTCTGCTGTAATACTTGTGAGAGCATTTTCTGTTTAATTGGCCACCATTTCTAACATGATGGTTAAAGCTCTGATTCTTCCCCAATAGTGGAAGGAATTCTCAGCTACCCAAAATTTCTGAAAACGTGGGTTCGTCTTTATGGTGCCTTTTAGTTCTATGAACCCCAAATACAACTTTTGCTCTTTCTTTAGTATGTCTTATTGTAGGGAATATGTAGGTCACATAACATGATCCTTGACAATTCTCAGGTAATCTAGTAAATGCATAATTTCCACACCTAATAAAACCCATTTAATGTCACATAAATATGTGCTTTACCCAACATCTTCTTCCCATGCAATATTAACAAGATGTACAATGACACCTGATTCCTGCAATTACTTGTGACACTTACTAGTTCCTACAAAAATACCTCCCTCAATGTTTGTACGTTCTAAACACAAATCCCCAATGGTCTGAACTACTGTTATTCTTCCTCATTTCTCGTTGAAGAATTATAACACTGACCATACTCAATTTATGACATCAGAAAGGGAGGATAAAGAGTTTTAGGGAGACCTGGGAGTAAAACTTGAGTCTTATTTCTAAATCCTACCATTTCATCAATACAATACAATGCAATATAATCGGTCCGGTATAAAAATGAACAACCCTGTCTGAACTATGAGGCATATGAATATAATCATAACACAGAGAATCTTGTACATTCTCAACGTAACTATTGGCAAGAGCAATATAAGAGTTCCATTCACAACACTGAAATAGAATAACAAAGGATAGAAAAACAAATATTTGTAAAATTAGACTTTTTTTTTTTTTTTAACTTCCTGCTTTCTCTGTGTTAAAATACATGTTAATTATGCAATCTACTTAAGCAACATAAAATAAAACAAAACAAGTATCTGAAATATAAAATTACTAGGAGAATTTCAGTCTTTTAAATCTTTTGGGGGAGGAGCAAGCTTGCAATGGGAGATATGGATCCAAGAAACAAACAAATCTGTGTTGTACATAATACTTGATAAGCTCCTTTCCAGTGCGGTTCCTTTGGAAACTGTTAATAAGGACCAAGTCTCTAGATTGGATATGGTGCACATTTTTCTTCATATATTGTTGGCTGTACAGCTTTGACCTGTAGATGTCGAGACTCCAATGCTTAAATTAGTGGCATATCCACATTTATAAATTGTCCTCTTGTATGATTTTGATAGCAAATAAGAACCTTTCGGCCCATCCACTGTCCATTTTCCCAATATAGGGCTCATATCCCAATCAGCCCACGGTCCCGTCCTAGACTCAAGAGCCACATGCCCATGTCCTGTATTTTACATTTCCTTACTGTACCAGCATTTACCACTTCCACTGGTAGGCGGCTCCATACATCTACCACATAACTCCGTAAAGAAAAACCTCCTTACATTACATCTAAATACACATTGCATTGACATACTTATTACATAGACTGAAAGTACAAATATACTTAGAGAATACAAGCACAAGATTTTTGTAATTATTTTCATTTAAGTGTGAAAAAGAAAGTACTTAGAAATTTTAATTCCATGGGATAGAATCTAGAAAGATGTGAACCTGTGTCTGTGGATTTAGAAGCCACAAAGATTTCCTTATAAATTTATAACCTAAATGAATCCCCTAGGTATTAGTCAAGTCCTGACTTTATGTGAACATTCTTGTTACAAAGTAACCAGTCACCAGGCGTTCAACTTTCTTTCTGATCTGAGTTCTGGTGGCTTGAGAACCCTGTTGAGATATAACTCAAATCATAATGGTTAGTTTATCAATATTCTAATACAATCTGACATTGCACGTACATAAATATACTTGACATATGGATGTTGTTGTGTCCTAAACTGATATTTCCTAATGAACACAATTATAATCTCACATAAATTTAATACTAAAAATATTCCTGATAGAAATACAGTTAGGGAACTATTCCAATGAAGGGATATGGGTGTATTCTATTATATATTTTCCAAATCCAATCTGCTTAATCCATTTTACACGCATTATAACAATATCCATGTTCCTATCCCACATTCATTCACACTTCATTCGTATCACACACACACTGGTAAAGCAGATTGGAGTAGAAACAACTTTCACGATAGCAGTTATCTTATGCGCATTGTATTCACTAGTGTTAGTACTACCATACAACTTTGCTTACTGCAAACTCTTAAGTCAAATTATTATTATTTTTTTTTTTAATTTTTTTTTATAGTTTACCTCAGTTTTCCCAGCTGGCCAGGCTAAGGCAACTGTCAGGCATGCTGTACATACTTAAAAACATTACTCCAGGGAATTTTCAAAACGTAATCCCCAAAATACAAAAAGAAAAACTAATATCAAGTTACAATTATATTATTTTGCCTATTTTGTTTAAATATGCATTTCCTGTACATCACTTTAATAATAATCAAATAATTAGGCTGTTATTTGCTAGTATAATTGTGCATGGGCGTTATGGTGGAGCAAAGCTACAGTCTCTTTCAATGTTCCTTTATGCACAGAATAGGCAAGTTTGACACTTACATAAACCACATTTACAATAACTACAAATTTCTTATCCACTTCCTAGAATGTTCAAATTAATATCTGACAATTCTAGAACAATCAAACAATTCTATTTCTTTACCCAATGATAACATCATACCAGTTACAAATCATTCATAGAACCACCACCAATAGCAGCCCATCCCATTACATCCTTTTACTTTCATAACAGTACAACTTACAAACACTCGTAATAGTTTTGTGCACATCTTAGAAAGGAAAATATATACATACATACACTCTTTACTTCTATTGCATTCTTATTCACACACATACAAGGGTGACGTCATTTCTTCAGTTTTCTGCGCCTTTATTTTTAGAGAGGCATGCCAGTGATTCTAAACATTTTTATTTAATCATTTTTTCTTAGACTTTTGCATTATGTGCCAATTTCATATTACATTTAATCAAAGGTACCTTCTCAGGGAATTGCCCAATTTTCTCCAATAAATAATTTTATATACCTCACGTGAATTCCTGGTAATTAAATACCAAACCGGGGTTCCCTTTTCTTGGGACCACCACTTCCTTGGAACTAATTTCGCACAATCATACACCAAGAACTTATTTTCCCTGGACCAGATACAATTAGACACAATTATCTACGTGCGCTTGCTCTGAGTCCACTACATCAACGTCACCACGGCCAGTCTCCTCCCTTAAAGGTATTTATATTAATACCCGGGACCTTCTATCAATTATAACCTGACCGTCCTTCAACCGTCCTCAGGGGTCTCATGTGTACCACTTCATTCAGCCCTCAATTTAACACGCAACTGGGTTTTCCTCAGACCACCCTTGCAATCAAGATACCCTGGTCAACACCCGAAAGGCTAGCAGGGGTCTTGGGGCGGCTGCAGTCTGATTATTACCCAGTCCCGACCCACCTGGGTCTCAGTCACACAGCACTCACACAAGTTCCAATATCCCTGACCTAGGTCACCTTATACAATCTTAATATTAACGTTTATACATTCAAAGTAAAAAGATCCCGTCACCAGGAATATCTTATCCTCCAAGGGAACAATACCACTCGCAGGAGACACAAACAATAGACATTTCAAAAGGTGTCTTACCTCTTAATAGCGCGCTGGGTTTGTGTGTCCTGGAGAGAGTCCCAAGGAAAGGTTCGATCAGGTTTCCTGGATGTTGGGATCCTGCCGACTACGCCAAAAACTGTTGTGGAAATCAAACGTTGTGCTGACCACCAGACTTCTTTGAATGCATAAAAGTTTATTCCGGATACAAGCAGCTGCAGGGAGATCTGCACAAAAGCAGGCAAATCTAACAGCTTTACATTTTCACACACTATATATATACATTGAAAACAAAAGAAATAAGTAAACTCCTACAAAAGGGCTGGCACACTTGTAATATCTCTGGGTTTACCATAAAAGGCAAAAGCCTAACCTACATATCATTAATATGTATGATATGGGTGGGGTTTCAGTTAATTAAAGCAGACATCCTGTGCCCGGAAGTTGACCCTGAGCCTACACTTATGGTCCAGTTTCTCACCAGCTGTGTAATTTGACCTATGCCCTCAACCATAAATATCCTATTCCTAAACAGAACAATACTACCTCCCAGTGCATCAGACTCTTATCACCAAATAGCAGAAACAGTTAACCTCTTCCTACCCACTCTCCACATCCTAAGATTCCACACTCCTATCATTCACAAACATTAATTCACAAACCTGCACAGAAGCTCTATCAAAAATCACGAGGAAGATAAATATTGCATACCGGTAGGACATCATTTCACCCAGATTAATCACTCCATCCAAAACCTGAAAATTAAAGTGCTCATAGGGAATTTTAAAGACTCCCAGGAAAGGAAAACGTTTGAGATAACATACCATATTTGCTTGATTATAAGACGACCCTGATTATGACTCCTCAAAATTTGATAACATGCCCCCCAGTTATGCACATCTGCCTCACAGCTTGTTACTCTGACCCCGTATATGCCACTCTGTCAGGCTCCATTCAGGCTGCACATGTCTGGTTTTCCCTTTTTCGCTACAATCCGTTCCTGGATTTCCTTGTGCTCAGTTCTGTGCGTCTGATTCCTTGATTCCGTTCTGCTCTTTGCTTCAGCTCTTGTTTACTTTATAAGGTGTGCCCCACCCATTTGTTATGTTTGTCTCAGTCCGCAGTCTAAAGGTATGTCCTTCTCTGTTCTGTGTATAGATTAGGGCTGCAACTAACGATTTTAATAATCGATTAGTTGGCCGATTATTTTTTCGATTAATCGATTTCAATTTAAAATAATGTAATAAAAAACGTACAATTTACACTTTCATCTCTTTATTGCAATGGCCTCTCTCTATTCACCTTCTTATTTTACTGACATAATAATAAAAGCTACAAGAACCCAAACACAGTGTTTCTCAAACTAGGTCTTACTACAAAGTTATTAGTAAATATTAATTCATATGTTAACTATTTTTCATATTTAATAAAAACTATGAGAAAAAAGATTTGTTTACATTTTTTTTATTTACCAAACTGCCCCCGGTTATGCACATCTGACCCCCAGCTTGCCACTCTGCCCCCATATATGCCTTATACCTCTTATGTGCCAGTGATATGCAACTGAGCCCCCTGATATACCTTTTACCCCCAGATATGTTTTATGCCCCCCTGATATGCCTAATATCGATATGCCTTATACCCCCTATATGCCACTGAGCCCCCTGATATACCTTTTACCCCCAGATATGTTTTATGCCCCCCTGATATGCCTAATATCGATATGCCTTATACCCCCTATATGCCACTGAGCCCCCTGATATACTTTTTACCCCCAGATATGTTTTATGCCCCCCTGATATGCCTAATATCGATATGCCTTATACCCCCTATATGCCCTGAAATTCATAATACCCCATACACCACTATAACTCACCTATACACCACTCTGGCTCCTCCCCCTCCCATACACCACTCTGGCTCCTCCCCCTCCCATACACCACTCTGGCCCCTCCCCCTCCCATACACCACTCTGGCTCCTCCCCCTCCCATACACCACTATGGCTCCTCCCCCCTCCAATACACCACTTTGGCTCCTCCCCTCCCATACACCACTCTGCCTCCTCCCCCCTCCCATACTCCACTCTGCCTCCTCCCCCCTCCCATACACCACTCTGCCTCCTTCCCCCTCCCATATACCACTTTGCCCCCTCCCATACTCCACTCTGCCTCCTCCCACTCCCATACATCACTTTGCCTCCTCCCCCCTCCCATACTCCACTCTGCCTCCTCCCCCCTCCCATACTCCACTCTGCCTCCTGTCAGCCACGGAGGTTCACAAGACACCAGGGAGCCAGGTAGAGAGGCAGAGTGCTGAATGGAAGGGGGAGGAGCCAGAGTGGTGTATGGGAGGGTGGCTCCCATACACCCCTCTGACTCCTCCCCCCTCCCATACACCGCTCTGCCTCTCTACCCGGCTCCGTTACTGACAGGAACTTTCACTGCAGCTTCATAGAAGCCTCAGCGTAAGTGAAGGTGAGTAACGGAGGCTGTCTGTGTGATGCAGACCCCCCACCGGCTGACAGAGAAGATGATCCTCTGTCAGCCGGTGGGGGTCTAAACGATGCGCACAGACAGCCTCCGTTACTGCCCTTCACTTACGCTGAGGCTTCTATGAAGTCAGTAACGGAGCCGGGTAGAGAGGCAGAGTGATGTATGGGAGGGGGGAGGAGTCAGAGGGGTGTATGGGAGGGGGAGAGAGACGGAAGTGAGAGACCGGCCGACAGTGAGGGGAATCCAGGTCCCCTGCAGCATTGCGGGGGATCTGGATTCTAGTGTTATAATCCGATCTCTGTTTGAGGTCGGATTATAATTTTTATAATCGATAAAAATCGATTCGATTAATCGATAATGAAAATCGTTGACAACGATTTTCATTATCGATTATTATCGATTTTATCGATTAGTTGTTTCAGCCCTAGTATAGATTCAATGTTCAGTTTCAGCTTTGGCTATTCAGTAGGCAGGGTTTAGCATTAGGACCCACCGAATTTTGGAGTACTTTAGCGTAGTGGTGGGCAAAGCATACTATGGCCATATGATGTGATGGAATCTCCAATTGTTATCACATAGTCCTAGGCTAGTTCCTCTATTCATGTTTGTCTCTTATGTGCCTTTGTCCTCTATTCCCTGTATCATCTGAGGATCTTGGTTCCTCTCTCCTTTCCCCATGTCCCAGTTAAGAGTTCCTATCCTTGCTTAAAGGACCCTTGCTTAAGGATCTCGGCTCCTTACTCCATCCCCTGTGTTCCTTGCCTTGTTCCCTGTCCTTTGTTGTGTCCTGTACCATGTATGTATGTATTGTCTGGTTATGTTTCTTGCTCGCTCTGTCCCCCTTGCTTGCTGTGTCTCTGCTATTACTCTGCTTAGCTTCCCTACTCCCAGCCTGCAGCATCCTGCACATGATTCTGGTACTATGTCTCATGCCTGCTCCAGAGTGCCTGCAGGATATCTCCAAGTTCTGCTCTGTTCTGGACAACATCTGCTGCTATGTCAGGGCCCTGGTATGTGGCTGCACAACCCTAGATGTCTACCCAGGAGAGTGCAGTCACCCTGCAAAAGGCCCTGTCCAACTCCACTACTGCGCAATAACTCCTGGACTCATCTTTGGGTGCTCTGGGTCATTACAGTCATCTGTATGGACCCAGTTCCTGATACACTCTGTCTCTCTGATATGCCACTCTGCCCCCCCAGATATGCCTTATACCGCCCTATATGCCACTCTGCCCCCAGATATGCCTTATACCCCCTATATGCCCCCCAACTTACTGATATATCCCCAGCCTTGCCCCCCATGCTCCAGACTCTCTGGTGTCAAGTGGGGGCAGCTGGCAGACTTCTGGGCAAGGCACACAGACAACCTCTGCTGCTAACTGGGACCTTCCAGATGACATGACTGGAAGGTCATGTCATCCCCGGCGGATGTGTCGGGTAGCAGCGGAGGCTGTCCCCATCGCACAGACCTCCACTGGCTGCCAGAGAAGAGGATCCAGGTCTTCTGCAGCGCTGCAGGGGATCTGGATCTTAGTCTTATAGGCGGACCTCTATTTGAGGTTTGATTATAAGATGACTCTGAATATAAGACGAGGGGTATTTTTCAGAGCATTTGCTCTAAAAAAAAAAACAGTTGTCTTGTAATCGAGCAAATTCGGTATTTCAACACCATAAATGAGGGACTTAAAGCGGATTCTGGTTTCCTGACACACTACCAGAACTTTAAATGAACATACATCTTAATGTCCAATGCGTGTCTCACTGTTCTACTTGTTTTGGATGTGTTTATTTGTTTTGCTATGTTTATTTGTTCTGGCCTTTGGTTGTCTCTGAACCATCATTTATTTATTTATTTATTTATTTTATTATCAAATATACAAATTATATTACACAATACATATTTGCACCAAAGTCTATTAACATTTCCATATATTTCCTTCGAGTAACAGCTAGTGGTGTCATGAATAGAAAAAGTTTACTTTGATATTTATCATATTGATACATTCAAATTTCATTCATTCTTTTGTCTCACATAAAATTGTCATGTCGGTCCTATCAAATCCCTTTATGATAATTTGAAGATATGGTCTTATAATTACTTAAAAATCACATTCCTCTTTTAGCTAAGGGGGTAAGAAATGAGGGAGAAGGATATGGAGGGATAAAAAGGTCCTAAGATAAGTTATTCAACTCCACAGGGTCTTTCTACAATTAACAATTTATTTTTTGTTCCCTTGAAAGGTTACTCCAGGCTGACCATATATCGTTTTATGTACCATATTGGCTCGTATAGGTCGCACCCTATTATAGGCCTTTCCCTTCAAGTTTGGTGCTATTTTAAAGAAAAATGTATTTTTAAAGACAAAATACACATTAGTGGAATGGTAAAACAGTATTTTACTTAATAAACAGGAATACATGTATTTTAACATTTTTGGTATCTATTATGCAGTTAGTCAGAATATTACATACAAACAGAAATTTGTAAAACCAATAGCCATTTTAAGGTCCCCCCTTAATTGCACAGTGGCATATAGAGGGTTAAAAGGCGTATCATGGGGCACAGTGGTATTTAGAGGGTATAAGGCATTTCTGGGGCAGAGTGGCAAGCTTTGGGGCAGATGTGCATAACTGGGGGGGCAGGTTGAAAAAAAGGAAATAAAAACAAAAACAAAATATTTTTCTCAATCATAGCTTTTATTAACAAACAATTGTTCACATAGTTTACATGAATTAACATTTACTGGTAAAACTTTTTTCCTATAGGTTGGTCTTATATTCAGGCTTTTTCTTTTTTTCATAAATTAATATTCAGATTTTGGGGAGTCGTCTTATAATCAGGGTCATCTTATAATCGAGCAAATACGGTAATTTATTAGATCTTTAAAAAAAATATTTCTCCATTACATATTGATGATCAATTGGATTTACTATACATGGCCAGTCTGGGGGTTCCTTTTCTTTACATTTATGGCTACGCATAATTTAGTGTAACAACCTGGGAAGGTATCAGGAGTAGGAACCCGTTATGCAGGAGAGAGCTTGGAGACAATGAAGGAGGCACCACAATGTGGTGAAACCGAGAACAGGAACCAGTTCAAATGGTAATGGGTTAAACAGCAAATATAACTAATCCAGGTCACAGTCCAGGTACAAACCAGGTCAAGAAGCAGGATTCACCAGGGCTGCAGGCGGCGGCGGCAGCGGCAGCAGCAGCAGCAGCAGCAGAATGCAACTAAGCAGCTCTGAATACCTGAGCACCCCCATCATGGTTCTAGGGGCTTTCATAGGACTGGCAGGCACCTCCTCCGTAGCTCCACCCCTCGCTTCTTCCAGCAACTGAGGGGTTACTGGAGAAACACTGGCCTCTGCAATGAAGGGGTTAAGGGAGGCGCACCACCTCCTTTGTTAACAGCTGCGCCTTCTCATCACCGCGGTCTCCAGCTCCCTGTGGTGTGACCATGCCACCCCCTCCTAGTGCGTGCCATGGAGGTGTGGTGGCAATGAGAGGTAGGTACATGACATTTAGTCATTGATTGTAAGCTTGCGAGCAGGGCTCTCTCCACCAAATGTATCGGTTTGTCTTAGTCTGTCAATTCTTGTCTTGTCATATCCCTTGAATTTATGTATTGTATTAAGCGCTGCGTAAACTGTTGGCGCTATATAAATAAAGGATAATAATAATAATAATAATAATAGTTGCCAGAAGTATTTGTATTAATAAGTTCTGTTTATTTTTGCTTGTTATAGGAGAATCCAAACGGAACAAAAAACAATGTGCTATTACCGCTACCTATTTTTTATTTTAATAGATTGTTTGTCACAGGGCCACCATATATGTAATAGGGATCCTCTTTCTCTACTGCATCTCCAGCATGTATCCAGTGCTGAATCAGTTATTGTATGGATCTTTGTTGGTACCAGGTACCAGCGATGTAGCAGTAGGAATCTGCCGGGCGCTTTATAAATAAATGTAATGTAGGATTCCTGTAAATTTAGGCAGTGTACTGCTTTTCTTGTTCTCAGCCAAGCAGAATACCATATTTCTGTTTCAATAGTTTCACCTAAATCTGATTCCCATTTAACAATAGTTCTTGTCTTGTCTCTATCTTTCTTGTTTTCCAGTAATTCTAGGGTCTTTGAAATGAATTTTCTTTTATGCTGTATATCAATAAATTTGCTCAAACTCGTAGGAGTTGCTTGACAATTTTTATCTAGGTAGCTTTTTATTCAGATATATGAAAATATCTCTTTGGTATGTCAAATTTATGCTGAAGCCCTTCAAAGGGCTGTCAGGATTACCGTATTGGCTTGGATATAGGCCGCCCCCGTATATAGGCGGCACCCTAAAAGTTTGGTGCTTTTTTAATGAAAAAGTTTTTTTTTCTCCCCCCCCGAGATATGCTGCCACTGTCCTCCCCCCCGAGATATGCTGCCACTGTCCTCCCCCAAGATATTCTTCCACTGCCCCCCCCGAGATATTCTGCCACTGTCCCCCCCCCGAGATATTCTGCCACTGTCCTCCTCCTCCCCCCGAGATATGCTGCCACTCTGTCCCCCCCGACTTACCAGAGCAGACTCCCGGGTGTCTTGCGGGGCCGGCGGGGGACATCTACGCAATACGCGTATACAACTCGTATTGTATACGCGTATTGCGTAGGTGTCCCCCGCCGGCCCCGCAAGACACCCGGGAGTCTGCTCTGGTAAGTCTTGGGGGCAGAGGTAAAACGCATCGTGCGGACGGTCACCCGGCTGCGGCGATGCGGGTAAACAACCTCCCATGCCGGCACCCCCCCCGTGGAAAGTGCTGGCAGGGGAGGCTGTCTGAGCGTATCGGAGAGTAGGATGCAGGTCCCCTGCACCGCTGCGGGGGATCTGTATCCTAACCCCGCTGCCTGCCCGGCGCCCGGGACTGTATGTCCCGGGCGTCGGGCGCTAGACCCCGAATATAGGCCGCACCCCCACTTTAAAGACTTAAAGTGGGGGGAAAAAGTGCGGCCTATATTCGAGCCAATACGGTATATCCTAACTGCAGGATCTTTTATGTCAAACTCTACTTTTGTTCTTTCACCTATTTTGACCACCAGGGTTCACTCTACATGGGAATTCTCTGGTCTGACTTCCACCTAGTAACATAGTAACATAGTAACATAGTTCATAAGGTTGAAAAAAGACCAAAGTCCATCAAGTTCAACCTATATACATATTGTGTCCCTACTGTGTTGATCCAGAGGAAGGCAAAAAACCCTTATGAAGCAGATGCCAATTGCCCCATACCAGGGGGAAAATTCCTTCCCGACTCCAAATATGGCAATCAGAATAAATCCCTGGATCAACGTTCTGTCCCTATTAATCTAATATCCATAACTTGTAATATTATTGCTTTCAAGAAACACGTCCAGGCTCCTTTTGAACTCTTTTATTGAGTTTACCATCACCACTTCCTCTGGCAGAGAGTTCCATAATCTCACCGCTCTTACTGTAAAGAACCCCCATCTGTGCTGGTGTAGAAACCTTCTTTCCTCCAGCCGTAGAGGATGTCCCCTTGTTATAGATACAGTCCTGGGTATAAATAGGTCCTGGGAGTGATCTCTGTACTGTCCCCTTATATATTTATACATAGTTATTAAGTCCCCCCTAAGCCGTCTTTTTTCCAAACTAAATAACCCCAATTCTGATAATCTTTCTGGGTACTGTAGTCCTCCCATTCCCCTTATTACTCTGGTTGCCCGTCTTTGAACCCTCTCCAGCTCCACTATATCTTTCTTGTACACTGGTGCCCAGTACTGTACACAGTATTCCATGTGTGGTCTGACTAGTGACTTGTACAGGGGTAGAATTATTTCCTTGTCGTGGGCATCTATGCCCCTTTTGATGCACCCCATGATTTTATTTGCCTTAGCAGCAGCTGCCTGACACTGGTCGCTACAGGTAAATTTACTGTTAACTAAAACTCCTAAGTCCTTTTCCATGTCAGTCGTCCCCAGTGTTTTCCCATTTAATACATATTCCCAGCCTGGATTTTTCTTCCCCATGTGCATAACCTTACATTTATCTGTGTTGAACCTCATCTGCCACATCCCAGCCCAAGCCTCCAACCTATGCAGATCCATTTGTAATCGTGCGCTGTCCTCTATTGTGTTAACCACGTTACAGAGCTTAGTATCGTCTGCAAAGATTGATACTTTACTATGCAATCCCTCTACAAGGTCATTAATAAATATATTAAAAAGAATAGGACCCAAAACTGACCCCTGTGGTACCCCACTAGCAACAGTCACCCACTCAGAGTATGTACCATTAATAACCACCCTCTGTTTCCTATCACTGAGCCAGTTACTTACCCACATACACACATTCTCCCCCAGCCCAAGCATTCTCATTTTATGTACGAGCCTTTTATGTGGCACCGTATCAAATGCTTTGGAAAAATCAAGATATACGACATCCAGCGATTCACCCCGATCCAGTCTTGAGCTCACCTCCTCATAAAAGCTGATCAGGTTAGTTTGACAGGACCGATCCCTTGTAAACCCATGCTGATATGGAGTCATACACTTATTTTCATTGAGATACTCCAAAATAGCATCTCTTAGGAAACCCTCAAACAGTTTACACACAACAGAAGTTAAACTAACAGGCCTATAATTCCCCGGGTCACTTTTTGTCCCCTAGACTTACCTGATTACTAGGCCTGTATCTGGACACTCCCCTGTTTGTTAGAGGCCTTTACCTTAAGACTGTGACTGATGACCTTACAGTCTGGCTGTGTAACTGGCTTGGGTCTCTGTTAGTCTGCGTGAAGCTGGAGAGCCTTTGCCGTTCGGTGTGTTTGGGCCCTGATTGGCCCAGGCTGCCTACCATAAGCTGGAGTAATTTATTGCTCTGGTAAAGGAAAAATGCCTGCAACCATCAAGTTTGCGTATGTTAAGGACGGAAGACTTAGAAATTCAATCAAGATTGAAGTTCCTGAGAGAGAGAAGGAAGAGAAAGGAACAAAGTATGTTGTAGAGGAGGTGCTAATGGAAACACTTGGACTGGATCTTCAAAACATCTACTGCCTGCAAGACCAAGTTAGAGGTACATATATAGTAACATTACTGAACATCAATGTGTGTCACAACATCTAGAAGAATGTCAGAGAAAAGAAAGATGACCCTTGATTGGACGGACTCTGCTTTACATTGCTGTATGGCGGTGAGGAAATCCCTCTTACTGTTCATACTTATAACCCATATGTGTCTGATGAAGCTGTCGTAGCCTGGTTATATTGATATTGTAACAAAGTATCTAAACTACAGAAGGTATGGAATGAGATGGGGATTTGGAACAGTAAGAGGAGGTTCCTTGTGCAGTTAAAAGAGCACAAGGAAGGGGTCTGTGGAATAGTGCATCCCCCTGGAGTTTCTCCATCGGTAGCAACAGAGGATACTGTTTCTACCCTGGGATGCCATTCCTGTGTGGGGGCTATGGGCAGACTCAAGCGAGCTGCACAGCTGACCCTAGGCCCCTATGCAGGAACTGTGGAGAATTGAGCCACCTCATTGCTAGCTGTGATAAGTCCAAGTTATGCAATGGATGTGGCAAGCCAGACCATGTATATAAGGACTGTCCCAGCAAGCCCTGGAGGACCTGGGCTGATATGGCTGCTGGAGGCCTGGCAAACTAGAAGCACGTCCAAATAAGCCCTCTTCTACAGCTGACCTGAAGGAGCCTGTAGTGATGATGATCCTGCTGTGCTGGTATGCCACATCAGTAATCTCAAGTGATCAGATTAAGGAACATGCTGTTTCGGGTCCAATGGATCCCTCCCCAGTGGTGGGTCCTGCGGATCCCAATGTGTTTTTTTAAATCCCTGATCCCTGTGCAGGTCCTTCTACCAGCCATGAGAGTTGCATTCCTATGAGAGACCCTGAGAGCAGTCCTGACATCAAGTCCGGAACAAGTATTAACGCCAGCTGTTGTAGAGGAGACCGTCCAACCCCTATTATCCATTAACCCTGCGCATACGATTGCTCTGATGGATGTGGCGTATCAATGTCGTAAGAGGGGGAGGTCTGACAGTGAATGCTGTTTATCACCCCTTCTGGGGGGCTGATGTGGAGGTCCAGGGAGACAAAGCGGAGGAGGAATCCAAAGTTTTCCGGGAGCCCTGGAGATGACGCAGTTGAATCATCAAAGCGAAAGACAGAGCAAGGAGCTGTGCAGGTGTTGCTGGGATGGGACTTTCTCTGTCTGATCCTTTTTTCATCATGGATTACAGCAGCGTATCAGAAATTTCAGACTCTGTACGTGAGAGGGACATTGATAAAATACACTTATGCTCTCACTGGATCTCACTGTTGCCTCACTTAATGTGAGGAGCTCTGTCAGACGGGCTGCTTTGTTTGTATATTTACTGACTCTAAATGCGGACATTCTTTTCTTACATGAGTGTGCAATAGATCATGGACTGTTTTATGGACATTTAAAGAAGGACTGCAGGGCCCTCTCACTGGTCCAGGTCAAATGATAATAAAGCTGCTGGGTTTGGGATCCTTTTTAAGAACAAACATGTGGTTTTAAATTCTATTATTGAAATTGCTCCCGGGAGAGCAACTTTAATTGATGTTGTTTTTGAAGGTTTTAATGTGCGTCTTATGAATGTATATGCTTCACCAGTTAAGAATGAAAGAATAGAAATTTTAGAGCATATCTCCTTCTGTGTCACAGGTTCTTCCCCTTTAATGGAGGTGATTTTAATTGTATACTACCGTGCGAAAATAGAACTGGAGGGGGTGAGAACCAGAACGTGGATAAAACTTCTCTCCAGCTTAGAAATTTTATCATTGATTTTAAACTGAATGATGCGTGAGGCATTTAAAACCCTCTGACCCTGGATATACAGTATCTCACAAAAGTGAATACAACTCTCACATATTTGTGAATATTTTATTATATCTTTTCATCTATCAACACTGCTACAATGTAAAGTAGTGAGTGTATAACCGTGTGAATTTGCCTGTCCCCTCAACATAACTCAACACACAACCATTAATGTCTAAACCTTGGCAACAAAAGTGAGTACACCCCTAAGTAGAAATGTCCAAATTGGGCCCGCTATGCCACTTCCCCTCCTCGGTGTAATGTGACTCGTGTTACAAGGTCTCAGGTGTGAATGGTCAACAGGTGTGTTAAATTTGGTATTATTGCTTTCATACTGGTCAATGGAAGTTCAACATGGTACCTCATGGCAAATAACTCTCTGAGGATCTGAAAAAAAAGAATTGTTGCTCTACATAAAGCTCTATAAGAAGATTGCCAAGACCCTGAAACTGAGCTGCAAGTGACAAGTGTGTCTTGCCTACAGTCAAGTATGGTGGTGGGAGTGTCATGGCCTGGGCCTGCATGAGTGCTGCCAGGACTGAGGAGCTACAGTTCTTTGAGGGAACCATGAATGCCAACATGTACTGTGACATACTGAAGCAGAGCATGATCTCCTCCCTTCGTAGACTGGGCCGCAGGGAGGTATTCCAACATGATAACAACCCCAAACACACCTCCAAGATGACCACTGTCTTGCTAAAGAAGCTGAGGGTAAAGGTGATGGACTGGCCAAGCATGTCTCCAGACCTAAACCCTATTGAGCATCTGTGGGGCAACCTCAAACGGAAGGTGGAGGAGCGCAAGGTCTCTAATATCTGCCAGATCCGTAATGTCGTCATGGAGGACCTGTGGCAACCTGTGAAGCTCTGGTGAACTACATGCCCAAGTGGGTTAAGTCAGTGCTGGAAAATAATGGTGGCCACGCAAAATATTGACGCTTTGGGCCCAATTTGGACATTTCTGCTTACGGGTGTACTGACTTTTGTTGCCAAGGTTTAGACATTAATGGCTGTGTGTTGAGTTATTTTGAGGGGACAGCAAATTTCCACTGTTATACTACTACTACTTTACATTGTAGCAGAGTGTCATTTCTTCAGTGTTGTCACATGAAAAGATATAATAGAATATTTACAAAAATGTGATAGGTGTACTCACTTTTGTGAGATACTGTACATGGTCTAATGGCCAGGTCAGCTCCCGCATTGATTTAATGTTGTCCTCTGCTGGTTTTAATCTCCAGGACATGTTTTTAGAATATAATGTATTGTCAGACCATAAGCTTTTAAAAACTAGCTTTTTAATTCCTAATGAATCAAACTCAATTTATTATTACTAGAGGACCAATGAATCAGGAATAATTTTAAAGTCTCATATGGGCGATGGCGGCACCAGAAAGACCCAAGTCAAAATTTTTGGAACTGGTGGGAATCCATCAAGTCCAAGATTAAGAACTTTTTTATTGTTGCTGGCAAGAAAAGAAAAAAAGAGAGCAAACAAGTTTTTAAAGAGTTTTACCAAAACCTTTTTAATGAGAAAGTCATAGATCGTTCCTTTTTAACAGATACTCTGGGGGCCATAACTAATGTTTTAGAATCTGATGATCAAGCAGGTTAACCAAATTCCATCATTATTACGCTAATTTTTAAGAAGGGTGGTAGATCGAAATTGGAGAACTGGATGCTTATCACCCTAATGAATGTAGACTATAAAATTATGGCCAAGATTTTAGCTAATAGAACAAAAACTGTCATTGATAAGGTTATTCACCCAGATCAGATCTGTGGTATCCCAGGACATGCTATCTGGTAACACCTCAATGTAATAAGTGATCTGATCTGGTATCAGAGAGACCGTAAACAAAAACTGGCCGTTTTATCTCTTAATGATGATGAAATCCCTTAATGACAAGACTGTTTCTTTCTCGTAGTACATTTTGAGACAAAGGCTCTGTGATGGGAACGACCCCTTCCCCCGTCTGGGTACACCCGCCAGACGTTGCTTCCTTCTGCCCATTGTCACCGGACATACAAGACTTGGATCATCAGGTTAAAATCTTGCCGACGACAGCAGGAAATACAGCCTCTCAGGAACCTTGGCGGCACTTAGTATATGGAAGTATAGCAATACAGCGCTCTACCACCCTGATGAGGTAAGCCTCGGTGCTGCCCTTAATAACAAGGCAGAACTCGTAGTGAGGTAAAACAGGAACTACTTTATTTGAACCAAACACAAGAACTATATATACAAGTAAGAAAGGGGCAAGACAAATGTCACATGATCTAATTACCATGTCAGGAAGGAAGTAATTAGATCACATTCTGCAACACAATATCCAGGGGAAGGACAGAATTACATGAGACATAAATAAAGACATAAATGAGACATACATAATTACATTAATTGGGGAGGTAGACATAGAATGATGACAGACATATAATTGAATTGAAATAAACAATGGCTAGGACATAGATCTAACAGGGGCCAGGTACTGGCTGTGTATTTAGTTATTATATACACAGCAGTAGGGGGTATGCAAAAGACAGTGAATGACAGTATTAACACCTAGCACCTAACAACACGAACACGAACAAGAACCCAACACCAAGCTTAACCCCAACATATCCCCCCAAATAAAGACACAGAAACCATTAGTGGGGAAAGGGCTTTTGGCCACAGCTTTATTAACATTTGTATACATTCCCCAGGCCAGCGGAAAAAACACACAACCAAACCTTAAAGCGACCTGCCAGCTGTTAAGCACTAAACCCAACAGGCAGATAATTACCACATGAACCAAGAGTCCTAGCCCCGTAGGTGCCATAAGCCGCCCACGGGACACGCCTCCCCAAGCCCATTATGGGCAAACATACCATGCTTATTTTAAATCCGTGCTGGCCAGGGGACCCAGACCGCAGCTGTGACAATAAACAAAAACATATTGAAATAAAAAAGGTAACAAACAGATAAGTAACCTGACAGACCAGAATGAGCGTAAAATAACCATCAGATTGAGAACACAAAATGAGGGCGGGCGGGAGGGGAACATCTGCAAGGTAGCTGATGACAAAGGAGAAAGAGGTAAGATTCACCTCTTGTCCCCAATATAACCCTTATAGCTGCAACAATGTTGCAGCTACCCACCAATGACAAGGACCCTGACTTATGCCCTGGGCATGAGCCAACAGTCATGACCCCCTTCCCTATTGGTCCAGGGGGCCCCTTGACTGCTTAAGGCCATAGCCCGAGGTCAAGAACCCAACACCAAGCTTAACCCCAACATATCCCCCCAAATAAAGACACAGACACCATTAGTGGGGAAAGGGCTTTTGGCCACAGCTTTATTAACATTTGTATACATTCCCCAGGCCAGCGGAAAAAACACACAACCAAACCTTAAAACGACCTGCCAGCTGTTAAGCACTAAACCCAACAGGCAGATAATTACCACATGAAGCAAGAGTCCTAGCCCCGTAGGTGCCATAAACCGCCCACGGGACACGCCTCCCCAAGCCCATTATGGGCAAACACACCATGCTTATTTTAAATCCGTGCTGGCCAGGGGACCTAGACCGCCAACGCGACTCGGGACCAGAGTCTACTGGCGGGGGGGGGGCGTTTGCGCCCCCCCCGCCGCCAGCACTTCCTCAATGCCGGACTGAAGGCCCATATTAAAGATGTCCAGCCCTATTGGATTAAGATGAACCCCATCAGAACGCATGAGATCCGAATTATTGCCCTCCAAATCCTTGTGTCTAACCGTAACACCACCAATTCTGCGAACGAACTTGGAAATCGAATAATTGATCTTCCTACGACACCTTTCCAAGGCCTTACCATTGGACTAGAGACTCCAAACAGACCGAGGAACAATTTCAGACCAGACCAAGGAAACGCCAGAAAACATGGCAAAACACCTGGCCAAATCATTCTTAATTCTATGAATCAACTCAATTGTCTTACCCGACCCAGGTCGTTACCACCAGCATGAATAACCAAAACTATATTAGGCGGCACCAACCTGCGCAACAAATGTAACTCACGAGGCAGCTGATCCCAGCGAAGACCCCGAAACCCCCACTAACGAATACGAACTTGGTCATACGGGAAACTTAAATTACGGCCATAGACTCGTGCCTCCGCCCTCGCGCCGCCCAATGAATAAAGGAGTGACCGACGATCCACACCAACACAGGAGGGCCTAAGGAAAAGAAAAGGAACATTAAGGCAACAAATGAGGGCGGACGTATAAACGGTACCGATTAGACCCCCACCTACCCAATTTGCGGATAACATCAGAAGACAAACCAGAACAATACGCTTCAGTCGCTGCCCCAATACGAAAGGAATGGGAAGAAAATCCGGAAACATCAACTGTGGACAGAGACAAGCAACACTTAAACACAGAATTAAATTGATATCTCGTAAGGGGGGAACCGTCAGAATGAATGAGTAGGGGGCCACTAACTGGAACACGAATACGTAGAAAGGCCTCAAGTAATGAGACCGGACAGAAATCACCACCCATAGGTCTGAGGGATACTAAACTACCACAACCTAGCTGATCCGTCTTGGATCGCGTAATCCGAATAAAAGCCTGACCGACACGAAATGAGACATCAGATAACTGAACACCACCAGGAACAGTCTTACTAGGTGAAACAAGCTCGCCAACGCGAAAGGCACCAAAGAAGGCCAATAAAAAGGCGGCCCGAAACAAAGAAACCTCATAGCTGGAGAAACAAACCACGGGTACCTGGACAAGAATGAACCGTAATAACGACAAGACTTCTTCCAGCCTTTAATAATCTTACGAATTAAAAACTCCTTGGTGACATCGTGCCAACCCAAAGCCTGGAACAGAAATGACAAAGCGGACAAATCCCTCTCTGCTGATACACCAGATAAGCCGGAAAGCCGTAACTCATCCAAATAAGACAAAACGGCCCATCTCCTACTGTCATCCGTCCGAAAAGCCGCAAACTGTTCTGCCAAGGACCACCAAGATCTCCACACCCTGCTGTACGCTTTAAGTGACTGAGGCGCCAGCGCCTGACCAATCAGCTTGAAGAGTCCTGAGAAACCAGGGTCCATAAGTGAAGAGGACAGGGAAGACCATCCGCCGCTGCCCCTGGAGCCGCCTCCCGGAATTGCGTGAACTGTAAACGAGATAAGGCATCTGCGATCACATTAGACACACCAGAAATATGTTTAGCCTTAACCCATAGATTAAACTGCAAACAACGAAGAATGAGATGCCTCAGCAAGGACAACACTGGTAGGGAGCTAGATGTAGAACAGTTAACCACATGAACAACACTCATGTTGTCAGTGCAAAATACAATACGCCGGTTAGCAAGATCTGGACCCCACAGTTCAACAGCGACAACGATTGGAAATAACTCCAACAAAGTCAGGTTGCGCAGCAAAGAGGACCCACTCCATGACTCAGGCCACGCATGTGCACACCACTGACCTTGACAATACGCTCCAAAGCCAATAGCACCGGATGCATCAGTATACAATTCCAGCTCAGAATTGTAACACTCAGCCTGCTGCCAGCAAGTGTGACCATTATACTGCTCCAAAAAGGTGCGCCAAATCGACAGGTCCTCCTTTATTGATTTGGTAATCCGGACAAAATGCGTGGGCTTCCTAACTCCCACTAAACTCAGAGATAATCGGCGACAAAAAGCCCGACCCATGGGCATAACACGACATGCAAACACCAAATGATCCAAAAGAGATTGAACCTGCTTTAACTGAACTTTTTTAACCCTTGAAAACCTTTCCAGTAGCTGCACCAGGGCAGTAAGCTTTGCCTCAGGAAGACGGAAAACCATTGCCACAGTGTCTATTTCAATGCCTAAAAACGACAAAACCGTACAAGGGCCCTCCGTCTTGTCCTCAGCTAGAGGTATACCAAAATCCTGAGCCATTACACGAAAACACTGTAACAAATGGAGACACTCAAAACTCCCAGCAGAACCTACAAATAAAAAATCGTCCAGGTAGTGAAGCAATGAGTTAAAACCGGACCTACGGGAAACAACCCATTTAAGAATGTAGCGAAAACCTCAAAGTAATAGCAGGAGATGGAGCAGCCCATGGGCAAACACATGTCGTAATAATAATTCCCCTGAAAGAAAATACCCAATAAATGGAAGCAGTCCGGATGAATAGGCAGGAGCCGGAATGCAGACTCAATGTCCGATTTAGCCAACAAACAACCCGGACCTGCTGCCCTGACTAACTCTAGCGCCCTGTCAAAAGATGTGTAATGAACACGACTTACATACTTGTCAATCCCGTCGTTAACTGATGTACCTGGAGGGTATGAGAGATGATGAATTAGACGAAATTTACCAGGGTCCTTCTTAGGAATGAGCCCAAGAGGGGAAACCCTGAGATTGTGAAAGGGGGGAGAAGAGAAGGGGACTGCTATCCTACCTGCCTCAACTTCTTTCCGAATTTTTTCTGCAACTACCGCTTCCTGGGAGGCCACAGATTTTAAATTGGCAGAACTAGACGGGGAATCAGAAGGGATAAACGGCACCCAAAAACCTCTTGTAAAACTGTCCTCAAGCAACAAAGCATCATGTCTCTTATTGTACAGATCGAGCCACGGGCGCATCTTTTGTACGCTCACCGGCGTCCTTGCCCTTACCGGAATCCTCTCGGCCGTGCTTCGAATTGGCAGCTCTTGCCTTTTTAAAACAGCGGAGCACTGGGTGGGGTCCCCCACAATGGGAGCACTCGTGCCGGAACCTGCACGAGTTATACCACCTGCAGTGGCTTTCATTATACAACCAACAAAGTCCTCTGTTCGTGGATGCGGCCGCCCCTGAAGGAGCGGCGGCCCCACGAAAGGGCAACGGATGGGCAGGCATCATGAGCAACAACCAGAGATTGCCATCCTGCATATCAAATCGATGACCCGGCTGCGCCGCCATCTTCTGACGAAACTGCTGGTCATACATGAACCAGCACTGGCCTCCATACACTTTATAAAATCCCCAGATTAAATCAAGATAAGCAAACAAAGCTGGGCTACGGTCAGGGAACTTCTCACACAAAATAGCTGCAAAAACAGAGAAACCCTGCAACCAGTTACCGAAAGTCCGTGGAAGCTGCTTAGTTTTATCCTTGTCATCTAAACTATCAGGTTTCCGTGGCCTGTCCACCGACTCTCTATCAGGGGGAACTAAACTCAAAACATCCACAAACTCTCCATTCCAGATTTTATTCTTAACCTCCACTGGTACATGAATGCCTAAGGGGGACAATTCACAAGCAGTCATTGGCGCAGAAAAGCGTGGAGTATTGACTCCAACCAGGGGTGGATTTATCTGACCCACAGGGGGAGAGGGAATGGAAGTAAGCCGGTCAACCACCGTCTTAAGCATTTGCACCAACTCACCCCCACTACTCTCAGCCCACAAACCACTAGCAACAAAATCCCGCTCATGGGAACCATAACCACCAAACTCACCCGCAGGACTAGAGCCTGATGGACCCGGAAAGTGATGAATGCCAGATGTGGTCAGCGGCGCCTCATCCTGGACGTGTAAATCAACTGCATGCTCCTGAAGGGTTGCTGCTGCTGCTGTGTCGCTTCTGCTCCTAGCCGCTCTGGTTGCAGAGCGCCGCTGATGAGGCGAAGAAGAAGCTATCCGCATGTTCAGCGGACGCTCAGGATGATCCTCAGCCACAGAAGAGTGCAGTGGCTCCATCTCCCGTCCTGCAGACGAGCTCTGATGCATGCCGTCGCACCGCGAGTGACGCGCATGCGCACTTGCTGCTGTTCTGGACCGCGTCATGGAGAGCGACGGACGAGGGCTGCGTGAACGCCCCCTTTCACTCCGTGGGTCACGTAGAGTGTGGCCTCGTCGCGTGGAAGCTCGTGCCCGCACCGGAGACGAAGGACTGTGTGGCCCATCAGGAGTTGGTGGCAAGGAGCTGCCAGGCGACGTGGAAGATGAGGATGGAGCTTCTTCAGCTGGAACAGCCGGGACGGGTTCCCTCGTGCGAGCACCTCGACGACAGCGAACCGGACTGGGGCTGAGCCGAGCAGGAGGCCTGGAACATCTTGTCGTCTTCCCTCTGGATCTGGTCGCAGGATGGTCAGCAGCAGGTGGGTGTTCTGCTCCACTCTGTGCTTGCTGAAGCAGGTCCTGCGGAGATGATCCGCTATTAGCTGCAGCATAAGCTCGCAGCAACTCCAGCATCTGGGCAGTCTCCATTGAACCAGATTTCTTCCTTTCAGAGATGCTGCAATGCTGACAGGAACGTCTGCAAGGTAGCTGGTGACAAAGGAGAAAGAGATAAGATTCACCTCTTGTCCCCAATATAACCCTAATAGCTGCAACAATGTTGCAGCTACCCACCAATGACAAGGACCCTGACTTATGCCCTGGGCATGAGCCAGCAGTCATGACCCCCTTCCCTATTGGTCCAGGGGGCCCCTTTAATACATTTCCTCACAACCCAGCCTTCTTCTTACACCAGGATGTCCAGCTGGTATTTACGGTTCTGAATCTCTGTGTGGGAAATGTGGTAAAACATACAATATGGGAAATCAGTAGAAAGTGGGTCCCTGTACCCACTTCCCCAAGAACAGTGTAACAAGAGCAGTGACGCAAACCAGAAGTTCATCGGAGGACAGGATATCCACTGATGAGGCACAGACACTGCGATCTCTATGCACATCTGTGAGGACCTGCATAGAGATCACAGTGTGACTGGTGCAGGGGGATCACGGTTATTCATTTGAAAAAATAATTAAAAAATCATTAAAATAATAATAATAATAATTAATAATTAAGAAAATAAAGTGATCTAAGTGATGTAATTGTGACATCACTGGTATTAATAACATGTTCAAGAGGTCCCTAGGAGGACCTCTAACCATTTTTTATTTTTTTTTAAATATAAAAAATACAAAACAATACAAAAATAAAATATTTTTTTTTAAAAAAGAATATATAAAAAAAATAATAATAAATTTAAAAAACCTTACATCCCATTGCCCTAGCACAACATCTACCCAGTATAACCCTCCTGCCCCTGTTCACAACCCCCAAACCCTTTAAGCCATAAGCATAAAAATTCTAAAATTTCTAAAAAGTGCTGGAAAAGTATGGAAATTCTATATAAATTAGGTATTTCTGAAATCAGGACACCTGCGTTGATAAACTTGGAGGGGATTTTCCATCACTTTACCTAATTTTATGAGGATTCAGAGGGAAAATGGGATTCAAGGGGTTAACCTGAATCTTAACAAATGTGACTGTTTTACTATTGGTGATTGGGATGGCAGTCAGACCCCTGCTGTCCAGACCCAAGGTGATAGTATTAAAATTCTGGGAGTGGTTTTTGATTATGCAACTAATGGAGAGAGATCATGGGATATTGTTTTAGAAAAATTAAACCGCAAAATACAATTAAGGCAAACCTGAACAATGGAATTTTAATAATCAAGGCAATACTCTTGCCAATAATGATGTATTTCCCTTCTGACCTGTACGCTAAGAAACGTATCCGTGTTTGTTTTATGTTTTTCTGGAACTTTAGTTTCTGGAAGAAACTAAAAAGAGAGAAATTGTGTAAACAAAATGTGAATGGTGGTAAGGGGATGCCTGATACTCCGGTTCCTGTTTCCTGCTGCCGTCAGCGGGACTGCCCACCGAGGTCAGTGTGAAGTGCTGGCCACATTCCGCAAGGGAAGGTTCCGGGTAGCCGGAGCCGAGAAGTTCCCAGCAGTGTTCCCTCTAAGCTGTGCGTGCGCACAGTACCTAACGGGGAGCTGGGGGGGGCGGGCAGTCCGTCCAGGGTGCCGTCCAGGGTGACGCTGGCACTCCCCCAGAGACGGACAGTAATGTCCGCCACTGGAGGAGCAAGCTCGGTTGGGGAGATCAAGGATCTCCCTCCAACCGGCTTAAAATCAATCAAGGGAGCGGGAGGTCTGTTAATGCAGGCCTCCGATCCTGCTCCCTTGTGATGCACGCGGCAACTGATGGGGCAATAGTGATAGGGGTTATGCTACATTATTGGCAATGTCTGGCTCAATGTATAGTGATAGGCGCTGTGCCTCAGTATATAGTCATAGGTGTTATGCTGTACCACCGTCAGTGCGTGCCTCAGTATATAGTGATAGGTGTTATGCTGCCCCACTGTCAATGTTTGCCTCAGTATATAATGATAGCAGTTATGCTGTACCACCGTCAATGAGTGCCTCAGTATATAATAACAGTTATGCTGCACCACTGTCAATGTTTGCCTCAGTATATAATGATAGCAGTTATGCTGCAACACCGTCAATGTCTGCCTCAGTATATAGTGATAGGTGTTATGCTGTACCCCAGTCAATGTGTGCCTCAGTATATAGTGATAGGTGTTATGCTGTACCCCTGTCAATGGTTGCCTAATGACAGAAGCTATGCAGTTTTTCCCAATAAAAAAATAATTATATATATATATATTGATCCTTTATGCAGCCCGGAGCCCCCGCTCGTGATTCACTCATAATTAAATTTTGCAGTGAGAATTTCACCTTTAAAATAGACCACGGAGTCAAAAGGATTGGAAATATATAGCTCTGCCCCCCTTGCAATGTGATTTTTTTTTCAGCTCCACCAACTTCGCTTTATATGGACTGTAGAAGCATATTGTGCGCACAAAATTTTGGCTCTGGGAAAACATTTGCACAACAGAAATTTTCTGCGCACACCACCCAAGAAAAATTAGAGGGAACATTGGTTCCCAGGTATGCTGATGCGAAGCGTATTTTATAAATAAAGTTTTACTTTGTGTTTTGAAAACTTTTACAAAGAATGTACCTTTGCTTCTTTTTTACGCTACTGGCTCGTCATATTTTTAGGAAATATAACTCTCCTGTGCTTTTAAATCCGCCAAAACCGTATGTTGTTTTAAGGAAAGCAATAATATTTTATCACCTCCAAGATTTTAGCTTGAATATTTTATCAAATCCAAAGAAGTTGACTGCTGCTATATTATCAAAGTAACAAACTGAACAAGAATATTCTCTCATAGAGTCCAGAAGAGCTTGTCAGAATGTTTGTCGCCACTTTCTAGCCAACTCTCAGAGAGATCTTGCATGGCAGGTTCTGCACTAATGTTTGCCAACTAGACAATTTCAGCACAGGAGAAGTCTTGGTGCCACTGCTAAGTGCCCCAGAGATCAGTGTACCCAAGATGAGACAGTGTTACATATATTTTGGAACTGCTTTTATGCACATATGGAAAAAGGCAGGCCCACTTTTAAAATGGATTTGTGGCCTCCGGTTTTTAAGCTATACAGTTCTTTTATATGGCCTTTTTTTCTGTCTCACAGCTGACCAGTCGCATGTTTTAAAGATTATGATAAATTGCATAAAAGAAGCAATTTGGAAAACCAGGAATATTCATAAAGAATATATAGACCCTTCCATTTGTCTTAAGATGGCTTTAAGTGGTGTGTTAAAGGATTGCAAAGGCATGGGTCCAATGAACTCAAAAAGACTTTGGTGCCTTAATATGTGGAACATACGACTGGTTTTATTCAAATTTTATGTAAAATGTTTTAATTCATTTGATCATTTTAAATGTTCCAGTTATATTTAACCTGTTTTAAAGTATTTCATTTATTGTACTGTAACATATAGTTAATAAAAATGTGTAATCTGGCTCCTGATTTCCTGTGATTAAACCTGTAACATACATAGTAACATAGTTTGTAAGGTTGAAAAAAGACCTAAATCCATCAAGTTCAACCCTTCTACCTAACCTTCCTATTCTTTTTTTTTTATCAATTCTGTTTATTGCGAAACGAACCACAAAGACAGAAAACCATACAGTAATCGCAGAAACACGTGAAACAGAGTGAATGACACTGAAATCAAATGCAGTGTTAAGACAAATGCAACAAGTAAGTCAGATATGACTGGATACACAGAATCACAGCGGCGTCAAATCATCAGGTAAGTATAATAGAACGTGGTTCAATGAGATGAGCAAGGATAGTGCATGTGAAGGCCTATGGAGACCGGGTAAGTACTGGCAGCGAGTGTATGCGTACTGCCTCAGTGTGCAGAGTCACAGAAATAACTTCAAAACATAACAAATCATAACAAAATAAAAACAAATACAATAGCGGCATTGACAGCATTATTCTGGAAAAAAAATAAAGGTAAAGTAGAGTCCACGGGCAACAGAGGTCATAGTGGTACACAGCAGAGGCAAACCCATCATGTGGATCGAGGGGCGTCAACTCCCACAATGGTGGAGAATCGCGGAGATAGAAGGAAGACCTTCCAATGGAACAAGCGTAAATCATGCTTATGTGCTAAACCCTTTGAGGACATCACAAGGTATTCCATACGGCAGGTGAAGACTAGTTTCTTAAGCCAAATCTGGATCGGAGGAGTGGAGTGGGATTTCCAAAATTGAGGAATGAGGGCCCTGGCTGCGTTTAGGAAGTGCACAGTAAGGGAGCGTTTATAGCTGCCAATCGGAACAGGGGGGGCCTGCAACAAGACCAACTGGGGAGTCAATTGATAGTCAGGGTCGCAGACCTCCTTGATAACCGCCGACACCTTGGACCAGAATGGACGGACCAGGGGACAGTCCCACCAGATGTGGACGTAGGAGCCCACGTGGGACTCACAGCGCCAGCACAACTCAGAGACCAGGGGAAGGAACTTGTGGAGTTCCACAGGAACCCTGTACCATCTGGTGAGCATTTTAAAAGCTAGTTCCTGCATCTTGCAGGAGATGGCCCCCTTGTGAGTTAGGTAGGCAATATTACTCCACTCCAGGTCCGAGAACTGGACGTCCAACTCATGTTCCCAAAAACTGTAGTAGTAAGGTTTAGTCTTACAAGTAGTGTCCAAAAGAGTGGAGTAAAGGAGGGATAGAAGATGTGGGGTCTCCTTACCCGCGTCACAAAAGGATTCAAAGGGTGTGAGAGGGCGCAGCACCCGGGAATCCCTGAGCAGACTGGAAACAAAGTGTCTGAGTTGATAATAAAAGAAATTAAAATGTTTAGGGATGGGGCGAAGTTTACAGAGATCATGGAGGGGACGCAGAGAGGAGCCGTGTAATACGTGGTGTAATCGGAGAATGTGGGCACCAGGTGGCAACAGAGCCCGGGGCAGTGCAGAGGACAGACCTGGACCAAAAGCAGAGTTGTGTGAGATAGGTGTGAGAGGACTAGGATGGGAGAGGAGATGCCCCCTAGCCAAGACCCGCTTAAGAACTCTCAAGGTTGGAGAAATAGTCGGATGACGTGGGATAAGCGGGAGACGCAGTGGCTCGGGGATCCATGGCACAGTAGAGATATGCTGGGTGAATAACGAGTGCTCAATATGAACCCAGAGTTTGGGGGCATAAAGGGACCACTCCATAAGACCCCTAAGGTGGGAGGCCATCCAATAAAGCTCGATATTAGGGAGCCCCATACCCCCCTGCATTTTCGGCCTAGTTAAGTGGGAGTAAGAGAGCCTAGGCGTCCTGCCTCCCCAAACGTATCTCGTAAAAATCCTCTGGCAGGTCTTAAAAAAGGCTTTTGGCAAGAAAATGGGGAGAGTCTGAATGGGGTATAGGAGCCTGGGAAGGATATTCATTTTGAGGACACTCATCCTCCCAAACCAGGAGAGGTGGGGGAATGACCATCGCTTCAAATCAGTGTCAATGGAGCGGAGGAGCCTGGTGAAGTTGAGGTTGGCAAGGTCAGAGAGGCAAGGGGAGATAAAGAGGCCCAAGTATTTGATGGCTTCAGTGCGCCACTGAAAGGGAAAGGAGTCAACGCATCGGGCCCGGAGCGAGTCAGCTATGCCAAGCCCAAGGACCTCCGACTTTTGGAGATTAATCTTATAGTTGGACAGGTGTATGGAAAAAAGAAGGGGGGGGGCTAAAGAAACAGTAAGAAAATAATAAAATAATAAGGAGAGAGTCCACTTATCAACAATGCTCACAACTTGTCCTCCAAGAAGCAAATAGTCGGGTCCCGGGAGGAACGTCCGAACAAAGCTGGAGGCGTATGAAGGATACAGTTGTAGATGGCCCGGCAAGGTGAGTATGCAGAGAAGACTTGGTATGAGGGCGATCCAGGTACAAACAGCGAACCGGCATGAACAGGAAAACGGAGGAAGCAAACAACTTAGATGGCAGCGTAGGCAAAGGCGGTATATCGACAGGGCACTGCACCTGCCCTACAGGTAGTCGAAGACGGGTCCAGGTAGGGTCGACCAGAACGAAGCCGGAGGTGTAGAAGATATGTGTAACACTCCGACGAGAGACGGGTCCCGTTTGCAGAATGGTGAGCAATCAGGATGAGTAGTTGTAGGAGGAATAGTGGGACAACAACAAGAAAAGTTCAAATAGCATAAACAGGTCACAGTCCAAAGTCGAGGCAGGCAGCAAACAGGCAAAGTCCAAAAAGCAATCCAAAGTCAATCCAGGCGGCGATCAGAGAGTAGTCAGGAACAAAGCAGGAGTCAGGAAACCAGTAAATCAGAATATAACACACTGAGACAGTGATAACGTTTGTACCACACAAGGGCTCAGAGTAGAGTGAGCAGGGGGTTTAAATTTGGTGCCAAACAGCTGCAGCAAATAATCATGCAATTAGATAAATAGCTAGAGGACCCGCCCCCTAGCGTGACGTATGCTGTTGCTGGGTATGGGATTCCCGGCCGCCATGACAGTGTGCACTTGTGCGCATTTCCAGCTCACCGAGGACGAGCGAAGAACCCCTCCAGGACCCCAGCCGCAGACCCCCGGCAGGAGAGAGCGACGCCACGACGGCCGAGGATGGCGAAGATGGTGATCCCCGGCGGAGAGCAGCGCTGGAGGACCCGACGGAGGACGCCCCCACCCGAGGGAGCGGGACGCGGGACGGACGCGCGGCAGCAGCGGGGCCCCCCGGACAGACTCGCCGGCGAAAGGTGACAATATGTAGTGTAAATGTGCAGACGAGTAGGTATACTAACTGGATGCGACAGGAAACCGTCTGGGCCGGAGGACCAGAGGAACGTGAGCCAGGAGATGGTGGAGGTGAATGGAGTAGGTGTCATCTTAAACGAAGAATAGCACAGGAACTTCGTAAATGGGATGATGGAGAAGGAGAACGCGGCGTTCAAGCAGAGGATGGGTCCTTCGAGTTGCGCTGACGTTTGCGGCGTTGTGGACCAGGGCTCCAAGCCATGGCAGGGTCGGATAAGCGCCTGGCGGAGCTGAAAAGTTGTATTCCCAGTCATCTACGTGCACCTTAGGGAGGTCGAGACGGTCCAGGAAGGGATGTCGGACACTTGCCGAATGGAAAAAGTACGACTGTCCCTTCTGACCAATAAAGCCGCCGGAAAACCCCATTGATATGGGATCGTAGCACGGCGTAAAAGTTCCGTGACGGAGAGCGTCGGAACTGTAATGTTTGCGGCGATAGATCAGGAAAGAGCAGGATCTTGTGGCCTTCCCACATGACCGAATTTGTCGGGCGGTAGTGCGCCAGAATAGTCTCCTTGGTAGGGAAGCCGTGTATCCAACAAATGATGTCACGAGGCGGTTGTGCGTCAGCCGATCGCTGCCTCAGAGTCCTATGGGCTCGGTCGAATTTAATCGGAGTGTCTAAAGGCCGCTGCAGCAGCGTATTAAAAATCGTGCAAAAGGTAGGTATGATATCGGGTAGTTCCACCGTCTCGGGGACCCCCCGGACACGTAAGTTGTTTCTACGGCCCCTGTTATCGATATCGTCAAGGCGCCGGGTAATGCCCACAATAGTACTCGCCTGATCTTCGAGTTGGGCAGAGAGGAGATCCACTGTCGATGATATTTTAGTGTTGTCTGCTTCAAGTGTTGCCACGCGGTCGCCAATGTGTTTCATGTCCAATTTAATCTCCGTGAGGACCTCATGGATGCCACGTGTTGCACGGTCGACTACAGACAGAAGATCCGCTCTTGTAGGCAGGACCTTGAGAGCGTCCTTCCAGGAAGAGTCCTGGGGAGTAGCTCCCTGATCGTCGGGTAGAAGTGTGGAGACATTATCCTCAGACACACCACTTTGCGGGCTGCCAGGAGTAGAGAGAGGCCTAGGGAAGGAGTCCCACGAAGTGATTGCTTCTCCCTCGAGCCTTGTGACTTCGGGTTGGCCGCAGCTATATTAGGCTTGCCCATCATCGGGGAAAATGACTCGTTCGGTGAGTTTAAGAAAAGAGGGTAGACGGAGCTCACAGCTCACGCGTCCATCTTGGAGCCCAGTTGGCCACGCCCCCCTAACCTTCCTATTCTTGATCCAAAAGAAGGCAAAAAAAACCCCTAATTAAGCGACTTCGAATTCTGCCATCAGGGGGAAAAATTCCTTCTTGACTCCAAGAGGCAATCGGATTTCTCCTTGGATCAAGAAGCTCTTAAATATTAATGTTATTCTATTTATATCCCTGTATGTCATGCCTTTCTAAGAAAATATCGAGGCCCCTTTTGAAGGTATCTAATGTATTGGATAACACCACCTCCCTTGGAAGTGAATTCCATACCTTTATTGTCCTCACTGTAAAGAATCCCTTTCTTTGTCGTCTATGAAACCTGCGCTCTTCCAGTCTCAGAGGGTGACCTCTTGTTCTTTGTATATTTCTGTTAATGAACAGGTCACTGAAGAGCTCTTTATATTGGCCCTGCATATATTTATATAATGTTATCATATCCCCTCTGAGACGCCGTTTTTCTAGGGTATATAATTTTAACTTTTTTAGTCTCTCTTCATAACTAGTATCACCCAATCCCCTTATTAATTTCGTAGCCCTCCTTTGCACTTTTTCTAATTCCATAATGTCCTTTTTGAGGACTGGTGCCCAGAATTGTACCGCATATTCAAGGTGAGGTCTTACCAATGATATGTAAAGAGGCAAGATGATATCCTCCTCCCTTGAATCAATACCTCTTTTTATGCATGCCAAAACCTTATTGGCTCTCGCAGCTGCTTGCTGGCATTGCGCACTGTTGTCAAGTCTGTTGTAAACCGTTATTCCTAAATCCTTCTCACCGGTAGTTTCCCCCAAGGATATTCCATTTAAAGAGTAGGTCGCATTTTTATTATTTTTACCATAATGCATAACTTTGCATTTCTCTATATTGAACCTCTTCTGCCACTTGCACGCCCAGTCCCCAACTCTGTCTAAATCTTCCTGCAAAGAAGAAACATCAAGATTAGTCTGAATTACCCGGCCTAATTTTGTGTCATCAGCAAAAACTGTGACATGGCTCTCAATGCAGCTTGGGAGATCATTTATAAATAAATTAAAAAGAAGAGGACCGAGGACAGACCCCTGAGGCACTCCACTTAATACCTGCGTACAGGTTGAGAAACATCCATTCACAACAACCCTCTGCATTCTATCTTTTAGCCAATTTCTGATCCACATACAGACATTTGCCCCTAAACCTATTTCTGTTAATTTATAGAGTAGCCTTTTATGCGGAACCGTATCAAATGTCTTAGCAAAGTCCAGATAAATCACATCTACAGCCATCCCCAGGTCTATATTTTTACTAACTTCTTCATAGAATGCTAATAGGTTGGCTTTTACTGATTGGATTATGGATCAAGATATGATCTTCAATGTATACCTTTAGCAACCCTTCAAAGAATTTCCCCACTACCGATGTTAAGCTTACTGGTCTGTAATTGCCCGGTTGAGCCAATCTAATGGAACTATGCCCGAGCCGAAAGAATCCCTAAAGATTAGCAATAATGGTTGGGCCAGAGTTAGGCTTAACTCCTTCAGTACCCTTGGGTGTATACCATCCGGTCCAGGGGCCTTGCCTACTTTAACATTATTTAATTGCTTGAGCACTTTTTCCTGTGTTAGCCAATCCCATGTTTGCTGCAACGGTTCCTTAAAATTAGCCAGCAGGGGCTCCGTCATTGGTTCTTCCTTGGTATAAACAGAAGAAAAAAAAGCATTTAAGATGTCGGCTTTCTCTCTGTCCTCACTAATTTCCAGTTTCAGATAATAACGTACCAACATTCTCTACCTTTATCTTTTTTCCATTTATATACTTAAAACATTTCTTGGGATTGGTTTTACTTTCCCTGGCAATAAGTTTCTAATTTTCTAGTTTAGCCATTTTAATCTCCTTTTTGCAGGCTTTGTTGGCATCTTTGTATGCCATAAATCAGGGGCGTCCAACATGCGGCCCGCGGACCAAATGCGGCCCACGGAACCTCGAGGTGCGGCCCGCGTGAGATCGGCAGCCAGGATCATAAGAGCCCTGCTGCTTACTTGTGGGAGGGTCCATTCTCTGCTCCAGTCCTGCCTCCTCTGTGGGGAGAACGAGGGAGGCCGCGCCCCCTGCTGAAGTCTGTGAGCGGCATCGAGAGCTGTAGAGCAGGTAAGGGGATCGGGCAGGTTGTGTGAATGAGTATGTCTGATTGAGGGATGAATCTGTGAATGAATAATTGTTGTGTGTGTGATAGCATGGATGTGTAAGTCCTGGAACCTAGGCATGATGGGACTATGATTGCTGTTAGCAATCACACTCCTATCATGCCAAGTCAGCCAGTACATGCTGAAACCTGGCTAGCTGCCCCCCTTGTGTATTGATGCTGCCAGTAGTATGGGGTCTGCACTTACAGCCACCCTGTACCAGCATGTATTGCCTGACTTGGGATGATAGGAGTGTGATTGCTAACAGCAATCTGCTAACAGCAATCACAGTCCCATCATGCCTAGGTTCCAGCATTTACTGGTTGCCTGGGTATAAAAAGAGTGTGTTTGCTGTTAGCAATCACACTTCTATCATGCCAAGTCATATTGTTGATTTTTTTTGTCCAATTTTGGTGTGTTACTTTTAATAAAAGTGTGGTTACACACTAAAATTGGACAAAAAATACAATGCCCAGCCAACCAGTACATGCTGGAATCTGGGTATGCCTGAGATTGCTGTTAACAATCATAATATATAATTTTTTTGTACAATTTTGGTGTGTAACTTACTTTTATTAAAAGTGTGTGTGGGGGGGGGGGGGTCATTTTCAGTTTCGGCTAAGTGAACCCTGAATTTTTGGTTTTGGTCCAGAATTTTCATTTTAGTGCATCCCTAAAATAAATAGAACTATTTTATTTTTACTTATCCAGAATCCTGAATTTGTAGGCCCAGAAATCCCAGAAATCCGTGAGAGAAAAGTAAAGGTTTTGTGTCATTTACTTTATTTTAATCTGCATATCTTATTAAAGGCCATATTTTCTCTCAGTGAAAAATGAGTGCGGCCCTCGCACGTATACCATTCTGACGAAGTGGCCCACTGCAGAAAAAACTTGGACACCCCTGCCATAAATGATACTTCCGACCCCTCCCTTTTATAATGCTTAAATGCCAGTTGTTTATTCCTTATTTCCTGTTTTACTTTCCATGTAAGCCACATTGGTTTTGATTTGTTTCTTTTGTATTTGTTTCCCATAGGTATATATTGGGGTGTGTAACTTTGCAATGTGTGCTTAAAGGTATCCCATTTGTCCTCTGTGTTTAAACCAGAGAACAATCCATCTATATATTCCATGGTTGACCTTAGCCTGTCAAAGTTTGCCCTTCTGAAATTAAGTGTTTTGGTAGAGCAGTTACCCATTTGCTTTTTGGAATTAATCTCAAATGAAACCATATTATGGTCACTATTTCCCAAGTGTTCTCTTACTTTAATGTTTGAGATAAGTTCCTCATTGTTAGTTATTACCAGATCTAGACAGGCATCCATTCTGGTTGGGGTCTCTACTAATTGCGACATAAATTGGTCATTAAGCAGGTTCAGAAACTTGCTGCCCTTAGTGGAACGAGTTCCACTATTCCAATCTATATCTGGGTAATTAAAATCTCCCATGATTAAAACTTCATTCCTATTTGCAGCCTTTTCAATTTGAAATAGCAGCTGATCTTCCCCCTCATTACTAATGTTGGGTGGCTTGTAGTATACACCCACAAGTAATGTGTGACTCTTTCTACTATCTAGGTTAATCTCTACCCACAGCGTCTCCACATTACTACTGTCATCATGCACATCTTCCTTAATACTGGGCTTTAGTTTAGGGTTTGCATATAAACATATCCCTCCCCCTTTTCTATTTACTCTGTCCCTTCTAAAAAGTGAATATCCTTGTAAGTTTACTGACCAGTCATGCGTATCATCCCACCATGTTTCCGTGATACCGATCATGTCATATTGTTCATTACTTACCAATATTTCCAGCTCACCCATTTTGTTTGCCAAGCTTCTCGCATTTGCTAAAAGACATTTAAGGTTACTACCCATTTCTGGTGTAACGGTTGACAAATAATTCTTGACAGCAGGTTTTGTACTATGCAACACCATATTGTCTGTGCTAACCCCGCTAATGCTCTCATCCCCTTTTCCCATAGCTAGACCCCCTTCCCAGTCTACTCTAGCTAGCACTTCATTTCTATCTTTATCCTCCCCCCCAGAACCTAGTTTAAAAGATCCTCAATTCCCCTAGCCATCCTCTCCCCTAGCACTGCAGCCCCCTCTTCATTGAGGTACAGTCCATCCCTGCTGTAGAGTCTGTAGCCGACTGCAAAGTCTACCCAGTTCTCCAAAAAACCCAAACCCTCTTTCTTACACCACACTCTTAGCCACGCATTGATCTCCCTAAGCTCCCTCTGTCTCCCTGAAGTAGCGCGTGGTACTGGTAATATTCCATAGAACATTACCTTGTAGGTCCTTTGCCTAAGTTTCTGACCTAGTGCCTTAAAATAATTTTTAACTCCACTGTACTGGATAAAGAGCACATCAGTGCGGGCAGATAATATAGGATAGAATCTTATGTGATGGGATTTCTGAGTAATCAGTACACTAAAAAAATCATACACGGGATGCCTGAAGCCACAATTTATTGCCACTAATCCTTTTCAATAAGATATGCAGATTTAAATAGAGTAAATAAGACAAAACCTTCACTTTTCTCACTGATTTCTGGGCCTAGAAAGTTTTGTCCTCTGAAGTGACTACAAATTCAGGAGGGCGTTTTATCTCAGGATAAGTAAAAATTAAATAATTCTATTTATCCCTACAGTAAGTAAAGTGCCAGAAAATACACACCAGGACAGGCTCTGCCACACCGAAACCCAAACACAAACACAAACACACACGCCAGGACAGGCTCTGCCACAGTAGGGATGCACTGAAACTAAAAATTCAGGATTCACTTGGCCTTCACTTGGATTCAAATGACCCACTCACTTTTAAAAAAAATAAATAACCACAATTTTATTAAAAGTAAGTATCACACCAAAATTGGACAAAAAAATCAATATTAATATATATATGATTAACAGCAATCTCACTCCGATCATGCACAGTACATGCTGAAATCTGGGTATGCCTGGGCATGATAGAAGTGTACATATATATGGTATCTCATTTTTATGAGATACTATATATATATGTACACTTCTATGATGCCCAGGCATACCCAGATTTCAGCATGTACTGTGCATGATCGGAGTGAGATTGCTGTTAACAATCATATATATATTAATATAAAATATATAATAAAATATTTACAAAAATGTGAGTGGTGTCCCTCACATTCTTGTAAATATTTTATTATATATTTTCATGTGACAACACTGAAGAAATGACACTCTGCTACAATGTAAAGTTGGGAGTGTACAGCCTGTATAACAGTGTAAATTTGCTGGCCCCTCAAAATAAATCAACACACAGCCACTAATGTCTAAATCTTGGCAACAAAAGTGAGTACACCCCTAAGTGGAAAAGTCCAAATTGGGCCCAATTAGCCATTTCCCCGCCCGGTGTCATGTGACTCGTTAGTGTAAAAGCAGGTGTGTTAAATTTGGTGTTATCGCTCTCACACCGCACACTGCATCAAATTGGTCCCAGAAGGAAGCCTCTTCTAAAGATGATGCACAAGAAAGCCTGCAAACAGTTTGCTGAAGACAAGCAGACTAAGGACATGGATTACTGGAGCCATGTCATGTGGTTCAATGAGATCAAGATAAACTTATTTGGTTCAGATGGTGTCAAGCGTGTGTGGCGGCAACCAGGTGAGGAGTACAAAGACAAGCTTGTCTTGCCTACAGTCAAGCATGGTGGTGGGAGTGTTATAATCTGGGCCTGCATGAGTGCTGCCGGCATTGAAGAGCTACAGTTCATTGACGAAACCATCATTGCCAACATGTACTGTGACATACTGAAGTAGAGCATGATCCCCTCCCTTCGGAGAGTGGGCCGCAGGACAGTATTCCAACATGATAACGACCCCAAACATACCTCCAAGACGACCGCTGCCGTGCTAAAGAAGCTGAGGGTAAAGGTGATGGACTGGCCAAGCATGTATCCAGACCTAATCCCTATTGAGCATCTGTGGGGCACCCTCAAACAGAAGGTGGGGGAGCGCAAGGTCCCTAACATCTGCCAGCTCCGTAATGTTGTCATGGAGGACTCCAGTGGCAACCTGTGAAGCTCTGATGAACTACATGCCCAAGTGGGTTAAGGCAGTGCTGGAAAATAATGGTGGCCACACAAAATATTGACACTTTGGGCCCAATTTGGACATTTCTGCTTACGGGTGTACTGACTTTTGTTGCCAAGGTTTAGACATTAATGTGTTGAGTTATTTTGAGGGGACAGCAAATTTCCACTGTTATACTACTACTACTTTACATTGTAGCAGAGTGTCGTTTCTTCAGTGTTGTCACTGTGAGTTCTGCTTGGCTTTTTGCCGTTGCATTTAGCTTGGACACACAAGCGAATCCTGAGCTGGGGCGAATCTCCTAAATGACATCTCTAAGTGAGGAGTTACAAGCAAAGAAGGAGTTAAAAAGCAAAAAGGAGGGTAATTCCATATAATATATTTATATATATTTTGCGTCTTACATTAGTAGGCATGTTGGATAATGCCACTCAGTGCATGTCTTGCAAAATGTATGTGCTCTTGGAGCGAGCTCCCCAGGGGGCATACCGCTGTTGCAAGTGTGAGCATGTTGCTTTTTTGGAATGTACTGTGATAGATCTAAAGAGGCAACTGGCAACACTGAGAGACATAGACAACATGGAGAGGAGCTATGCTGCTTACAGAGCAGGCATTGGCTGGGGCCAGTGCTGAGGGGGGTGGAGATGGGGAAGAAGAGGTCTCGAGGGCAGAAAGCTGGGTTAGTTGTGTAAGGGGCAGCAGGGGCCGGAGAGCTAGGGAGGTTTGTTCTGGGCTAGATCACCCCAACATGTTTGCCAGTTTGTGCGAAGATGCTGGGGAGACCAGCTCAGAGGAAGCATTTCTGGGGCAGGCTGACTCTCCTAGCAGCCAGGAGAGTAGCCTCTCCAGCATAGTGGGGAGCCAGAAGGCTAGGAAGGCTAGACAGGTGCTCGTGGTAGGGGATTCAATTATAAGGAAGGTTGATAGGGTAATCTGTAGGACTGCAACTAATGATTATTTTAATAATCGATTAGTTGGCCGATTATCTTTTCAATTAATCGATTAATCGGATAAAAAATGCAATTTTTTTTAATTTAAAATAATGTAATAAAAAACGTACAATTTACACTTTCATCTCTTTATTGCAATGGCCTCTTGCTATTCACCTTCTTATTTTACTGACATAATAATAAAAGCTACAAGAACCCAAACACAGTGTTTCTCAAACTAGGTTTTAATACAAAGTTATTAGTAAATATTAATTCATATGTTAACTATTTTTCATATTTAATAAAAACTGAGAAAAAAGCCTTGTTTATATTTTCTTTTATTTACCAAACTGCCCCCAGTTATGCACATCTAACCCCCAGCCTGCCACTCTGCCCCATAAATGCCTTATACCTCTTATATGCCAGAGATTCCACTGTGCCCCCGATATGCCTTATACTCCTTATATGCCAGTGATATCCAACTGAGCCAACTCTGCCTCCCCCAGATATGCCACTCTGAAATTCATTATACTCCCCATACACCACTCTACCTCCCCTATACACCACTCTAACTCCCCCAGATATGCCATTCTGCCTCCCTGAAATTCATTATACCCCCCATACACCACTATAACTCACCCATACACCACTCTGCCTCCTCCCCCCTCCCATACTCCACTCTGCCTCCTCCCCCTCCCATACTTCACTCTGCCTCCTCCCCCCTCCCATACTCCACTCTACCTCCTCCCCCCTCCCATACACCACTTTGCCTACTCCCGCCTCCCATACACCACTTTGCCTCCTCCCCCCTCCCATACACCACTCTGACTCCTCCCCCTCCCATACACCACTCTGCCTCCTCCCCCCTCCCATACACCACTCTGCCTCCTCCCCCCTCCCATACTCCACTCTGCCTCCTCCCCCCTCCCATATTCCACTCTGCCTCCTCCCCCCTCCCATACTCCACTCTGCCTCCTGTCAGCAACAGAGGTTCACAAGACACAAGGGAGCCGGGTAGAGAGGCAGAGTGGCGTATGGGAGGGGGAGGAGCCAGAGTGGTATATGGGAGGGTGGCTCCCATACACCCCTCTGACTCCTTCCCCCTCCCATACACCACTCTGCCTCTCTCCCGACTCCCTGGTATTTTGTGAACCTCCGTTGCTGACAGGCACTTACACTGCAGCTTCATAGAAGCCTCAGCGTAAGTGAAGGACAGTAATGGAGGTTGTCTGTGCGATGCAGACCCCCACCAGCTGACAGAGAGGATGATCCTCTGCAGGAGACCTCAATTCTCTGTCAGCCGGTGGGGGTCTGCACGATGCGCACAGACAGCCTCCGTTACGGGACATATTGTGGACAGGGTAGACAGATTGTTGGGAGGGGCTGGAGATGATCCAGCGGTCGTAGTACATGTTGGTACAAACGACATAGTTAAGGGCAGGTGGGGGGTCCTTAAAAATGAGTTTAGGGCACTAGGTCAGAAACTTAGGCAAAGGACCTCCAAGGTAATGTTCTCTGGAATATTACCAGTACCACACGGTACTTCAGGGAGACAGTGGGAGCTTAGGGAGATCAATGCGTGGCTAAGAGCGTGGTGTAAGAAAGAGGGATTTGGGTTTTTGGAGAACTGGGTAGACTTTGCAGTCGGCTACAGACTCTACAGCAGGGATGGACTGCACCTCAATGAGGAGGGGGCTGCAGTGCTAGGGGAGAGGATGGCTAGGGGAATTGAGGATCTTTTAAACTAGGCTCTGGGGGGGAGGATAAAGATAGAAATGAAGTGCTAGCTAGAGTAGACTCGGAAGGGGGTCTAGATATGGGAAAAGGGGGTGAGAGCACTGGTGGGGTTAGCACAGACAATATGGCGTTGCATAGTACAAAACCTGCTGTCAAGAATTATTTGTCAACTGTTACACCAGAAATGGGTAGTAACCTTAAATGTCTTTTAGCAAATGCGAGAAGCTTGGCAAACAAAATGGGTGAGCTGGAAATATTGGTAAGTAATGAACAATATGACTTGATCGGTATCACGGAAACGTGGTGGGATGATACGCATGACTGGTCAGTAAATTTACAAGGATATTCACTTTTTAGAAGGGACAAAGTAAATAGAAAAGGGGGAGGGATTTGTTTATATGCAAACCCTAAACTAAAGCCCAGTATTAAGGAAGATGTGCATGATGACAGTAGTAATGTGGAGACGCTGTGGGTAGAGATTAACCTAGATAGTAGAAAGAGTCACACATTACTTGTGGGTGTATGCTACAAGCCACCCAACATTAGTAATGAGGGGGAAGATCAGCTGCTATTTCAAATTGAAAAGGCTGCAAATAGAAATTAAGTTTTGATCATGGGAGATTTTAATTACCCAGATATAGATTGGAATAGTGGAACTCGTTCCACTAAGGGCAGCAACTTTCTGAACCTGCTTAATGACCAATTTATGTCGCAATTAGTAGAGACCCCAACCAGAATGGATGCCTGTCTAGATCTGGTAATAACTAACAATGAGGAACTTATCTCAAACATTAAATTAAGAGAAAACTTGGGAAATAGTGACCATAACATGGTTTCATTTGAGATTAATTCCAAAAAGCAAATGGGTAACTGCTCTACCAAAACACTTAATTTCAGAAGGGCAAACTTTGACAGGCTAAGGTCCACCATGGAATGTATAGACTGGGATGGATTGTTCTCTGGTTTAAACACAGAGGACAAATGGAATACCTTTAAGCACATATTGCAAAGTTACACATCCCAATATATATGAGAAACAAATACAAAAGAAACAAATCAAAACCAATGTGGCTTACCTGGAAAGTAAAACAGGAAATAAGGAATAAACAATTGGCATTTAAGCATTATAAAAGCGAGGGGTCGGTAGTATCATTTATGGCATACAAAGATGCCAACAAAGCCTGCAAAAAGGAGATTAAAATGGCTAAACTAGAAAATGAGAAACTTATTGCCAAGGAAAGTAAAACCAATCCCAAGAAAGTTTTCAAGTATGTGAATGGAAAAAAGTTAAAGGTAGAGAAATGTAGAGAAATTTGGTTAGTGAGGACAGAGAGAAAGCTGACATCTTAAGTGCTTTTTTTTCTTCTGTTTATACCAAGGAAGAACCAATGACGGAGCCCCTGCTGGCTAATTTTAAGGAACCATTGCAGCAAACATGGGATTGGCTGACAAAAGAAAAAGTACTCAAGCAATTAAATACTGTTAAGGTAGACAAGGCCCCTGGACCAGATGGTATACACCTAAGGGTACTGAAGGAGCTAAGCCTAATTCTGGCCCAACCATTATTACTAATCTTTAGGGATTCTTTCAGCTCGGGCATAGTTCCATTAGATTGGCGCAAGGCAGATGTTGTGCCCATATTTAAAAAGGGATCAAAATCTCAACTGGGCAATTACAGGCCAGTAAGCTTAACATCGGTAGTAGGGAAATTATTTGAAGGGTTGCTAAAGGTATACATTCAAGATCATATCTTGATCCATAATCCAATTAGTAGTAGTCAACATGGATTTGTGAAAGACCGGTCTTGTCAAACCAACCTATTAGCATTCTATGAAGAAGTTAGTAAAAATATAGACCTGGGGTTGGCTGTAGATTTGATTTATCTGGACTTTGCCAAGGCGTTTGATACGGTTCCGCATAAAAGGCTACTCTATAAATTAACAGAAATAGGTTTAGGGGCAAATGTCTGTATGTGGATCAGAAATTGGCTAAAAGATAGAATGCAGAGGGTTGTTGTGAATGGATGTTTCTCAGCCTGTACGCAGGTATTAAATGGAGTGCCTCAGGGGTCTGTCCTCAGTCCTCTTCTTTTTAATTTATTTATAAATGATCTCCCAAGCTGCATTGAGAGCCATGTCACAGTTTTTGCTGATGACACAAAATTAGGCCGGGTAATTCAGACTAATCTTGATGTTTCTTCATTGCAGGAAGATCTAGACAGAGTTGGGGACTGGGCGTGCAAGTGGCAGATGAGGTTCAATATAGAGAAATGCAAAGTTATGCATTATGGTAAAAATAATAAAAATGCAACCTATTCTTTAAATGGAATATCCTTGGGGGAAACTACCAATGAGAAGGATTTAGGAATAAGTTGACAACAGACTTGACAACAGTGCGCAATGCCAGCAAGCAGCTGCGAGGGCCAATAAGGTTTTGCCATGCATAAAAAGAGGTATTGACTCAAAGGAGGAGGATATCATCTTGCCTCTTTACAGGTCATTTGTAAGACCTCACCTTGAATATGTGGTACAATTCTGGGCACCTGTCCTCAAAAAGGACATTATGGAATTAGAAAAAGTGCAAAGGAGGGCTACGAAATTAATAAGGGGATTGGGGGATACTAGTTATGTAGAGAGACTAAAAAAGTTAAAATTATATACACTGGAAAAACGTCGTCTCAGAGGGGATATGATAACATTATACAAATATATGCAGGGCCAATATAAAGAGCTCTTCGGTGACCTGTTCATTAACAGAAATATACAAAGAACAAGAGGTCACCCTCTGAGACTGGAAGAGCACAGGTTTCATAGATGACAAAGGAAGGGATTCTTCACAGTGAGGACAATTAAGGTATGGAATTCACTTCCAAGGGAGGTAGTGTTATCCAATACATTAGATACCTTCAAAAGGGGCCTCGATATTTTCTTAGAAAGGCATGATATACAGGGATATAAATAGAATAACATTACTATTTTAGAGCTTCTTGATCCAAGGAGAAATCTGATTGCCTCTCGGAGTCAGGAAGTAATTTTTTCCCCCTGATGGCAGAATTCAAAATAGCTTAATTAGGGGTTTTTTTGCCTTCTTCTTGATCAAGAATAGGAAGGTTAGGTAGAAGGGTTGAACTTGATGGACTTGGGTCTTTTTTCAACCTTATGAACTATGTAACTATGTAACATGAAAAGATATAATAGAATATTTACAAAAATGTGATGGGTGTACTCACTTTTGTGAGATACTGTACATAGTCTAATGGCCAGGTCAGCTCCCACATTGATTTAATGTTGTCCTCTGCTGGTTTCAATCTCCAGGACATGTTTTTAGAAGATACTGTATTGTCAGACCATAAGCTTTTAAAAACTAGCTTTTTAATTCCTAATGAATCAAAAACTAGGAATGGTCTGTGGAAACTCAATTTATTATTACTAGAGGACGAATGAATCAGGAATAATTTTTGAAGTCTCATATGGGCGATGGCGGCACCAGAAAGACCCAGACGTCGTCATGGAAGAGGACTCCAGTGACAACCTGTGAACTCCATGCCCAAGAGGGTTAAGGCAGTGCTGGAAAATAATGGTGGCTACACAAAATATTGACACATTGGGCCCAATTTGGGCATTTCCACTTGGGGGTGTACTCACTTTTGTTGCCAAAGTTAATGGCTGTGTGTTGAGATATTTTAAGGGGACAGCAAATTAATACTGTTACACAGGCTGTACACTCACTACTTTACATTGTAGCAGAGTGTCATTTCTTCAGTGTTGTCAAATGAAAAGATAAAATATTTACAAACATGTGAGATACTGTATATATATGAATATTGTTATTGCATTTTTTGTCCAATTTTGCTGTGTTAACCACACTTATAAAAAGTAACACACCAAAATTGGACAAACAAATTCAATAACATATCAACATCATGTCAAGTCAGCCAGTACATGCTAGAACATGGGCATGTTAACAATCATATATATTTAATACAGCAATCACACTCCTATCATGCACAAGCAGCCAATACATACACATCACTTACAGCCTCCCTGTGCCATGCCCCCCTACTTACACATCCATGCTATCACCAGTGGCGTCGGCAGGGGGGGGGCCAGAGGGGGCCATGGCCCCCCCTACATCATGCTGTGCCCCCCCAATTGAAACGTCGTCTTTTTTTTTTTTGTAATAGACGCGGAGGGGAGATAGAGGTGCCGAACGGTCGCTGAGGAATACGTTTTCAGAAACCGTTCGGCGCCTCTCACTCTTCTCCGCGAGGCCTCTGCCTTGGTCGCAGTGCCGGCATTTCAAGTTGAGCGCCGGTATATGATGTCATATCCGGCGCTCAACGGTGAAGCCGCGCACACTGCGGCAGAACCAGGGAGACAGGGACTTCGCGATCGCACCGCTGGACTTCTACAAGAGATAGGATAGATTGGGAGGGAGAGGGGAGAGATAGGATAGATTGGGAGGGAGAGGGGAGAGATAGGATAGATTGGGAGGGAGAGGGGAGAGATAGGATAGATTGGGAGGGAGAGGGGGTAGATAGGATAGATTGGGAGGGAGAGGGGGTAGATAGGATAGATTGGGAGGGAGAGGGGGTATATAGGGAGGGTGAGGTGGTAGATAGGGAGGGAGAGGGGGTAGGGAGGGAGGGATGGAGAGGGGTTAGATAGGATAGATAGCGAGGGAGAGGGGGTAGATAGGGAGAAAGGAGGGTGGCAAGAATATTGAAAGAATGAGAGAGAGAATGAATGGATTAATGTGTGGATACATTAATGAATATGTGTAAATAATTTGTGTGAAAGAATAAATGATTGTGTGAATTAGTGAGTGACTGTAAAAGTGTTTGTGAATCATAGGTGTATTATTGATTTGTCAAAAAAGCTAAGATTGTATAAGCAGGGTGTTTAGGCAATGGGGACAAAGATGGCACAGGTAGCGTGTTTATGGGACAAACATGGCGTACGTTCAGCTGTTTGGGGACAATGTTGACTCATGCTGGGCTGTTTGGCGACAAAGATGGCACGTCCTATGTACGTGTAATTTGGGTGCTGCCCTTACGAAAAATTACTGCAGTTTTTTCTGAAGTAATACTGCAGTTTTTTGGACATGAAAAAACTGCAATACTGCACTTTTACTGCAGTATTACTGCACATTTACTGCAGTTTTACTGCATTTGTACTTCACTGTACTGCAGTTTTACTGCACTTTTTTTTTTATATTGCAAACCTACAGTTGTGCTTCAATGTACCGCAGCTTTATTGCATTTGTACTTCCGTACAAAAATAACTGCAGTAAAACTGCAGTACAGTGAAGTACAAATGCAGTAAAACTGCAGTAAATGTGCAGTAATACTGCAGTAAAAGTGCAGTATTGCAGTTTTTTCATGTCCAAAAAACGGCAGTATTACTTCAGAAAAAACTGCAGTAACCCGCAGGGTGGTCAGGTTCTATGTGGGCAATATGGACGCCAGGGTTGGCTTTGGGGTGTGTGACCAGTGATCTATGCCTGTAATTTAGGGGGGTTTATCTATACCTTTAATGCAGAGTTTATATGTAATTTCCAATTCATATATACCTGCAAAGCTGGGTTTTGTGTTATTCTGTTGATCTGTATCGGCTATATTTCCATACATTATTTATGTTTACCTGCAAATATAGGATTTGTATGTCTTATTCAGTTGATCAATACCTGGAGTGCTGTTTCCATGTGTTGTTTATTTGATCTATACCTTCAGTGCTGAGTGTACATGTGATTTCCAGTTGATATATACCTGCAATGCTGGGTTTGTGTGTTCTGTTGGTTTATACCTGCAATGCTATGTTTCCATACATTATTATATACCTTTCAAATCAGTGGTCATGCCATCAGACGCTTTTTCTTTAGATTAGCAAAAGCTGCAGTAGACCTGGAAATGTGATAATAATCATATAATGTTACAATTGTTAGTGGATTTTGCAGAGTTCTCACACAAATATATCTCCCTGCAAAATTAGATACGTTTATTAAACAAATTAAAGGTATATATCCGCTCATATCTAGCAAATTACCTTTTATAACATTTCTGCATATATTACAAAATTCCCCCATTGGACCAATACAGTTACACTGCACATATCTCAAACACAACCCCCTCTATTATTTCTGAGAATATGGTGCATTTTTACTGTGGAAATTTAAAGCTATAGCGCCCCAAATATCAGCCCAGTAGACAGCAACTGGCATTTTTCAGCATTCTACAGAGGGTTAAAAAAATTTCCCCATTGGACCAATACAGTTACACTGCAGATATCTCAAACACATGCCCCTCTATTATTTCTGAGAATATGGTGCATTTTTACTGTGGAAATTTAAAGCTATAGCACCCCAAATACAGTAAAAATGCACCATATTCTCGGAAATAATAAAAGGGCATGTGTTTGAGATATCTGCAGTGTAACTGTATTGGTCCAATGGGGGAATTTTTTTCAACCCCCTGTAGAATGTTGAAAAATGACGGTTGCTGTCTACTGGGCTGATATTTGGGGCCCTATAGCTTTACATTTTCACAGTAAAAATGCACCATATTCTCAGAAATAATAGAAGGGGGTGTGCTTGAGATATGTGCAGTGTAAATATATTGGTCCAATGGGGGAATTTTTTTTAACCCTCTGTAGAATGTTGAAAAATGCCAGTTGCTATGTATTGGGCTGATATTTGGGGTGCTATAGCTTTAAATTTCCACAGTAAAATGCACCATATTCTCAGAAATAATAGAGGGGCATGTCTTTGAGACCTCTGAATAATGAAAGACTATGAAGGAATGGACATCATTAGCATTACCATAAAAAAATCCGCTAACGACGGCCTAGCGCCTACAGGCTCAGAGATAAACAAAGTTTATGGTAGCAAAATGTATGTTTTGTCAGTGGTTACATGCATTGCTGTATGCACTGTATTTTATACTCAACCAGAAAAATATAATTTTGAGTGGAACTTCCGCTTTAATACATCAGTTGAAGTCAGAATAAAAGAAAAATGAACTGTAAATTTCAAGTGTCTTGGTCCCAAAGGAAAATATAAAAGCGATAGTCTGGTCTGGATTTCTTTATTACGTTAAAATTATAGATTTTTGTTAAACACAATTATATGACTTACCATGCATGTATTTACCTATAAACAAAAAGTAACAAATTGCTTAAACCGCTATTAATACACTATTTAGGCAAAGCAATCTGTGTTATACGAGCAAATCCCGCACTTGCCCGGACGCGACCCACATCAACGTAACTTCCGCCCTTCTTCCGTATTTTAGGAGCTAGGAAAACATCTTATGCAAGTTATTACTGAAGAATGGTGCTAAAATATTATAATCTGTCTGGTTAAGGGGGACTTTTCAGGGGAGCTAAGGTAAGGACTAACATTTTTGTTATGTTTATTATTCAAAGTCGTAGGTCTATGACGCTTAAATATGTAAAAAAAAAAAGCAAAACAATGTTATAACAAATGATCTTCCGGTGTACTGTAACATACCCGATGTAAGAATATGTTCTGTCTCTGTCACAAATGATCATCTGCTTCTGGATCGTTGAAATAGTTTAAGCTATTAATTTGTTCCTTTTGTGTAACAGTTGTGTTTTACTGCGTGTTTCTGCTTGTAATAATAACTAAACGTATATCTTTCTTAATATAACAATGTTATTACATTGCATTTTGGAAATATGTAGTATTTCTCTTTTTAGGGCGTTGTCATTGAATACAGGGACATCACAAGCACTGAAATGCACTCCATTAAATCAATGCTTTGGCTTTTGCATGCATGCAGATGTATAAAGGGATTCTTCAGAATTTTCTCTCTGCCTTTGCTTTCAGCTATTTGTGTAGTGTGCATGTCAGCTAAGCTTAGAGTCCCAGCAGGAGTGAGCCTACGGTTAATGGCATGTGGTTGCAGTATCCTGAAAGTAAAACACTAGCACGTAGTATGTGAACACTAACACACTTTAACTTACTAACTTGCAAACTTATTCTAATACCACACGCACTCCTCTCTGTCGCAATTATGCCCACCCTGATGCTTTAGTTCCATATACTGACACACACACGTTAACAACGTTCACAAACGTACCAAGGTTTTTGCTATACTAAGTACCATATTTATTTTTTTGTTTGTTAAATCAAGGGTCTCCTTTTTCATGATTGATGGACCCACACAGAGCCGGCCTTAGGTGTTCTGGCGCCCTGTGCGGACTACTCCTCTGGCGCCCCCCCATCCCAAAAAAAGAAAGGAATAAAAACTTGTAACAAAACCCCAATCACTATATACTATGCCAAACATTGATGTGGTCTAGGCCTACCACTTAATTGTCTGGCTTAGTAGTAGGGATGCACCGAAACGAATTCTGGACTGAAACCGAAAGTGCAGCATTTACCTGGCCAAAACCGAATATGACCCCCCCAACACCATAAAAAATCTAACACTTTTATTTAAAGTAAGTAACACACCAAAATAGGAGAAAACAATTAAATAATATTATATATAAAGTCCAAAAATAGTTACCGGCACTCCAGGGACTTTCCAAATAACCACACAAACAACTTCGGTTTTCAAGTCTATATATATCATATATATATATATATATGATTAACAGCAATCACATTCCTATCATGCCCAGGCATACCCAGATTCCAGGATTTACTCGCAGACTTGGCACGATAGGAGTATGATACCCTCTTTCCCCTGTCTCACTCCCTTCTCCCTATATACGCCCTCCTAACTATCTACCCTTTCCCTCTTTGAGGTTCACTTACCTTTCAGGAGTCCTGCGGTGGGGGTGCAAGGCCTCTGCCTCCCAGCTCTGCCACTGTATGGAACAGTATAGAATGATGGGAGTTATGATGTACTTTTACAGCATAATTAGATCATATACACCAATCCACACGTATACACCAATCCACACGTATACACCAATCCACACATATATACCAATCCACACACATACCAATCCACTCTCACTGAATGCTTTCCTACCTTTCCTCTTTTCTCCTTACAGCTCCTTTTCCTGCTCTTCGTTCTTCTTCTTCTTCAGTTCTTCTGTCTTCTTCCGGGTCAGAGGGCACGGACAACGGTGGGCGCGGCTTCAGTGTTGTGCGCCGGGATCTGACAGCAAATCCCGGCGCACAGCAGCTGTTGCCGCGCGGATCACAAGGGAGCGGTATCGGAGGTCTTTAACAGACCTCCGGCTCCCTTGAGTGATGTTAAGCCGGGTTCAAGGAAGATCCTTGAACCGGCTTAAAGTCACTCAAGGGAGCCGGAGGTCTGTTAAAGACCTCCGATATCGCTCCCTTGCGAGCCTGCTCCTCCAGCGGCGGACATTACTGTCCGTCTCTGGAGGGGTGCCGCTCGCCCCCCTGATGAGCGGCACCGGGTGCCGCTCGCCCCCCCCCCCGCCGCTAGGTACGCTGCTGGCGGCAGCGGCGCCCCCTGGAGTGTGGCGCCCTGTGCGGTCGCACAGGTCGCACACCCCAAAGGCCGGCCCTGGACCCACACATAATAGGCATATGTTTTTTTCAGGACAAATAATGGAAACCATGGAAACACGCACAACATAAAAACCATTAGTGCTAGTATGTAAAAAAGAAGAAAAAAACAAACTATACTAAGATAAAACAGAGTCATGTTTTGCAATTTCTTTAGCATTCCTTTTACACAGCAGATGATAATATTGAACAATGATGCAATACATGTTTGCTAACATCCCCTGATTATAGTAATATCCAATGTACATAATGTTTAATGTAATCCCTTACATATTATCTAATACTGTACTGACGGGGGGGAAAACTTTCCATATTGGTCTCTTCAGTACCAAGAGTTTTTAGTAAATACTTAAATTGTTGGTGCGATTATAAATAAGAGATAGTATTTGTTTGCCATTTTTACCGTATGTCAGTTTAATCAGGATTCCCCCTTTCTCTGCCTGATAAGTAGGGCTATTTAAAACTGTACAAACACACAAAATATAATTGACTGCTAGTATGAAAACTAAATTAAATTTTTTAATTTTTTTTTATTTTTTAATTTTACTCAGGAATGTTCTACACAGTGGGCCAGCAGTGGCTGTAATAAATGGGCATAGGAACCTTCCACAAGATTAAAACGTAACCTTTTATAAAATGTCTAAACCAACTCCTAACTCGATAAAGAAATAGGTAGATATCCGTAATCACTTAACACTGAGGTCAACACTACTGTCGACACAACACTCAAAACATCTCTATACGTCTAAACATCCTAATGATGGTCCACGCTAGCCTTGGGTGCTGGCCAAGTCTTTGTGGGGGGAAAAAATCTTCGTTTTCTACGAATTCCGTTCCTGTGTTCGGTTCTGGCTAATATTCGTGTACATTCTTTGTGTTCGTTTTTATGGGGTTAACACGGTACGCAGCAGCTCTTCAATTGTTGATGTCAGACGATCCCCTTGTTGGCGCTCAATAGAGTCACTCGTACGAACTTTTAAAATCCTGACGGCGAAACTCGGCCTGGGGTCTCCCTGCTTCAGGACTTAAAGGTCGGTGCGAGTGACTGTATTTGTCGCTAGCAGGGAGATCCTCTGGTATCAACCAATGAAGGAGCTCCCTGCCAGCGACCAATAGAGTCGCTTGGAGGTTCCAGGAGTTAAAGGTCTGTGCAAGCCACTGTATTGGTCACCTGCAGGTGCCTCTTTTGGCATCAACCAATAAAGGGCATAAAATTAATATTTGCGCTGCTGAAAGTTAGGGGAGGTGATGGTTAATTTAGGGGCAGTTATGGTTGATGGAGTCTTTAGGGTTAATTTAGGGGCAGTTATGGCTGGCTGATTGGGTCTTTAGTGTTAATTAAGGGGCAGTTATGGTTGATGGGGTCTTTAGGGTTAATTTAATGCTGAAGACTGAGAGTTTAATTTAATAAGGTAACCTTAAGATGCAGTTAGAGGTACAGGGGTGCAAACTAAAGGCAATCTAAATCCTGGGTGCAGTGAAGATTAATCCTGTATTTATTTATAATGGTGTTGTCTGTGAATCTATGAGGGCACTATGGCATATCTGGGGGTATGTGGCATATCTGGGGAGGATGGACATGCGTCCTACCGGACTTCAATGTGTGACCCGCGTGAGCAAGGCCATACTGGCACTGATCACGGTGCAGCACGGTGTGCAAGCCGGCTGCCTAATAAAATTAAAGCGGCCTGCGTGCACACGTGAACGTTGGTCTGCCGGCCCACGGACCGGGCCACCGCGTGCGCTGGCAGACCAACGTTCACGTGGTGTGGCCGCAAGGTGAGGTGGTAAGACTCTGGCCATTTTAAGCTCACAGAAGAGTTCCTCGTGTCGGAGGAGAGCGGGAAAAAAAGAAAAGCGAAAATGTAAGTTAAAAAAAAAAATTGTTAGGGGTTCGAGGAAAGTGGACCTGTATTTAGGGGCGAGGGGGGAATTCCCTTGGGACATCATTATTTTCAACGACAAAAATTAAAAATGTTAGTTTAGCCCCTTCGTGACAAAGGCTGATTTTACTTTTTGTACCCTTCGCTGCTCGTGTTTAGCTGTAATTTTCTTCTTTCCCGTTTACTGAACCCACACACATATTGTTTTTTTCAGGACAAGAAGGGCTTTCTTTAGATGACATTGTTTTGATTGTATCATATTATTTACTATTAAAAAAAGTATAAAATATGGTGAAAAATTTAGAAAAAAATGACTGTTTCTAACTTTTAGTTGAAAAATCTTTTACTCATCTATAAAAGGTAATGAAAAAACCTGCTAAATAGATTCTACTATTTGTCCTTAGTTTAGAAATACACAATGTTTTTATGTTTTTTTGCTTTTTTCTACACATTATGGGGCAAAAAGTACAGGTAGCGTTTTGCTATTTCAAAGCCATTTTTTCCAAATCTGGTAATTCTTCCCCCCCCATGTGCCATTTCGGGTATCTTTGAAGCCGGCCAATGCAATTTACCCCATCAAGTCATATATTTTTAAAAACTAGACAGCCCAGGGTATTCCAAATGCTAGTATTTTAACCCTTTCCAAGCACTAATTCTACCATCAGCCTTTGTCAAACTTTATGGTAGTAATTTTTTTTGCATTTGTTTTTTCACACACTTTACTTTAGGTATGAATAAACAGGTTCTGGTATATGTCACTATCATAAAACACCGCAATATGTGTTTAGCAACATCTCCTGAGTGCAGCGATACCTCACATGAATGATTTTGCCTGGCTGTTTGGGGGCAAAAGGGCCACATTTGGGGCATGCACATTTTCAATGTTGAACTTTGGCATTTGGGGATCCACTGCCCATGCCTTATTTGGTACATCTTTGAGCCAGGCTATTTCAGTGTGCCCAACAAAACCATATATTTTTGAAAACTAGACACCCCAGGGTATTTTAAATGCTGGTATTTTAACTCTTTGCATGCACACATTTTACCACCAGAATTTTTTCAAAGTTTGCAGTAGTATTCTTTTGTGTGTATTTTTCCCCCACACACCTATGTTATGTATGAATTTACAGCTCCTGGTATATGCCGCTGTCACACGACACCCCAATATGTGTTCAGCAACATCTCCTTAGTACAGTGATACCCCACATGCATGGGTTTGTAATTTTTGCGGGGAACTAAAAGGCCACATTTGGTACGTGTGCATTTTTCTAATTGGAAATTAGATGTGTGGCCATCCTTCCCCCCGTGTTAATTGGGACATTGTTGAATCCGGCCAATTCAATTTACCCCATCAAATCATACATTTTTTAAAAGTAGACACCCCATGGGCATTTAATATGCCAGTACTTCTTTCCATGCGAGAATTGTTTTAAGCTAATGTGCTAATGCTTTTAAAACGGGCGTCCGACGCCATACATTGTATGGCGGATGTTGACGCCCCGGGGAGGGGCCAGACATGGCCCCTGGTGCCGATCGAGGCATTACAGCAACGGCGTTTGGGAGTAAAAATCGATCACGGGTCTTTTTTTTTTTTTTTTTTTTTTTTTTTTTTTTTTTTTTTTACCCGTTTTAACAAATGACGGTCCTGGCACGTTGCACAGGAAACGACTTGTTTTTCCATGACGTGCCCGGACCGGCAATTGTCATCAAGGGGTTAAAAAAAATTCTGGCTCCTAGATTCAAAACAAAGCCCTGGCTTAGCCCACTACTCTGGCGAAGTACTGCAATATTCGATGGGTCCTAGTGCTAAACCCTGCCTACTGAATTACTAATAAACGAAAACTAAACATTAAATCTAAACGGAACAGAGATAAAGAAATACCTTTTAGACTGCAGACTGAGACAAACATAACAAACAGGTGGGGCACAACTTATAAAGGAAACAGAAGCTGAAACCAAGATCAGGACCGACATTCAAGAATCAGAAGTTAATGGCAGAGCATAAGGAAATCCAGGAGTTGATTATAACAAACAAGCATAAAGCATAACACTGAAGGAAATGTAGCTAGACAGAGAAACTGTAGCAAAAAATGAAAAACCAGAGATAAGCCTAGATAGGACCTGTGATACGAATGTGACAAGTTTGAGGAGTGGAAGGGTTAAGTAATGTGTTCTCGTTCTTTCATGACTGGAAAAGTACTGAAGGGTTGTTGATGCCAAAATACACAGGATGTAGCAGGGAGCGATTGCGAAAGTAATCCTGGATATATGCCAGTATTGTTCTAAAGGAATATGTTATAAACATAAACAACTATAAAAAGCAGGGATTCAAGGGGGGCAACAGGGAACTTTCCAGGCTGCTGGAGCGGACGCGCTTTCGCCTGTGATGCACCAGAAAGGTTGTTCCTCCCGTTGAGTCCCTCCAACGAGAGTGATGCTACAATCTCTGGTAATATCTTGATGTTTCATTCTATGTTATGCATGAGAGATTAATAAAGTATTGCATTTATTATCCTGATTTGGAGGTCAGTGAGCGCTTTGTGACACCTGCACTTTTCACGACACATCTGTTATATGTATCTGCAATACAGGACCTGACAGATATACCGTGTTTGCTCGATTATAAGACGAGGTCTGTCCGTCGCAGATACCTTCCCCGACTGTCAGAGATCAGGGTTCCCCGCACCGGTGCGGGGAACTCTGATATCTGACAGCCGGGGAAGGTATGCGCGACCGACGCAGACAAACTCCCGCTGCCAACTCCACCTCCTTCCGGCTGCAGCGGAAGGAGACGTCAACCCGCTGCCCCGGCAATACAGCAGGAAATTGGAAGCACCGGTGTGTGTGTGTGTGTGCGCGTGTGTGTGTTAAGTGGGGGCATAGGGCATTTCTGGAATGCCTTATACCCCTATATGCCACTCTGGCACTTAGGGGGTTAAAAGGCATATTATGGGGCAGAGTGGCATATAGGGAGGTATAAGGCATTTCAGGAGGCAGAGTGGCGTTAAGGGGGCATTTGATAGAGCACTCTGCCTCCTGAAATGCCTTATACCTCCCTATATGCCACTCTGCCCCATAATATGCCTTTTAACCCCCTAAATGCCAGAGTGGCATATAGGATAATAAGGCATTGCTGGAGGCAGAGTGCTCTATACAATGCCTTTTAACTCCCTTAATGTCACAGGCTTTTTCTTTTTTTCCTAAATTAATATTCAGATTTTGGGGGGTCGTCTTATAATCAGGGTCGTCTTATAATCGAGCAAATACGGAACTTGACAGATATACTTAATTCTTCCTCTGTTAACCATGGTTACCTGTAAAGAAACACATGCTGTCGTCATAGCTTTGAACAAAAAGGGCATCACAGGCAAAGATATTGCAGCTACTAAGATTGCACCTAAAAGAAAGCACTAATCGGATCCTCAAGAACTTCAAGAATAGAGGTTCAAATGTCGTGAAGAATGTGTTGGGGCGCCAAGCTGCGCATGGGGAGGTTGGAACTGGTTGAGGGAGAGCTTAAACGTAAATGAGACACAACCTTGTTTTCATATCCAAGAAGTTTTACATATTTGTTATCCAAATCGGTGTGTATGTTTCTGTGTGTATGTATGTATGTGTGTGTATGTATATATATATATATATATATATATATATATATATATATATATATATATATATATATATATATATATATATATATATATATATATATATATATATATATATATAATTATAAAGAAATTTTATATTTTTTTTGTTTTTGAAGGATATGGAGACTTCTAAATCATCCACAATGCAGGTTAGCTTTGTGTGTCAGCGATGCAGTCAACCTCTAAAGCTTGATACCTCCTTCAAAATCTTGGATAAGGTTACAGTTATGGAGCTTACAGGTAAAATAATAGCATTATATCATACATGCAATTCAGGTCAAAAATGTAGGGAGCGATGATGCATTCTAGTTCACTTGCAGGTTAAGAAAAGTGTTTTGTTTTTTGTGTCAGAGCCACTTTAATGGAAGTTTTAGTCAGGTAAAGTGTCTATAATTACTGTATCCTACCAGTACCAAACAAAATGTCTTATTACAGCTCCATTGGTGACCACTGCAGCAGTGAAACCTAGAGACATACAGGAAGAGGACACTCATATAGAAGTGAGTATGTAACCATCTTCATTTCATAAATTTTATTTAGCGTCTCCTTTTGAAAAAAACCCAATATATTCTATGTAGAACCTTTTTATTATTTTCCATCTTATGAGATATGTATATTTCTAAATTGTAATAGTTCAACTAGGTTTAAATATGTTTATCCGCTTCCAATATGCAAGATTATTATAAATGGCAATGAATCATTGTGTATGTAGTATTAAAAATAAATGTAATTCAATGCCGGAGACACCAAACCTCTTGTGTTTTTACTTTTATTGATTTTTTTTTTTTTTTTTAATTTCTTTTAAGGAAACATTTGTCGAGAGCAAGCTAGATGGAGTATCCCGAAGACTTATCCCACCTGTTAGGTACATCTGTGATGTTTGTACTGAGGACAAAAATTATTTGCAGGTTACTGACCAAATGTATATTCTTTTGGGTTTATTTCAATATATTGTCTGCTAATGATTGAATGTGAGTATATTCTTTGTGTATTTAATTTTCTGTAGCGCACAGGAGAGAGCACTTTGCCTATCCAGCTAGGGCATGAAGTTACAAAACCCCTTAAAAATTACTCTGAAGCACTGTAGACACTGAAATTTGTCAGGGTGGGCTCCCACCGTGCAGGAGATTTGTTGCTTTTTATTGCTAGGGGCTGTTTGAACTGGATTTATGTTTGTTGTTTACTGCCTGCCTTCTTCTGAGGAAGGACAACTATTAGAAAAAGCTTTCTTGTTTCCTGTGAAACAGGTTAATAAGCTGATTGGGGTACTTAAAGCAGCCCTGGAGATGGAAGGTTAGAAACTTCTATTTACAAGAATCAGATCAGATAGAAAAAGCTTTTGCGGGTTATGAAGCTCTTTTTAACACCTCACTTTAGAAACCGTGGAAAAATTCAGAGATCGAGCTTATGGTTTTCACAAGGGCGACTTGATCATTTCCCTTTGCAGGTAAAGTATCCGAGTTTCGTGCTGCACCAAAGATTACAACTCCAGTGGCTAGGGCTAAATAAAAGTAAATTATGCCATTGGAGTATACATCTCACTTCTCTGATTCCTTATATTGGCTTTTGAGGCAACTATGGCTATATTAAAACCTGGAATTGCAGCTGCTTCACTCTTTGTATCGGTTAAAAAGATGATTTTGCTGCAGATACAAAGGAGAAAATAACCTTTGTTGACAGTTTCTTGTGCAACACGGCTATTGAGTCAGTTTGAATGGCTTCCAGAGTTGCGGCTTTTTCTGTTGTGCCTAGAAGAGCTCTGTGGTTAAACTAATGGGCCAGAGATAATACTCCTAAACGTTACGTGTGAAGTTCCCTTTGCAGAAAATACCTTTTTGGAAATGAGTTGTAGACACTGTTTGAAGGAGCTTTAGCTCATAAATATTACTACCTAAAAGAAACCCGCTTCTGCATTTGTATCCCACTGACCTGCTTTGTGTACTTTACTTGGCTATCCCTGACTACCTACTGTGTACCGACTTTGGCTATATCTGACTACCCACTAACTGGCTGTGACTTACTTCCTATCCTGTGTTCCTGGATACCTGCCGGCTGTACAAAGCCTGGTATACTGGGACTACCTGTTTAGTGTACCTACCTTGTACATCTACTATCTGCAGGTATCTGGCTTTCTGCCGGTTGCTTTGCCTCACTACCACTCTACCGTGTTAGCCTTTAAATGAGCTCCCACTCTATCGAGATCATTGAAGTCCTTGGTTCTCGGGAGGTCAACCTATGAGTAGTTTTTATCATGAGTGAATAACTCGCATGGTGTGTTCTCCTTGGGTTTATATGATGATTCATGAATGTATTTATAAGGAGGTTTTGAACCCAGTCTCTGTTTTTGAGGGAGTAATATATTCTTTCTTATTTGTGGTCCCAAAGGCAACAACATAATTTGCTAAAAAAAAAGGAGCCCTTAAAGTCCAAGTTGGAGATTCTCATCCAGGGAGGCTATCTAGCCACACTGCATAGTCGGGATGCAATCCTGCATGTTCCAATCCTAAAGGAGTCTCTGGGAAGTATGTGTTAGTTGCAATCCCTACAGATGCAGAATTTTTTTTTTTTTTTAGGATTTTGTGTTTCAGCCTCTCCCTTTTGTGTCAGCCCTATGTATATTCACCAAGCTCTTTTTAGAGGGAGAGGTAGCCTTAAGAAGCTTGTATAAGGATAGTCCCTCATTTAGATGAGTGGTTAGAATGGGAAATACCATCTAATCAGCCATATTTGGACAACTATGAACCATCTACAGAAGTTGGGATGAACAATAAACCTACATAAGTCCTATTTAAGGCCTTTATTCTCAGTCCAAGAATCATAGATGCTGCCTGGTCTTCATGAAAAACCTATTTTACATCCAAATTCAACCTATATGGTTTCTGAGTGCTGAGAAAACTTGGGGTCAGGGCCGGCCCTACAATGGAGCCGACTGGGGCAATTGCCCCAGGCGGCACTTCAGAAGGGGCGGCACTTTGCCGCCCCAAGCGGTTTTTTTTTTTGGTTTTTTTTTTTGAAGCGGAGGAGAGAGAGAGGGGCACCGAGTGGTTTTCGCTTACCCGCTCGGCGCCCCTCTCTCTCTTCTCTGCGGCGAGTTTCCCTGTTCGGTCTCTGTGCCGGCTTGTGATGCAGAGCGCCGGAAGTGACGTGAATTTCCGGCGCTCAGCATTACACGCCGGCACCGTGGCAGCACAGGGAGACTCGCCGCAGGACTGTTTAAGGGTAAGTACCGGTGGTGGGGGGGTAGATAATGCCGCCCCCCCCCCCCCCCAGGCGGCGTTAAGTCTTCGGCCGGCCCCGCTTGGGGTGTAGCCAGACACCTGAATGCGACACGTGTTTCTGTGGGTCAGAGCCTGGAATTCATGCTACGTGCTTAAGCTAGGTTGTTTAACTGCATTCAGACAATTGATTGCATATAAATCTCATCCTGCAACAGGCTGGAATAAATCATGGAGCACTTTTGTTGATTGAGCAGTATTGTGCAACCAGCCCCATAATCTGAGAGATTGTTGAGGAGAAATGAAGGTCCCCTGCTCTTAGCGTTATACTGGCAGGGCTGATTAAGATAGTACACATTTAGGCTGGTTAGTCTGGGCCAAGAAAATATAGGCCAGAGAGGGCTCCAGTTGGGAACTAGGCTTTTATTTTTTAAAACACATTTTATTTTGTTCACTTGTAAATAAAGTTACAATTTGATGTCCCTGAGCCTTATTGCCAAGACCATGACTTATCGGACCTCGGATAAATAGAAGTTTGCCACTATCTGTATATAAACTACATGACCAAAAGTTAAATGGATACCCCTCCTAATCAATTGGTTATGTGTTTCAGCCAACACTCATTGCTAACAGATGGATAAAATCAAGCACATAGGCATGGCATCTCCATTAACAAACATTGACGGTAGACAAAACATAGCACTGTCCTAGTATGCCACCTTTGGTAAGTCAATGTTAAATGTCTGTCATGCTAGATCTGTCCCAGTACACTGTAAGTGGAATAATTAGCCAGCTCAGCCACAAAGTGCTAGATGATGCACACTCACGTAGGGGGGCTGCTTATTTAACTTGGATGGCTTGTAAAAGTCGCCTCTGTAGCATCACTCACTTCCAGAGGCAGTTTGGAACTCTGTAGCAACATCAGTGGTCTGAGGATTAGGGCTAGGCCTGTTAGTTCCAGTGAAGGAAGGAAGTAATGTTTATGCTACAGCATACAAATATATTTAGACAAACATCCAAGTTTGTGGCACCAGTTTGGAAAGAGCCATTTTATGTTCCAGCTGGACTGTGCCCCTATGCACAAAACAAGGTCCATAAAGGCCAGGTTTGACAAGCTTGGTGTGGAGGAACTCGAGTGGACTGTAATGAGCCTGGAAATTAACCCCATTGAATATCTTTGGGATGAATGGGAATTGTCAGGCCTTCTCACCTAACATCAGTGCCCTGACCTGACAAATGCTCTTTTGGCTGAATGGGCACAAATCCCCACAGACACACTCCAAAATATGGTGGAGGCTGCTAAAGCCACACGGGGTCATGGTTTTGGAATGTGATTAACTACAGGCTCATATAGGTGTGATGGTTAGGTGAAAACAGGAGAAAAGTATAGTTAAAATGATATACTTTTGGTATGTGTGTGTGTGTGTGTGTTGCAGAGACAGCTCAGACACAAGGAGGGTTCAATAAAAGGGCTGGTGCCTGTTTTTATTTTTTAAGACAGGTACAACAAAACAAATCAAAAACAAAATCCTTGCTCTTATGAGCGCTAACTAAACAAAGTTCTCCAACCTAACTGCGGTTGGACGGATTATCTGTTACCAACAAAACCAGGCTACATGTAATAGCAGCAATGAATAATATAGCAGCTCTCTCCCTCTCTCTCAGGGAGCCAAATGATCACTCTCTGCTCAGATCCAGAAGCTATTTAACTGCCTCTCCCATTAATTAGTGAAAACAGGTACTGATGAGAGTATGCTGGAATCTCCATACTTGATTCCCACCTGCTGTTCCTTTGCTGCTCATAAACTGTGGAGGGACCCAAAATTCACAATTAACATGGAAGCAATAATTCCAAACTTCTCCCTGGGGCTGGTTAAAAAAAAAAAAAAAACTACTGAGGGTAACCACCCTGCAAAATATATAAGGGGATATATATATATATATATATATATATATATATATATATATATATATATATATGCATGCACTCCCTCCATTATTATCCCATGCTTTCTCTCACAGTATATATAATATATATAGGGCTAGCCATGTTAGTCCAGTAGTGTAAATATCAAAAAAAATAAAAAATGAAAATAAAAAGTATTAAAACAAAATATTTTTTTTTATTAACGTATCCATTTTGGAGGATGAGCATTCTTTAACCCCCTCACGTCTGGTGACGTACCAGGTACGCCATGCTCAAGTGTGCTCAGCAGTTCTGTGACACTCTCCTCGAGTGCAGCGTTCACCCCTTTAATGCCGCAGTCAATTTTTAGGAGTTAATACCTGTTTTTGTACGGGGCTCTGCTGGTCTGCCAGGAAGACTAGCAAAAAAAAACCCCAACAAGCCCTTTGATCACTCCTACACTTGATCAGAGACTCCTCCCTGCAATCGCTGGTTTACCGGCCAGAGGCAGCTTCAGGGACAGGGAGAAAGGTTTCTTCATGTGGAGACCAACCCTCCCCTGCTGCCCAATTGCTCCATTAAGAGCAATCGTTAAGTGTTAACCGCTTCAATGCAGGATTAATATTTGAGCATCAGCATTGAAAGAGTTTCTTAAAAAAAAAAAAAACCAGCACTGACCTGAAAGTTAAGAGTGCTTTGAGGTCAATTGCTGTCATTTTTGCAGTTAAAAAAGTGGGCTGATGATCAGATCACTCCTGGCCAATAGGAGTGATCTGAGCATTATGGAATCCCCTGGGTCTGCCCTAGAAAGAGAGAAGGGTCATCTAAGGTAATAATGGGACACACACACACACACACACACACACATTACTACTACTAATAATAATAAAAAAAAAAAAACAATTATTACTTGATCATTTGTCAGTGACATTTTAAGTCACTGATTATTGATCTGTCTCCCTGATCAATGTCTGTGGCCTAAACTTGTCGCTTACAAGTGATCTATTCGTATTAAAAAAAAAAAGTTTAAAAATTGAAATGTGCATGTTACAGTTGTGACTCCACAATATGTGAGGAACATGACTTATCTATGCATGTGGGGTATTGCTGTACGCCCCGGAGGTGGGTGGGGGGGGATACGGAACCGAAATCAAGACCTATTTTGTTCTTTCACATATCCACTAAATAATGGTCAAACTGCAAAGTGGATGTGAAAAAAATGTTTTCCTTTATATTGGAAGGCACTGGTTTTGGAAAAGCTGTCTAGTTTAGTTTTTGTGTCTCAAATGTGATGTGGACCCAGCAAACTGTCACAATTCCACGTTTGAAAACAGTAATGCTCCAATTTTGAACCTGCAGTGCCAAAGAGCCATACCCTACCCATGTATATGGGTTTTCTGAATACAAATCACAAGTTTTGTAATTTTTAGTACCCAGGGAAAAACATTACAGAAATGCTGTGTTTGGATAGAATGGGTTTGTTAAAAATGAATTTTTTTTTTTTAAAGATTTTATTACATATAAAGTTTGACCATTACAAACATATAACAAGACAGGATCTTCCATTACTATGTCTCGAGAGTAAAATTTTACAGAATAAAATATCCAACATACATACAGATGACAGCAAATTGAGATTATCATAATCTAATATTATAAGCAGAACTGCGGGAGGGAGGAAGGGAGAATATCGTTAATTTACTAATAGTAATAATAGTTTGCCAAGGTAAAAAAGAAAAAGAAGAAAAGAGAGAGAAAAAGGAGTCTCAATTATATTAAATCGGTCTCCGAGATCATATTTTGCCATGGAAGCCAGATTACCTCATAATTATGGATATTACTATATATCCTGTAAAATTGTTTTTCCATATCATATTGATAATTTACCTGAGTAATTACTTGAGACCATGACGGTATTTGTTCCATTTTCCAATTTCTTGCCATACAAATTTTGATAGCGGCCAGAATGTTAATGGCCAAATATCGATTTGATTTATTTTGCAAAGATATGTCGATATGAAATAAAAAAGTTTGAGGGTACAATATTAAGTCGAACCCAAATAGGTTCCTAAATAATTCAACAACTTTAAGTTTCATATTGGAGAGTTTGTCACATTCCCACCAGATATGTAGCATGGATCCTAATTCTAGTTTACATCTCCAACATTTGTTAGAAGTGGATCCATACATTTTATGTATAGATGTCGGAACGTAATACCATCTGTGAAGGAGTTTAAAAAATTGTTCATGCAAATTTATACAATGTATCGCCTTTCTTGTATTAATCCAGGCTGCGGCCCAAATATCAGGTGGATAGGAAATTCCCAAATCAGTTTCCCATTTTAAAATAGTATTAGGTTTATCTGGAGTAGATTCTTGTTCAAGCAATTTAATTATTTGCATAGTTGTATTTCTTTTATGATGTCTGTTCAAAAACCTATCCAGATTTGTCAGAGGTCTGACCGGATTATGTTTAATAAAATTTCTAATCCTTAAATATGGGAAAATTTCTTTACTTAAGAAAGAGAATATTTAATTTGTAGTTCTTTAAAGGAAGCTAAGCCCGTAGAAGACCAGATGTCCTCTAATGTAGCCGCTCCTTGTGAAAACCAGAGTCTTAAATCAATATCTTTTATCAAATTTTGCAAGACTATTAGAGGAGTAAGTATCGAAGAAGACTCAGTTATACCAAATTTTTTCTTAAAGCTAATCATGTTGGTCAGAATATTCGAAACGATAGGGTTAACAATCTCTAAATCATTTATTCCCTTTATATTAAACCAGTAGAAATAATATGGATCTAGATTATGGCACTTCCACCTCTCGTATCTATACCATGGAAGATTCAGTTCTCGTTTTGTATCCCATGCCAAAAAATGACCAAAGAGGCAAATTTGATGGAGAGTACGTAAATTGGGGAAATTAAGACCGATCTGTGAGAGTCTTTTGGTAAGTATGATTCGTGAAATCCTCGGTTTTTTACCCAGCCATACGAATGAGTAAAATAATTGTTCAAATTGATTTAAAATTCTTATTGGAACTGCTAAAGGAATAACTCTAAATAAGTAGATTAATTTTGGAAGGACATACGACTTTAATGTGTTTAATCTACCTAACCATGATATTTCTAAGCCTTTCCATTGTGTAAGTTGATTTCTAAGAGTTTCCAGAAGAATAGTATAGTTATTAATTACAGTATCTCTAAGGTTCTGATATATCTTAATGCCTAGGTAGTCAATGTGGTTTTGTTCCCATAAAAAAGCAAAGTTACTTTTAATTTCTTCAAATCTAGAGCAATCCATATTAAAGTCAATGATCTGAGATTTGTCTAAATTCAATTTATAATTAGAGTATACTGCAAATTCCTTAATACTTTCCAATGTCTCTGAGAGTGATATTTCAGGTAAAGATAAGGTGAGGAGAATATCATCTGCATATAAAGAGATTTTGTGTTCATATGGGCCTGTTGTTATTCCAGAGATTTTATCCGACCGACGTATTATCGTCGCAAGGGGTTCAATAGAAGGGGCATACAGTAATGGAGCTAGAGGGCATCCTTGTCTTGTCCCATTATTGATAGGAAAAATAGTCGAATTTAAATTTGAACCTGAGATCTTTGCTTGCAGATTTTCATACAGTGCCATAATATTATCCAAAAATTGTCCATTCAGGCCAAACATTTTTAAAGTTTCTTCCAAAAAAGGCCAACTCACCCGGTCAAAAGCCTTCTCCGCATCTAAGGCTAAGAAGACTGCCGGCGTATTATTAAAGTGTATTTCATGTATAAGATTTAATATCCTGCGGGTGTTATCTTCACCACTCCTACCCAGTATAAAGCCCGTTTGGTCTGAATGGATCAAGTCCTGCATAACAGCAGCTAATCTGTTAGCTAAAATTTTTGAAAATATTTTAATGTCAAGATTTAAAAGAGAAATAGGGCGGTAATTTGAAACCTTACTCAAATCTTTCCCAGTCTTTGGGATAGGAGTTATTGCGGTCTGTAACATTTCCAACGGAAACTCTTTCCCTAAAGGAATTTCTCTAAATACTTTCAGTAATAATGGAGATAATATAGGATCCAATAGTTGATAAAAAGGAGCTGAAAATCCATCTGGGCCGGGAGCCTTGGACTTAGGTAGATTCCTTATTATAGTATTTATCTCAGAGAGTTGGATAGGCAGATTTAAGTTTTCCAACTTTTCTTTAGATAATTTAGGTAAATTTAAATCATTAAGAAATGAACTTATCTATATTTTATCCTTATTAACTATAGGTAAATTATATAATGTGCTATAGTATTCTTTGAAAGCTTCTCCAATTAATTTTGGGGATAAATAGGTTTTATCATTATACGATCTTATTAATTCTACTTTTAGCTAACTTATTTTTAATTTTTTTAGTTAAGTTCTTACTGGCCCTATTACTACTGTAATACCAATCCTGTTTAAGGAATAAAAGGTTTTTATTGATATTCTCCATTAGTCTCTCTTTAATCTTACATTGTTTCTTTTATATCTGTATATAAGAGGTTTGAAGGTCTTATTTTATTACTAGCTTCTAATTGTGCCAGCTTAATATATAAATCTGTTAGAGTCGCGCCTTTCATTTTCTTTATATATGCTCCCTGTTTTATAAGATAGCCCCGCATGGTGCATTTAAAAGCGCACCATAGAGTAGCAAGCGAGACTGTACCATTATCGTTGGTCTCAATAAAGTTTTTGGCCAAATTCCTAAGTTGTTCCTTGAAGTCACGTGAAAGCAGAAGGGATTCATTAAGCCTCCAATTAGATTTTATTTTAAACTCTTCATTGTTTTTAATTTTTATAAAGATAGGTGCGTGATCGGACCAAGTCAAATTTCCTATAGTAGGCGACTCATAGATTTCTAAAGATTTGTTGTCTGAAAAAAACATATCAATTCTGGAATGCGAGTGATGCCTAACAGAATAATGCGTAAACTCCTTCACAGATGGATTATACGTTCTCCAGATATCGAACAAATTATTCCGAGCAAGACACAGAGAAAATGAATTAGCTAAGGATTTCAACTTTAAATTTGGATATGTACCATGCATAAAACTCTTATCCAATTTAACGTCTAATATACAATTCATATCTCCTCCAATTACTAAGAAACCTTTTGAAATAGCATGGACTTTCTCAAAAGTTTTATCCAAAAATCTAACTGTAGAGATATTTGGTGCATATATATTAACTAAAGTGTAGGTCACGTCATTCAATTTACAAAGGAGAATAATGTATCTAGCTTCATGGTCAGATTCCGTATATATCTGTTCAAACTTAATATTTTTGTTTATCAAGATTGCAACTCCTCTTTTTTTCCCCACTTAAACTGGAGTGAGTAATAACAGGGTATTTCTTATAAGTCCAATGGTGGGAAACTTCTTTTTTCCAATGTGTTTCTTGCGCAAAACATATGTCTATTTGTTCTCTAATTAACATATCGTATAAGAAACCTCTTTTGTATGGGGAATTTAAACCTTGGCAATTAATAGAAACAAGTTTGTGTCATAAATATTAAATAATATTAGGCCCTCTTCCTCCCTCCTCAACTTTGATTTACTGTCAAAACATACAAAGACAACAAAAAACAGAGCATTTATACAATTTACACATGAAAATCTTTCATGCGTCCTTTGCCCCATCATTAGATTGGGCGAGTTCATGCGTAGGTGCCGACATTAAGGAGACCTTTAAGATATAAAAAAAAAAAAAAAAAAATTTATATATTTAAAATAATGTCTAGGCACCGATAGACCCGCTTAATGTAATTTAAATTTATCATATTAACAAATTAGTATACTACTACTTCTTTAAATATGGTATATTCCTTTGACCATAATAATTAATGGATAGGGTAATAATAAGTAAGCAAAAATCTTAAGTGTAATTTAACCAAATGAATATATAAATAATATTAATTAAGCAAGATTTATGTGCAATATACTAATATGATGTAATTATATCTTAGTATATTAATTAATACACTTCTATTTTCATTAAAATATAATAAGTTCAATTTTAACCAATATAGTTAATAAAAATAATAATCAATAAATTAGTAAAGCTAAAAAATATAAATTAAATAGATACATTATTATAAGTAATATTAAGTGCGAAAAAGCAAGGTGCTAAATGATACTAGGGTGTCATTATTATATGACACTCTCATTATTAATGGAGTTAATTAGTCAATAATAATAAGTTTTTTCATCCAATAAATACATTATTATAAATAATAATTAGGTGCAAATAAACAAATATAAAGTGCTAAAAAAATTTAGTATGCTGCCACTGCATTGTTAAATGATAAATTCATTATTATTTCCTCAAGCTTATTTTTTAATTATTGTAAGTGATAATTAAGTGCAAATGAGCATTTTACTGCAATGTTTAGGACAGACTGGCACTAAAATGGTTAAATCAAAGGTGTTAAAATGCCTTAGTAGAATACTTTGGGATGTCAACTTTGAAAAAAAGATATACTGTTTAGCAGTTTTTCTTTTGGGGCCCAACATACCACATTTAAATAGAATCTTTGTTTAGAAGATGCGCGTCATTCATATTTAACCCTATGTGTCCAAAAACAGGATAAATACCTAAATATACTTTTTTATATATAGTTTTTATAGATGAAACTGTGAAAATATCCCCCCCCAACTTTCCTCACATTTTTAGATATTTTTCATATTATATAATGGTTTATATATACAGTGGGGCAAAAAAGTATTTAGTCAGCCACCAATTGTGAAAGTTCTCCCACTTAAAAATATGAGAGGCCTGTAATTTTCACCATAGGTACACTTCAACTATGAGAGACAGAATGTGGGGAAGGAATACAGGAAATCACATTGTAGGATTTCTAATGAATTAATTGGTAAATTCCTCGGTAAAATAAGTATTTGGTCACCTACAAACATGCAAGATATCTGGCTCTCAGAGACCTGTAACATCTTCTTTAAGAGCCTCCTCTGTCCTCCACTCGTTACCTCTATTAATGGCACCTGTTTGAACTTGTTATCAGTATAAAAGACACCTGTCCACAACCTCAAACAGTCACACTCCAAACCCCACTATGGCCAAGACCAAAGAGCTGTCGAAGGACACCAGAAACAAAATTGTAGACCTGCACCAGGCTGGGAAGACTGAATCTGCAACAGGCAAGCAGCTTGGTATGAAGAAATCAACTGTGGGAGCAATTATTCGAAAATGGAAGACATACAGGACCACTGATAATCTCCCTCGATCTGGGGCTCCACGCAAGATCTCACCCCGTGGTGTCAAAATGATCACAAGAACGGTGAGCAAAAATCCCAGAACCACACGGGGGAACCTAGTGAATGACCTGCAGAGAGCTGGGGCCAAGGTTACAAAGGCTACCATCATTAACACACTACGCCGCCAGCTACTCAAATCATGCAGTGCCAGACGTGTCCCCCTGCTTAAGCCAGTACATGTCCGGGCCCGTCTGAATGTCATATGGTCATATGGTCAGATGAAACCAAGGTAGAACTTTTTGGTAGAAACTCAACTCGTCGAGAAAGAATGCTGAGTTGCATCCAAAGAACACCATACCTACGGTGAAGCATGGGGGTGGAAACATCATGCTTTGGGGCTGTTTTTCTGCAAAGGGACCAGGACGACTGATCCGTGTAAAGGAAAAAATGAATGGGGCCATGTATCGTGAGATTGTGAGTGAAAACCTCCTTCCATCAATAAGGGCATTCACACCGCCCGGGCAACGAAGGAGTGGCTTCGTAAGAAGCATTTCAAGGTCCTGGAGTGTCCTAGCCAGTCTCCAGATCTCAACCCCATAGAAAACCTTTGGAGGGAGTTGAAAGTCCATGTTGCCCAGCGACAGCCCCAAAACATCACTGCTCTAGAGGAGATCTGCATGGAGGAATGGTCCAAAATACCAGCAACAGTGTGTGAAAACCTTGTGAAGACTTACAGAAAACGTTTGACCTCTGTCATTGCCATAATTTGCAAATCAATTCTTTAAAAATCCTACAATGTGATTTCCTGTATTCTTTCCCCCCCATTCTGTCTCTCATAGTTGAAGTGTACCTATGGTGAAAAATTACAGGCCTCTCTCATCTTTTTAAGTGGGAGAACTTGCACAATTGGTGGCTGACTAAATACTTTTTTGCCCCACTGTGTGTGTGTGTGTGTATATGTGTATATATATAATATATGTATGTATATACCGTATTAGCCCGCATATAGGCTGCACTTTTCCCCCCCACTTTAAGTCTTTAAAGTGGGGGTGCGGCCTATATTCGGGGGTTAGGATACAGATCCCCCGCAGCGGTGCAGGGGACCTGTATCCTACTCTCTGATACGCTCAGACAGCCTCCCCTGCCAGCACTTTCCACGAGGGAAGTACCGGCACGAGAGGTTGTCTAAGCGCATCGCCGGTGAACGCCCCCTCCCGGGGACTTACCAGAGCAGACTCCCGAGTGTCTTGAGTGCCGGCACCGGGAGTTGTATACGCAATTTGCATAGATGTCCCCCTTCGGCCCCGCAAGACACCTGGGAGTCTGCTCTGGTAAGTCGGGGAGGAGGACAGAGTGGCAGCGTATCTCGGGGGGGGGGGGAGGACAGAGTGGCAGCATATCTCGGGGGGGGGAGAGGACAGAGTGGCAGCATGTTGTTTTTTTGGTGCTTTTTTAAAGAAAAAAACTTTTTCTTTAAAAAAGCACCAAACTTTTAGGGTGCGGCCTATATACGAGGGCGGCCTATATCTGAGCCAATACGGTATATGTATGTGTGTGTGTGTGTGTGTGTGTGTATGTATATATGTATATATATATATATATATATATATATATATATATATATATATATATATAATATATACACTGCTCAAAAAAATAAAGGGAACACTTAAACAACACAATGTAACTCGAAGTCAATCGCACATCTGTGAAATCACACTGTCCACTCATGGACAATCAATTTCACATGCTGTTGTGCAAATGGAACAGACAACAAGTGGAAATTATAGGCAATTAGCAAGACACCCCCGATAAAGGAGTGGTTCTGCAGGTGGTGACCACAGACCACTTCTCAGTTCCTATGCTTCCTGGCTGATGTCTTGGTCACTTTTGAATGCTGGCGGTGCTTTTACTCTAGTGGTAGCATGAGACGGAGTCTACAACCCACACAAGTGGCTCAGGTAGTGCAGCTCTTCCAGGATGGCACATCAATGCGAGCTGTGGCAAGAAGGTTTGCTGTGTCTGTCAGCTTAGTGTCCAGAGCATGGAGGCGCTACCAGGAGACAGGCCAGTACATCAGGAGGCCGTAGGAGGGCAACAACCCAGCAGCAGGACCCCTACCTCCGCCTTTGTGCAAGGAGGAGCAGGAGGAGCTCTGCCAGAGCCCTGCAAAATGACCTCCAGCAGGCCACAAATGTGCATGTGTCCACTCAAACGGTCAGAAACAGACTCTATGAGGGCCCAACGTCCACAGGTGGGGGTTGTGCTTACAGTCCAACACTGTGCAGGACGTTTGGCATTTCCAGAGAACACCAGGATTGGTGTCCTGTGCTCTTCCCAGATGAAAGCAGGTTCACACTGAGCACATTTGACAGACGTGACAGAGTCTGGAGACGCCGTGGAGAATGTTCTGCTGCCTGCAACATCCTCCAGCAGACCGGTTTGGCGGTGGGTCAGTAATGGTGTGGGGTGGCATTTCTTTGGGGGGCCGCACAGCCCTCCATGTGCTTGCCAGAGGTAGCCTGACTGCCATTAGGTACCGAGATGAGATCCTTAGGCAAGAGGAAGGCATTGATGCTGTGGACTGGCCCGCCCGTTCCCCAGACCTGAATCCGATTGAGCACATCTGGGACATCATGTTTCGCTCCATCCACCAACGCCACGTTGCACCACAGACTGTCCAGGAGTTGGCGGATGCTTAAGTCCAGGTCTGGGAGGACATCCCTCAGGAGACCATCCGCAACCTCATCAGGAGCATGCTCAGGCGTTGTAGGGAGGTCATACGGGCACGTGGAGGCCACACACACTACTGAGCCTCATTGTGACTTGTTTTAAGGACATTACATCAAAGTTGAATCAGCCTGTAGTGTGGTTTTCCATTTTGATTTTGAGTGTGACTCCATATCCAGACCTCCATGGGTTGATAAATGTGATTTCCATTGAGAATTTTTGTGTGATTTTTGTTGTCGGCACATTCAACTATGTAAAGACGGAAGTATGTCATACGATTAGTTAATTCATTCAGATCTAGGATGTGTAATCTTAGTGTTCCCTTTGTTATTTTGAGCAGTGTATATATAATGTATGTGTATATGTGTGTGTGTGTGTATATATATATATATATATATATATATATATATATATATATATATATACCGTATTGGCTCGGATATAGGCCGCCCCCGTATATAGGCCGCACCCTAAAAGTTTGGTGCTTTTTTAAAGAGCTTTTTTTTTTCTTTAAAAAAGCACCAAAAAAACATGCTGCCACTCTGTCCCCCCCCCCCCGAGATATGCTGCCACTGTCATCCCTCCCCGAGATATGCTACCACTGTCCTCCTCCCCCCCCGAGATATGCTGCCACTGTCCTCCCCCCCCGAGATATGCTACAACTGTCCTCCCCCCCCCGAGATATGCTACCACTGTCCCCCCCCCCGAGATATGCTGCCACTGTCCTCCTCCCTCCCCGAGATATGCTACCACTGCCCCCCCCCGAGATATGCTGCCACTGTCCTCCTCTGCCCCCCCCCCCCGACTTACCGGAGCAGACTCCCGGGTGTCTTGCGGGGCCGGCGGGGGACATCTACGCAATACGCGTATACAGCTTGTATCGGGGAGTAGGATGCAGGTCCGCTGCCGGGGATCTGTATCCTAACCCCGCTGCCTGCCCGGCGTCGGGCGCTAGACCCCGAATATAGGCCGCACCCCCACTTTAAAGACTTAAAGTGGGGGAAAAAAGTGCGGCCTATATTCGAGCCAATACGGTATATATATATATATATATATATATATGTCAGGAACTTACCGTTAACCCCCGCCGTCCGCGTGTGTCCTCGCCTGGCGGGGACCTCTCTGGACGCCGGCGTCTTCATCCGCGGACCATGCGGTTGCGGACCGCATCCACGAAGGATAGGCCGCATCCCTGGCCTCTGTTACGGCGCCTGCCGTATAGGGCGGACACCAGAAGGGGAGTGACGGCGGGGAGGCGTGTCCTGCGGTCCAGTGACGCAAGGAGGCGGGACAAAGGTGACATTTAATATGGCATATAGGGGAAGAAGGGTTTATGGGAGGAGTCAGTCTTTGGCGGGCTATTTAAACCTGCAGCCCTGTACATTCATTACTTGATGGTTCTAGTTACCTGCTATATCCCTTTACCTTATTGCTGGACGCTTGTTTTTTGGATTCTACGGACTTTGACTTTGACCTTGACCTTGGCTTGATTATACAGACTTTGCTGATTCTCTCTACCCCTGACCACGGATTGCTTTACGATACTGCTTTTTGCCTATTCCTTTTGCTTCCGTGAATAAACCAATTGCTGTTGCATTATCTACTGGTTTCGTGTCTACTGCTTCACCTGGTGTCTTTCTGCGCCGTGCTCCAACACCGCAAACCTTACTATATATATATATATAATATATATATATATATATATATATATATATATATATATATATAATTTCAAAAGAAAGTCCTACTTGTGCTGGAAAAAAAAATGTGTGTGGGTGCATTAAATAAGTTAATGGCAATCAGTCTTAAATTTAAATAAAGCACAAAAACTGCTCTGGTCATTTAGTGCATGGTACAAAAACATATATGTGTGTATTATTGTATCAGAGTATGAATTAATTTTTACTTTTCTATTTCTTTATATCACTATGTCTTCACCTATGTTAGTAATCCCTGTTAATTACACTACTGATCATTTCAATCATGTTGCATTGCACACCTGCAATTTCAATTTTGATCATAAGCAAAATTTTAAACAAACATTCACATGTTTAGATACAAGTGGGGATATGAATGATTCTATTCCTCCCCTAATCTTATTGGCATGGACCCTTGTTCATATTCATTATGGATAAGACAAATTTAGTAATTGGTCTTTGGTAATGGTTTCAATGACTTCCTCTCTCTGTCTCTTTCTCTGTCTCAGGATGATGTCTACAGAAAGTGCAAATAGCTTTACATTGATAGGAGAAGCTTCCGATGGAGGTACCATGGAGAACCTGAGCAGAAGACTTAAGGTAATAAGTATTTGCTTCTTCTTCATGTGTCATAAGTGTAAAACCTAGTGAATTTCATTATAAGTATCATGTTATAGATACAGTTAGTTAAATTTGTGTAATACATGATTATTCCTTCTGTTTCAGGTGACTGGAGATCTGTTTGACATCATGTCAGGGCATACTGATGTGGACCACCCTCTATGTGAAGAGTGTACTGACACACTTTTAGACCAGCTGGACACGCAGCTGAACATTACAGAAAATGAATGTCAAACCTACAAGTATTATTATTTTATATAGTACCATCATATTATACAGCACTGTGCAATAGGTACACAGGACATAAGTAGTATATAACAATTTGCCTTACAGAAACCAGTAAGGAGGGCCCTGCTCAATCAAGTAGGACAGAAGCATTATTAAGACTGACATTAGATATTTTTGTCTACAATTCATATCCATAAGAAAAATAGATAAATTGAGATTTTAGCAAAAGTTATTAACTTTTATTGGAGCAATATAGAAAAAGATATAAAGTTACATAATCTTTCAGGACCTCAGAGGTTCTTTGCTCCCAATGCACAGTGTTTATGCAGGTGTTGCTTCCAGGGGCAGTTTGGAACTCTATTAATTGATGCTACAGAATCTACCTCACATTTAAAAATTTAAAATGTTTGTCTATTGAGATGAGATGCCTATGTACAATACACCTGTTAACAATAAGCGTGACTGAATCACAAAAAATCAATAATTACTAGGGGTGTCCTCATACCTTTTTTTTTTATTTGTAATTTGTCGTTGATGCCATCAACTCCAATGTTCAATGATTTATTGCCAGACGCTGCCTGGAGATCTTGGAAAAAATGAATGAAAATGATCAGGAAAAGCTGGAAGTAAAACTGAACGAGCTGGTTGAAGATGAGGAACGCCTTATAGAAGAGTTAGAGGAAGTAGAGCGAAACCGTGAACGTGTGGCTCAAGAAATACAGCATGTCAGAGAAGAAGGAGACAGACTGGAGCAGGAGGAGGCTCAGTATGTTGTCTTAATGTATAGTCAAGTTAGTAACCCTTCACCATAAACAAGCTGTGATCACACAGTACGTTTTTGGTTTTCACTATGTCACACGCATCACAATGCCTCATGTCTGTAGTATCTTGAATCTAAGACAAGACCAAGGACTGATTAAGGCCCAAGTCTACATAAGGCAAAATCGGCTGAGTAGATGGATCAATTGGTCATCAACTAACAGATCTGGAAAGTAGCAACCTGGCATTGCATTCATGCTTCTCCTGGTATTATAGTTTGGAGGCTTTAAAAGTGGATGATGTGGTTTTTGCACAGTCAATGCTTTCTGTGGTTATTTAACCCCTCAACGACCAATGACGTGCCAGACACAAACGGTCAGTCAACGACCAATGATGTAGCACGTCATGGCATTAAACAAGCTTATAATCGCTTTCTTTGCTTAAATGGTGTTGCTGAATGCCTCGATGTCGAGGCATTCAGCAACACCGAGATCAGCAGCAGGGGCTATGTCTGGCGCCTCCCCCGGGGGGTTAACACTATCTTTTAAAAGACTAGGAGGCGATCAACGTCAGGTACTGCATTCAACCATGGAACTCAATGGAGCCCAGCTTTCTAATCACAATATGATTAGTAAAAAAATAATATTTTATATTTATTTTTATTTTATTATTTTTTTAATAAATATGTTTATTATTGTGAGCAAGGGCTAAAATTAGCTAAATTATCTTCCAAAAAATCCTGACATGGAAAGAGTTAAAACACTAGAATTTCAAATACCCAAGGGGTGATTTAATCAAGTAAATTGCAGTGGCCGGCTTCAAAGATAGGGCATAGGCACATACTGACCAAAATGGGGGGGGGAAAGCATGCTTCCCAAATATGGCCTTTTAGCCCCCAAACAACCAGACATGCATGAGTGTTATCACTGTAGTCGAGATGTTGCTGAACACATATTGGGGTGTTGTTTGACTGATTTATACCAGGATTTATACCTAAAATACAATGTGTGTGGGGGGGGGTACAAAAAATACCACCACAAATTTTGACAAAAGCTGGTGGTAAAATTAGTGCTTGGAAAGGGTTAAAATACCAACATTTGAAAAGCCTGGTGCGTCTAGTTTTCAAACATATATATGATTTGATGGAGTAAACTGGACTGGCCAGCAGAAAGACCAAATGTCAAAGCTCCAAGTTACAAATGTGCACTTCTAAAATGTGGCAATTTACCTCCCAAACAACCCAACAAACCCATGCATGGAGGGCATCACTGTACTCGGGAGATGTTGCTGAACACATATTGGGGTGTTGTTTAACAGTGACATGTACAATTTGTGTGATAAACACAAAATAAATTACTACCCCAAAGTTTGACAATGGGTAGTGAATTTGTGCATGGAAAGGATTAAAATACCAACATTTGAAATACCTTGGGGTGTCTAATTTTCTTTGATGGGGTAAATTGAATTAGCTGTTCTAACTAGCACATGAGGTAGAACGACCAGATTTGGAAAAAAAATGGTTTTGAAATAGCAAAACGCTACTTGTACTTATTGCCCAATAACTTGTAGAAAAAAGCAAAAAAACATTGAATATTTCCAAACTCAGGACAAATAGTAGAATCTATTTAGCAGCTTTTTTTATTAGCTTTATGGATGAGTAAAAGTTTTACCTCTTACCCCCCCCCCCCCGACTTACCGGAGCAGACTCCCGGGTGTCTTGCGGGGCCGGCGGGGGACATCTACGCAATACGCGTATACAACTTCCAGTGCCGGCACCGGAAGTTGTATACGCGTATTGCGTAGATGTCCCCCGCCGGCCCCGCAAGACACCCGGGAGTCTGCTCCGGTAAGTGAGGAGGACAGTGGAAGCATATCTCGGGCAGGGAGGAGGACAGTGGTAGCATATCTCGGGCAGGGAGGAGGACAGTGGTAGCATATCTCGGGGAGGGAGGACAGTGGCAGCATATCTCGGGCAGGGAGGAGGACAGTGGCAGCATTTCTCGGGGGGGGAGGAGGACAGTGGCAGCATATCTCGGGGCGGGAGGACAGTGGTAGCATATCTCGTGGAGGGAGGACAGAGTGGCAGCATGTTTTTTTGGTGCTTTTTTAAAGAAAAAAACTTTTTCTTTAAAAAAGCACCAAACTTTTAGGGTGCGGCCTATATACGGGGGCGGCCTATATCCGAGCCAATACGGTATATATATATATCTTGTGTGGGTACACCAAATGGGAGAGGAGAAAAATGCAGCTAAACATGAGCACCGCAAATGTTACGTAGTTACATAGTTAATAAGGTTGAAAAAAGACCTAAGTCCCTCAAGTTCAACCCTTCTACCTAACCTTCACTTAATACCTGCGTACAGGCTGAGAAACATCCATTCACAACAACCCTCTGCATTCTATACTTTAGCCAATTTCTGATCCACATACAGACATTTGCCCCTAAGACTATTTCTGTTAATTTATAGAGTATCCTTTTATGTGGAACCGTATCAAATGCCTTAGCAAAGTCCAGATAAATCACATCTACAGACACCCCCAGGTCTATATTTATACTAACTTCTTCATAGAATGCTAATAGGTTGGCTTGACAAGTGTTAAAACAGCCTTGGTCACAAAAGGTACAAAAAAATAAAATACAGCTGGGTCCTTACGGGGTTAATCCCATCACTTTCATTTGCATAACACCAAGGTAATTCTTACGTTTAACGTCTTATTCCTTGCCAGTCATTGGGTGGCACTATTGTTGCGCCACCTTTTTGACTGGTAGGATAAAAAGTATGAAGTACAAATTTCACTTATTAATGAATAAAAACATACATGTTCTTTTAAGCAGGCTATAAATCTTAAGGAAATCAAATTTCAAAATTAATAAAAACTTGAATACTAGCTAATATTTTTAAGTAGATTATTAAGTAACCTATGTGTTGTCACTCCTTCTATAAAATTTACCTAGCCCTGGTTATTTACAGGATAGTGGAGCTTATTTCTAACTCCAGTATACACTTTTGTTTTTGTTAATTTTTTTCCCCCTATCCATGGAAGGTACCAGAAAGAGTATAGTGAGTTTAAGCGCCAGCAATTGGAACTAGATGATGAGAGAGTCAGCGTGGAGAATCAGATGGCATATGCTCAGAGCCAGCTGGATAAGTTAAAGAAGACCAACGTCTTTAATGCCACCTTCCACATCTGGTAAATTATGGGTTTATGACCACAGATAATTTAATCTTCATTGATTTATTCATGAATTTTATTATGTGCAATACTGGACTTATAGGTTGTTTTAAATTCCAGAGCACTAACTAATGGTTTATTAAAAAATAGTTATGTCATCACAATTTTTCATGTGCGACATAGCAAAGTATTTAAATGGATGTATGTAACAGAACAAAAATTGCCTGCAATTTTTAATATGCATTGTACAACAACTAAGAGACTAAAAGCAAAAGTTATTTAATTGAGCCTGCAGCTGTTAAACAACCAAATGCAAAGATGTGTGTTAGAGCATACGTTCTGTATTTTTTGTAAATAATTAAAAAATTATATTTCCTTCTAATAGGCACAGCGGGCAGTTTGGCACCATCAACAATTTCCGCCTCGGCAGGCTTCCCAGTGTCCCTGTGGAATGGAATGAAATAAATGCAGCTTGGGGACAGACTGTTTTACTCTTGCATGCACTGGCTAATAAAATAGGGCTGGATTTTCAGAGGTGAACTTCATATCTATACTTACTATGCATGAATGGAGACACAAATCATTTTCAGAGGAAACCAAGATATGTTTCCCCTCCACAATTAACACTATTTGTTTTGGTGACAGGTATCGCTTAGTTCCATTTGGAAATCATTCATACTTGGAGTCCCTTACAGATAAGTCTAAGGTAAAATTTTGTTTTGGAAAGTAACAGTAGCCCAAAATTTGTTAGTGGTAAGATATGAGGGGGGCTGTAAGGACTTACCTGCCTCTCCGGTCCCGCGCCGTGGCCGGTCCCGCAACGCTTCCTCCTCGGCCGGCTTCCCGGGCAGCGAGTACCACCGCTACCCGGTCGGCGTCTTCACAGGTAGCGCCACCGTGTGGTCAAAACATAATATTACACGTTACATCTGTAACGTGTTCTTATAACCTCGGGTGACCTCCTTAATGCAGGACACACCTCCTCCTGTCCCTATTTAAACCTGGACTTCCTCTTCTGGGTCATCCTTGGTTGGTGTATTTTTGCTATTTGCTTGCGCATTAGATTGTTACTGACTGCTCCGGTTTGACTTGGCTTGTTGACCTCGTTCCTGTCTCCTGATTCGGCTCCTGATTCCTGTTCGTCTGGTATTGATTCGGCTTGTTGGCCTCGTCTCTGGATTCTGATTTGGCTTATCCTGATTACCTGTCTGACCCGGTTGGTTCTCTGACTTTCTGGTTCCTGTTTGGCCTGGCCCACTCCGCCATCTGGGGTCCTACCTCACCATACCATTACAGGGACCATGTACATTAACGATGTACATTAACTGGTGCATTAACTGGGAATAGCTATGGACCATCAAATATTGTAGAAAATGAATCCTTTTACAGCTTTTGAAACCATGTATTTCTCTTCAAGGAACTACCACTTTACTGTTCTGGAGGGCTGAGATTTTTCTGGGATAATAAATTTGATCATGCAATGGTGGCTTTCCTGGATTGTGTTCAGCAGTTTAAAGAAAAAGTGGAGAAGCGAGACACTGATTTCTGTCTACCATACAGGTTGGTAAATCGCCGTGCCAGATATAGATATATATATATATATATATTTTTTTTTTATTTTTTTTGTGTAAATCTTTTTGTTGAGTACTTTATTCATAATTCAGTTCAGACAAAAATATACTATCTAGTTATATATTAGAAATATTGCACATGTGGCTAATGGTCTACATGAGGGTATTTTGTGTCTGCAGCATTAGCAAAGAAGTTATTTTGGGCCTGCCAACCCCCCCCCCCCCCAAAAAAAAATATATTGCCGTGCCTTAGTAAGATTACCTGGGAATTGTAACCTTGGTTTAAATGTTAGTCACCATCATGGTTTTGAAAGGATATTAGTGTGTGATTATAGGGTATTGTCAATCTACTTTTCTTCAAGTCATTATGTATTCTTACTCACATCCTCTATAACCATAGGATGGACGTAGAGAAGGGGAAAATTGAAGATACAGGCGGCAGTGGTGGATCCTACTCCATTAAGACACAGTTTAACTCTGAGGAACAGTGGACCAAGGCCCTAAAATTCATGCTAACCAATCTTAAGTGGGGTCTGGCTTGGGTTTCTTCGCAGTTCTATAACAAATGATTACATTTTATGGGAGCAACTGATCAAAAGATGCTCAATTTAGTCATGTCTGATGTTTGTCAAAATGAGGAAGTACAGAGAGCACTTTTGTGACTGTGATAGTATAGTTAGCTTTTTTCTGTCTGTGCCTTGCTACTGTGTTCGGCAGCTTGGTTAACATCCTATCTCTGCTATAGCAAACATTCGTGTGTCTAAGACAATATTTCCTAAGGCCAATAGGTGAGAATTGGTACCATGTTACCCATAGAAACACAGTAGACAAGTTGAGTCAAATTGATTCCTTTATTGGCTAATCGAGTATATTTAGAATGCAAGCTTTCAACACCTCTCAGTCTCCTCTTCTTCAGGCATATTATATATGATAAAAGTGAGAAGCATCTCCCTTAAATGCGCATCACATTGGAAAGCAGCTTAGATCATTACAGTCCAGGGCGAGGATGATTGCAATCCACACTTCACTATACCACCAGTGACTAATCAAAATAACTTTGCCCTGGAATGAAATAATCTAAACTGCTATCTGAAGCGATGTGTATGTGTATTTAAGGGAGATTCTTTTCACGTGGATTTTGTATAATACGCCTAAACAAGAGACCTGAAAGAACTTGAAAGCTACTCTCCTGTAGTAGCTTTCAGGACCTGTAGGTAACTGATAACTTCCATCACCAACTGTAAAAACTAAGAGTTCTATAAACCAATCATATTTTATCAAGAAAGCGTAGAATGTAAGTTATCCTTGTAGTCTTGTTATTATTATTATGACCATGTATTTGGTGTTAAACTTTAGCAGTTAGTAACAAAGTTTGTAATGTATTTAGTTGTCTAGCAAATTCAAAATCTTATTGTAATGCATATTTTCAGCATCTGTGCACTGAAAACACTGAAATAAAATTTTACTTTGTAATTCTAAATTAAATGTGTTGTATTTTCCAAATGCCTCCAGTATGTGAATGTAGGCGGTCTCTCATTTTAATGTTTAAACAATCTATTTATTTGCTATTAAAAGAAATACCATGAACTGCAAAAATCTTACTATTCAGAAATCAAGTTTCAATTATGCCATCAATGGCAACATAGTAAGTATTACCCATACTAACTCAAAACCAAACCTGTGGTGCCACAAAAGAAAATAACTGGTAAGGGACTTTAAACCAGATGAGTCCTTTTTGTGTGTACAACTTCATATTACTGGTTGCAAAGAACAGCAGTCCCGAAACAGTGCTTCAGTATTGATGAAGATATTTCAGTCATGTTGTTTATTGTAATTCCTGTGATGTAATTTAAAATGTCCAGAACCTTAATGGTGAAAAAAGTAGAAATTTTAAGTATTTGCAATCATTAAAATATATGAGGCTTTTTATCACTAGTATCAGATTTGAAAAAGAAAACACAGGATTTTTGAAAACCATATTTCTAAACAGATTTTTTTGCATAATGGTCTCGGGTAGCTGAATATTAGCCATATGTATGTCTTATAGTAGCCCAATCTCCAAGACAAGCAGCCTGACTAATCATACTGCCTGGGGTAAATATTACAATGCCTTATTGCTGATCACCCAGTTAAACACTCTAAAGTCTGTGCCTGCTGCTTGTCATCCTGCCTGCTGCCTCCTGTTTTTGTTTTTTGACCCACAGTTCGTGCTGCTGTTCGTGTTCCACTAAACCTCCCACTCCTAGCTAGTCTTTATCCATTAGCTATGGTTAAGACAGCCAGGAGGATGGCACTTCCTCTGAAGATACATCTCATTTATCAGATTCCATGGACTTCAAACCTAAATGAGTCATTAAAAAGGGCCTTTGAAGCCTCTATGACAACTCTACTTTGTAGTGGACTTGGTGGATCAAGATATTTAGGAAGTGGAGTTTTACGTTCCAACTTCGAGGGGGCTAGAAAAGTGTCATATATATGAACCATTGAGGTGGTCAGGATGTTTGCCAGATCTCTTGCCCTTTGAGTGGTAACGTAAGGGGTAGTCTGTGGACACTGCTGCGAACATTGAAAAATCAATGTAGGACTCCTTTCCTGGGGAAACACCTTTCTTGAAAGGCTCCAGAGGTGCTCCTTAGAACACACCACAAAGGATAAATATTGGCTTCCTCATAAGAGGTTTCCACTTTTGTGTCTCAATATCAATAGATTCAATCCTTAATCTTCTTTCTTCATCAGTGGACATAACCCGGCAACTTCCACCAAAATGGCAATGCTGCAGTGACATCCTCCCCGATCCTCTAATCAGTGCCGTATTGCCCTCGGTTCACGTGAGGCCAAAATGACGACTCTTGCGGTGCGTGAGTCCCCACGACTCTTGCGGTGCGGAGGATTGGGGAGATGACGTCACTGCAGGGCCTCCATTTTGGCAGAAGTTGCTGGGTTATGTCTGCCAAGGTGCAGTCAAAGAAGATTGAAGAGAATGGAGAAAATAGAAGACAGAAGAAGCAGATGCGAGGGTGGTTGGCAGAGAAGGTAGGGAAACATTTAGAGAATCGTTTGGCACATGTATAGTAAAAAATGAACTAGTGAAAATAAAAGAAATTGAAAAAACTCAATTTTAAAGCTTTTGTAATAGCTGTAGTAAGTGTCAGCGTATGTGTCCCTATAGATTGTATAAGGAGCAAGTGCTATCTGCTGTACTTGGAAAATATGCTGTGATATACCGTAAACTGCTTAACCTACAACGCCTCCTTGGCAGAAACTACCATCAATTGTTGGTAGTATAGGGACGTAGCACACTCCTTCATGAACATAATCCTTCGGTTTGTTTGTTCGTTATTAGAACCATGGCGCCCAGCAACAATGGTTCCTTGCTACTTTTCCGTCTCCAATAGGATGACCTTCAGCTCATGATGTCTGGGAAAGGGTGCTCTTCTCTAAGCATTTCCACCCCATCCACTTCTCTCCAGTGGTCTTCAACAAAAAAAAAAAAAGACCAGACTTGGCCCTGGTGATTCTGTTTGGTAGTTTTTTTTTCAACTGTTTCTTACTATCCCTAATGCTTTTCTATATCTGTTCCAATGTGTGACCAGAGATAGTAAGGGTACTCTGAAATAAAACCCCTCCCCTCAGGGTTGCCTGCAGTATTCTCTGCCCTAACTCATGTCACCTGTTTGTTATTTTGCTTTTGGCTCTAGGGTGAGCCTTGGCCTAAGCTCCCGAGCGCGGTCATTTCAATAACCCTCTAAACGTGTAGATAACAAAGCACTGAGGTTAGTTTTACCCTGATGATTGATGAGTCGTCACTATAGTAATCCTGGTCAGGTTCAGACATTTGTTGCCTCAGTTGAATCTATGTCAACTGATGTCTGTGTCAGGTCCTTGAAATTGCTAATGAGCAAGGGGCACAAGCAGACTTGCCCACACTAAAAGTTCTGCACGCTTCCCTGATGCTAGTGAGAGTCTCCAAGGGGTGGAGCCAGTTACTCCAGACAGCACAATAATGAAGGCAGACTGCAGGGGCTATCGAGGTCAATGCCAAGTGGAGGAGTTACCTAATTTTGACAATAGTAGCACTATAAAGAGCCTCAATGCTTTTTAGTCTTATGATGACAGATGAGCCTCTACAGAAGCCACCATTCATATGCTACACAAAGGCTGGACACCCACAGAAGAATGTTTCTGATTGTCTTCTGTTCAGAACTTGCTGCAAGAAGTAAGACCTCCATATATTTTAAGATAGGAAGAAGCCTGGCTCCACACTTAACTGTTCAATTCATTTATAGTGGCCTAAGGATAAAGCATATCTACAGGATATCATCAACAACTCTGGGGCATGTGGCTGCTTTATGGATTACAGTTTGGCTCAAACTATTAAGATTAGCATAAAAAGCAAAGGAGTTCCTTTTACCATACACCTTGTATGGTAAAACAGTTGCATAAAATCAAGTACATAGGCAACCATCTCCATAGACAAACATCGGCAGTAGAATGGGACATAACTGAAGAGCTCAGTGACTTAAAACATGACAGTGTCATAGGATGCCACAAGTCAGTCTTTTCTGCCCTGCTAGATCTGTCCCGGTCCAGTGTAAGTACAATTATTGTGAAGTGGAAATGCCTAGTAGTAGCAACGGAGCACGCACACTTGCAGGGCAGAGTGTATTGTATAGAAATGATCTGTCCTCTGTAGCATTACTCACTACGTAGCTTCAAACATCGGCACAAGCACTGTGTGAGGCGTTTCGTGAAATGGGTTTCCCAGTCTTAGCAGCTGCACATAAGCCTGAAGATTACTATGCGCTAAACCAAGCGTTGTCTGGAGTGATGTAAAGGACGTCGCCACCGGACTCTGGTGCAGTAGAAATTTGTACTCTTGAGTGATCAATCAAGCTTCACCATCTGGAAGTCTGAAGGATGAATCTGTGTTCGGCAGATGCCAAGAGAACGCTACCTAATGGAATACATAGTGCCTACTACAAACAGTGGAGGAAGGATATTGGGCTAGGTTTTTAGGGTTTTGCGGTAAGCCCTTTAAATCCAGTAAAGAGTAATATTAATGCTACAGTATACAGACTTTTTAGACAATTGTAATCATCTCAGAGGTACATACAATTTGGTCAGAATTGGAGAAGGAGATGAATGGAAGACAGCCTTTTGTTCATGTTACAGGCATTTAGAGTACACACACGCAATTTCAGTGGAACCCACAGGCACAAAAAGCTTTTGATTTACTAAAGACTTATTTTACCCAAGCTCCTATCCTAATCCTTCCAGACCCACAGAAACCCTTCTACTTAGAATTGGATGCATCAGAATCTGCTGTTGGTGCCACCCTCTCACAGTTCAGACGATAAAAATGTTTGTCATCCAGTCTCTCTTTTTTTCATGCAAATTAACCCCCTTGGAATGTCACCATAGTGTGAGAGACCATGAACTTCTAGCTATTAAACTCGCCTCTTAGAAGGAGCACATTGTCCTGTGACTGTGTTTATGGAAACCGAGAATACTTAAGGGAAGCCAAATGTCTTCGACCACTACGAGCCAGATGGGCTCTGTTTTCCCCCCAGATTCTCCCTCCACATCACCTATAGACCAGGTTCCTGCAAAAACAAGTCAAATGATATTACGGTACCTCAGATATGGAATTGCATCCTACCCAGTTTTTAGCCCCCACATGCTCACTATCTAATTGATAACATTAAGTTAAATACCACTAATTAAAATTATCCTCTTTCTGTTTTCCTTCTGAAGGACTGTTTCCATAAAGGGCAAGTTTTTGTTCTGCCACCTTTCAGACTTCTGGTCCTCCAGATTATCCTTGATTCTCCAATGGCAGGCCATGGCAGCTTTCGTAAGACACTTGATTTAGTACAACATTCCTTTTGGTGGCCAAAGTTACATCATGATGTTTTACATTATACCACTTTCTGCAATATCTGTGCCCGGATGAAGGTTCCTCATCATAAACTGGCTGGCTTATTTCAGCCATTCACTACTACTCCTTGTCCTTGGGAAAAGATTTCAGTGGAATTTATTGAAGACTTTCCTCCAAACCATGACTTCTCTTGTATTATGGTTGTTGTCCATAGACTAACTAAAATGGCTCATTTTGTTCCTGTCAAGGGCCTTCCGTCTGCTGCTCAAACGGTGGATTTATTTATTCAACACATACTGTCTTCATGGGGTTCCCTAAAACATTACAGGCAGAGGAACCCACTTCACTTCCTGTCTCTGGAAATAATCTAATGGACAAATGGAACAAACTAATCAAACCCTGGAACAATATCTACACTGCTTTGTTTCATATCTGCAAAGTGATTGGTTATTTTTGTTGCATACTGCAGAATTTCCCTACCACAATATGAAGCATACGTCTACTGACATGTCCACATTCTATGCAAATTATGGCTTTCATCCTTCTTACTTCCAACGACACTTTAAAGGTTCAGTCCCATGTGCTGCAGGTCATCTCCACTGCCATTGCAAAGGATTTACCCTTTTGCAAAAAATGCAGAAGGCTCAGATTGCTTTAAAAAATATGCTGATCGAAGAAAGTCCTAACTACTGTACAGTGGATAAGGTGTGGCTGTCCACAGCTTACCTAAAACTTCCTGGGACAGCTAAACAATTCAACTCCAAATTTGTGGGTCCATTCCCCATTGTTTCATGGTGTCCCCAGTTTCTGCAAAATGTCAGCTTCCTCGATGATATAAATGTCAACCAGTTTTCCCTGCGTAACCGATATGATTCCAGGTCTTACCCAATCCCCAGTTCCTAAAAGGTCTAGAAGATTCTAGATTCCTGGGACACTATAGTACCTGTACACTGAAAGGATTAAGACCCTAAAGAAACATGCATTCTCCTGCTTGTGTTTGTGCCTTCCTTCATAAATATCAAGAGAAACCTGCTCCTAGCAGCACCGGAGGTTGGTCCTACGGGGGAGGCACTTTCCGGTCCGCAAACAGGACCTTTACTTATGTCTCCGAAGTTAGAGGTTCCCAATGCAGCAGGTCCGCAGACGGCCCTGTCTGCTTCTGTCTTCCTCCACTGTGAATCACCTGCATTTTTGAATCAGCAGATGTTATCAGACACACGTTATAAGACAAGATCGCGTACCCGCCCCCCACTTAATGTTCAGGCAGACTGCAGGGTCTATCCAGGTCAATGTCACCTCATTTTGACCCTAGCAACACAATAAAGAGCCTCAATTCCTTCTAGTCTTGTGACTATTGCTTCAGTGAGCATCTGTGTTTTGCTATAGTTTGTCTTGTTTCCTACTCTGACCTGTGCTTCATTAACTGTCTATGAACCCTTCTGCCTGCCTACCGACCTGTGCTGTATTATTTATCTACATTGCTGAGGTGTCTCCAGCACCATTATCTTCAAAACACTGACAGCCAGTGAGTGCCTTAGTTCTCTATATGGCAGCCAGACACGCCTTGCGGCTTAACACTTGAGCTCCTAATAGGGTGACTACAATTTATTTCTGTCATTCAGGGAGACGCTATGAAGCGCATGTGATTACCCACACAGGTGTATATTATATATACACTGATTCACATATACACACCATCACATACACATAAATACATGTTATATACCGTATTTGTGCGATTATAAGACTACCCCCCCAAAAAATTCTGAATATTAATTTAGGAAAAAAGGAAAAGCCTGAATATAAGATGACCCTATAGGAAAAAAGTTTTACTGGTAAATACCGTATTGGCTCGAATATAGGCCGCACCTTTTCCCCCCACTTTGTCTTTAAAGTGGGGGTGCGGCCTATATTCGGGGTCTAGCGCCCAACGCCCGGGACTGCAGGGCAGGCAGAGGGGTTAGGATACAGATCCCCCGCAGCGGTGCAGGGGACCTGTATACTACTCTCGGATGTGCCCAGACAGTCTCCCCTGCCGGCACTTCCCATGGGGGGAGTGCCGGCATTGGAGATTGTCTAAGCGCATTGCGCTGGCACGTTTGCACGATGTGCTTTAACAATATCCCTTGCCGGGAATTCCCACGGGGGGAGTCCCGGCAAGGGAGATTTTTAAAGCACATCTTGCAGACGTGCCGGCAGCGGAGGTTGTTTCTGCTCGCATCGCCGCAGCGCCGTCTGCGCGAACAATCTTCCTTGCCAGTACTTACCACGGCGGAAGTGCCGGCACCGGAAGTTGAATAGGTGTTATGTGTAGATGTCCCCCGCCGGCCCCGCAAGATCCCGTGGAGTCTGCATCGGTAAGTCTGGTGGGGGGGACATCTTGGGGACAGAGTGGCAGCATATCTCGGGGGGGTACATCTTCGTGGCAGCATATCTCGGGGGGGGAGGGAAACTTTTTTCATTAAAAAAGCACCTAACTTTTAGGGTGCGGCCTATATTCGGGTGCGTCCTATATCCGAGCCAATACGGTATTAATTCATGTAAACATTTTTTTCATATTTAACAAAAGCTATGATTGAGAAAAGTATTTGTTTGTTTTTATTAACTTTTATTTGCCAACCTGCCCCCCAGTTATGCACATCTGCTCCCAGGCTTGCCACTTATACCCCCCTATATGCCAGTCTGCCTCCAGAAATGCCTTTTAACCCCCTATATGCCACTCTGCCTCCAGAAATGCCAGAGTGGCATATAGGGGGTTAAAAGGCATATCATGGGGCAGAGTGGCATATAAGGGGATATAAGGCATTTCTGGAGGCAGAGTGGCATATAGGGGGTTAAAGGGCATTTCTGGAGGCAAAGTGGCATACAGGGGGTTAAAAGGCATATCATGGGGTACTCTGCCTCCAGAAAAGCCTTATGCCACCCATACAACACCCCCCTCCCGACTTACCAGTGCTTCTGACTCCCTGGTGTCAGAAGGCAGGTGGGGGCAGCGGGTTTTCCACCGGAACTTCTATGAGCACCGGAAGGTCATGTGACACCGGTGCTGCGTCATAGACGCTACGGCGGAAGTATAAGCAGTAGCAGGGTATGTCTGCATTCATCGAGCGGACGTTCGCCGGCTGGCAGAGAAGATAATTCCCCGAGGGAATTCTCCCTGGCAGCCGGGGAAGGTATGTATGATGCTCGTAGAAAACCTCTGCTGCTGGCGCTCGGTGATAGATGCCCCGTGTAAGTGCCGGCAGCAGCTGAGGTTACCACACAGGAGGATCCAGGTCCCCTGCAGCGCTGCAGGGGATCTGGATCTTAGTCTCATAGTCAGACCTCAACTGGAAATCACATGCAAACTCAGCACTGAGGGTATAGATCAAATAAACAAAACACAGAAACAGCTCTGCAGGTATTGATCAACTGTATAAGACATACAAACCGTGTATTTGCAGGTATACATCAGTAATGTATGGAAACATAGCATAGCAGATATGGATCAACAGAATAACACACAAATGCAGGTATAGATCACTTGGAAATCACATAAAAACTGAGCATTAAAGGTATAGTTAAAACCCCCTAAATTACATGTGTAGATCACAGGTTGCACAATGCAAAGCCAGTCCTGGCATCCACACTGCCCACATAGAACCTGACCAGCACCCAAATTACACACATTGGGGACAAAGATGGAAAGTCCTAACAGCCCAGCATGAGTCAACTTTGTCCCATAAACACCCTGTTGTGCCATCTTTGCCTATGATACACACAACCACTTGTATCCATTAATGCATTCTCTCATTCACACAATTCATACACACATTAATTCACACTCTCATACTTGCTCTGCCACGGTGCGCGCTGCTTCACTGAGCGCCAGTATATGACGCGACGATCGGTTGCTGAAAAAGTATTCATGAGTGATCGATTGGGTCCTCTCTCTCTCTCCTCCGCGTAAAAAAAACAAGAAAAAAGGACGGAGTTTCAATAGGAGGGGCCACTGATTCTGGGACAATGCATTCTGGGAGATTCTGGGACTCACGGGGACACACGGTTCTTCATCCTACCCTCCTTTGTATACGACTCAGTATTTGCAATCAGCCCAGTAGGGGGTCTCTATTGTAGTCTGTTGGGGGGAGAGGATGGTAAATACGGGCGGCTCCAGGAAACTTGCTGGATATCAGATCCAGGTGCAAATACTGGTCATAGAGGTCTCTTACCTATGCAGTACAGATAACAGGATATAGAGATATCTGGAGCTAAGAACAGAAAAGGCAGGGCAGAGCTAGAGGAGTAGAAGCAGGTTGCAGAATGAGGAATACAGGTTACATCACAGACTGACACACAATAAATACAGGACTGGCCTAGGACTATATGATAACAATTGGAGATTCCGTCACATCATATGGCCATAGTATGCTTAGCCCACCACTACGCCAAAGTACTCCAATATACGGTGGGTCCTAACGCTAAACCCTGCCTACAGTGGTACTAACCAAACTAAACATGGAATCTAAACAAATATCAGAGAGAAATACCTTTAGACTGCAGACTGAGACAAACATAACGGGTGGGGCACTATCCGCAGCCTGGATAGGGCCTGACAATGGAAAGCATTAATGTGCAATGCTGAAACGTCCTTAACCCCTTCGTGACAAAGGCTGATTTTACTTTTTGTACCCTTCGTGACAATGGCCGTTTTAACATTTCTGCGCTGCTCGTGTTTAGCTGTAATTTTCTTCTTTCCCGTTTACTGAACCCACACACATTATATATTGTTTTTTTTCAGGACAAGAAGGGCTTTCTTTAGATGACATTGTTTTGATTGTATCATATTATTTACTATTAAAAAAAGTATAAAATATGGTGAAAAATTTAGAAAAAAATGACTGTTTCTAACTTTTAGTTGAAAAATCTTTTACTCATCTATAAAAGGTAATGAAAAAACCTGCTAAATAGATTCTACTATTTGTCCTGAGTTTAGAAATACCCAATGTTTTTAAGTTTTTTTGCTTTTTTCTACACATTATGGGGCATAAAGTACAGGTAGCGTTTTGCTATTTCAAAGCCATTTTTTCCAAATCTGGTAATTCTTCCCCTCATGTGCCATTTCGGGTATCTTTGAAGCCGGCCAATGCAATTTACCCCATCAAGTCATATATTTTTGAAAACTAGACAGCCCAGGGTATTCCAAATGCTAGTATTTTAACCCTTTTCAAGCACTAATTCTACCATCAGCCTTTGTCAAACTTTATGGTAATAATTTTTTTTGCATTTGTTTTTTCACACACATTTTACTTTAGGTATGAATAAACAGGTTCTGGTATATGTCACTATCATAAAACACCCCAATATGTGTTTAGCAACATCTCCTGAGTACAGCGATACCTCACATGAATGATTTTGCCTGGCTGTTTGGGGGCAAAAGGGCCACATTTGGGGCATGCGCATTTTTCAATGTTGAACTTTGGCATTTGGGGATCCACTGCCCATGCCCTATTTGGTACATCTTTGAGCCGGGCCATTTCAGTGTGCCCAATAAAGCCATATATTTTTGAAAACTAGACACCCCAGGGTATTTCAAATGCTAGTATTTAAACTCTTTCCATGCACCATATCTACCACCAGCCTTTGTCAAACTTTGTGGTAGTCATTTTTTTGCATTTGTTTTTCCACACACATTTTACTTTACCCAGGGTATTTTAAATGCTGGTATTTTAACTCTTTGCATTCACACATTTTACCACCAGAATTTTTTTAAAGTTTGCAGTAGTATTTTTTTGTGTGTATTTTTCCCCCACACACCTACTTTATGTATGAATTTACAGCTCCTGGTTTATGCCGCTGTCACATGACACCCCAATGTGTGTTCAGCAACATCTCCTGAGCGCAGTGATACCCCACATGCATGGGTTTGTAATTTTTTTGGGGAACTAAAAGCATGGGCGTAGGAACCGGGGGGACAGATCCCCCCCAGTAACTCATGCGGGGGGGACCGATAATTAAGAAATCCCCCCCAGGGCCGTAGGAACCCCCCCAATAGAAACGCCGCAAATGCGGCCCGCGAGACCTCGAGGCAGGGGCGGGCTGGGCCGGGGGGCAGGGGGGCAATTGCCCCCCAGGCCGCCCTAAATCCGGGCCGGTGGGCCGGACGGACGACCGGCAGACGAGCATTCAATGCGGCTGCGGCCGCAAAGTTAAAAACTAAGCGGCCGCGAGCAGGATTGAATGCGGCCGTCATGCGTACCTGGCGGGGGGGGAGGGGGGCGGTCCGCCCCGGCTGCCGCTCATCTGAGGGGTGCCACCATGCCGGCACGCCTTCAGAAACGATGCGCGCGGCAACTGTGGCTGTGCGCCGGGACTTGATGTCAAATCCCGGCGCACAACACTGAAGCCACGGCCACCGTCTTCCGCGCTCAGTGCACCGGAAGGACAGGAAGAAGAAGAAGTAGAAGAAAAAGAGGAGGAGGAGGAGGAAAAGTGAGAGTGAAAGAAGAAAAGGTAGGAGAGAGTGGATTAGTAAGTGTGTGAGAGTGATGGGTGTTATGCTGAATGTAAGTGTGTAAGAGTGATGGGTGTTATGCTGAATGTAAGTGTGTGAGAGTGATGGGTGTTATGCTGAATGTAAGTGTGTGAGAGTGATGGGTGTTATGCTGAATGTAAGTGTGTGAGAGTGATGGGTGTTATGCTGAATGTAAGTGTGTGAGAGTGATGGGTGTTATGCTGAATGTTTGTGAATGAGGGTTTCAGATAGCATGGATGTGTAAGTGTTGGGGGATAGCTTGGCATAGGGAGTCCGTAATCGCATTCCTTTCATGCCCAGATTCCAGCATGTAGTGGCTGCCTAGGCATGATAGGAGTGTGATTGCTGTTATAAATTATTTTTTTGTCCAACTTCGGTGTGTTAACACTTTTATTGGACAGAATAATTCAATGACAGTATTAATATATATATATATATATATATTTGCAAACAGCAATCACACTCCTATCATGCTAAGTCAGCCAGCACATGCTAGAACCTGGGCATGATAGGATTGTGATTGTTGTTATATATATGTGTGTATATATATATATATATATATATATATATATGTTAATATTGTTGTTGATTTTTTTGTCTAATTTTGGTGTTACTTTTAATAAAGTATTTTAAAGTTTTTTTTTTGTTTTTTTTTCAGTTTTGGCCAAGTGAATGCTGAATTTTTAGTTTCAGTCCAGAATTTTCATTTCGGTGCATCCCTACTATATACTATGCCAGTCACTAAAGTGGTAGGCCTACACCACATCAATGTTTGGCTTAGTATATAGTGATAGGGGTTGTCAGTGTCTGGCTTAATCTATAGGCACACATTGACGGTGGTACCGCGTAATCCCTAAGCATATAATGATAACAAATATGCTGTACCCCTGTCAATGTTTGCCTAACCATAGAAACTATGCAGTTTTAAAGTGTGTGTGTGGGGGGGGGTGCCACATACAGGGTCTGCCACAGGTGCCAAATACTCTAGGTACCCCCCTGCATCATGCGGCTGTCAGACCCAACGGCCATTCCTCAGCTCCTCTTCCCACGTCTTAAAAGGGGTGAGATGAAAAGCTGAGGCATGCGGTGCGTGCACGCCGGCCAATTTAATTTCATTAGGCGCTGGTGGAGTGACTGCCACATGACGGCCGCTTTCAATGTCGATCGCAGTCGCTTTGATGGTGCAATGGGCCAGTTGACTAGACTTGCCCCCCAGGCCTTAGGCTGACAGCCCTCCCCTGCCTCGAGGTGCGGCCCGCGTAAGATCGGCAGCCAGGGCAACCGATCTTACGCGGTCCGCACCTCGAGCCCTGCTACTTACCTGTGGGAGGGTCTTCTGTACTGCACAGAGGAACCGGAACCCAGCAGAGTTCACGTGACATTACATCACATCCTCTGTGCAGTACCAGAGAACGCAGAGGGAGGCCGCGCCCTCTGCTGAAGACTGTGAGCGGCATCGAGGAGCTGCAGTGCAGGTAAGGGGGTGGGGAGGGTGTTTGAATGAGTATGCATGATTGAGGGAATGAATCTGTGAATGAATGATTATATGAATGAATGAGTGTGTGTGTGATAGAATGGATGTGTAAGTGCTGGAACCTAGGCATGATTGGACTGTGATTGATGTTAGCAATCACACTCCTATCATGCCAAGTCAGCCAGTACATGCTGAAACATAGCTAGCTGCCCCCCTTGTGTATTGATGCTGCCAGCAGTATGGGGTCTGCACATCCCTTACAGCCACCGTGTACCAGCATGTACTGGCTGACTTGGCATGATAGGAGTGTGATTGCTAACAGCAATCACAGTCCCATCATGCCTAGGTTACAGCATTTACTGGTTGGATGTGTAAGTGCTGTAACCTAGGCATGATGGGACTGTGATTGCTGCCAGCAGTATGGGGTCTGCACATCACTTACAGCCACCGTGTACCAGCATGTACTGGCTGACTTGGCATGATAGGAGTGTGATTGCTAACAGCAATCACAGTCCCATCATGCCTAGGTTACAGCATTTACTGGTTGGATGTGTAAGTGATGGAACCTAGGCATGATGGGACTGTGATTGCTGTTAGCAATCACACTCCTATCATGCCAAGTCAGCCAGTACATGCTGAAACCTAGCTAGCTGCCCCCCTTGTGTATTGATGCTGCCAGCAGTATGGGGTCTGCACATCACTTACAGCCACCCTGTACCAGCATGTACTGGCTGCCTGGGTATGATAGGAGTGTGATTGCTGTTAGCAATCACACTCCTATCATGCCAAGTCATATTGCAAATTTTTTTTGTTCAATTGTGGTGTGTTACCTACTTTTATTAAAAATGTGAGTTTTTATTATTATTTTTAAAGGTGGGGGGTCATTTTCGGTTTTGGCTAAGTGAACCGTGAATGTTTTGGTCCAGAATTTTCATTTTAGTGCATCCCTAGAATAAATAGAACTATTTCATTTTTAATTATCCTGAGTCCTGAATTTGTAGTCACAAAACTTTCTAGGCCCAGAAATCAGTGAGAGGAAAAGTAAAGGTTTTGTGTCATTTACTTTATTTTAATCTGCATATTTTATTAAAGGCCATATTTTCTCACAGTGAAAAATGAGTGCGGCCCGCGCACATATACAATTCTGATGAAGTGGCCCACTTCAGAAAAAACTTCTGGACACCCCTGGGGTAGACAGTGAGAAGGGGGGTTAGGGAGAGGGTAGCTAGTGAGAAGGGGGGGTGGGGAGAGGGTAGCTAGTGAGAAGGGGGGGTAGGGAAAGGGTAGCTAGTGTGAAGGGGGTGGTAGGGAGAGGGTAGCTAGTGAGAAGGGGGCGAAAGGGAGAGGGTAGCTAGTTAGAAGGGAGGGTAGGGAGAGGGTAGCTAGTGAGAAGGGAGGGTAGGGAGGGGGGTAGATAGTAAGAAAGTGTGAGAGGGGGAGAGGGGGTAGATAGTGTGAGAAAGTGGGGATCTGATGGGAGAAAATGCTGTCCCCCCCAGATTTTTAGGGGTTCCTACGCCCATGACTAAAAGGCCACATTTGGTACGTGTGCATTTTTCTAATTGGAAATTAGATGTGTGGCCATCCTTCCCCCCCTGTTATTTGGGACATTGTTGAACCCGGCCAATTCAATTTACCCCATCAAATCATACATTTTTTTAAAGTAGACACCCCATGGGCATTTAATATGCCAGTATTTTAACTCTTTCCATGCGAGAATTGTTTTAAGCTAATGTGCTAATTTTAGGACTTGCTCACAAAAATATATTTTTTATATATATAATTATTTTTTTTTGCCTTTTTTAAAAAAAAATGTCAATTTTTTTTTTCAACTTGAAGGTTCCCCTGATAGTGACATCAGTGTGAAATTATTTTTACATTTTACTGTTTTTTTTACTATTTTTTTCTAATTATTATTAATTTTATTTTATTTTTTAATGTATTTTTACTAATCACACTGTGATTAGAAAGCTGGGCTCCATTGACTTGCATGGTTGAATGCAGTACCTGTATTCAACCTGCAAGTGGAGCCAGAGTTCTCTAGAGGGTCAGGAGACCGTCTAGCGAACTTTTTCACCTTTATTGTTTTTTTTCCCGGGCCGCCGCCATCTTGCAGATGGCGAAGATCGCCGGCAGCTGCGGCTGTGACCGCTCTCCGGAGCGGTCACAGTCCATCCAAAGGTAAGTGTTTGGTGTCGCTGGATGCCTCCTGATCGAGGCATTCCAGCGACACCATTTAAGTTTAGGAGGTGATCGTTGATCGCCTCCTAAACGCTTTTAAAACGGGCGTCCGCCGCCATACAATGTATGGCGGTTGTTGACGCCCCGGGGAGGGGCCAGACATGGCCCCTGGTGCCGATCGTGGCGTTGCTGAATGCCTCGAGGTCGAGGCATTACAGCAACACCGTTTGGGTGCAGAAAGAGAACGTAGATCTCTTTCTGCACCCGTTTAAAGGCGTGCCGGTTCTGGCATGTCATTTCTCAGAATCGACTTGTTTTTCCGTGCCATGCCAGAACCGGCAATTGTCATTAAGGGGTTAAATAAGTGGTCTTGAGTTATTTTTTTGAAGGAACAAAGGCAGGGGTGAAGACGGATAGTCTAGGAGATGGCATTCAACAGGATAGGGACAGATGTATCTTCATCTACTGTCTCTGAAAACGGCTTTTTTTAATTACTACTATCTCTACAAGAAGAGTTAGTGAACTCCGAGCATTGTTTATCAATGAGCAATTTTTTCTAAGCTTTGTTCTAGATAAAGTGGTTTTGTCGTTGCCTCCAGAATCTGCTCCCAAAGAACAACAGCACGTTTGTCCTTCTCCGAATACAGCAGAAGAAGAAGCTTTACACACCTTGGATCAGTGTGTCACGACCCAGACAATAGAGTCAAGGAGAGGCCCAGATGCAGGGGATACCCGGCAATGCATGACGTCAGGTAGGTAAAGACAGGTTAAGAAAAACACACACTTGGTTGGATATACAGAATAAAGTCTGTATTGGAATGTGCAAACTGGACTGGTAAATACAAGACTGGTATGCATGAACAGGATAATGCAAGCAGAATACAGACTTCGGATAACCACCTTGATACGGACTTCCGACAGGGCTGTTTGGGGACAGGGATGGCAAGTCTTATGTGTGTTATCTAGGTGCTGGTCAGGTTCTATGTGGGCAGTGTGGATGCCAGGGCTGGCTTTGGGTTGTTCAACCTGTGATCTATGCCTGTAATTTAGGGGGTTTATCTATACCTTTAAAGCTGAGTTTGTATGTGAATTAAAGTTGATCTATACCTGCAAAGCTGAGTTTGTGTGTTATTCTGTTGATCCATATCTCCTATGCTATGTTTCCATACATTATTTATGTGAACCTGCAAATACAGGGTTTTTATGTCTTATTCAGTTGATCAATACCTGCAATGCTGTTTCCATGTATCTATTTGATCTATACCCTCAGTGCTGAGTTTACATGTGATTTCCAGTTGATCTATACCTGCAATGCTGAGCTTGTGTGTTCTGTTGATCTATACCTGCAATGCTATGTTTCCATACATTATTATTGTATACCTGCAAATACAGCATTTGTATGTCTGATTCTATGCCTTCAGTGCTGAGTTCACTTTTTCAGTTGATCTATACATGCAAAGCTGGGTTTGTGTGTTAATGTGTTGATCTATACCTGCAAGTGCTGTTTTATGTTTGATCTATACCTATTTTTCGGTGCGGGAGCGAAGGGAGTAATTGCATGCTAGGGAGCGTGGAGAGGGGCCCAAGGAAATGCTTGCGTAGGGTCCACTTTTTTCAATATAAAATGTATTGGCAACAGGGTCTAATATTTATATATATTGACAGCAGGGGCTAATATATATATATATATATATATTGGCAGCAGGGGCTAATAGTAATATATATCGGCAGTAGGGGCTAATATTAAAGAAACTGCCAGCTCAGCTGTTATTTTGAAATCATTTCAATCATAGTCCTTACTTCAAAGAGATAAGTACATATTATGTAGTAAATAAAAAATGCATGTCTAACACATATATATAAATATGTGTGTGTTACCGCTCCCGTCGTGTTGCCGGCAGGGACGCCGAGACGCAGCCCGCACGGTCGGCTCCCTGCTCGCGCCGTCGCGGTGAGCTGCTGCCGGGTCCGTACTCCTTCGAGACGCGCGTCCCCGGCGAGTTCGAGGGATCGTGACGGGGCGCGCGCCTCTACGCCGTGAGAGGCTTAACTAATGAATATTCATGTCACTCTCAAAGTGACATATATCATTTTTCCTCCTCCCCCTAATTAGGAGGGTAGGAGGATCTGTATTGTTGGAGGGATATTTAAACCCTCATTGCACTACACCCTTGCCTGTGTCAGTGCCTTTTTGCCTACACTAGCGTTCTGAATCCTGATTTATCTCTCTGGTATTGACTCCTGCTTGAACCTGACCTCCGTTGTTTTGCTAGGCACCCTGACCTTTGCTTGTGACCCCGACTACTCTATTGCCTGACCCCTTGGATACCGTTATTATTTTTTATTTTACTGTTCCTGTGTTTCACCTACTCATTACTCTCGGTGGTGAACGGCCTGTATCTCCTGTGCCCTGGTGGCAGTGCGTCCTCTCTCCACCAGGAGGCGCCGATTCTGCAGCGCGGTTCCAGAACCCGTACCTCGGTCGTGAAAGTGTATGTGTGTGATCTCATGCGCTTCATAGTGTGTCCCTGAATGGCAGAAACAAAATGTGGTCACCCTAGCTCTCAGTATGTAGAACTGTTTCCTTGCTTCTCATCTGCACAAATGTACTGTTCCTACCCAATAAAATTAGCATTTTGTAAGGCATTATTAGCTGACATATAATTAATTGACCTGAAACATTGATATAACTGTACATTTAAAAGCATCTCTCATATTTAGTGTTTCAACACAGGAGTTATTTCAATTTTAAATGGGGTGTGTGTAATGTTATCAAGAATAATTTTGTGATTCCTTTGTATGACCTGCTACCGTATTCAGTATTCAGTAATCACTGCTGTCAGCCATGATATATGACTAGATCTGCTTACCTTATTAACAGAGTCCTGGTTAAGTATGCAGGCACTTGTTGTAATCACTCCAGTAGCTAGAAGCATCTGGTCCTCCTTCACAGAAACAAACTTTGACCTATCAAGATGAATGATTGTTTAACTGCAAGAATTAATCTCAGTTGGGGAACTATACGAACAATACCAGGGTCACACAGCCTTCTTTTAGTTATGTGACCAACAGCCAGTATGCTTTTGTTTTATTGCCATATGGATAACTCTACCCATCAAATAATTGGGTGGGCGAGACAGACATAGAGAAACAGAACAGGTAATGAAATTATATTTACAATTATACTTTTGTCTATCCTTCATGTGTATATATTATTTTTGTCTAAATCTATTGTAACTTAAGCCAGTTACAGCATTACTAGATCTGTTCTTAAAGATGACTTAAAAGCTGCATTTAAAAAGTACATTTTGCCCACATTTTTATCACCAATGCATGGAGGTAAGGTTTTTACTGGGGAGCTATTTTTATGTATACCCCAAGTCCAGTATCAAACGTGCATTAGACCTCATTTGAAATATGCAGTTGAATTTTGGGCACCAATTCAATAGAGAAAAAAGTGATTTAATTGAAAAGGAGAGCTACAAAATGAATAATGGGAACCCTGGGCACTTTCCGGGTTTGGCCCGGACTCTCTCAGAACTCTGAGAAAACACAGCTTTGGTTCTCCAGGTCAACAACCAAATCTCCCAGTCTTGAGATACCCCTCTCCCTGCCTATTTCTCCTTTAAATGGGGGTGTTTCCTGCGACGTCGGCGGGGCCAGTCCTGGCCATGTCCTGCAATGGTAGGCTCCTGGTAGCCGGAGCTCACAAATTCCCAGGTATGATAATGGGAATGAGAGATTATTTCTGTTACAAGTGCTCAGCTGAACTTGATTTGTTTACTCTACAAAAGAGGTGTCGTAAACACTGTATGAAAATACTAAAATTCCCCATAGACAAAGCCACTTACTATACTAAGAGGAGCCACAGTTCCTTCTTAAACAGAGTAAAGCCTGTAAAGATGTGGAATGCGTTGCCTATGCCAGTGGTGACCTTAAGTGCTGTGGATAATTACTAGATTTTTTTGCTAATAAATATTATTCAGGATACACCTTGCGGTGTAAGTTTTTGATCCAAGCATTACTGATTGAGACACATAGGATTTATCTTCTGAGCAAAATTGGCGTGTGATTAAAAGGTAGTTTCTCGATTGACTTTTGTTTTGTTCTATATTTACTATGTAAAACTGGTATATGCTTTACATCAAGAGTAGGGAGCGCTAGCTGTTGTAGCAGTATGAGCTAGAATCTGCCCAACATAAGCTTAAGCAATAAGAAGGGTTGAATAAGACTTCCATCACTAAGCATCAAGAATGCATTGGCTCTTAGACCTGCAGTGGAATGTGATTGAGTTGGAGAGAACCTCAAGAGTTGCTTAAAAAGAAGACATATTACAAGGTTAAGTCAAGACGAGCTTCATGGTTTTATGTCTTCTAGAGATAAGCCATGTAGTAATAGAGGGTGAAGGGGTAGATGGCAAGGCTCATTCTCACCACTCATTATGCCAAATCCTTACCAATGACAGCCTAACTTAATTTCTTTCTGGATGCTTATTTAAAAGTCACTCCAGGTCAATCGGTCCTGTAAATAATCAGCTAGCAAATACTTGGGAAGTATTAGCCTCCATGGGTCAAGAATTTCAGCAAAACATCTTGTTTTACCAGTTCAGTCGCAGGAGCATTAGGAAAGCACCTATTCCCACAACTAGCCTAATCTAGCCTAAACAAAAATTGAGTGTACTGATATATAATTTTGAATTTATTAATATGCCCATAGGGGCATTAAGAGGTTGAAATACTTTGTAAATACAGGCATTATTCAAGTCACTACCTCAGCTTTCTCTTGATTCAAATGTGAATGTAGTCATTAAAATAAATAGGAGTGCTTTCTGCATATTTGCATAGGGGACCCCAGAGCTGCAGCAAGGGTGAGGCAAATGAGGCACTCGTCTCGGACGTAGCTGTGAGGGGGGCCCGCTGCCTGATGAGCAGCGGCAGGACCTCATAACTTTCTCCCCCTGGCCAATTGGGATGTTGGGGCGGAGCTTGATAGATATTTGCTACTGTGCATGTGCACATGTGCAGTATTGCTTACCTCTCATGCTCTGCCCCGGCATCCCAATTCACTGGGGTGAAGAGAAGGTTAGCGTGCATACGAACAATCATGTAGGGTCGTAAGCAGACGCAGTATGCCTTCTCCTGTGCACTCGCAATTGATACAGGCGCTGGGACAAGATGCCGTATCCAGGCATTCTGCATCAATCCAGTAAGCATACACTGTCAAAGTTCGGCAAAGGAGAGGTCTGAAGCCATAGGCACAGACATCATGCTCCCATGACATTACTTGGCTGCAAAGGGATTTAGAAAGACTGGGTGACTAGGCACACAAATGGCAGATGAAATTTAATGTAGATAAATGCAAAGTTATGCACTTCGGGGTAAGTAATGCACAAGCAACTTACACCCTAAATGGTAGTGAATTAGGGATAACAACAAATGAGAAGGATTTGGGAATTGTTATAGACATCAAACTAGGAAACAATGTGCAATGTCAGTCAGCAGTTGCTAAGGCCAGTAAGGTATTGTCATGTATAAAAAGGGGCATCAATTCACGGGAAAAAAATATAATTTTGCCCCTTTATAAATCAATGGTAAGACCACACCTTGAATATGCTGTGCAATTTTGGGCACCTATTCTAAAGAAGGATATTATAGCACTGGAAAAAGTGCAGAGGCGGGCTACAAAATTAATAAAAGGATTCGAATACTTTAGTTATGAAGAAAGGTTAATTAATTTAAATCTGTTTAGTTTAGAAAAACGGCTCCTCAGAGGGGATATGATAGCATTATATAAATATATTCGGGGCCAATACAAACCATTGTGTGGAAATTTAGACTGGAAGAAAGGAGATTTAGTCTAAGGCAAAGGAAAGGGTTTTTTAGAGATAGGACAATAAGGGTATTACCTGCAGAGGTAGTTTTATCAGAGTCTGTACAGACATTTAAACAACAATTGGATGAATACTTGCAAAAAGATAATATTCAGGGATATCATTTTTAAATTATGGGGAATTTTTTTCCCTAGTTTGTGCAAAATTGGAAAGCGCCACAACTGGGTTTTTTGAAACAGGTTTCCCTCAAGAATCTGTATCCCCATCCATCATTCCTTCAATCCTGACCAGTTTCCTAGTCCCTGGCAATGAAAAACATCCCCACAGCAAAATGGTGTTGTCACGGAGTTGGCTAGTCCGACCAACTCCCTCCGCTGACTTGTGCTCCCTTAGTCTGGGACACCACACACTTTTCCCACGAAGACTGATTTATTTTAGACACACAGGGCTGGATATATCCAGCAAAACACACATTAACATAAAACAAGATACAAACCACCCCCTTAATCTGCCTCCCAGAGGCAACAGGGGCAGTAACGGGATTAACAATACAAAAGGGTCCCAACCTCCACTATCTATTACCAGCCGAAACCAGTTCCAGGGATGGCCAAGGTAAATGTAGTAGTGGAACTGGGGGGAAGGGGGGGGCAACATAATAATGCACCATGGGGTGGAGGGGTCTGGTATTAAATTAAATCAATGGTGGTCACTGTGCTGGGATGATATACTGCTGGGGGTAGCCACAGAAGTCTTTACAAACCCAGGGCCCATAGTCAATAGGGAGGAGGCTGGCAGTCAGGCCTCTCCAGGGGCCCCAGTGATGGAGGGTTCCGTCACAGGTGGCACAATGGTGTTCTCAGTGTGATAAGGTGTTGGGTTTGCGCCAGATGGCCAAAAAAGCTCATTTTTAGTCTCATCTGACTAGAGTACCTTCTTTCATATGTTTGAGGGTCTCCCACATGCCTTTTGTCAAACAGCGAACTTGCTTCTTTATTTTTTCCTTTAAGCAGTGCCTTTTTCTGGCCACTCTTCCGTAAAGTCCGGCTTTGTGAAGCTTAAAGGGCTCCGCTTTTCCATGTCGGACAAAGAGGCCTATAGGAAACTGGGGACAAACTCCCATAGTCCCATGTTTAGTGACAAAAATGACTATGGGAGAGAGTGAGAACTCCCTTGTGGCATGTATGTTTCATGTTTGCAAGTTACTGGATACCTGCCAGTTTGGATGTTATTTGCTGCCCTTTTTTCTTTTATTACTCCTAGACATGTCTAATCAGGAGTGTGTTCCTGAAGAGGAAAAGGTGATAAAGTCTACTGTTAAACTTAAACATTTGTCCTGTGCGGGCTGTCAGAAGGCCATCCAGGACCCTCACAAGAAATTAATATCGATACCATTATCTCAGCAATCAAATCAGCCATGTGCCTGGAGGAACAAAAATCTCAACCAAAGAATGTTTGTCAAGGTTTCAAGAAGAAACAAACAGCCTTCCCGATCCATAATGTCTTATTATTAAGGAAGGATGGTCTCACATAGATAATAAAAAAAAATTACTCTGTCCAGATGGCAGCTTTTTGCAAACATGAGATACCCTTAAAGTGGTCACAGCAGTATCTAACGTTTCCAGAAGAACCACAATACCTTTGGAAGATGGGTCACACTCCCCCTAGACTTTGCTGGTTTCACACAGCTTGGAAAAAGTTCAGAGGACCCCTGGGTACAAAGAATTGTTTCCAACAGATATTTTCTAGAGTTCACTTCAATATCTTCACAGCGTTTTCTAGTCTGCATTCTGCCTACAGACCCAGACATGAAAGCAGTACTTTTAATCACCATAGCCAATTTTCAAGCCACGTAGGCCCTCATCGCAGTATAAAGGTGGAACAAGGTTTGGGGTTTATTCCCCAGTTTTCCAGGTACCAAAAAATACAGGTGGCTTTTGTCTGATTGTGGAGATTCAAGATAGAAACATCCAGTCAATCTTAGGAGAAGATTATATGGCAACTACAGATTTCCGGGATGCCTATCTGCACATCCTTATTTATCCTTACTCGCTTCAGAAAACAAGGGATCTGTGTTGCTCCCTACTTGGACAACTGTTTCCTAAAAGCCTCTTCTGCAATACAACTACAATCAAATCTTGCAAGTCCTTCATACACTACAGAAATTGGGATGGCTGATTAACTGGGAAAAATCCCATCTTCAACCTTCCAGACGCATCATCTTTTTGGGTCTCATTCTGGACTGCAACCAGGGGAAAGTCTTTTTGCCACACAAAAAATAAGCTAAAATTGTTCATCTTTGCACCCTTCTCCTTTACTGCAGGAGGGTTTCCATTTGGGACTGTCTATGATCAATGGTGGTTCTGCCATCACCCTCAATCATTATGTCCATACAGACACCCTACTCTCTCTGCATTGGTGGCTGTCAAGCCATCATTTATTGAGCGGAAAGGGATGGATCACACAGTGCCCCATTACTGTCACCACAGATGCCAGCGAGTATAGATGGGGTGCCTGCACCCAGGGAAGACACATACTAGGAACTTAGTCACGGAAGAAGATATTCTTCCGAACTCTTGGGACTGAAGCCCGTATTCTACACCCTAGATGCCTTGACCCCCTGGCTACGTTGAAAACTCCAGATTTAGTCCGACAACAGAACCGCTGTGGCCTACCTAAACTGACAAGGGGGCACCAGGAGCAGAAAAGTTATTTCTCTCGCTTTCCACAATGTATATAAGGGGTCAGGACAATAAACAGGCCGACTTTTTAAGCAGACATGCTATCCTCCTGGCAGAATAGGCTCTCAACACGGAAGTCTTCAGGCCCATTGTAAGTAGATGGGGTCAGCCGGATGTAGACCTCATGGCAAATAAACACAACACAAAGGTAGCTCAATTTTTTTTCTCTAAATCCACTTGAAAACCCAGTAGCCCTGGCCGTTTGCAGCAAGACTTGGTCCTTCAGCCTAGCCTACATCTTCCCTTCTCTGCCTCTTGTTTTCAGGGTTAACGGGATGATTCATGCAGACGCAACCACTACATTGATAACCCAAGACTGGCCAGATAGAGTATGGTATTCAGAGCTCCAACAATTGAGCATCAGAGCCTTTTCTCCTTCGTTACAGAGGGGATCTACTGCTGTAGGGACCTATACATCATCCAGATCAAAGGTTTCTCCATCTGACTGCCTGGAGACTGAAAGGACATTATTGAAGAACACGCTCTTCAGCAGTAAAAAATTGTAGGGCTGCAACAACTACTGTATTTCCCCACGCACCTTTTTTAGAAAAATTTGGGGTCTAAAAAATGTGTGTGAGTTATACAGTGGTGGTAGATTTTTTTAAATTTATTTTTTTTACCGGAAAGGGGACCTGCTGCTTACCTCTGTGTTGCTCAGCAGCGTCTCTTTATCCGTCGAGGCGACACAGGAACCCAGTGGAGTCATGTGAATGTACATAGCATCGCATGACTCCGCTCAGTTCCTGTTCCAGTTCGAGCAACGCAGATAGGACAGCGGCCCCACGGAAGTCTACGAGCAGCACCAGAATATCTTCAGTTCAGGTGGGGGAGTAAATGAATGAATATATGTGTGTGTTTGTGATAGCATGGATCCGTGTGTAGGGGGCAGAGGGAGGCTGAAAGTGATGTGCATGTACTGGCTGCCTGAGCATGATAGGAGTGTGATTGCTAACAATTGCTAGCAGCTAACATCAATCACACTCATATCATGCCCAGGCAGTCAATACAATAACTTTATGTAATATATATTTTTTTTTTATTTCGGGCCTCATGGGACAGAGTGGCATATAGGGGGGTATAAGGCATTTCTAGAGGCAGATTTGTATAAAGGGGGTTAAAAGGCATATCATGGGGCACTCTGCCTCCAGAAAAGCCTTATGCCCCACATTTAACCCCCCCCCCGACTTACCACTGCTTCTGACTCCCTGGTGTCCGGTGAGGGCAGCGGGAGGAGGCCGGCATTCATGAAGTTAAATGGGCCGGTGTGCATGCGCCGCTTGATGGCTGTGCCTCAGCTCTTCGTCCCACCCCTTTTAAGACGTGGGACAAGTTTGGCAGCGCGGTGCGTGCATGCCGGCCCCTTTAACGTCATTAGGCGCCGGCTGCAGAAGAAGAAGAAGACCGGCCCACTGGGAAATTTCCCGGTATCCGCGTGGGCCAGTCCGGCCCTGTCTGCAAGGTAGGGCAAATAAAAATTTAGCCCTCCCCTATCCTCCCCAGTGGTATAGACATGTTAGATTTTTTCCTAAAAGATTTTCTACTTTTATTGTTTTATAAATCCCCGGAGGAATTCTATCTTTCTGCGCCAGCACAGGTGCTTACCTAATGAGAGTAAGGTCCTGGGGAGACCCTAGGTACACCCAACTCGGAGTTACTGGGTCCTTGGGAGGTACCCTTTGATTACCTTAAACCCCTCCAGCCAGTAGCGTACCTGGCGGGGGGGCGGTCCGCCCTGGGTGCCGCTCGTCAGGGGGGTGCCACGGGCTAGGGTGACCACATGTCCCGGATCCCCGGCAGCCCCGTCACTTTATTTATTTATTTTACACGGAGGAGAGAGAGGGACGCCTAGCAACCGCACGGCGCCCCTCAGTCTCCTTCGCGAGGCTTCTAACTCCGTTGCGGTGCCGGCATGTCATGCTGAGCGCCGGAATATGACGTCATATTTTGGCGCTCATCAGTGAAGCAGCACAGCGGCAGAGCAGGAAGCAGCGGCAGAGCAGGAAGACGGAGGCATCATACTCCCACTGAAGGACTTCTGGATGGTAAGTCCAAAACCTTTAACTACAAAGGGGGAGAGGGTAGATAGTGGGGAGGGAGGGGGGAGAGGGGGTAGATAGTGGGGAGGGAGGGGGGAGAGGGGGGTAGATAGTGGGGAGGGAGGGGGGAGAGGGGGGTAGATAGTGGGGAGGGAGGGGGTAGATAGTGAGGAGGGAGGGAGGAGGGGGTAGATAGTGAGTGGGGTAGATAGAAGAGAGGGGGGTAGATAGTGAGAAGGGAGGGAGAGGGGGTAGATAGAGAGAAGGGGTAGAAAAGGGGGAAACGTAGACAGTGAGAATGAGTGAGAGAATGAATGAATGTGTGGATGAATTGTCTGAATGAGGGAGATAATTAATGAGTTTGTGAGAATGCATTAATGAATGTAAATTTGTGTGAATGAGAGAGAATAAATGATTGTGTGAATTAATTATGTGAATGAAAGTGAATTAGTGAGTAACTGTAAAGTGTTTGTGTGTATGATAGATGTATAATTGATTTGTGGAAAGGCAAAGATGGTTTAAGCAGGATGTTTGAGCCTTGGGGATCAAGATGACACAGGCAGGGTGTTTATGGGACAAAGATGGCACAGGCCGGGCTGTTTGGGGACAAAGATGGTAAATCCTATGTGTGTAATCTGGGTGCTGGTCAGGTTCTTTGTGGGCAGTGTGGATGCCAGAGCTGGCTTTGGGTTGTGCAACCTATCATCTATGCCTGTAGTTGTATCTCTTGCTATGTTTCCATACATTATTATTGTATACCTGCAAATATGGGATTTGTATGTCTGATTCTATGCCTCCATTGCTGAGTTCATATGTGAACAATAATAATAACAATATATATATATATATATAATGTGACATTCATGTAGGATTGGTGGTGGAAGGGAGGTATGTTTCTCCTAGATTCCTTTCCTATGTGAAGTAACACCAGAGTCTTCCACCTGCTAGGTGATTAATTTAGGTGAATGAGAGGGTGGATATAAAAGGGAAGCCAGGAGGGCAGGTAGCTCTCTGGCTGAGGACACAGAAAGCCTGTCTGTGGGAGAGACATGTGAGTAAAGGTTGCTGGACATATTATGTTAAGTTGGCAGAGAGAAGCTCTCCAGCTGGTAGTGAGGGACATCCCTTGTATAGTAAGTGCCGGACAGGCAAGTTATTTCTTTTGTTGCTGTGTTGTTATATTTCTTTTGTCTTTGCAACCTTTCTAATAAACCTGACCCTGTGTCAGATTGCACGAATTTACTGCTGTTTGCCTCAGCGAGGGGCGATCCCAGACCTATCTCACAATATATATATGATTGCTAACAGCAATCACACTCCTATCAGCTAGTACATGCTGGAATCTGGGTATGCCTGGGCATGATAGGAGTGTGATTGCTGTTAACAATCATATATATATATATAATATATTAATATTGTTATTTAATTTTTTTGTCCTATTTTGCTGTGTTACTTACTTTAAATGAAAGTGTGAGATTTTTTTTTTATGGTGGGGGGTCATATTTGGTTTCGGACAGGTAAATGCTGGATTTTCGGTTTCAGTCCAGAATTTTCGTTTCGGTGCATCCCTAAGCCTGACAATAAAGTGGTAGGCCTAAACCACATCAATGTTTGGGTTAGTATATAGTGATAGGAGTTATGCTGCACTATTATCAGTATCTGGCTCAATGTATAGTGATAGGGATTACGCTGTACAACCGTCAATGTCTACCTCAGTATATAGTGTTAGGTGTTATACTGTACCCCGTCAATGTTGGCCTCAGTATATAGTGATAGATGTTATGCTGTACCCCCATCAATGTCTGCCTCAGTATATAGTGATAGGTGTAATGCTGTACCACCGTCAATGTCTGCCTCAGTATATAGTGGTAGGTGTTATGCTGTACCACCGTCAATGTCTGCCTCATTATATAATGATAACAGTAATTAAAGCTGTACAACCTTCAATGTCTGCGCCAGTATATAGCGATAGAAGCTATGCAGTTTTAAAGTGTTTGTTGGGGGGTGCCATATACAGGATCCGCCCCAGGTGCCAAATACTCTAGGTACGCCCCTGCCTCCAGCAACTTTTGTTGGCCTAGTTCTGCTTGGAATTTTGGTCCTCAAGTTGCTCACATGTCCAAATGAGCGCTATGCAAACACTTCCGGTCACCATTTTTGTTGAGGGCAAGAATTGAATTTGTCTTAAACCGTTAATTTACAGCCCTGAAACTGTTTAGAAGCCTCTATGCTCAGCCTATCAACCATTTGTCCGGAGGAAGGGAAGTCCCTAGTGCTGAAGTCACTTCCTGGTACCAGGTATTCAAGGCTTACTTAGGGCAGTTAGCTGGTGAATTTTGCCTCTCTGGTTTTCTGATTACTTATAGTGCCTGTTTTGCCTGGGTTACATTTTCCTGTCTTGGGACAAGATGACAGATAAGGGTGCTGAGTCCCCTGCTGAGAAGAAACAGAACCCTAGAAATGCTATAACTAAAGGCAAGCATCAAGCCTGCTCAGTCTGTAAAAAGATTTTAAGGGATCCATCTCAGAAAATATGCTCCTCTTGTACTAAAGCCAAACAGGACTCTGTGGCAGAGTTTACTTTGTGATTGAAAGAAGAACTGCAAGCTACCTTTCAGCATTTTTATTACATATCTCAACCTTCTCCTATTACTAACCAGCCTGATCCATTGACATTTCCTTCCCACAAGATTCCTGCCTTTAAACCCGGTTCATCGTCAGAAGCGGATTCTACGTCAATTCAGATCGAATCATCTGAAGAGGAAGGTGAAATTAAAGAGTAATCATTCTTTTTTCCTGTGGAAGAAGTAGGACGCCTCATCTCAGCAGTTAAGACTGCCCTGGAAATGGAAGAAGAAACCACCGCTAGGAAGTCTGACCTCTTTCAGGGACAAGCTCATAAGGCTATTTGCAATTCCTGTCCATAATACATTGGCTGCTATTATTTCTGATCAGTGGCATCATCCAGAAAAACACCTTAATACATCTAACAGGATCAAGAGGCTCTTTCCATTCAGCACTAAAGACTTGGGAGGTTCAGAGAGTGGATGCTACAGTGGCTAAGACTACGCATAAAACAGCAATTCCATTAGAGGATGCCTTTCATTTTGGGGAACCCATGGACAGGAAGGCCGAAGGAGCGGCCAAAACAGCATTTGAAGCTTCAGCAGCTCATTTTTGTCCAGTGATAGCTATTGCTTCCACATCTAAGGCAATGAAGCTGTAACTTCAACCCTTGAAGACCTTGCAGCGATACCAGGCAATCATATAGCCAGAAACCTTGCTGATATCCTGTTTGGTGGTAGACTATATGTCTGATGTGAGATTGAATGTGTGAGGAGAATGGCACGCTCTGCTGCCCTTTCAGTAGTCTCCAGACGTGCATTATGGTTAAAGTCTTGGTCTGCGGATACTGCTTCCAAAAATACTTTTGTTAAGTCTCCAATTTGTCCGTAATTTATATTCAGCATTGTTGTTTAGTTCAAGGAAAATAGGAGCATGGTATGACCAAGTTATCAGACCTATATTTACCTTAATGACTTTAACCCCTTAATAACAAAGCCCATACATGTACAGGCTCAAAATGCATTGTTTTCAATGGGTTTAGGGACTGCCCATTGTCCTTAAGGGGTTAATGTCTGTCTCATTAGTAGTAGGTCTATAGGGAATATTTGTGATGTATAAAATGAATAATCTCTTTCAGTTGGATGGAAGACCCTCCAGCAATCATATAATGTAAATTGTATTTTTTTGTAGAGCAAAGGTTCCTTGCAGATGTAGATCTATTTCCCTATTCTGCCTATACCAATGAGGTCTTTTTCAAGTTAACCACACATTCAAAAGTGAGATCTTAAGTAGCACATATCAATATACGGATAATCAATTAAAAGACCAATCCAATATAGCAACACATGTAGCATAATTAATGATCATGCATTAACAAGTAAATATTCAAAAGTGTACATCCCATAGTAAATAAAGGAGATACTTGCAGATGTTAAAAGAAACCAGTAACAAATATAAAGAAATATATTAAGATCCATATGCATTTATTAAAAACAGTTAAGAAAAAGAGAAGAAAGATTTTGCACAAAATACTTTAAAGTGATACAGTGCTATTAAAGTGTTGATGGAATTAATTATTATTACTATTAATTATGCTACATGTGTTGCTATATTGGATTGGTCTTTTGATTGGCTATCCGTATATTGATCTGTGCTATTTAAGCTCTCACTTTTGAATGTGTGGTTAACTTGAAAAAGACCTCATTGTGAGGTTGAAACGTTGTTTTTTTTGTCTCAATAAATCTGCCTGATGCTGGAACTCTTGAGTGCCTGGAGCCTTTATATACCTTCTGGATTTACTGGGGAGCTGGCCCTTCCTGGCACAGTTAAGCACCTGGGTTCCCTTGAAGTGTGCAGATTCCTCATTCTGGTTGTATATATCAATTTTATGGTCAATCACATTATTGAAATCAACTCAACTTATAAGAATACCAGTTGAGAGGTTATCCAGTTTAGAAAATACTTCTTTTAAAAATCCAATAGGTGATTGATTTGGGGCATATACGTATTTGCTCGACCCCCAAAATTTGAATATTAATTTAGGAAAAAAAGAAAAAGCTTTAATAAAAACTATGATTGAGAAAATTGTTTTGTATTTATTTCCTTTTATTTGCCAACCTCGCCCCCCATTTATCACGGAGCTGGATAGTCCGACCAACTACCTCCGCTGACTTGTGCTCCCTTAGCCTGGGACAACACACTCTTTCCCAGTCACTAGCCGAGACTCAGTGTAGGGTATAACCAAAACGAAGACTACTTTATTTCTCACACAGAGCTGGATATATCCAGCAAATCACACATTAACAAAAAACAAGATATTGGGCTAGAAACCACCCCCTTAATCTGCCTCCCAGAGACAACAGGGTCAATAAAGGGATTAACAATACAATGGGTTCCCCACCTCTACTATCTATTACTGGCCAAAATCAGTTCAAAGGTTTGGCCGGGGTAAATGTCTGTCAGCCGGAGAATGTTTGCGCAATGCGTACAGATAACCTCCGCTGCTGCCGGACTTACGCCAGGGCTTCTATGATGGAGCACCGGAAGGTCATGTCATGCCGGCACTCTGTCATATAAGCCCCAAGAGGAAGTGCCGGCAGCAGCAAAGGTTACCAGAGAGGAGGTTCCAGGTACCCTGCAGAGCTGCGGGGGATCTAGATCTTAGTCTTATAGTCAGACCTCTATTTGAGGTCTGATTATAAGACGGCCTTGGCTATAAGACAAGGGATATTTTTCAGAGCATTTCAGAACAAAAAAACCTTGTTTTATAATCAAGCAAATACGGTACATTTAAAAATGTATACACCACATTGTTAAATTTATCATTACAATTTGGTATCTACCATTTTGGTCTGCCAACTCATATGTTAGCTCCAGTTTTAACTTACTCAAAAATATTAATGCAACCTCTCTCTCTTCTTTTCACCCAAAAAACATGCAGAATATATTTAAGTATTTAGTAAATATCCAAATTTGTGAAGGCTGTTCTTTCCAACGAGTCTTCTGTATTAACATTACATCTATTTTACTTCCTATTAGTAATTTATAGAGGCATCCTCTTTTTTGGATGTAGTAGTAGTATAGAACCTTACAATTTTACTTACAGAAACAACATGTGAGGAGGGCCCTGCTCAAATTTACAATCAAGAGGAAAGGTGAGCTAAAGGAACATGGGAGGCCGTTAATGCGCAATGTTGTAAGAATCCTAAAAGAACTCGGTCTTGAGGGATTTAGAGACAGACTGAATGTGGGGGTTGAACGAGAGTCCAGAGTCAGGGGTGACACCAGGACAGAGAGCATGAGGAGACAGGGAAATGAAAGCACCATTAACATTAAGGGAAACTGATGAGGGAATCTTAGCATTGGAGGGAGGGAATATGAGAAGTTCAGTTTTGGAGAGATTGAGTTTCAGGAAATGTGCAGACATTCAGGTAGAGACAGACGCGAGGCAGTTAGTGACACAATCTAAGACAGAAGGAGAGAGATCAGGAGAGGATAAATAGATTGGGTGTCATCAGCATACAGGTGGTATTGAAAGCCAAATTATGAGATTAGTTTGCCAAGTGAGGAAGTGTAAAGAGAGAACAGAAGGGGTCTTTGTTACAGGGTCACCGTACCCAAGGCTGGGTACCCCTGTTTGAGGGCTGAGGAATCACCAGTCAGTCCCTCATACGGATAGCACTCAGCTATCCACGGATCATCCAGACCACCATTCGTAGTAAACCAAGAAGAACTCTTTTATTTACAAACACACAGAACTTATATACAATCTCAATGCAATGAGTACCGAACCCAACCCCCAATCCCATCAGCCACATCCCATCACAAATCCCATCATTATACAGGGGATGTATCAGGTGAGGGGATTACAGAATACAATGGGTTCCCCCACCTGTGTTATCCCCCCTGTAGTGCGGGTGCCGTCTGGGCAGACAGGGCTGTGCTGGCTGATTAAGAGCCCCAGCCAGATTATAGGATCGTCTCTTTGAAGGCTGGGGCTGAATCCACATCAGTCTCTGGGCCGGTTACACATTAAACACAATATAATATATTACCGGGTCACGGTATACGGAACCGGACACAAAAGTGCTCCGTGACCCGGCTAAACTTCATATGACATAAGAGCCAGCTAGCCTGGCCCTGTCACAGTCCTAGAACTGAGCCTTGGGGGAGCCCGACTGAGAGGGGGAGGGGATGTTTTACTGGAGACAGAGACACTGAAGGCACTATCAGGTATGAAGTGAACCAGGACAAAACAGTGTCACTGAGACCAAGAGCAACATACAACAGACATTTGTAAATATTTTATTATATCTTTTCATGTGACTGAAGAAATGACACTCTGCTACAATGTAAAGGAGTGAGTGTACAGCCTGTATAACAGTGTAAGTTTGATTTTCCCATCAAAATAACTCAACACACACCCATTAATGTCTAAACCTTGGCAAAAAAAAGTGAGTACACCCCTAAGTGGAAATGTCCAAATTGGGCCCAAAGCGTCAATATTTTGTGTGGCCACCATTATTTTCCAGCACTACCTTAACCCTCTTGGGCATGGAGTTCACCAGAGCTTCACAGGTTGCCACTGGAGTCCTCTTCCACTCCTACATTGCCACATCACGGAGCTGGTGGATATAAGGGACCTTGCGCTCCCCCAGATGCTCAATAGGGTTTAGGTCTGGAGACATGCTTGGCCAGTCCATCACCTTTACCCTCAGCTTCTTTAGCAAGGCAGTGGTCGTCTTGGAGGTGTGTTTGGGGTCGTTATAATGTTGGAATACTGCCCTGCGGCCCAGTCTCCGAAGGGAGGGGATCATGCTCTGCTTCAGTATGTCACGGTACATGTTGGCATTCATGGTTCCCTCAATGAACTGATGCTCCTCAATGCCGGCAGCACTCATGCAGGCCCAGACCATGACATTCCCACCACCATGCTTGACTGTAGGCAAGACACACTTGTCTTTGTGCTCCTCACCTGGTTGCCGCCACACAAGCTTGACACCATCTGAACCAAATAAGTTTATCTTGGTCTCAACGGACCACAGTACATGGTTCCACTAATCCATGTCCTTAGTCTGCTTGTCTTCAGCAAACTTTTTGCAAGCTTTCTTGTGCATCATCTCTAGAAAAGGCTTCCTTCTGGGACAACAGCCATGCAGACCAATTTCATGCAGTGTGCGGCGTGTGGTTTGAGCACTGACAGGCTGACCCCCGACCCCTTCAACCTCTGCAGCAATGCTGGCAGCACTCTATATGTGTATTTCCCAAAGACAACCTCTGGATATGACGCTGAGCACATGCACTCAAATTCTTTGGTTGACCATGGCGAGGCCTGTGCTGAGTGGAACTTGTCCTGTGAAACCGCTGTATGGTCTTGCCCACCATGCTGCAGCTAAGTTTCAGGGTCTTGCCAATCTTCTTATAGCCTAGGCCATCTTTATGTAGAGCAACAATTCTCAGATCCTCAGAGAGTTCTTTGCCATGAGGTGCCATGTTGAACTTCCAGTGACCAGTATGAGAGAGTGTAAGAGCGATAACACCAAATTTAACACACCTGCTCCCCATTCACACCTGAGACCTTGTAACACTAACAAGTCACATGACACCATGGAGGGGAAATGGCTAATTGGGCCCAATTTGATTATCTACAAAAAGCCTCTGTGAGAAAGAACCATATCGTTTGGGATTGGGAACACCACTGGCAGTCTTGCTGCTAAACTGCTCGTGGAAGATGCTGCTGGGGGCAAAAGGCACTTATTTGTACTCACTGGGCTAGTAGTAGTACTGGTTGTGCTACCCTATAACTTCGATGTTGGTATACTTGTGCTTTCGGCTTTCCGTAAAAAAACATAGAGTTGGTGGGCCTAGCAGCACTACTACTGCCTTCTATTGGTGCCTTTCCTTCCCTTGATGATGTGGATCATTCAAGCAATGATTCCCCAAATAACAACCGACCTACTTGTCCGACTATACTGACGCAAAGGCTGCATCACAAGAGCTTGTGGTGGTGGTAGATGGAGCCTGTCCCTCCCTCCTTTTTTTAGTCCCAAAAGGAGGAGCCATTTCAAATTTTATGTTGTGTGTGTGCTGTTGTTAACAGTAGGGGACTGGGGGGAAATAGTTTATTAATGAAATTTAGAGAAATATGAATAAAAAAAAACTAAGAAAGAAAGAAAAGGAAAAAATGGAAACCCCAAGTTTCCCTTCAGTGCTACAGATGAAAAACTATGCACAACTGCACTGTGCTGTTGTGTGCAGTCTGCCAAAGTGTTTACCTAAAGCCACTAAATGGTGTTATTAACTCAAGTTTAACTATTATAATACACTAACTCATACCTCCCAACATTTCAAAATGTGAAAGAGGAACACTATTTTTTTTTTTTAAATCGCTATCGCGGAACTCACCAACACCAATCTTTACAATGTTGCGCCACTTAAAACACGCTTCATTTTTGTCAGCACAGTCATGCATATTAAAAATAACCAACACATTGATTTCAACCAAACCAATTTATTAAAAAAATAAAAAAAATATTTTAATTAATCTAATACAACAGCAAAGGCAGATCAGCCTTGACACTGGTACTAATCCATGCTACTTACGCTGAAAATATTTCTCAGCAACATGCATTATCATATATCAGAGGCCCAGCCAGGTAATATCACACAGTAACATGCATTATCTATATCAGAGCCCTAGCCAGGTAATATCGCACAGTAACATGCATTATCATATATCAGAGGCCCAGCCAGGTAATATCACACAGTAACATGCATTATCATATATCACAAATTAAAAATTATTATTAGGGATTTCTTATGTTAAATAAGTAGTAGAAGTATTATTAAACACTCATCTACAGACACCAGACAAGCCAGAAGGCTTGCTTTTCCCTCAGAAATCTCATGGTGCTTTCACAACCACAAGGGATTCTGGGTAGGCACATGCAAATAAGGTTAACAATTATCACCTTTGCCTCTATATCCACTTTATACATGGATTCCTTGAAAGTAACTGCCCGCTGTACAAGACAGCCTTTAGACAAAACTCAGGAAGAGGTACAATAGCCAGATCACCACTCATGGACAGCTGTTTCGTCCTTCATGGGACTCGTCAGCATGAGGTTGTGATACTGGCTTAAAAGTTGAGGCTTGGGGTAACTAAGAAATATCATTACATAAGTTATGGTGGGTAAAAGGTGATGGAAACCCTTCCACTAAAATTTAAGGGGTAGTAGAAGTATTATTAAACACTCATCTACAGACACCAGACAAGCCAGAAGGCTTGCTTTTCCCTCAGAAATCTCATGGTGCTTTCACAACCCCTCAGAAATCTCATGGTGCTTATTTGCATGTGCCTACCCAGAATCCCTTGTGGTTGTGAAAGCACCATGAGATTTCTGAGGGAAAAGCAAGCCTTCTGGCTTGTCTGGTGTCTGTAGATGAGTGTTTAATAATACTTCTACTACCCCTTAAATTTTAGTGGAAGGGTTTCCATCACCTTTTACCCACCATAACTTATGTAATGATATTTCTTAGTTACCCCAAGCCTCAACTTTTAAGCCAGTATCACAACCTCATGCTGACGAGTCCCATGAAGGACGAAACAGCTGTCCATGAGTGGTGATCTGGCTATTGTACCTCTTCCTGAGTTTTGTCTAAAGGCTGTCTTGTACAGCGGGCAGTTACTTTCAAGGAATCCATGTATAAAGTGGATATAGAGGCAAAGGTGATAATTGTTAACCTTATTTGCATGTGCCTACCCAGAATCCCTTGTGGTTGTGAAAGCACCATGAGATTTCTGAGGGAAAAGCAAGCCTTCTGGCTTGTCTGGTGTCTGTAGATGAGTGTTTAATAATACTTCTACTACCCCTTAAATTTTAGTGGAAGGGTTTCCATCACCTTTTACCCACCATAACTTATGTAATGTTATGTTAAATAATTAATAATCAACTTCTAGTTTAAGCTTAAGGGTAGTAGTGGTAGAATTAACTTCTACCTGACCGAATGGCTAAACCACACTACGCTAATATAATACAGCTAATTTAGCTAGCTAAAATGAATTATAGCAGTGAGGCACTGTGTGCAGCAAACTGTCAGCTCAACAGCACTACACAGTAGACAGTTTCACAAAAGCATTGAAAACAATCCTACTTCAGTAAGAGTACACTGTGAGAAATGGCAGGCTGAGGCTATTACCAGTCTCACCAGGGCCCGACTGGGAAAGAAAAGCAGCCCTGGAAACATTTGGAGACCAGCCCCATATAGTTTATCTGGCGGTCGAGCTCTTATACCCACACGCACCCTATACATACCCGAGTCACACTATTTGCCATACAAATAGCTATAAAACATTCTTTTTATCACATTATTTATATTAAAATGCCAGAAAGCAAACGTGTTAAAAGGCCCTAAAAGTGTTAAAAGACATAATGGAATAAAAACATTTGGTACTGCAAACAATTTTTGATTTTATTCAGTGGAACAAAACAGTGATCACATTATTCTTCACAATATTCTTGTAAGAAACTTTTGGCTATTAATACCACCACAAGTGTTATAGAACTGCATCATCCAGTGAATACCTCATCCTAGATACATTATAAATTTTTTTTTTTTTTTAAATGCACACAGTTCATGGTGCAAAGTGGTCTGCCAGTATGTTTATGTAAAAGGTCCTCTGCCTCTTACTCATTTCTGGGCCTAGAAAGTTTTGTCCTCTGAAGTGACTACAAATTCAGGAGGGTGTTTTATCTCTGGATAAGTAAAAAAATTAATTTGTTCAATTTATTCCTACACAAAGTACAGTGCACACACCGACACCCAGACATACACACCAGGACAGCCTCTGCCACACTGAAGCATAAAAAGATTATATTCTACACTGCTTTGTCATTAACTCCCCCTATTGTATTTTTGCCTTGTGTATTGATGCCCCAGCCATGTCCCCCTTTAATATTGATTGTTGTCTTCCCCTCACAACCTTGTGTATTGCCCCCTTTGTGAATTTATTCCCCTACACCCTTGTGTATTGCCCCCCCAGCATTGATTTATGTGATGCCCCAGCCAACCCCCTCCCTTGATGCCCCTAACACTTTTGTATTGGTTAATGTGATGCCGAAAAACACTCTTGTCTATTGTTGATGCCCCCACTGCCATGTGTATTGCCCCAGCCACACACCTCCTGATTATATTGATTTTGCGATGGCCACAGCCAAGCCACCCCCTCCTTATGTATTATTTAATTTTAAAATTTAATGAAGACAATCCCCTCCCTTGAATATGGGTCTGCTTTTCTTTAACCCCCTAACTATATTTTGGTAATACCGGTACCTAAATTTTCGTGTTTTTGGTTTTTTTGTCCTGCTCTCCTCGACGATGTGACAATCCTTCCCCTGTCACAAGGAACACTTCTGTGAGCCCGCCCCCTTGAGTGTCACCGCACCGCGACGCCCAATGGCGGCTGTGGAGGGGGACTGACAGTCGTGCAATGGCCGCTTTAAGTCTTGCTCGCAGCTGCTCAGTGGCTGTCTTACGTTGCAGCTACACTGTGTTGAACGTTCATAGCCGGACTGTGGCTGTTGTGAATTTACAACACTTACCGCCTTGAATGTTGGCTGGTATCCCGGTGCTCCAGTCCGGCCCTGAATCTCACACATAATAATTTCTCCTCTATCTGTAAAGCTCTGATGCAGCACAGCAGTGTTAGAAAAGCAGTTACAGCGAAAATGAATAGATCTCATGCAAGCTCTGCTCTTATAAAGGCTCAGCATAATGTCACAAGAATGAGTTGATTGGACAAACGAAGATCAGCTCACTCAATCAATGTTTCTCCTCTCCTTTGAAAATTTGGCAGGCACGCCACGAAAAGGAAGACGAACAAGAAAGAAATGAAGAATCTTCATTTTGTGCGTCTTCCTGTACATTTTGTCGCCCCCATGTTCGTTTGTTTGGTATTTGGTTTCAACAACGAAAACGCACTATTCGTGTTCGTTTTCACAAGTCTAGTAGCAACACTGCTGTAGAATGAACAAAGAAAGGAAACTCTGAGTAAGTAGAACTTGTTTCTCAACTATTAACTTTAACATGTAGCTTGTGTAAACATAACTGATCACAAATTAATAGTCATACATTGTGAAGCCTGGAAAAAATAGTAATTAGCTTACATATACAGTTTAGGTACTTACCTCTGCAACCTGGATGGCATTGGCATACCCATAGATTTTTCCAGTAACATCTCATATATAGGATTCCTCACCAGATAAACCAAATCCAGAACCATCAAACACATGTCACGTAAGTGCTCCAAAGAAAGAGAGCAGCCACTGTGTCCTGTGAATTGGAAGAGATTATCAACTGGTCTTTCTGCATTAGCGTGCAATTTGTATGTATTTCAGTTTAGAGAGTTAACAAAAAAATTTTATGTATTGGGAGGGCAATTCTTTGCTGCTAATCAGACTACAGGAAAATAATATATCAGTAAGTCAAATTCTCCCTTCATGTATGTCCAGTGCAGCAGCCACTGATAGAAGTTGTTAAGCAATATTGTTAATGGGTGGACTCCTATTCAGTTGCCTGAAGCGCCTTTCTTCCAAATGCTGCTTTTGCAGTTGCTTAGATGTCTAGGTGATAATGATGTATACAAGTATGATTACTACCCCATGTTGCTGTCTTAGATATCTTTTCTATGGAAGCTGAAACCTTCTCTGCCCATGATGTTGCTGTGGCTCTAGTAGAACAGGCTTTAAGAATATTTGGGGAGTTTTTTCTGCCATTTTGTAGTATGTAGTATGGTATGTGTAATACGTGTTGCCACTTATGTCCTTTATCATGTCCTACAAATGAAATAAATAAATATTCAGTCTTTCTAAACTCCTTCATTCTTTGTATATACGTAATTAAACATCTTCTTGCATACAGACTATGCAATGTTTTCTTGAAGCAGAGTAGAAGGATGTTGATAAGAATCATGTAATATAACTTCTTTGTTGATGTTATAACTTGAAAAGAACTTTAAGACACAAAATTTGTCATGGTTCTAAGAGTCTTTATGAAACACTATGTACAGTTTCTGGTATTATAAAGTTTGTAGTTTACTTTCTCTTTTGGCTGAAATGATTGGGACCAGAAAGCTTGTTTTGAATGATAATGATTTAGAACAAGGTTGAGATTCCATCACCATCACTTTAATTAAACACTGTATTAGAGAAACCATTTTAATTGCAACACAGTGATAGACACACACTCCACCAAGAGACAGGTCCAGAGTCAGAACTATAGCTCCAAAATAACTAAATGAACTCGCACCTCCGTTACTGAGAGGCAGGGATATAAAGCCTGTTGATTAGGTCAGGTGTGTTAATGACATATGATTCAGGTGAGGGAGGCAGGGTTATAAAGCCTGTTGGTTAGGTCAGGTGTGGTAATGACATAGGCTTCAGGTGAGGGAGGCATGAATATGGCATAACCAACACAGCTGAACGTAAATACACAAAACACTAAACATAACCAGACAAGACATACATAGTACAGGATGCCACAAAGGACACGGAACAAGGCAAGGAACACAGGAGATGGAGCGAGGAGCTGAGATCCTCAGACGCTTCTCCTTTAAGCAAGGATAGGAAATCTCAACCGGGACATGGGGAGAGGAGAGCGGAACCAAGATCCTCAGATGTTAAAGGGAAAGATGGCAAAGGTACATAAAATACAGACACACAAGTAAACAAAACAGCAAGCTGTGGAGAAGAGTTCAACTCTAGGCAGACCTCTTAAAGGGGGGGCACGCCTTGCAGTTTGCATGGCTGGGGCCGAATCCTGACATGTTGTTTTGATAAAACCTAGATTTTTTTATCGGAGAGGCAAGAGTCTTTGAACAGTGTTTCTACTACTGTTGGATTAATGCCTTGTTTTAACAAGATCTTATGTTTCAACCACCAAGTCCTGTGACTCAAATGATCTGGCCTGACAGGTAGGTTGTGTAACTGACCTTGGTCCATATGTATTGCCATTAACCCCTTAATGACAAGACTGTTACTTGTTACTTTTAGTACACTTTGGGACAAAGTCTGTTGTAACATTTTTGCAGTGTTGCTGTTTAGCTGTAATTTAGTGCACACAGGCAGGACCTTCTTTAGATACCATTATTTTTATCATATCATCTAATTTACTATAAAAAATATATAAAATATGGTGATTTTATTTTTTAAATGACTTTTTCTCACTTTTTTCTTACTATGTACTCATCTTCAAAAACGAATGAAAGAAACTTGCTAAATAGATTATACTATTTGTCCTGAGTTTAGAAATTTTTTTGCTTTTTTCTGCATGTTATAGGGCAATAATTACAAGCGTTTTGCTATTTCAAATCCATTTGTTTTCTAAATCTGGTAGTTCTGCCTCCATGTGCTATTTGGGACATCTTTAAAGCCGGCCAATGCAATTTCCCCCGTCAAACCATTTATTTTTATATATACTCTGCCTCCAGAAATGCCTTATACCCCCTATATTCCACTCTGCCAACAGAAATGCCTTACACCCCTATATCCCACTCTGGCATATAGGTTAAAAGGCATATCATGGGACAGAGTGACATATAGGGGGCTATAAGGCATTTCTAGAGGCAGAGTGGCATATAGGGGGTTAAAAGGCATTTCTGGAGGCAGAGTGGGATAAAGGGGGTTAAAAGGCATATCATGGAGCACTCTGCCTCCAGAAAAGCCTTATGCCCCCTATATAACACCCCCCCGACTTACCACTGCTTCTGACTCCCTGGTGTCTGGTGGGGGCAGCGGGTGGAGGCCGTTCATGAAATTAAAAGGGCCGGTGTGCACGCACCCCGCCGCCCAATGGCTGGAGGAGGCGGCTTTCAATCCCGCTTGCAGCCGCTCAGCAGCTGTTTTGAATGTCGGTCTACCGGCCGCCCGGCCCTAGCGGCCCACCGGGAAATTTCTTGGTATCCCGGTGGGCCAGTCCGGCCCTGTTTATGACCTTGAGTGACCCCATCTGACCTCCATTGTGTCGTTTGCGGTGCTTACAGCCTATATTAACACGGGCCCTTTATTATTCAAGTATCCTGGGTCAGTTTAAGACTGTGTTATTGCTCCTGCTATACTTTGGATTTAACCTGTTCTGACACAGCCTTGTTATGACCTAGCTCTTAGTCTCCTTGTTTCTGTGTTCTTCTGGTACTGACCCAGCTCGACCAGCGCATGGATTAGTTTTGAAGTAGATAAAGTGCAGCGGTCAATAATTTATAACAAATATATCATAAAAGTGAATAAATAAAAAGCTGTGCAGTATTCAAAAAATGAATAAATCTATTGTTTCAATGTAACACCAATGTGAATAAAGTGTAATTGAAAAGTAAAAAACATATACTTAAATTCAAATTGTGGATGATGTCTTCTATGAGACAAATGAATTGAACAACCCAATTTGTTCAAACTGAAAAATGTTTGTTGGGGTAAATCAGATATTATTGTAATTTTCAAATAACGCAGGGAGGGGTACAGAAAGGAAAAAAGGGAAAAGGGGGGGGGACAGGTAATATTAAAATAGGCGATGTTCAGTGCACCAACGCGCTACAAAGGAAGAGCAATAATAAATGGCAATGACAATATCACACTGAATAACACATACAGTACCGATAGATCCAAGGATCTACATTCTGGAAATACGGTTTGTGTTGGTTATTGTTCGCACATGACAGGGTAAATCAGAGTCGCGGTATTCGTGGACAATTGAGAAGGGTACATGAAAAATCTAAGCGTACAGCGAGAATAGACAGTCATTACAATAGTACCCAGCAAAGCCCAAAGTCAAGGGCCCAGATGCTGCAGAAAGGCGCAGGGCAAACCAGAAGGAAGAGGCGAACGAGGGAAAAAGGTAGCAAGGGGCAGGAAGGGGGACAAGGGAGGGAAGGGACAGGGTAGGAATGGGGATAAGGGAGAGGAAACGGAGAGGGGCGGGGAGAGAGAGAGGAAAGAGAAAAAAAAAAGGAGAGGATAGAGAGTAAAGGGTGAACATAAAGACAACAACACAAATACAGAGAAAGACGGAGGAACAAAGAGGTGGGAGGGGGACAACAGAAACACACATAACCCAGATCACTCCAGCAAGGAACAAATAACAGGGTCGCTCACAAAAGACAGCCAATAGAACCACGTGGCCTGATACCGCTCCATGCTCCCAGAAGCTATGTGATTCAGTTCATCCAGGACACATATCTGCTCCACCCTGAGCACCCACTCGGCAAACGTGGGGGGAGTAGGACAACCCCAGTGCAAAGGGATTAATACCGATTTCCGAAAGTGCTTAATGGATTGGGGCACATGGAAAAGGAGGAAACACTCCGGGGTAAGAGGGGGGACCGAGTCTGTGAAGCGGTGTAGCGTAGAATGGATAGCAGTCCAGAAAGGGACAATACCCAGACACTCCCACCAGATGTGGAGAAGGGAACCCGGAGTGACGTCACACCGCCAACAACGGTTAGGGACATCTGGGCGGTAGGTAGAGAGTAGCGCAGGAGGACGGTACCAGTGGGCCAACAACTTATACGACATTTCTTGATCTCTGGCACTCCTGGAACAGCGGTGGTTGAGAACACAGATCTTCTCCCACTGGGGCTGCGTGAAAGTGAATCGCAGCTCAGACTCCCAACGACCCATAAACGCCGGGGGCTGAAAAACATTTGTTAACCCCTTAAAGTACATTTGCGGGCTTGCAGTGCAGCGTGATAACGACAAAGCCCGTACATGTACGGGCTGCCGTTAAACAGCTGCTTCGCCACAAGTGAGGCTTACCGTGGATCCGAGGAGGAAAGCCCTCCCCACAAGAAAAATGGGCGCCCGGCTAAAACATGTAAAAATTTCCCGCTGTCACCAAAAAAAAAAAAAGTTTTTTATGAGCAAGTCCTACAATTTTTTATCTTCACAAGAATTCCCGCATGGAAAGAGTTAAAATATTGGCATTATAAATGCCCATAGGGTGTATAGTTTTAAAAAATTTATGATTTGATGGCATAAATTGAATTGGACAGCTTCAAAGATGTCCCAGATCCCATGGGGGCAGTAGGACCAGATGTCTAAATGGCAAAAAAATACACACCTCACAAACGTGGCCTTTTACCTCCCAAATAACCCAACAAACCCATATGTTTTGGGCATCACTGTGCTCAGGAGATGTTGTGGAACACATATTGGGGTGTTGTTTGGCAGTGACATATACCAGGAGCTGTAAATTCATACCTGGAGTACAACGAGTGTGAAAAAAATACATTGACATACCTTGGGGTGTCTAGTTTTTAAAAAATATATGGTTTGATGGGGTAAATTGCATTGGCCGGCTTCAAAGATACCCCAAATAGTACATGGGGCAGAATGACCAGCTTTGGGGAAATAATGGTTTTGAAATAGCAAAACGCCACTGGTACTTATTGCCCCATAACGTGCAGAAAAAAGCAAAAAACATAAAAACATTGGGTATTTCTAAACTCAGGACAAATAATAGAATCTATTTAGCAGGTTTTTTCATTAGTTTTGGCAGATGAGTAAAAGTGTTTTGTTTAAAAAGTAAGAAAAAGTAATTTTTTAACAAAAAATCACCATATTTTATCATTTTTTTATAGTAAATTAGATGATATGATAAAAATAATGGTATCTAAAGAAAGCCCTGTTTGTCCTGAAAACAACAATATATAATATGTGTGGGAGCACGAAATGAGAAAGAAGAAAATCACAGCTAAACAGCAACACTGAAAAATGTTAAAAGAACCATTGTCCCACAATATACTACGAGTAAGAAACAGTATTGTCATTAAGGGGTTAAAATAGCAGAAAGCTCAGTGTGATCTCCACTGTTTGTGGTATCCGCAACCTCTAATAAAAGGGTTCAGTTCGGTTTTGTAACAGCTTCTTCATGAGCATCAGCTCAGGACATACAGGAATCGAATGGAAGAGGAGATGTTTTAAAAGCAAGAATAACAATTTATTAAAAAATAGAAAACAATATGCTCACATAGATAATCAGCATTCAAAGCTCCGCCTGTGTAGTCCGTGCTACTTCCAGGTGGGCATGACACCTTGCCCACACTGATCCTTCACATACGCCTCCTGCAGTAGTTGCAACCCCCGCACCACCTGAACTGGTGCTCCAACAGTTGTTGAGACTTTCTCCTCCTCCCCAGCAGGGCTCAATTCACTTTGAAATGTCTCCTCACTTGTTTCCTTCCGATAGAGCTCAAGTTGGATATATTATCTCCCTTTTCACGGAAAGAGCACTGGCCTGGGCCTCTCCATTTTGGGAATGGAATATGCCCTTAGTGAACAATTATACTGACTTTGTCACTACCGTCATAAGGTCAGGCCTCAGTTTCTTCCAGCCTCTTTTTCATTGCACCAGGGCTCTCGTAGTCTGACCTGATTATGCTATTGAATTTCGGACTCTTGCTACTGAGGTCACATGGAATAATTAAGCATTGGTGACTTATCTTACCAACAGCTTGTCAGAGTGCCTAAAAGATGAATTGACAGCCCAAGATCTTTTCTCTTGTAGGAACTCATAGCTTTTGTCAGTTGCATTGGCTTACACGTACGTGAATGCTAGACACAGCAACATCGCCACGTTTGTTTCCCCACTTCACCCCTCTTCATTGCCTCCAGAAGAACCGATTGAGATTGGTGCAAATAGAGGAGGGAAAATGATTTTGCCACAGAGAAGGGCTTTGTTTATACCGTGGCAATAGAGGACATTTTGGATATTTATATTATCAACAATCACGTGACCAGGAAGTGGGAGGGTTCTTGCCTTTAAAAGCAGTGTAATGGAAGTGCTAGGAATGATAGAAACCGGGATTAATATTTACCTCCTAAAGAAGCTGGCTAATCTCAGGGAAACGCGTAGAGGAATTGTTCGTTGGCTGCTATTCTGTATTTTTTGCACATAGGATTGTGCAACACATATTGTAATTGTAATTCACAATATATGTACAGTGATATTGTGCCACTGGATGATGTTTTTTATTATCTTTTGTAGAATCAAGGAACTGTTTTTGATGAACTGTGATCCAGATTATTTTGTGAGTGGATAAAGAAACATTCCATTGCTTGCTGTAAAGGGTTAAATAAACTGCACTATTATTGCTTATTTTGGTTTTTTTTTGTTCCTTTACATGTATTTGCTGCTTTAACTGCTTTTGAAAGTGACACTTAAAAGTTGTCATGCTGACCTTCAAAGCCTTAAACAATCAAGGCCCACAGTACCCGAAAGAGCTCCTCACACCCTATATACCATTTCACTCTCTTCATTCAGCCAATGGATTCCTCCTGTCAGTGCCAAAAATAAAGACAAAGTCAGGTTCCAGGGCATTTAGCCACACTACCCCCATACTCTGGAACTCTTTACTGCTCTCAATCAGATATGCACCATCATGACAAACCTTTAAAAAAAAATCCCCAAAAATGAAAGACCCACCTCTTTTTTCAGGCATTCAGTGAGCTGACCTGACCCTCAGGAACCCTTAATTTATGTTTAGTAATATCTTTTTATACATTTGTAAAGTGCTTTGAGTCTCCCAGGTAGAAAAATAAATTGCAAAAAACATATTTCTAAACACAGGACAAATATCAGAATCTATTAAACATGTTTTTTTCTTTAACTTTTCAATTTGCCACCATATTTTATTATTTCTTTTAATAATACATTATATGATACTGTACATTTTCTAGGACTCTCTTACTCATTGTCAGACTCTTTTCTAATGCAAGTGATGCATTGTTTTTATTTATTTATCAGGCATGGGTTGTTGACAAGCCATATGTATCAGGTGTTTTGTTTTTGATGTGCGCTTTCCTTTTTCCGGACATCTCCTTGGTTATGAGTTTAAACATTCTGTTAAAATATATGTAAATATAGTCCTTGCATTTATGGCAATTTTATATCATAATATTAAAATACTAAAACATACATTACTAAAACAAGTATTGTGGCAAAGGAATACGCTTGCCACTCTCGGGAAGTTCAAGTGTGCTATCTTCACTGATGCAAGCATCACTGATGGCGTCACATGCGTAATGTTACAAGTTCCACACACGCACACACCAATTCATTGGAGACTGATGTTCCAGGAAGCTACAGATTACAGTAGTTACAATCTAACCTGGATAGCACTCATGAACCTCACGGAAGCCATTTACCTCTAGCAGGGAATGATACTTGAGCTCCAGACACCACTTTTCTATGGTAGGACATTAAAGTAGAAGAAACCTCTTTTATAGAGGAAGAAGGGAAAGGAAATGGAAAAATGTAACCCATCAGTGGCCGCTGCATTGGATGCATAGGTAAGTGTAATTATTTAGGCTTCAATTAATATTAGTTGATGTGAAATAAAAACGGAAATATACAGTACATAAGTCATTTACATTGCATTGGATACACAAAAAGAGAATTATTCCAGAAAATTGTAAATGCAAGTAATTTAGGATTTGTTGTATCTTACCTAAAACCTCTAGCAGTATTTCTACATAGCTGAAAGGTGAGAGGACATTTAATTGAAAATGCAAAGTCTTTAATACAGTTAGTTCCGATTTCACTACCTCATCCTTTTTGTAAGTATAACCTGTTAATTGTAGAAACTGCAGCACCATGCTGTTATTGATTATCTGTAATTTAAAGAAATTATTACCATTATTTACAGCTAATAATAATAATAGAATAATAAGATAACATGATATAATGCCATCTACCTATCCCTAAATAATAACAATATGCTGACTTTAATACATTTAGATGATTACATACCATATTTGCCCGAATATAGTCCACACTTTTCCCCCCACTTTAAGTCTTTAAAGTGGGGGTGCGGCCTTTATTTGGGGTCTAGCGCAGGAATGCGCAATTCGTATCGCCCGACGCCCGGGACATGCAGTTCCGGGCACCGGGCAGGCAGCAGGGTTAAGATACAGATCCCCTGCAGCGCTGCAGGGGACCTGCATCCTACTCTCCGATACTCTGAGACAGCCTCCCCTGCCAGCACTTTCCACGGGGGGAGTCCCGGCACGGGAGGTTTTCTAAGCGCATGATGCAGACGTTCACTGGCTGCGGCGATGCGCATAAACAACCTCCGCTGCCAGCACGTCTGCTCGATGTGCTTTAACAATATCCCTTGCCGGGAATTCCCACAGGGAAGTGCCGGCCCCGGAAGTTGTATACGCAAGACCCCGGGGAGTCTGCACTGGTAAGTCTAGGGGGCACATCTTGGGGCAGAGTCGCAATATATCTCGGGTGGGACAGAGAGGCAGAATATCTCGGGGAGGGCACATCTTGGGGGCAGAGTGGCAGCATATCTAATCCACTAAGTGTTTTTTTTTACTAAGAACGTTTTTTTCTTTAAAAAAGCACCTAACTTTTAGGGTTTCGGCCTATATTCAGTTGCGGCCTATAATCGAGCCGATACGGTAATTTCCACCAACATTGTTCTTCATTTACAAGCTATACGGACATATACCCCTTGAGTTATTTGTCAGGGCTGGAATTTACATCAGATTCAGATTTCCTAAATTAAAAATATTTAACTAGAAATGTTTACTACTGAGATATCTGATAACCAAAAAACATCTTGTGTCACTCTATTCTGCTTTTCTCCCCTGATTAGTTAAGTTTTCTAATAACTTAGATTTAGTGGGTATGAGTGCACCACTGTATTCTACGGTCTTAAGTGTAACAATTGTGTGTTTATTGACAAAAGAAAATGTTCACAAATTAGCTTTCAATTACTATAATTCACATAAAATGTGTAATTAAAGCCATGCTTTTAACTATTCCGCTAAAAAAGAGTGTTGTTTGGAATGTGTGGAGTTATGTTGCAACTGTGGGAAGCTGCATGCCTAAATGATTGCTTCATTAACCCCGTAATGATCAATGACATGCCAGTCAGTTAACGATCAATAATGTGCCTGGCATTAAATTAGCTTAGAAAGCAATCTTAGATTGCTTTCTTTGCTTAAACGGTGTTGCTGTAATGACTTGATGTTGAGCCATTTAAGAACACCTAAAACTGCAACAGGGGCCCTTGTCTCCTCAGCTTAAACAGTGATGTCATATACCTGAAGTACAGTGTGAGCAGGGCCGGCCTTTGGGGTGTGCGACCTGTGCGACCTCACAGGGCGCCACACTCCAGGGGGCGCCGCCTCCCGGTCCGCCGACGCCACCCGACGACAACACGGGGTCCGACGGCGCCGCCGCCGCCGCTGTTGGGTCCGCTGCCGCCCCCTCTGGACCTAGATTAAAACATCGGGGGGGGTTTTGTTGTTTTTTTAACTTTATTTAATATCCTCCATGTTAAATAAAGTTTTTTTTAACTTTATTTAACATGGAGGATGTTAAATAAAGTTAAAACAAACAAAAAAAACCCAATGTTTTCATTTATGACCCGGGCAGGGGCGCCGAGCGGTTGCTCGTGAAGTTCTCAGTAACCGTTCAACGCCCCTTACTCTCCGTGACTCCGTCGTGGTGCCGGCATCTCATGTTGAGCGCCGGACTATTCCGGCGCTCAACATGAGATGCCGGCAGGACTCCTCAAGGTAAGTTAGGATAAGGAGAAGTAGGCAGAGGGGGGGGGTAGTTTGAAGGGGCAGAGGGGGGGTAGTTTGAAGGGGCAGAGAGGGGCTAGTTTGAAGGGGCAGAGAGGGGCTAGTTTGAAGGGACAGAGGGGGGGTAGTTTGAAGGGACAGGGGGGGGTAGTTTGAAGGGGCAGAGGGGGGGTAGTTTGAAGGGGCAGAGAGGGGCTAGTTTGAAGGGGCGGGGGGTAGTTTGAAGGGACAGAGGGGGGGTAGTTTGAAGGGACAGAGGGGGGGTAGTTTGAAGGGGCAGGGGGGGTCGTTTGAAGGGGCAGGGGGGGGTAGTGAGGGGGGGCGCCAGAGGAGTAGTTCGCACAGGGCGCCAGAACACCTAAGGCCGGCTCTGAGTGTGAGTTAAAAGAATCAGACATAAAATGACTACCGCAAACTTTGACAAAGGCTGGTGGTAGAATTGCATGAAAAACATTAAAATACCACCATTTGAAATATACTGGGATGTCTAGTTTTAAAAGAAAATATGGTTTGATGGGGGCAAATTGAATTGGCTGGCTTCAAAGACGTCCTAAATATTACATGGAGGCAGGCTGACCAGATGTCCGAGTACCAAATTCAAAAATATGCGCACTTGTTACCTCCCAAACAACCTGACAAACCCATGCATAGGTGGTATCATTGTACTCAGGAGATGTTGCAGAACACACATTGGGGAACTGTTTGGCAGTGACACTACCATGAGCTGTACATATATACATTTATACCTTATGTACAATTTGTGTGAAAAAAATACAACATAAATTACTTTGACAAGGGCTGGAGGTAGAATTAGTGCATGAAATGTGTTAAAATACCTCTATTTGAAATAGAAACATAGAAAGAACCATTAGGCCCATCCAGTCTGCCCAACCTCTGAGTACTTTCCTTAGTACCTGCCCTTATCCTATATCTAGCTTGGTCATATGCCTATCCCATGCTTGCTTAAATGTCTTTACTGTATTAACATCTACCACTTCTGCTGGAAGGCTATTCCATGCGTCCACTACCATGTTTCCATCATATCCCCCTGTCACGTCTTTCTTCCAGGCTATATATGTTAAGATCCTGGTAAGGTTTATCTTGTAATCCATGAACCATTTTAGTAGCCCTTCTCTGAACTTTCTCCAACATATCTATATCCTTCTGGAGAAACGGTCTCCAGTACTGTACACAATACTCCAAGTGAGGTCTCACCAGTGATCTGTACAACAGCATGAGCACTTCCCTCTTTCTACTGATAATACCTCTCCCTATACAACCAAGCATTCTGCTAGCATTACCTGCTGATCTACTGCATTGTCTACCTACCTTTAAATCCTCAAAAATAATTACCCCTAAACACCTTTCCTTGCACATTGAGGTTAGGACAGTATCAAATATTCTATACTCTGCCCTTGGGTTTTTATGCCCTAGATGCATTACTTTGCATTTATCCACATTAAATGCCAGTTGCCACAAAGACCATTTTTCCAGTTTACCTAAATCATTTGCCATTTGGCTTCTCCCTCCAGGAACATCAACCCTGTTTCAGATTTTTGTGTCATCAGCAAATAGACCTTTCCATCAAGACCATCTGCAATATCACTAATAAAAATATTAAAGAGAATGGGTGCAATTACAGATCCCCGAGGTATCCCACTGGTAACAAGACCTTGCTCTGAATATACTCCATTGACTACAACCCTCTGTTGTCTGTCACTCAGCCACTCCCCAATCCATTAACCCCTTCGCGACCTTTGCCGGTTCAGGACCGTCATAACAAGAAGGTCACTAAATGACCTTTGACGGTCCTGAACCGTCAAAAAATTAAATAAGCTTAGAAAGTGATCAAGGATCACTTTCTTCGCTTAAACGGCCTTGCTGCAATGCCTCGATGTCGAGGCATTCAGCAAGGCCGAGATCGGCATCGGGGGCCATGTCTGGCCCCTCCCCCGGTGCGTCAACCACCGCCATACATTGTATGGCGGCGGACGCCCGTTTTAAAAGCGCTTAGGAGGCGATCAACGATCGCCTCCTAAACTTAAATGGTGTCGCTGGAATGCCTCGATCAGGAGGCATCCAGCGACACCAAACACTTACCTCTGGGTGGGCTGTGACCGCTCCGGAGAACGGTCACAGCCGCCGCTGCCGGTGATCTTCCCCATCAAGCAAGACGGCGGCGGCCCGGGAAATAAAACAATAAAGACGAAAAAGTTTGCTAGAGGGTCTCCAGACCCTCTAGAGAACTGGCTCCACTTGCTGGTTGAATACAGGTACTGCATTCAACCATGCAAGTCAATGGAGCCCAGCTTTCTAATCACTATGTGATTAGTAAAATATTCAAAAAAAATAAAAATAAATAAAAAATGGAAAAAAAAATTAAAAAAAATGTGCTAACATTTAAAAATAATTATGCAGTGATGTCACTAGATGAACCATCCAGTACCAGCAAAATGTGTAAAAAAAAATATAAAAAAAGTATTAAAAAAATAAAATAAAATTAAAAAATAAAGTTTATTATTTTGAGCAAGTGCTAAAATTTCTCAAAAATCTCAACAAAGAGTTAAAATAAAAGCACTTCAAATACCCAAGGGGTGTCTAATATATAAAAAAAATGGCTGATGGGGTAAATTGGAGTGGCCTAGCTCAAAGATAGGGCATAGGTACAGACTGACCAAAATGGAGAAAAAAAGCGCACTTCCCAAATGTGGCATTTTAAATCTGAAACAACCCGACAAACCCATGCATGTCGGGTATCACTGCACTCAGGAGATGTTCCTGAACACACATTGGCGTGTTGTTTGACAGTGGCATATACCAGGACCTTTATATTTATAACTAAAGTACAATTTGTGTGAAAAAAAAATAAAAAAAATTACTATTACAAAGTTTGACAAAGTGTAGTTCTATAATTGGTGCATGGAAAGGGTTAAAATAACAGCATTTGGAATACCCTGGGGTGTCTAGTTTTCAAAAATATATGGTTTGAATGGGTTAAATTGAGTTAACCGGCTTCAAAGATGTTCCAAAGAGGAGATGGAGGCAGACTGACCAGATTTGTTAAAAAAGATTTGGAAATCATAAAACGCTGCTTGTACTTATTGCCCTATAACTTACAAAAAACAGCAAAAAAACATAAAAACATTGGGTATTTCTAAACTCAGGACAAGTAGTAGAATCTATTTAGCTAGTTTTTTTACTTGCTTTTTTAGGTGAGTAAAAGATTTTTCAAATAAAAGTCATAAAATGTGGTTTTTTTTCAATTTTTCACCATGTTTTTTTAATTTTTTTTTATAGTAAATAAGATGATACGATCAAAATAATGGTATCTGAAGAAAGCCCATCTTGTCCTGAAAAAAACAATATATAACTTATGTGGGTACACTAAATGGGTGAGGAGAAAATTACAGCTGAACACAAGCACCACAAAAGTGTCAAAACAGCCTCGGTCCCACAGGGTACAAAACGAAAAATGAGCCCGGTCCTTAAGGGGTTAAACAAGATTGGGATCTAAACTCAGAGATTGCAGTTTATTTATAAGTCTTCTATGTGGCACACTGAAATCCAGATACGCAATGTCTACTGCACCACCTTGATCAATTACTTTAGTCACCCAATCAAAAAAATCAATAGGATTCGTTTGGCATAATCTTCCTGAGGTAAACCCGTGTTGTTTTTGATCTTGAAACCCATATGACTTCAGATGTTCAACAATCCTGTACTTTAACATTGTTTCCATTCATTTCCCCACTACAGATGTAAGACTAACTGGCCTGTAGTTGTCTGACTCCTCCCTACTGCCTTTTTTGTGAATGGACACAACATTCACTAATTTCCAATCCCCTGGGATGACTCCTGTTACCAATGAATTGTTAAATAAATCACTTAATGGTTTTGCTAGTACACTACCAAGCTCTTTTAATAACTTGGGGTGTATCCCATCAAGCCCCATCGACTTATTTGTCTTTACCTTAGATAGCGGAAGTAGAACCTTTGCCTCGATAAACTCACATATTCAAAATGACTTAGTCTTTTTTCCTAACTGAGGTCCCATTCCTTCATTTTCATTTGTAAAAACTGAACAGAAATATTCATTGAGGCAGTCAGCTAGACCTTTATCCTCTTCTACATACATTCCCTTTGGTTTTACTCTAATTAATCCTTATTTTACTTTCCTTTTCTCATTTAAAAAAAATGTTTTATCTCCTTCAATTCGCTCTTCTGCATGTGATTTGGCAGCTCTTATATTTTTCTTTGCTTCTTTCTGCCTAATTTTATTGATCTGTCTATCTTCCTCACTTTGGGTATTTTTGTATCTACTAAAGGCTAACTTCTTGCCTTTTATGATTTCGGCCACGTCTGCGGAGTACCAGACTCTTACTCTTACTGACCAGCCTAATACAATTTTCTGTTATCTTCAAAAATACAACTTTTAAATAATCCCATTTATCCTGGACTCCATTTAAATTGCCCCAGTCTGCTAATGACTCCTCTACACAAAGTCAGCTTTTCTAGCCCCCCCGTTCCTAGTTTAAAGTCTCCTCCAACCGTCTAGCTATTCTCTCCCCAAGCACATTGGACCTTCTTGCATTTAGGTGCAATCCATCATGTCTATAGAGATCGTACCCCAAAGCAAGATCAGCCCAGTGTTGTAAAAACCCAAAGCCCTCCTTCTTACATCAAGACTTCAGCCATGCATTTAGCTGCCTAATCTCCCGCTGCCTTTCTGGTGTAGTGCATGGCACAGGTAGTATCTCTGAGAATCACTGTAGTCAGAATATGTTGCTGAACACATATTGAGGTTTTGACATATACAAGGAGCTGTAAATGTATACCTAAACAGTAGCCCCCCCCGTGTGCCCCCCATTTCAAAGGCCATCTTTTTTTTGCGTGCAGCCATGATTGATGCAGAGGAGAGAGAGGGGCACCAAGCAGTAGCTCAGTAACCGCTCAGCTCCTCTCACTCTCCTTTGCAAGGCCTCTGTATGGATCGCAGTGCCGGCATTTCATGACGTCATATACCGGTGCTCAGCGGTGAAGCAGCGCTCACTGCGGCAGAGCAGCCAGACAGAGGCCTTGCGCTCACACCACAGGACTTTTGCAAGGTAAGTGAACTACAAAGGGTGGAAAAGGGAATAGATAGTGAGAATAGGGAGACAGGGGGTAGATAATGAGAAGGGGGAGAGAGGGGGTAGATAGTGAGAAAAGGGGGAAAGGGGTAGATAGTGAGAAAGGAGGGTCACCACTCATGGACCACTGTTTCATCCTTAATGGGACTCGTCAGCATGAGGTTGTTATACTGGCTTAATACTTGAGAAAACTCTCCCACTTAAAATTAAGGGGGTAGTAGAAGCATTATTAAACACTCATCTATAGACACCAGACAAGCCAGAAGGCTTGTTTTTCCCTCAGAAATCTCATGGTGCTGCCACAACCACAAGGGATTTTGGGTAGGCGCATGCAAATAAGGTGAGCAACCTCATGCTGACAAGTCCCATGAAGGACGAAACAGCTGTCCATGAGTGTCTAAAGGCTGTCCTGTACAGCGGGCAATTACTTTCAAGGGATCCATGTATAAAGTGGATATAGAGGCAAAAGGTGAGCATTGTTGACCTTATTTGACCCTTGTGGTTGTGGCAACACCATGAGATTTCTGAGGGAAAAACAAGCCTTCTGGCTTGTCTGGTGTCTGTAGATGAGTGTTTAATAATGCTTCTACTACCCCCTTAATTTTAAGTGGAAGTGCTTTCCATCACCTTTACCCACCATAACTTATGTAATTGGTATATATATATATTGTATGTGTAGCGTTTTATAATTGCCCCCCTACTTTAGTCCCTGTCCTGCCCCATGTGCCCCCCTAAATATGAAAGCTGGAGACGACACTGTACCTGAAGTACAATCTGTGAAAAATCCCACAATATGTCAGTGGCTAAAAAAAAAAGTTGTTTTTTTTCACCCAGTGTTGCTGAAATGCTTCGATATTGAGGCATTCAGTAACACAAAAAAGTCAGGGGCCCCATTCAATTGCAGAGGGTCTGTTAAGGTACTGCAGCCAACCATGCAGGTCAGTGAAGCCCAGTGATTAGTTAAGTGAAATTAAAAAATATAACATTTAAAAATAGTTATAAAAAAACAAACACAATTTAAAAATAACAAAGGCTCCAGTGATTTCACCATGACATCATAAGTGGAACCACCCAGTTCAAAGAATATATGTCCAAACATTAAAAAAGTTGCTTTTTATGAACAAATCTTTAAATTGGCTCTGTAAAGATCCTGGAATGGAAAGAGTTAAAATACCAGCATCTGAAATACCCTGGGTGTCCAGTTTTAAAAAAATGTATGGTTTGATGGGGTAAATTGAATTGTCCAGCTTCAAAGATATCCCAAATAGGGCAGAGTAACCAGAGTAACCAGATGTTAAAAAATGTGTCAGCCAAATGTGGCCTTTCAGCCCCAAACAACACAGCAAGCCTATATAGGAGTGGTATCACTGTACTCAGGAACATGTTGCTGAACAAATATTGGGGTGTTGTTTGGCAGTGGCCTATACCAGGAGCTATAAATGTACACCTAAGGTGCATTATGTGTTAAAAAGGCAGGTGGTAGGATTAGTTTGTGGAAAGGGTTAAAATACCAGCACTTGAAATATCCTGGGGTGTCTAGTTTTCAAAAATATATGGCTGGTGGGATAAAGAGAATTGACTGGCTTCAAAGATGTCTCAAAGAAGACATTGGACAGGATGACCAGATGCCTTTTAGTCCCAATCAACTTGGCAAACCTATTCATACATCATATACATTAGTGATGTCCGGATTGTTCTTTTGATCCGATTCTTTTCAGTGATCCGGATGAATCAGTAGACTGAACGATTCATTTGTAGCAGTTCAGTCTGTGAATCATGCAGTTGTAACCTGATCCTAGAGTGAGTAATCTGCAGAGCACTCAGACACAGACTTTGGGATCAGGTTACAGCTCATTAATTCACAGAGGAACGATGAATCAGAGTCAGAGAGTCGTTCAAAGATTCGAATGATTCAAAGATTCGAATGATTCGAATGATCCAAAGATTCGAATGATTCAAAGATTTGAATGATTCAAAGATTCGAATGATTCAAAAATTTGAATCTTACAGAGAATATCACTGAAACCATATTTTTTTAAGTAAATACATTAATAATCTTCACTACCCCAGGATATAGATTCCACTTAGTTTGCCCACCTTTACCTCTAACTGCACCTTAAATTAACTTTATTAAATTCATTAAATTAACCCTCAGTCCTCAGTATTAAATTAATCCCCATTAACCATAACTGCCCCTAAATTAATCCTGAAGACCCCATCAACCACAACTACCCTTAAATTAACCCTGAAGACCCCATCAACCACAACTGCCCCTAAATTAACCATGAAGACCCCATCAACCACAACTGTTCATAAATGAACCCTAAACACCCCATCAACCACAACTGCCCCTAAATGAACCCTAAACACCCCATAAACCACAACTGCCCCTAAATGAACCCTGAAGACCCCATCAACAACTTCCCCCAAATTAACCCTAAACACCCCATCAACCACAACTGCCCCTAAATTAACCCTAAACACCCCATCAACCACAACTGCCCCTAATTTAACCCTAGACACCCCATTAACCATAACTGCCCCATAATTAACCCTAAACACCCCATTAACTATAACTGGCCCTAAATTAACCCTGAAGACCCCATCAACCACAACTACCCTTAAATTAACCCTGAAGATCCCATCAACCACACCTGCCCCTAAATTAACCCTGAAGACCCCATCAACCACAACGACCCTTAAATTAACCCTGAAGACCCCATCAACCACAACTGCCCCTAAATTAACCCTGAAGACCCCATCAACCACAACTGCCCCTAAATGAACCCTAAACACTCCATCAACCACAACTGTCCCTAAATGAACCCTAAACACCCCATCAACCACAACTGCCCCTAAATTAACCCTAAACACCCCATCAACCACAACTGCCCCTAAATGAACCCTAAACACCCCATAAACCACAACTGCCCCTAAATGAACCCTGAAGACCCCATCAACAACTTCCCCCAAATTAACCCTAAACACCCCATCAACCACAACTGCCCCTAAATTAACCCTAAACACCCCATCAACCACAACTGCCCCTAATTTAACCCTAGACACCCCATTAACCATAACTGCCCCATAATTAACCCTAAACACCCCATTAACTATAACTGGCCCTAAATTAACCCTGAAGACCCCATCAACCACAACTACCCTTAAATTAACCCTGAAGATCCCATCAACCACACCTGCCCCTAAATTAACCCTGAAGACCCCATCAACCACAACGACCCTTAAATTAACCCTGAAGACCCCATTAACTATAAATGCCCCTAAATTAACCCTAAACACCCCATTAACTATAACTGCCCCTAAATTAACCACCTCCTCCCCTAACTTTCAGCAGCCCAAATATTAATGTTATACTCACAGTTAGATGAGTTCCTGAGCCATGTGGACGCTATAGGAAATGGGCGGGGCCAATCGGTAGTTTGGTCCCGTCCTGTTTTCCCGCGGCAGTCAGTGCCAATTGGCCCCGCCCCTTTCTTTCTCTCTGTCCCTCCTTGCCGTCAATCGGCAGTGACTGCAGGGAGGGACTGGTAAGTAGTAACTGCTGCTGTGAGTCACAAATGGATTATAAAACAAGGGGTATTTTTCAGAGCATTTGCTCTGAAAAAAACCCTCATTTTATAATCTATAAAAATCGATTCAACTAATCGATAATGAAATTCGTTGGCAAAGATTTTCATTATCGATTATTATCGATTTTATCGATTAGTTGTTGCAGCCCTAGTTGGTGTATTCTGCTGTTTGCCTGTGCGAGTTACTGTGACTGATTTATTCGTTTGATCCGGCTTGCTGGCTTCGCTCTTGTTTACTAATTTGGCTCCTGTGCTCTGATCATTTGGTATTCGGCTTGTTTGACTACTCTTCTGGATTTGGTTCGGCTTCCCACATTGCTGGTTTTACCAGACCTGATTCTCAGTTCCTTCTGTCCTATTACTGGTTCCTGTTTCCCTGGCTTACTCCGCCATCCGGGGTCCTCCTCATCCAATTGTTACAATGTGTTGGTACCATTCTTTATTCCTGGCTGTGTTCTTTGGTAAAATTGTGAGTGAGCCCACTTCTTTGGCTGAGAAGCAACTCCACATATTAATGGTCTCAAGATGCTTTACCACAGGGCTCGACAAATCCCAGGCGCCAGGTCACCATGGAGAATGATAATTTTCTCCTGGCGACTAGGTCAGGGGCGTCCAACGTGCGGCCCGTGTGAGCAGGGCCTGTCGGTGTAGCACGGTGTGTGCGCACCGTAGCCGTGCTTTTGTGATGAGGAACCAGCAACAGACTTACTTTAAAGGGCGGAGCTTCCCCTGCAGCAGCCAGCACCAAGAGAGAGATAGGGGAGGGACTATCTTGCCATCTACCACCTCTCTCATTCTACCAGCCACTCCCCCAAGTGTCTGTCTTGACACGCCCCTTCCTTTCCGTTCCTGGCCTGCTACCACTCATCTGGCCCACCCCGTTTTGCATCTTCTGGAGTTTCTGGCTCTGCTCAATGTAAGAAGAAAGAAGCTGTCTGGGAGTTATGGGAGTGAGGTGTAATGTGTAATAGCTGGGGATAATGGGTCTGATATGTGATACCTGGGTATGATAGGAGTGAGTTGTGATGTGTAGTGGCTGGGTGTGATAGGAGTGAGTTATGGTGTGTGGTGGCTGGGTGTGATAGGATTGAATTGGGATGTGTGGTGGCTGGGTGTGATAGGAATGAGTTGGACTGTGTGGTGGCTGCATGTGATAGGAGTGAGTTGTGATGTATTGTGGCTGGGTGAAATGGGCATTAGATGTGCTGGCTCGGGGTTGTAGGAGTGGTGTGTGATTGGAATGAGGTATGATTAGAGGTGTGATAGGAGTAATGAGAGTGAGTTGTGATAGGTGTGCTGGAAGTGAGGTTCGGCAAATCAATGTACAGGAGAGAACTTTACTAGGGCTGCGCGATTCTTTTTTTTTTTAGATTAATCGGTTAAAAAAAATGATATTTTTTTGTTTATTTAAAATAATTTAATGAATAAATTGGGTGAAAAACAAAAAGCAGAATAAAAAAACTTTGAGAAAAATGAATTTCTTGTTTTTAATGCACATCTGAGCCAAAGCTTCCCAGATATGCCTTATACTAGGGCTCGACAAATCCCAGGTTGCCATGGCAGCTGAGAATTTTGTCTTGGCGCCTAGGTCAGGGACCTCTCACAGTGCAGCACGGTGTGTGCAAGCCGGCCACCTAATAAAATTAAAGTGGCCGGCGTGCGCACACCGCGGTCTTACCACCTCACCTCGCGGCCGCACCACGTGAACCGGGTAGGCTGGCAGACCAACTTTCATGTAGTGTGACCGTGAGGTGGTAAGACCGCCGTGTGTGCACGCTGGCCACTTTAATTTTATGAGGCTCTTCGTCCTGCCAATTCAAGACGTGATGCTCAAGGGGGCGGGGCTCACAGAAGAGTTCCTCGTGACAGGAGAGGATTGTCACGTCGAAGGAGAGCGGGAAAAATAGTGAAAATGTAAAAAAAATAGGGGTTAGAGGAAAGTGGACCTATATTTAATAGGGGGATTCCCTTGGGACATCATTCATTTTTGTTGTTGAAAAGAAAACTTTGTTAGCTTAAAAAAAAATCCTGGCTCCTAACTTTTTTAGCTGGCTCCTAGATTCAAAACAAAACAGCTTTTTTTCCAGATGCCCCAAACATTCAGAAAGGGGATTTATCAGACAGGATTGGCTTTCAAGATCAAAAGCAACATGGGTTTACCTCAGAAAGATTATGCAAAACTTTTTTTTTTTTATTGGGTGACTAAAGTAATCGATGAAGGTGGCGCAGCAGATATTGTGTATCTGGATTTCAGTAAGGCTTTTGACACTGTCCCACTGTCAGGGACTGGGTCCATACAAACGACTGTAAGATGGTGTTCAGGAGTTATTACGCAGTAGCGGGGTTGCACAGGGCCTGGTGCAGGGAGACTGCACTCCCCAGGGTGTTGAGCACCTAGGGTTGTGCAGCCACATACCAGGGCCCTGACATAGCAGCGGATGCTGTCCAGAACAAAACAAAGTGATATCCTGCAAGCACCCTGGAGCAGGCATGAGACATTGCTCTCCAGATGAATATGCAGGATGCTGCAGGCTGGGAGTAGGGAAGCTATGCAGAGTAACAGCAGAAACATAGAAAGCAAGGGGGGCAGAGCAAGCAAGGGGGAAAGAGCAAGGAACAGGGAGACCGACCAAGAAACATAAACAGACAAGGCATACAAGCACAGGACACAACAAAGGACAGGGAAAAAGGAACACAAGGGATGGAATGAGGAGCCGAGATCCTCAGACACTTCTCCTTTAAGCAAGGATAGGATATCTTAACTGGGACATGGGGAGAGGAGAGAGGAACCGAGATCCTCAGATGATTCAGCGAAAAGAGGGCAAAGGCACATAAAAGACTGACACACAAATACAGGACTAGCCTAGGACTATATGATAACAATTGGAGATTTAGCCCACTCCAATATTTGGTGGGTCCTAGCGCTAAACCCTGCCTACTGAATCACTAATAAACTGAAACTAAACATTAAATCTAAACACACAACAGAGAAGGACATACCTTTAGACTGCTGACTGAGACAAACATAACAAACAGGTGGGGCACACCTTATAAAGGAAACAGAAGCTGAAGCTAAGAGCAGGACTGAAACAAAGTATCAGAAGTAAACGGCAGAGCACAAGGAAATCTAGGAATGGATTACAGCAAAGGGGAAACTGTAGCAAGACAGGGGAACTGTAGCGAGACAGGGGAACTAGAGAGAAGCAGGTCCGCAGCCTGAGCGGTACCTGACACCCACATAAAAGACTTATAAATAAACTGTAATCTTTTAGTTTAGATTCCAAATATTGTTGAATGGATTAGGCAGTGGCTGAGTGACAGACACCAGAGGGTTGTAGTCAATGGAGTATATTCAGAGCAAGGTCTTGTTACCAGTGGGGTACCTCAGGGATCTGTACCCATTCTCTTTGATATTTTTATTAGCGATATTGCAGAAGGTCTTGATGGTAAGATGTGTCTTTTTGCTGATGACACAAAAATTTACAACAGGGTTGATATTCCTGAAGGGATAAGCCAAATGGCAAATGATTTAGGTAAACTGGAAAAATGATCAGAGCTGTGGCAACTGGCATTTAATGTGGATAAGTGCAAAGTAATGCATCTAGGGCATTAACCCCTTCAATCCCAGGGGTTTTTGGTACCTCAAAGCCTGGAGCAATTTTGCAATTTTTGCGCTATGTCGGTTCAGCGATGATTCTCTTTTCCTGTGAATAGTGTACCCATATAAACTATATATTGTTTTTTCAAGGAGAGATAGAGCTTTCTTTTGATACCATAGTTGGATGATTAGCTGAAAATGTAGAATTTGAAATTTAGTAAAAACTAACAAAAATTTGAAAAAAACATCTAAGTTTTTTTACATTTTCCCTCTGAATCCTCACAAAATTAGGTAAAGAGACAGAAAATTCCATCCAGATTTATCAATTCAGGTGTCCTGATTTCAGAAATACCTAAGTTATATAGATTTTCCCTATTTTCCCAGCACATATAGGCAACATACTATAAGGTGTACATTACTTTATACAAAGCCGTAAAATTTTTACATTAGGTATGATGGGACTGCAACTCTAATTTTAAACAAATAAAACAAAAACACCCACAAAGGTATATATTTCTGTAAAGCAGACAATCCAGGATATCCTATCAGGGGTATTCGGGCACTCTACATGCAGGTATTTGGCCACCAATCACTGTCAAAGGTGGCCACAGAAATTAGTTCCTGCACTTTTTTCACCAACGCGTCTTAGTATTTTGTAGTATTCTTAGGATTTTTTGTACAGGGTATGTGTTACGGCAGATACATCTATCCTAAATTGTTTAGCCGCCTCTCCTGATTATGGAAATACCCCACATGCCTAGTTTTTTTGTGGTTTTCTGGACTTTACAGGGCACAAACGGGACTATGCGCGTTATAGATTCCAAACGTGACATTTTCACATTTTGCTTTAGTAGACCTATGTTTCATTTGGGGCTGCTTAGCACCCCCCTAATTATAAATACCCCCATAAAAGTAGATATTTCTGTAAAGCAGACAACCCAGAGTATCTCATCAAGAGCATTTGGACAATTTCCATGCAACCATTTGGCCGCTAATCACTGCCAAAGTCAGCCGTTGCTCTAATTTTGTGCACTTTTTTCACCAACACTTCTGTGTTTCTGAGGATATTTTGTACAGGGTATGTGTTACGGCAGAGAAATACAGCCTAAAGTGTACAGCCGCCTCTCCTGATTATGGAAATACCCCACATGCCTAGTTTTTTTGTGGTTTTCTGGACATTACAGGGCATAAGTTGTAACGTGCCGGCAAACTGGATCACGGTGTGTGCTAAGCCAATGCTATCTATGAAGCAGCTTAGCAGTCCCCCAGGAGAACATGTTCCCATAAAAGTACACATTTTTGTAAAGCGGTCAACCAGAGTATTTCACCAGTAGCATTTGGACCATTTTCATGCAACCATTTGGCCACCAATCACTGCCAAAGTCAGCCGTTGCTCTAATTTCATGCACTTTTTTCACCAACACTTCTGTGTTGCTGAGGATTTTTGGCACAGGGTATGTGTTACGGCAGAGAAATCCAGCCTAAAGTGTACAGCCGCCTCTCCTGATTACGGAAATACCCCACATGCCTAGTTTTTTGTGGTTTTCTGGACATTACAGGGCACCCACCAACTAAACCCAAATTTTTTTTAATTTTTATTTTCTTCAAGTTTTTTTTTTTAGTTTTTTTTTTTGAAGATCGTGGGGAGTAAAGAGTTAATTTAGGGTTAGGGTTAGGGTAATGTACTGTTTTGTTTTTTTTTTCTGCACGATGCTCTGTCTCGCTCTCTCTCTCTCTCTCAGATGGAGGAGAGAGGCAGAGCATCTGCAGTAACGGTCACACGATCGCTGTGATTACTCATCACAGCGATCGTGTGACATTGCTGCCGGATGTGTGGCCCTGGGGGACTTCCCCGGGTGTGGGGCAGTCCCCCAGGGCTAATAACATACCGGAGGGAATGCCCGATCGCACGATCGGGCATAGATCTGTAACAGTTTAGTGCCGGTAACTGTTACAGCTCCCTATTCTGAGCTATCGGGTAGCCCAGCAGGGTCTAGACAGACCCTGCAGGGGATACCCTGCACTCCTGAGTAGTGAAAGCCAGATCGGGCATTTCCAACCTCATCGGAGCGAAAGGGTAGCCCAGCAGGGTCTAGACAGACCCTGCAGGGGATACCCTGTCCTCCTGTGAACTTCCAGGTCACGTCAGTAGTGACGTGACCTGGAAGGGAAAGCCTGATCGCGCGATCAGGTATTTCCAACTATAACAGTTTACCGGCATTCATGCCAGTAACTGTTACAGCTCCCTCATCGGAGGGATCGGGTAGCCCAGCAGGGTCTAGACAGACCCTGCAGGGATACCCTGTCCTCCCATGAGCTACCAGGTCACCTCAGTAGTGGTGTGACCCGGAAGGGAAAGCGCGATCGCGCATTTCCAGCTGTAACAGTTAACCGGCATTCGTGCCGGAAACTGTTACAGCTCCTCATCTGAGTGATCGAGTAGCCCAGCAGGGTCTAGACAGACCCTGCTGGGCTACCCGATCCTCCCGCGCGATCGAGCATTTCTATCTGTAACAGCTTTCCGGCTTTGCGCCGGAAGCTGTTACAGGAGATCGGGCAGCAGAAAGCCAGCGATGCTGGCTTCTGCTGCCAGGGGGGAGTCCAGGCTGTCAAACGACAGCCTGGTCTCCCGTGCAGCGGCAGGGATGTGTCCCTGACGCTGCACAAAGGGCTAGACGTACCGGTACGTCCATAGGGGTTTCTTGGTGAGCGTTTTTTGGACGTCCCGGTACGTCTATAGGGGATTGAAGGGGTTAAAACCCAAGGGCAGAGTATAGATCTGATACTGTTCTAACTTCAACGTGTGAGAAAAAGGGATTTAGGGGTGATGATTTCAGAGGATTTCCCATGTACTAATTCTACTATCAGCCTTTGTCAAAGTTTTGTGGTAGTAATTTTTTATATGTTGTTTTTTTCACACCATTTCAAATGGTGGTATTTTAACTCTTTATTGTACAAATTCTATCACCAGCCTTTGTCAAAGTCTTGTGGTAGTAAGGACCAGGTACAGAGCCACAGCAATAGGCTGTACACACTGCAATGCAAAGGCCCTGACTGAAAGGCACTGCCTTCATTTGTCGTGGCATACTTTCTACAAGGTGCTAGAAACATTCCTCAGAGATTTTGATCCATATGGACATGATGGCATCACGCAGATGTGGCAGATTTGTCGGCTGCACGTCCATGATGCATCACCCATTTCACCACATCCCAAAGGTGCTCTATTGGATTAAGATCTGGTGACTTTGGAGGTCATTGGAGTACAGTGAACTCATTGTCATGCTCAAGAAACCAGTTTGAGATGATGTGAGCTTTGTGACATGGTGCATTATCCTGCTGGAAGTAGCCATCAGAGGATGGGTACACTTTGGTCATAAAGGGATGGACATGGTCAGCAACAATACTCAGGTAGGCTGTCACGTTTAAACAATTTCCACACCATTACACCACCACCAGCTTGAACCGTTATTACAAGGCAGGATGGATTATGCCAAATTCTGACCCTGCCATCTGAATGTTGCAGCTGGAATTGATACTCATCAGACCAGACACACGTTCTTCGAGTGCTCCATTGTCCAAATTTGGTGAGCCTGTGCGAATTGTAGCCTCAGTTTCCTGTTTTTAGCAGACAGGAGTGGCAGCCTGTGTGGTCTTCTGCTGCTGTAGCCCATCTGCTGCAAGGTTCGACGTGTTGTGCATTTATAGATGGTATTCTGCATACCTTGGTTGTAAAAAGTGGTTATTTGAGTTACTGTTGCCTTTCTGTCATCTCGAACAAGTCTGCCCAATCTCCTCTGAGCTCTGATGTCAACAAGGCGTTCTCATCCACACAACTGTCGTTCACTGGATATTTTCTCTTTTTCGGACCATTCTCTCTAAACCCTACAGATGGTTGTGCATCAAAATCCCAGTAGATCAGCAGTTTCTGAAATACTCAGACCAGCTAGTCTGGCACCAACAACCCTACCACGTTCAAAGTCAATTAAATCCCCTTTGTTCCCCATTCTGATTCTCGGTTTGAACTTTAGGAATTGAACATGTGTACATAATAAAGAGGCCAGTGAGTGTAGATATCAGCTTACTGATATGCAAGAAAGTACACTAAATCTATCCCTTGCTTGCCTTAAAAGAAAGAAAACAGATGTTAACCATACTGGAAGTAATAAAGGTTAGAGCTAGAATGGAAGGAATGGAAGCTTAAACTTCATCTCATAAATTCTTCACCTCCACCTCCTTCATCCAGCATTTCAAGGGGATTCAGGGTACCTTGCTTCAAAAGTTCATCAAGGAAGCAGTCTGGCCCACCATTGTACTGCTGGTTGATGCTTTATAAAGGCAGGGCTTCACCAGGTAACAAGGTACAGCTGCTCTCAGTAATTAGACCTGGATGCTACAGAGAGGGAAGGGTGGCCACTGGTGGTTGCAGGAAAACCACCATATGCTACTCTGCCCTCCCCACATATGCCACTATGCCCTCTCCACATATCCCACTCCGCCCTCCCTGCATATGCCACATACCCCCAGATATGCCACTCCACCCTCCCAATATATGCCTTATACCCCCTGATATGCCTTATGTCCCCAGGTATGCCACTCTGCCCCCAGATATGCCTTATATCTGGTATATATGGTATATGCCATAGTACCCTCTGATATGCTTTATACCCCAGATATGCCACTCAGCCCCCCAAATATGCCACTCAGCCCACCCAAATATGCCTTATATCCCATATGCCACTGTACCCCCTGATATGCCTTATAACCCCCTATATGCCACTCTGCCCCCCCAGATATGCCTTATACGTCCAGATATGCCCCTGTGCCCCTTCATATGCCTTATAACCCCCTGATATGCCACTCTGCCCCATTGATATGCCTTATACCCTCTATATGCCACTGTGCCCTTGATATGCCCCCCCAGACTTACCCCCCGTGCTCCAGATTCCTCAGTGTTTAGTAGGGGCAACCGGTGAACATCTGCGTGATGCTCCTAGACAAACCTCTGCATCTGGCCGGCACTTTTGCTGGAGCTTCTATGACTGAGCAGTGGAAGGTCATGTGACACCGGCGCTCCATCATAGAAGCCCCAGTGGAAGTGCCGGCAGTAGCGGAGGATGTCTGCGCAGATGCCCACTGGCTGCCAGAGAGAATGATCCGTGCCCCCTGCAGCGCTGCGGTGGATCCTCTTCTCTGGCAGCCGGCGAACGTTGCGCAATGCGCGCAGACCACCCCCGGCTGTGAAAGAGGAGGATCCGGTCCCCTAGAGCGATGTGGGGATCTGGATCTTAGTGTTACTATACGACCTCTATTTGAGGTCGGATAATAAAACGAGGGGTATTTTTCAGAGCATTTGCTCTGAAAAAAACCTCATCTTATAATTGAGAAAATCGATTCAACTAATCAATAATGAAATTCGTTGACAACGATTTTCATTATACATTATTATCGATTTTATTGTTTTATGTTGTTAGTTTGTTAGTCGCAAAGAACCTAATACACCAGTTCTCTTCATCTCTGTGGCTACTTCTCGAAACGTTTCACTCCGGCTAAGAGGAATTACAACGTAGGCAACAGGGAGCTGATAGCGGTCATCGTCTCTTTGGAGGAGTGGCGTCACCTGCTTGAAGGGGTGCAGCTTCCCACACTCATCCTAGCCGAGCATAAGAATTTGCAATACATTTAATGCACTAAATACCTTAATCCTTCACCAGGCCAGATAGGCTCTTTTTCTTTTCCGATTTCCCTTCATTCTGACCTATCGACCAAGGACCAAGAACGTTGAGACGGACGCCCTCTCTCACATGTATGCAATACCAAAGGAGGAGAAGAACCGTGCCCTGGAATGTATCATTCCTTCTGCCAAGGTAATAGCTGTGCAACTGCTCTGTATAACACCCCTAATAAGCGCTACGTAAATTGTAAGTTGTTGGCGCTATATAAATAAAAGATAATAATAATAATCAAATGCACCACCAGTATGCAGGCAGGAGCCCCTTCATCATGACCTCCAGGCAAACAGTGCGTACTGACAGATCTGAGACACTACTATCTGACCACAGGAGGAACTTTTTACTGGTGGATCCTGTCATATAACAGGAAGTATGAAGCAAACTCTGCCATCACTGATACCCATAATGTAATATGTCTGTGACTCTGCAAATTCACAAGAGAGGGGTACCATACACCAAGTGGGCCCCTATCAGGACTCTTACATTACCCAGCACTGTATTCGTACTGTGCAGTGCAGACACATATATAAATTACACTGCAGCCAGTAAGCAGCAATTGGAGACCCCTTGCCAACTGGGGCAAATGCAGCAAAAACAAACACCTGTAGTATAGTGATCTCGTTCCCAATGGGTGCTGAAGCGTATGGGATCCGGTGCAAAGTACAAAGGATCACAGGTAGCCAGCTGCCACCAAGGAAAAAGCTTCTAGCCTGTGTTTCCATTCCGTGCCTGTCTATGTGCCCCTCGTTTTGATTTTATGGTCTATGGACTCGAATACATTTTGATACATTGTACAATGGATGCTTCCTCTCTATGTCCAATATTTGCACCAAGAACAGATATCCAGGAGGGGGTTGTATGTGTGGCGTTTTACTCTTCATCAGGTCAGGATTTACAGGACAGAAACCTCTATGGCCAGTATTTACATCATGAACTGATATCCAGTTTCGTCCAGAAGTCAGGGAGCCGTCAAACATCTAGTTTTAGCTGATGTTTCTTGAGGAGAAGGCATTAGCGGCTGATATTCTGACATCGACCAATAATAAGCAAGAGGTTCAGTGATTGGAGTAGTGGAAGAAGCCAACTTTAGTGGATATACCCATTTGTGGTCCCGAGATCCATAACTGTGCCATTTTTAATCTGGTCCTGCTTTTCAGTATATATCTGTGTAACACAGATCACTTCACAGTTGGATTAAGCAATATGCATTTAAAATTGGATTGTGCTGCTCTATACTCTATGTACATCACAGCTTTCTTCTCAATCAGGCCCGGACTGGGACAAAAAAAAAAGGCCCGGGCATTTAAGCCTGAGCAGCCCATTTTTATTTATTTATTTATTGTTAAAGCCCACCCTTCATGTACCACCTTTGCATTTACTCACTAATTCACACAAATCATTAACACATTCATTAATGCAGTCTCACAAATCATTCAAGCAATTCATCCACACATGAATTCATTAATTGTCATACGCATTCACACAGTTCATCCACACATTTATTCATTCATTCTCATTCACACTACCCCCTCTCCCCATCTTATCTGCCCCTTCTATGTTCCCCCTTTTCACTATGTACCCCCTTCCCCACTTCAATATGTACCCCCTCTCACTATCTATCCCCTCTCCCCATTTCTCACTATCAAACCCTCCTCTGCCCCTTCTCACTGCACCCCCCTCCCTCACCCAACTTACCTTGTTGCCAGAGCAAGCAGCAACTGCGACCGGGCCTGCGGGAGGGTCGAATTGACTTAGGGGCTGATGGAGCTGCAGCTCCAGGCCCCTACCGGACTGACTGGGCCTATGCGGCCTCTACGGCCGCATTAACGCATGGCCCATTAAGCCCGCCGCAACTGCGAGCGGGTCCGCCACTCTAAGGGGCCGGGAAGACCCCACTAGGGCCGGCCTTAGGGGTCTGCGGCCGCACAGACTTAAATTAAAACATCGGGGGGGTTTTTTACTTTATTTAACATCCTCCATGTTAAATAAAGTTAACAAAAACTTTATTTAACATGGAGGATGTTAAATAAAGTAAAAAAAAAACAACAAAAACCCACCCCGATGTTTTAATTTAAACCCTGTGCGGCCGCACACCCCTAAGGCCGGCCCTGGTGGGGGCTTCCCGGCCCCTTAGAGTGGCGGACCCGGACCCGCTCGCAGTTGTGGCGGGCTTAAGGGGCAGGTGCCCCTTATGCCCTGCGTTAATGCGGCCGTAGAGGCCGCATAGGCCCAGTCAGTCCGGTCCTGACTGGGTCTATTTTAAGGTAGGGGCCTGGAGCTGCAGCTCCATCAGCCCCTAAGTCTATCCGGCCCTGCCGCGGCCCGGCCCACCGGGCAAATGCCCGGTGTGCCCGATGGCCAGTCCGGGCCTGTTCTCAATCATGCATACTTTTCGTGGGCAGACTCTGCTTTGTTACACAAATAAAGTGCTTTAAACTTGTGTATGTGTGTGTTGCTTGGCTTTACCAAGGGGGAGTAGTACTGGATATGTGACGCCACCTGCAGAAGAGCCCTGAAGGGTCCTAAAACGAGCAGCAGAGGGGAATAAATAATTCCAATCCAAATTTTTCCTACTGCTATTGCAAGATTATTTTCCATACCAACGAAAGGTTGGGGACAAGTGTCTTAATCTTTTGGCTGTTACTTCATAGGAGAAAGAGAGTGTCATATTGTCACAGTCACAAACAAATGGCAATATACAATTTCCGTTCAGCATTATAGTTCTCAAAAACAGTTGTCAGGCTTCTCCACATTAGATAAAGAAGGACTGACAGGAGAGGCAATTGCCCCCTGAATTTAAGATTTCAAGGTTTTTTTGGCTGTTAATTGAAATTCCATATAATCCTGCCATCAGCAACAGATTTACTCTTCCCGCTGCCCTAGGCCCCTTTTTTTTAGTGTTAGTGTCTGCACCACATTAAAAGATGTGCTATGGCTTTAAGACACGCTGCACCAAGATATGATATCATATACCCATACTCCAAGTCAAAGATCTCCACTGTAACCAGTCCACTGAGTAGCAGGACACCAAGGGGCTTGATTGCCCAAAAAAGTGATCTGCCCCTTAGTTTGGTATCAGGGAGACTGTCACCCTCTGGACCTCCAAAACCTAGCCCTAGCTAGCTTACGCCAAGATAAGTCACTGGCTGCCATGATACCCACAACATTGTAGAGGAATCAAATAAAGCAATTGACACATTTTGTTTTACAAAATTATTACAAACCATTATCAATATAAAGCACATTTAAAATTCAATGGAAATCTTACATGACAGTGAAAGCATAGTTTGCTTGCAATCTGTATGCAGGATACAAGATGTAGAAGGAAATTATCACACAGACTGCCTTTCATTAAACTCCATGACTTAGCCTGCAATGTTTCTGGGATCCTCTTGGCTTCCATACATGACGTATGAAGTTTTTCTATGTACAAAATCATGAACCTGAAAAATATAAAAATCTAGGTCAGGGTTGCCCAGCTGGTAGGCTGTTCTTTGAACAACCCTTCTATGAGAAATCTAAGCTTTATGTTGGATTGCTCTATAGAATCCTCCATTTAAAATTCTAAAGATAACAAAAACAGTTTTATCAAAGACAGACAGCATCTAAGAAAAATACATATTGAAGTATTTTGGTTACTTAACCTATTAAGCTAAAGCTGTGTTTTTCTATTTTTACACTCAATGACCCAATCAAAATATCTTAAGAAATAAGGAACCACTACTACTCCTGGACAGCTGTTCTATTAAGTTTATTCTGTGACAATATGGATACCTGGAGCGGCCTCTCCCCCAGGATGCATCGTCCAGAAGGGAGCGTTGCTGAGACCGGGGTCAAGTCAGTGACTATATCTCCCCCAGGATGCTGGTCTCAGTAGGAGAAACTTCTGGAGCGAGGCTGAAGGGTCAGTAGTCGGTAGCAGGTTTTACCTGAGCTGGGGTAGACACTGGATAGGGAGGCAAGTATTGATCCCTCTACCTCCAAGCATTGCCTTTACAGAGGCTGCCAAGTTTTAAGCTCAATGCTGACAGATCTGAAGACTCTGCCGCAAACCTCCCCAGAAATGGACACACACCAAACTCTTGGGGAAGACTTCGCTTTTTATTGCAAGGCAGACAAGGTTATGTAGGAAAACAAGAAGTGGGTAAAACACTACAAACAACCAAGTACGTTGTATACAAAAGAAAAGTTAACATAAGGAAATTAACTCAGGCATTTAATTAATGAACAATAGTTCACACCACAACAAAGGATCAATAACATCACCTCAAGATAATGGCAGTGCAGACAGGAAACAGCACCAATAAACATAAAGGGATTATACAAGGAAGGAACTTTTAAACACATGAATTACATCCTGGGATACAATAGTTCACACCACACCACAACAAAGGGTCAATAACATCACCTCAAGATAATGGCAGTGAAGACAGGAAGCAGCACCCATAAACATAAAGGGATTATACAAAGAAGGAACATCAGTTTGAAAATACAAAATACACAGAGGGGCTCTCCACTTTGTCTTTGAATTTGTTTTCCAAGGTTCTCAGCAAAGCCTGTGCACAAGGACACTGCCACAACAATCTCTGCTAAGATGCACTGTGGGCATTGTCTGAATCTGCACAGCCCACTAGCATCCAAGAATGTCCTTAGGGGGAGGCCTCCCTTAATGGCCATACATGCTATGTCTGTGTCTATTGGTTAGCCTGCTCGATGCTTCAATAGTAACATAGTAACATAGTAACATAGTTCATAAGGTTGAAAAAAGACCAAAGTCCATCAAGTTCAACCTATATACATATTGTGTCCCTACTGTGTTGATCCAGAGGAAGGCAAAAAAACCCTTATGAAGCAGATGCCAATTGCCCCATACCAGGGGGAAAATTCCTTCCCGACTCCAAATATGGCAATCAGAATAAATCCCTGGATCAACGTTCTGTCCCTATTAATCTAATATCCATAACTTGTAATATTATTGCTTTCAAGAAACACGTCCAGGCTCCTTTTGAACTCTTTTATTGAGTTTGCCATAACCACTTCCTCTGGCAGAGAGTTCCATAATCTCACCGCTCTTACTGTAAAGAACCCCCGTCTGTGCTGGTGTAGAAACCTTCTTTCCTCCAACCGTAGAGGATGTCCCCTTGTTATAGATACAGTCCTGGGTATAAATAGGTCCTGGGAGTGATCTCTGTACTGTCCCCTTATATATTTATACATAGTTATTAAATCCCCCCTAAGCCGTCTTTTTTCCAAACTAAATAACCCTAATTCTGATAATCTTTCTGGGTACTGTAGTCCTCCCATTCCCCTTATTACTCTGGTTGCCCGTCTTTGAACCCTCTCCAGCTCCACTATATCTTTCTTGTACACTGGTGCCCAGTACTGTACACAGTATTCCATTTGTGGTCTGACTAGTGACTTGTACAGTGGTAGAATTATTTCCTTGTCGTGGGCATCTATGCCCCTTTTGATGCACCCCATGATTTTATTTGCCTTAGCAGCAGCTGCCTGACACTGGTCGCTACAGGTAAATTTACTGTTAACTAAAACTCCTAAGTACTTTTCCATGTCAGTCGTCCCCAGTGTTTTCCCATTTAATACATATTCCCAGCCTGGATTTTTCTTCCCCATGTACATAACCTTACATTTATCTGTGTTGAACCTCATCTGCCACATCCCAGCCCAAGCCTCCAACCTATGCAGATCCATTTGTAATCGTGCACTGTCCTCTATTGTGTTAACCACGTTACAGAGCTTAGTATCGTCTGCAAAGATTGATACTTTACTATACAATCCCTCTACAAGGTCATTAATAAATATATTAAAAAGAATAGGACCCAAAACTGACCCCTGTGGTACCCCACTAGCAACAGTAACCCACTCAGAATATGTACCATTAATAACCACCCTCTGTTTCCTATCACTGAGCCAGTTACTTACCCACATACACACATTCTCCCCCAGCCCAAGCATTCTCATTTTATGTACCAGCCTTTTATGTGGCACCGTATCAAATGCTTTGGAAAAATCAAGATATACTACATCCAGCGATTCACCCCGATCCAGTCTTGAGCTCACCTCCTCATAAAAGCTGATCAGGTTAGTTTGACAGGACCGATCCCTTGTAAACCCATGCTGATATGGAGTCATACACTTATTTTCATTGAGATACTCCAAAATAGCATCTCTTAGGAAACCCTCAAACAGTTTACACACAACAGAAGTTAAACTAACAGGCCTATAATTCCCCGGGTCACTTTTTGTCCCCTTTTTGAATATTGGCACAACATTTGCTATGCGCCAGTCCTGGGGAACAGACACGGTCACTATAGAGTCCTTGAATATTAGAAATAGGGGTCTGTCTATTACATTACTTAACTCCCTTAGAACGCGGGGGTGAATGCCATCTGGACCTGGTGATTTGTCTATTTTGATTTTTTTTAGGCGGCACTGCACTTCTTCCTGGGTTAGACAGGCGACATGTACTGGGGCAGTTATCTCATCCTGCTGTATATTACCTGGCATTTCATTTTCCTCTGTGAATACAGCAGAGAAGAATATATTTAATAGATTAGCTTTTTCCTGATCCCCGTCTATAACTTCTCCCTCATTACTTTTTAAGGGGCCAACGCTTTCATTTTTAACCTTTTTACTATTTATATAGTTAAAGAACATTTTGGGGTTTGTCTTACTCTCTTTGGCAATGAATCTTTCTGTCTCCACTTTTGCTGCTTTTATCTGATTTTTACATATTTTATTTTTTTCCCGATAGCTTTTTAGTGCTTCCTCACTGCCTTCCTGTTTTAGTAGCCTAAATGCCTTTTTTTGCCATTTATTACCCCCTTTACATTTTTATTTATCCACATTGGTTTTCTCTTGTTCCTGACTCTTTTATTCCCATACGGTATGTACCTTTCACAGTGAGAATTTAAGATATCCTTAAAAATCTCCCATTGAGTGTCTCTGCTGTGGCATCGGGGAGCCCTTGAATCTGTTCCATTGTGTCCTGGCTTATAGATTACCCAAGGGGAAGCTAAGTCCATTTTAACTCCCTCCATTTGGTGTTTTTTTCACAAACTTGGTAAAAGCAGGGTTGCTCCTTATTTGTCCTATTTCAGGCTTCTCCAGATGAGTAGCAAGTAAAACCCAGACATGAAGTTTGGAGCCCCAGATGAAGGCAAAAACTGTCCCGGTAATTGCTCGACTTACTGTTGCAAAGGGGTGCCATGCCTGAGCCATATACTGCAGCATGGAAAAAAACTCATTGCACAGGACCAGAACTTTCAAGAGCAGATATTGCTGCCAACCTGGTGTTCTTTGAAGAGGAACCTGTAGATCTTCCCTTTTCGCTGGTCTTGCAGAAGCCATAGCTTTCTTCCTAAGGCTGGGGTCAGAGTCTTCTTGTGTCTTTTGCCTTTGTGGCTGCAGAAGATTCTTGAAGATTGGGAAGTTCTCTGAATTCTTCAGTGTCTTTCTGCATCTCGGCTAGTTATAATAGCTCAAGCTACCATTAAAATGGCATTTGTTGCCATGAAGCGATCTTCGCTCATGGACAGCTGTTTCGGTTTTAACTCTTTTTATTGCAAAGTTATTTTCACAGGTACATTGACTACTCCATTCCATTGTCGGGTTAGAGCCAAAAAAATGGCGCTTGGAGGGATTGAGACCAAGCCCGGACCCTGACGAGCCTACCCTGTAAAGCCCTGCAAACTTCTGTAGAAACCCATGAACAGTATGGGCAACTCAACCCTCCTTACAAACACTCCAAAAGGAAAGAGAAATGGTTTATACAAAAGCTGAAAAGCGGCTGGATGGACTGAACAGCCATTAGTGCTGGAAAACTAACACGAAAACCGTGCCGTACATATATACCTCAATGATATAAGTGTTCATCTGCTTAAAAGAGTAATTACTCAGCCACGAATCTACTAAGAACTGTGTTAGCCACAAATCTACTAAGAACTGTGTTAGCCGACTCCCTGCATGGTGGATAAATTAAAAGGAAAAAGACATATCTAATTACAGCGAGAGTACTGAAAGAGAGAGAATCTTGGCAGATGGAAGTATTTATTACTCATTACACCTTGTTGAAGCTCTGACTTATGCTGCCCTGTTAAGAATCCTACCTGTGAGCAGAGCCAGCTTACAGGATGGGGTAATAAAAACAGACAATAGAATGACGATATACCAAGAGTCTGGCAAGATGATTTAATAGATCGCACAGAAACCCCTGATGGCAGAGAAGGGAAACAGGAGGAAGGTGCATAAGAAAAGAGCACCACGGCATACCCCAGAAATAAAGTGTATGGTATACGTGCAACTATCACTTTAACTGGAGAAATTATTCCCTACTAACAAAGGTGAAAACGGTGGTGGCTCATTAAATAGCCAAAGAGTCCTGGCTGAAACCTAATAAGGCTGAAATAAAAGGGGTGATATAGAGTTAGAAAAACCTAAAGGATATAATCAGGCCCGGACTGGTGGGCCGGGCCGGATTGACTTAGGGGCTGATGGAGCTGCAGTTCCAGGCCCCTACCTTAAAATAGGCCCAGTCAGGACCTAACTGACTGGGCCTATGCGCCTCTATGGCCGCATTAACGCAGGGCATAAGGGGCACCTGCCCCTTAAGCCCGCCGCAACTGCGACCGGGTACGCCACTCTAAGGGGTCGGGAAGCCCCCACCAGGGCCGGCTTTATGGGTGTGCGGCCGCACAGGGTTTAAATTAAAACATCGGGGTTTTTACTTTATTTAACATCCTCCATGTTAAATAAAGTTTTTGTTAACTTTATTTAACATGGAGGATGTTAAATAAAGTTAACCCCCCCCCCGATGTTTTAATGTAAGCCCTGTGCGGCCGCAGACCCCTAAGGCCGGCCCTGGTGGGGGCTTCCCGGCCCCTTAAAGTGGCGGACCCGGTCGCAGTTGCGGCGGGCTTAAGGGGCAGGTGCCCCTTATGCCCTGCGTTAATGCGGCCGTAGAGGCCGCATAGGCCCAGTCAGTCCGGTCCTGCCGCAGGCCGGTCAGGTCGCAGTTGCTGCTTGCTCCGGCAACAAGGTAAGTAGGGTGAGGGAGGGGGGTGCAGTGAGAAGGGGCAGAGGGGGGTTAGATAGTGAGAAATGGGGAGAGGGGATAGATAGTGAGAGGGGGTACATAGTGAAAAGGGGGAACAGTGAGAAGGGGCAGATAAGATGGGGAGAGGGGGTAGTGTGAATGCGTATGAGAATGAATGAATGAATAAATGTATGGATGAATTGTATGAATGCGTATTACAATTAATGAATTCATGTGTGGATGAATTGCTTGAATGATTTGTGAGACTGCATTAATGAATGTGTTAATGATTTGCCTGTTCTCCCGGCTCTGTTGGTCGCTCGTACAGACTTTTAGGCTCCTGGTGCTGTAACTTACCCGGCACATCCCACTGGTCTCCCTGTTCTATCAGTTAAATGTCCGTACGAATGACTTTATTGGTCGCTCGTACGGACATTTAACTGATAGAACAGGGAGACCAGTGGGATGTGCCGGGTAAGTTACAGCACCAGGAGCCTAAAAGTCTGTACGAGCGACCAACAGAGTCGCTCGTACAGACTTTTAAAATCCCAATGCTGCAACTTACCCGGCAGATCCCACTGGTCTCCCTGTTCTATCAGTTAATAAACGCTAGAACAGGGAGACCAGTGGGATCTGCCGGACAAGTTACGGCACCAGGAGTTTAGCAGTCTGTATGAGCGACCCTATTGGTCGCCAGCCCCCTGCTGATGACCAATAGAGTTGCTCATACGGACATTTAAACTCCTGGCGCCAGAGCGGCTTTAACCCCGTATTAACCCCTTAACCGGGGAAAATGAAGAAAAAACCAAACACGAAGAATGTCCACGAATATTCGCCCGAAGAGAAGACAGGACCAGGCGAATATTCGCGGAATACGAAGTTTCCCCCCCCCATAGACGAGCACGAAGACGAACACGAAGAGCCCCCTGGTTCCCAAGTCTAATTAAAACGCCCCTATACACTCAGTAGCAGTTGATATAGAATACTTGGATTTAACAAGGTGGTCAGACAATGGGATCTGTAGGATAGAAAATCTGACACATGAAAATAAGATCAAACCATTCCCAGATCTAAGCAAAGAATTCCAGCTGCCAAGTAGCGAACTTTTTGCCTACCTGAGGGTAAAACACTTCATGCAATTGCAATTGCCTCTTCCTTCAACAATAGTAGCAGAGACTCTGGGCAAAGTAATAGCTGCAAGAACAACGACACATATGGTCTCAAGAGTTGCGCTAGTTTTGTCTTGCTTGTATAAATTATGGTATTAACAGTATAAAAACGCGCATTAGCTAGTGTGCACCCTGCGGGTAGATCATTTTTTAAATAGTGAGAACAGCAGGGGCCCAAGGATGGATCATTGAATCACTTTACACTTGATTGGAAAATGAAAAAGCCTCAGCAACCCACACGTATTAAATTCTGTCACATAGGAAGGAGCCAAACCAGTCGAGCAAACGGTTATTTACAACGGAGCTGTTACGCACTGGATTCCACGTAGGAGTTCTGTCACATAGGAAGGAGCGAAACCAGTCAAGTGACCAGTCATTTACAACAGAGCTGTTATGCACCTCCATGTAGGAGAAGGAGACCTCCATCCAACTCCCATCAGTCACAGCCTCAATTGCATGTTCCGTTTTTGGTTTCCTGTAACGGTCCAGCAGTCAGAATTCGACGCAGCGACTCACCGGAGTACCCGCTACCCGCGGGTACGGGTTCCATCGCCGCAACATTCATCTTCTCGTCTTCCTCCGGCGTGTGTTGCTAGGGGCGTGCACGCACCCTCTATCTTAACTTTATTGTTCCCATTCTGGGAACACAGAGTGCACGCTCGGATGCTGTCCCGCCCCGAGAGGCGGGGTGTGGCCGAGCGGCAAGTTTAAAAACGAGCACTGATCCTTTTGCGACTAAACGGCTCCTGCACCTGTGTACCGATTTTTGGCTTCTCCTTGACTACGTTTTTGGGACTGATTATCTAAATACCGTGCCTGTTTCTCCTGCATACTGGTCTCCGCTCCACTTCTGTCGCTGCTGTCCAGTATTCCTGATATAATAACTGAGCCTGATGGAGTCCGCAGGAGTATCAGATGCTATCACCAAACCCTTCAGGAACTACAGACCAACCAGAACCATGTGAGACAGCAGATTCACCAAATTCAGCTGCAAATTCAACAAAATCCTGTTCCAGCTCAAGTTAATCCTGCTCCAGTTCCCGAGGGGACCTCCGCTCCTGAACGCTTCACAGGTGACCGCACTAAATATCGTGCTTTTATCACCTCCTGCCAGATTCTGTTTACACTTAAACCCAGAACTTTTCCTACTGTTTACATTTGGGTCCATACCGTATTGCTCTCCTGTCTGATGAACCACAAGCATGGGCCCACAATCTCATCCACTCCGGCAGCCCTCTCCTGGATTCATGGCCATCATTTCGTCAAGCCTTTGATGCTCTTTATGATGATACGTACCTCCTCTGCTACTACCTCCTTGAGAACACTTAAACAAGGGAAACGACAGGTTGAAGAATACATCACAGATTTCAGGTGTTTGGCTCTTGACTCTTCCTGGAATGAGGCAGCCCTTCATGATCAGTTCCGTTGGGGACTTTCGGAAGCTGTGAAGGATGAACTGGCTCGCACCACCACTCCCGCTGGCTTGGAAGATCTTATCACCTTGGCCACTCACATTGATCGCCGACTCCGTGAGAGACGTAAGGAACAGTTGTCCACCTCTCCCTCCTGGACTCCGGCCAGATCCTCGTCAACTTCCCTGCCGTCTCTACCTCAGGAAGAACCAATGCAGATTGGGATTGTTCGAGGGCCCTTAACCGCAGCAGAAAAAGAGCGTCGTCGTTCCCTAGGACTTTGTCTCTATTGCGGCAAAGCTGGCCACGCTTTCCAGGACTGTAGAGCCCGACCCCGCTCCAACAAGGGTAAGCGACCTTTAGCACACCTGCACATTCGCTCTGATCCTGTTACAAGTACCCCTTCTCACCTATCCCTCTCTGTGTCTTTACAGTGGAGGAAGGGCTTCGCTAACCTCTCTGCAATGATTGACTCCGTGTAACACTCCGACAAGAGACGGGTCCCGTTTGCAGAATGGTGAGCAATCAGGATGAGTAGTTGTAGGAGGAATAGTGGGACAACAGCAAGAAAAGTTCAAATAGCATAAACAGGTCACAGTCCAAAGTCGAGGCAGGCAGCAAACAGGCAAAGTCCAAAAAGCAATCCAAAGTCAATCCAGGCGGCGATCAGAGAGTAGTCAGGAACAAAGCAGGAGTCAGGAAACCAGTAAATCAGAATATAACACACTGAGACAGTGATAACGTTTGTACCACACAAGGGCTCAGATTAGAGTGAGCAGGGGGTTTAAATTTGGTGCCAAACAGCTGCAGCAAATAATCATCCAATTAGATAAATAGCTAGAGGACCCGCCCCCTAGCGTGACGTATGCTGTTGCCGGGTATGGGATTCCCGGCCGCCATGACAGTGTGCACGTGTGCGCACTTCCAGCTCACCGAGGACGAGCGAAGAACCCCTCCAGGACCCCCGCCGCAGACCCCCGGCAGGAGAGAGCGACGCCACGACGGCCGAGGATGGCGAAGATGGTGATCCCCGGCGGAGAGCAGCGCTGGAGGACACGACGGAGGACGCCCCCACCCGAGGGAGCGGGACGGACGCGCGGCAGCAGCGGGGCCCCCCGGACAGACTCGCCGGCGAAAGGTGACACTCCGGAGCAAGTGGCAACTTCATTGATCAAAAATATGTTCAGTCCCTCTCTATTCCTACACATCGCAAGAGACACCCTATTTCCATCCTGCTCGTGGACGGTAGTCCTCTGAAGACTGGCCCTATCATCCAACAGACCTGCACCCTGCACCTTAAGATTGGCGACAAGCATGTGGAGACTCTCCGCTTTGACGTTGTTCCATCTCCTATTTCTCCTCTTATTCTCGGTCTCCCATGGATTTTTCGATTCACTTCACATCATTGTAACCAGAACTGTTTACGGCGTACTACGGTCTGTCTCACCCAGTCCACTACCGGTTTACCCGACCAATACAGACAGTACGCGGACGTCTTTGAAAAGAAGGCCGCTGAGGAACTTCCACCTTCTAGGCCGTATGATTGTCCTATTGAACTTTATCCTGGGGCACCCATTCCGTTCGGCAGAATCTACCCATTGTCTGAACCTGAATTGACTACCTTAAAGGAATAAGCTGATGACAATCTCGCTAGAGGCTTCATTCGTCACTCCACATCTCCAGCCGGTGCAGGCATATTCGTACACAAAAAAGGCGGAGGCTTACGACCCTGCATTGATTATAGAGAACTTAACAACATTACTGTAAAAAATAGATATCCCCTTCCGTTGATCCCTGAACTACTCGAGCATGCTCGTTCTGCGAATTACTTCACCAAGATCGATTTACGAGGAGCTTATAACCTAGTGAGGATCCGCAAAGGAGATGAATGGAAGACAGCGTTCCGATGTCGCTACGGTTATTATGAGTACATCGTAATGCCATTTGGGCTGTGCAACGCCTCCGCCACATTCCAACATTTTATTAACAACGTCTTCCGCGACATCTTGGATCACTTTGTCATAGTGTATCTGGACGATATTTTAATCTTTTCTCCATCTCTAGAGCTTCATCGATCACGTTAACCAAGTACTCGCTAGATTACGAACTCATGGACTGTATGCGAAACTTGAAAAGTGTATGTTCGAGGTCCAAAGCATCGAGTTTTGGGGGTATATTTTGTCTCCTACTAGCAACTAACATCCAGATGGATCCCAAAAAGGTGGAGGCGATTCTTAATTGGCCGCCACCCATTGACCGGAAAGGGGTGCAACGATTCATTGGCTTCGCTAATTATTATCTTAAGTTTATGAGAGACTTTTCAAAGCACATACAGCCTCTCTCAGCTCTCACATATACAAGCAACAAGTTCGTCTGGACAGAGGGTGCTCAACAGACTTTCCAATTTCTAAAGGACAAATTAGTTTCTGCTCCTATCCTCCAGTTACCTAATCCCCACAACCCATTTACCCTCGAAGTTGACGCCTCAGCTACCGCGGTAGGTGCAGTACTATCACAGAGGCAGGAGACTGATGGTCAACTGCACCCCGTGGCTTATTTCTCTCGGACCCTTTCTCCTGCGGAAAGGAATTATTGTGTAGGAGAAAGAGAGTTGCTGGCTATTAAGCTGGCCTTAGAAGAATGGAGGCACCATCTGGAGGGGGCATTACTCCCTGTCACGGTCTATACCGACCATAAGAACTTGGAATACTTACGCTCGGCTAAACGCCTGCAACCTCGCCTGGCTAGGTGGGCACTGTTTTTTGCCCGATTTCAGCTGCACATCACGTATCGCCCAGGTTCCCGCAACACTAAGGCTGATTCCCTTTCACGTATGTTTGATGGAGCACCCATTTCCCCTCCAGATCAGGATACCGTTTTGGCTCCCTCACACTTCCTTGCTTTGACCCACTCCATTTGGGAGTCAGTTCGGAGATACTCCACTCATGCTGACTCCTCCAAAATCCCAGGATTACAGAGACGACAGGGGTTTTATTACCACCAAGACCGGGTATACGTACCTCCTGCAGCCCGGCTCCAAATTCTACGAGCACACCATGACTCACCTGTTGCAGGCCACGTGGGTCTTCATCAGACTTTGGACTTAATAAAACGATCCTTCTGGTGGCCCACTCTGAAAGATGACATAACCAAGTACGTTTTTTCATGCGACACTTGTGCCAGTTCTAAGGGGGTGCCTCAACGTCCAGCAGGTCTTCTTCAACCCCTTCCAGCCCCGGCTAGACCGTGGACAGATATTTCTCTGGATTTCGTTACGGATCTACCAACCTCTGATCATTTTACTACCTTATTGGTGATTGTGGACAGATTTACCAAGATGGCTCACTTTATTCCGCATAATCATCTCCCATCTGCCACAGAGACTGCCACTCTATTTATCCGGAATATTTTTCGCTTACACGGTTTACCTGAAGCAGTGGTGTCCGACAGAGGGTCTCAGTTCACTTCGCGATTCTGGAGGGCGTTTTGTGAACAACTCCATGTACGTCGTTTCCTGTCATCGGCATATCATCCTCAAAGCAACGGCCAAACGGAACGCACGAACCAAACACTGGAACAATACCTCAGATGTTATACTACATACTTACAAGATGACTGGAGTTCCTACTTACCCCTTGCAGAGTTCACTTACAATAATCACTTACACCGCTCCATCAAGATGTCACCGTTTTTTGCTAACTATGGATACCATCCGACTATGTTACCCGGTGCACCCATTCACAGTACCGTTCCTTCTGTTACTGACCACATCACTCATCTGTCCAAAAACTTCCAGTTGCTCCGTTCCACGTTACTCAATGCTCAACGTTACTATAAAGCATTTGCAGATCGTCATAGAAGAGAGGACCCTACCTATCGGCTTGGAGAGAAGGTCTGGCTCTCTACCAAACACCTTAAATTAACATGCCCCACAACTAAACTAGGCCCTAGATATATCGGGCCTTTCTCCATCTCACGCCTCATCTCGCCCTCGGCTGTAGAACTACAATTACCAAGCTCCATGTCTGTACACCCGGTGTTTCATGTATCACTACTTAAACCTTGGCACGACAATCCATTCCCTGGCCGGCATCCTACTCCTCCCCCTCCTGTTTTGATCGATGACACTCCTGAATATGAAATAGAAGAAATTCTGGATTCCCGTTACCACCACAGCCAATTGCAGTATCTGATACGCTGGAAGGGCTATAACCCAGATGAGGATTCTTGGGAACCGGCCGCCACAGTTCATGCACCTGACCTGATCTCTTCCTTTCATAACCTCCATCCTGGACGCCCCGGTTCTGCTAGAGGCCAGAGGCCTCTCGTTGGGGGGGGGTCTGTCAGGGTCCAGCGGTCAGAATTCGACGCAGCGACTCACCGGAGTACCCGCTACCCGCGGGTACCGGGTCCAGCGCTGCGTACCGGGTTCCATCGCCGCGGCATCCATCTTCTCGTCTTCCTCCGGCGTGTGTTGCTAGGGGCGCGTGCGCACGCCCTCTAGCTTAACTTTATTGTTCCCATTCTGGGAACACAGAGTGCACCCTCGGATTCTGACACACACAGAAACGGCTATAAGAGAGTGGATAGAAGGAATGGAATTTCTCACAGAATACCCATTGACTTACTGTTTGATCTCCTGAAGAAGCCCAAGGGGCGAAACGCGTCAAGAAGGATCAAAATTGGACTTCATTGTATTCTACCTTTGGTGGACTTTTACACAAAACGCCTGCATAAGCAAGTATTTTACTTGAAGAAACTGCACTATTTTAGTTTGTCTTTTTAGATTTTATACGAAGAGAATTTATTTATTTTATCTTACTCCATGCTGATGGGTCAGAATCACCTTTTTCATTTGTGAGTGTAACACATCACTTTTTATTTATCTTGCACATATCATCTACACTATATTGTGTTATTTTTTCTTCCCTGCATATATATACCAGCGGGGCGCAGGTATATATGCAGGCATACATCTTTGGTTCGTTGATATTTCCACACTTTGAGGAAGAGTGTTGTTTGGGCAGCCACGGTCCGTTCGGGAAGTATTATTATTTTTATTACATTATTTATTTAACTTCACCACGGTAGCACGTATTTTTAGGTTCATTCACGGTGGTATATATTGACTTAAATATGGTCCTGGACCCAAGACTAGATTGTCCTATATCCCATACGTTTAAATCCAAAGAGTCAAACGCATGTTGCTGCTTAATCAATTGATAGATACATGGAGGGCCCAACATCCCTCTACGTTAGACTACACCTTTTTCTCCTCCATGCACAATAGATATACACGAATTGATGTCCTGTTGTTATCCCAGCACCATTTACCTTACCTTTATTGACCATGCCCCAGTCCATATGACTCTCCGCCTGCCCTTGCTTCCTCAGAAGACCTGGTACTGGCGTCTTAATGAAAATAACTTACAGGACACCCCTATCCAGATGCTCTGGGAGCATCCATAAAGCACTGATCATCAGACACTTGATCCAATTGGGAGCTTAACTTAAAATGATTGATCAATTTACCATTGTCTCTATCTCTCACCAGGTAGCTAAACTAGAGCTTCAACATAAAATATCCTTGTCTCCTGTGATTTTTGAACAGTTGAGAGCCTTATGATCTCACTTGTCCAATCTTCTTGATTCTAGACTCAAGATACATTTTCTCATCACTAGGAGACACTTTTATGACTTGGGGATAAGCTAGGAGAGCGGCAAGTTTTATTCTTAAAATTCTTGACTCCAGGGGTAAGCTACACTGTGCGATGGATAAGATAGCTGAATGTTTTCATAACTATTATCGTAATCTTTATAATCTACCCTCTGAGGCTGGCTCCAGGTGAGTCCTTATACTCGCTTTCAGATCCATATTCATAGAAAATTCATTCATAAGCGACTCACTAATAAAGATTAGATTTCCCTATTAGTCTGGAGATCGAGAGGGCCATTCTATAATTCCTGCAAGGAAAATGCCCATGTCCGGATGGCTTCACACCCCTATATTATCGCAAATTCATACCAGTCTTGGGTCCGCATATGGTCACTCTGTTCAATGCCCTAGCTACTGGCACCCTTTTATTCTCTCAATTCTCCGTTTATTGAGCAAGGCAAAATGTAGGGTACATGAACAATGTAAAGTTAGAAAATCCAGACGTTGTAGAGAAGTGTATACAGTCAATGGCACATGAGACAGTAGGATGTACATGAACGGTAGATTCCACAGGACAAACCCCGTAGTATATTGATAATCAAGAGAATACATAAATTAACATGTGCAGCCATATGGTGAGGTTGGGCCGTGCATGATGAAACAGAGTCGGAATATGACTCAATACACTCATATTTTCAAAGCAAATAACAGATACATCCAGATGTCACAGAGACGTCAAAACAGATAGTGTTACATGAATCCCTAAAATATACATCAATGTGATTCTCAGCATGATAAGCCCAGCATGTTATCAGTAACATAACATAACATCAGTAACATAAGTGAACATGCGCAGCTGGACGGTGAAAGTTGAGTCTTGCGAGGTCAAACGGAGTCAAAATAAACAAAATCAACTAGAAACAAACAAACCCAAAAGCTCCAACAGCAATCACTCCAAAAACAGCATTGAAATATGAAAAGAGAGAAGCGTCAAGTCGGCCATATCGGTAAGTATAATGTTATGTGGTAATGAAATACATCACAAATTAAATGCAGAAAATAATCATACAAATAAAGGACAGAGTCCCCCCAAAAAAGAAAAAAAATTACCGTCTGGTGTCCCTACCTGTCCTAGAAGTGTCACGTCAGGGTGCTTGTTGGGAGGATGTGGAGAGGGAGGTAGCAGTCAAGTGAGGGCCAAGGATAAGCCGAAGGTCTGCAAAAGCAACAAATTTGTGCCACCAGAACCACCTCTTAGCATGCTAGAACCCCTTCCCCCTGGATGACCACACCAACTCCACCATTTGTTCCATAAAAGTAATTTTTTGTAACCACATGTGAATCGGGGGGGCCGTAGAATCGTGAGTGACCTCTTATATGTGTGTTGTTGTAGAGAGTTGAGGTGTAATAAAACAGCCCTGGGCCTGCAAGATAAGTCCATACCACCTACCCATTCCACCACCTTCAAGACCGTCTGCCAGTAAGGTTTGACCATAGAGTACAACCACCAGATGTGGTACAAAGTACCCTTATGCGTCCCACACCTTCAGCATATATCTGGGACCGAAGCATAGAACCTATGGAGATCCACGGGCGTTTTGTACCATCTCGTCAAAAGTTTGTATGAGCATTCCTAAATCCTGCTAGAGATGGAGCCCCTGTGGATAGCAAACAATACTCTTGGGGTGTCGGTGAAATAGAGAGATCCCCCTCCCACATGCTCAGAAAGTAGGGTTTCGACGTGGAGGCGGACTTCAAAAGGAGGGCATATAAGGCTGAGAGCAAGTGTGGAGTCTCCAAGCTAGTAGAGCACAGAGATTCAAATTTGGATAATGGTCAAAACAGGGGGGGGAGTATTGGGAATTGAAGCTATAAAATGTTGAATTTGTAAATAAAAAAAAGGAGTTGAGCAGAAGTAAGGGATGGTTTGCCATAAAATGTCCCCGCTGAGATGAGAGTGTCACCTATAAACATAGAGTGGAAACGGACCAATTTCCATGGGAGAAAGAGTTTAAGAGCAGAGCGGTGAACCGTCATACTAAGGGGGAAGTTGGGATTAGGTATAATAGGATAGAGGAGACTAGGATCAAAGGTTAAAACACCCTCTTTCAGTATTTTCCCAAAAACCCTCAAAGTAGAACCAACAGTGACCTGAGGTCTAAGGTTTATGCGTTTCCTGAAATCAGGTAACCAAGGGAGACAATGGAGTGGTAAGCCCACAAAGGCCTCCTCAATTTCCAACCACTGTTTGGAAGCCGAAATAGACCATTCCACAACTCTACAGAGATGTGCCGCCTGCCAGTATTTCTCTAGGTCCGGTAACCCTAATCCACCTTTTAATTTAAGCCTAATTAAATGTGAGTGGGACAGTCTAGGAGACCTGGAGCACCAGACACAGGACTGAAAGAACTGATGCCATTTCTTGAAAAATGAACGAGGGATAAAAATGGGCAGAGTTTGGAACAAATATAAAAATCTAGGGAGAATATTCATTTTTATTACGGCTACCCTACCAAACCATGAAACATGGGTATAGTCTCTGTAGATCGGTAGAGACGGGAGAAAGTAAAGGAGCAAGGTTCAACGAAAAGAGAAGGGAGAGGTCCATTGGTATTTGGAGACCCAGGTAAGATATGGCTCGGATGCACACTCTGAATGGGAATTTGTGAGTTGATTCCAATAACACCTCAGCGGGGATGTTGCAACATAGTAATTCAGATTTAGGAAGGTTTATCTTATAATTGGAGAGTGTGCCAAAGGTTTGCAATTCCACAAGCATGTGGGAGAGGGAGTCTAGCGGATTGGAATTGATACACAGCATATCATCTGCGTAAATTGCCAATTTATGCTGAACCCCAGCAACAGGAATGCCCGTAATGGAGGAGTTAGCACGAATGGCGTTTGCCAGGGGCTCCATCCCCAGCACAAAGAGGAGCGGTGACCGTGGGCAACCCTGTCTAGTGCCGTTCGACAGAGTGACCTGTTGAGATAAGAGCCCATTGACTTTGATCATTACTGTAGGGTTGTGATACAGAGCCCCAATCCAACTAAGAAAGTGTTGTCCTAGTCTCAATCTCTCCAGTACCAGAAAGAGGTAAGGCCAGGCCACCCTGGCGAAGGCCTTTTCTGCATCTAGCGAGGTCAGGGTAAGAGGAAGCTGCTAATATGTAGAGTGTTGTCCCTAGCCTCCCTGCCGGGTACAAAGCCCACCTGGTCCCTGTGTATAAAACGCGGAATAAATGGTGACAACCTTGGGGCTAGAATTATGGCCAGTAGTTTAATATCTGTGTTGAGTAAAGAAATAGGGTGGTAGCTGCCACAAATATCAGAGGGTTTGTCTGGTTTCAATATTAAAGAAATATTGGCCGAGTTGGACTGCGGGTCTAAATGAGAACCCGACATCAGGGAGTTAAACATATTTACCAGGTGTGGGCCCAAAATATGGAGACAATTCTTGTAATATGTAATGGTAAGGCTATCTGGCCCTGGGCATTTGCCCTGTTGAGTGGATTTTACGGCATCTCCAACCTCCTCAAGTGTAATGGGAGAATTAATAAGTTCTGATTCCTCGCCGAAGGGCGTGGAAGGTGTTTGTCTAAATATGCATCTAAGACCTGTATATAGTTAGGAAGAGCCTCCTGTACTGATGGTACGTTGTATAGTCCCTGGTAATACTTGCAAAAGTATTCCACTATATCAGGAGTTGAGGATACATGTCTGCCTCTATCATTGCGAAATCGTGCTATAAACTGATTTGCGTTTTGTGCTCTGAGGGCTCTGGCCAGCAGTTTACCGGGTTTGTCCCCGTATTCATGAAAGTGCCGTTTCGTTAAAAGATATTGGCGTTTAAGACACCTATTTGTGATAGTGGCTAGTTGGAATTGAAGGGTGTCTAATTGTGTCAAAATAGAGGGGTTACGTTGAGATTTATGCAGTCTCTCCAATTCCGTTATCTTTTTGATTAAATCAAGAGTATTTGCTAATGCCAGCTTTTTGAGATGACAACCGCTTTATGAGCTTCCTACACAGTGGGTAAAGGAATCCCCGGGGTAATATTTTCTGTAAAGTATAAACGTAAATGCTCAGCAACGTCTGAGTGCGGGGTCTGAGAGAATGTTTTCATTTAAGCGCCATACGCAGGGTCGAACGGGAAACGAAGCAAGTTTGATGGTCATGAAGACCGGCATGTGATCACGTCACTCAGGACGCTAGGGCCAATGGAAGAAGTATGGAGTGTAGGGAGGTGGTGATGTGTGAGGAAAAAAGTGTCTATACGTGTGTGTAAGGCAGAGTAAAATGTGTAGTCTCTGGTTGTGGGGTGTTGCGTTCTCCAAGCATCTATAAGTTGTGCCAAATGCATTAGCCACTTGACCCACTTTATCTGTGTATGGGGAACAGAAGAGGTACCAGTAGAGTTATCAAGTGTGGGATTAAAAGTCATGTTAAATTCGCCTCCTAAAATAGTCATACCCTCTTGGAATTCCATTAATTTTTTTCAAGATCACTGTGAGGAATCGAGATTGATGGCGATAAGGGGCATATACGGTGACTTTATGGGTGCCTAAAAACCCTTTGATAAAAATACATCTGCCAGCTATCCAATTTACGAAAGGGCAAATGTCTATGGAGAAGAATAGCCACTCCTCGTGATTTGGCGTCTGAGCTACTAGAAGTAAAAGAGGAGGGAAATTGTTTATTAGTTAATTTGGGTTCCCTAGTGGCCTTAAAATGTGTTTCTTGTATAAAAGCTATTTTGGATTTACTGTGTCGAAGTAAAATAGTTTGGATCTCTGTTCAGGTTTATTGAGACCCCTAATATTTAGGGAAATCAATTTAATAGGATCAAGCATCATGTTATAGGCGATTGGCAGGACCTTATGGGAGCGATGACAAGGTAAGATGAATATCGAGAACAGCATGAGTAGACAATGCTATCGGAGCAAGAAACAGAAAAACAAAACATACTCTCATTAAAATAATAAGAGCTGGATGCCATGGCATCAACAAATGAGCATTATGACCAGAAAACTGGGCACAGACCACAGGACAGAGACCAAAGGGACTCTGAGTGGTAGGCTCTGGGGGTTATCTGTAGTAGTGTAGTGAAAACATGTGAGAAAGTAAAAGAGGTACCATAAAATTAAAGAAAAATTAAAACAAAATTCAAGAAAAAAGGAGATGTATTAATGTAAAGAGTGATGTGCACGCCGAGAGAGGCTTTCTTGGGTGAAAAAGTGTGTGGAGGGTGTGTAATAAAAAGGGCCATAGCTGCATAAGGGTGAATGTATACCAGCATATATGTATAACTGGGTGTAGAACAGCATATGTGTGTATGTAAAAGAAGTACCGCATCAAAAGGAGCATAAAATCAAAGAAAAATTGTACAGAAATTGTGTGTGAGTCGGTACCAACAAAAAAGTCGAAAAGAGAACACGGTTTGCCCAGTGTAGAAAAGTTAGTGGGCAGCAGAGATGCGATGTAAACTACGGAAGAAGGCAAAGGTACTCAGCCGTTCTCAGTAGCGGTGTTATTGATCCATCTGCGGAGATGGCGACGCTGTGGAAGAGATGACCAGACGGCTTTCGGGATGGATGAAATGGAGGACTTGTGCGTTGAAGACGACCATTCCGGCAACTCCAGAGGAGAAAGTCCCAAGGATTGCAGAAATTCAGATAAATCTGTAGGATGACGTAAAATCACTGCTTGTGTACCTTTTTGTGCAATCAAGGAGAAGGGGAATCTCCACTGATATGGGAGTGAAGCCTCCCGTAACATTATGTGAGCGGGTGCAGCATCCTCCTAGTCTGTAAGGTAATAAGGGAGAGATCCTGAAAAATGGAGATAGTGTGTCCCTCATGGAGAATAGGTACTTTCGATCTGCATTTTTGTGGGATTAATTCCTTTGTGCTGTATCCATGAAGGCAGCAAACTATGTCACGTGGAGGTTGTGTGTCATGGGCCTCGGGGCCCTAAGCGCTCTATGAGCGTGATCGAGAGCAACTGAGGTATCCTCAGGTCTGTCCAGAATCCTGTTAAAGAGGGACGTGAGAGTGGATATTATGTCCGCAGTAGGGATAGACTCTGGGAGGCCACGGACGCAGAGGTTAGACCTACGTCCTCTATTATCGAGGTCCTCCATCTGTCTCAGGAGTCTTGCGATAGTGTCTTGTTGTGAGACAGTATCGGAGATTTCATCCATCGTAACCTGTACCTTATCTTTGTCTTCTTCCAATGCTGCTACACGGTCTCCCAGTTGTGTAAGATTCTCCTTAATGTCTTGCAGGTCTTCCCGTACACCCGAGCGAAACAGGTCCGACATCTCTGCCTTGGTAGGCAGGTCTTTCATTGCCTCCCACCAAGCCGGATCTGCTTGTGAGAGCGGCAGAGTTTCCGACTCGGCCACAGATGGGGAGCCAGAGCGAGTGCTGCGTGGACTTGGAGGGGACGTTGCCATCTTGCCAGGTAGGCCTCTTTGCTCCGGCCCGGAGAAACTTTGAAAAAAGGACTGGACGGAGGTGCCAGAATGTTTGTCCTTGAGTAGCCACGGTCCTCAAGTGTTTGCCCATATTCGGAGTAGTCACCCTTAAGTCAGCGAAAATGAAGGAAAGCCTCGGCGCTCAGCAGTTACACGTGCATCTCCATTGAAGGCTAGCCATGCCCCCCACTGGCACCCTTTTAGACCCTCAATCTAATGTTGCCTATATAACTGTTATACTTTTTTTTTTTTTTCAAGTCTCCGTTTAATAAAAGATCAGGTATACAACAATGTGTTACATCCGAGAACATACCAAAAGGCACATGTATAGTACAGAAGCACAATGCACTGCAAAATAAATCACGATGAATCAATGGTCATAGGCAAACGACATATTGGTTCACAGGGCGATAATCATGCATAACAGAGATCATCATGTCACGGAACGAAAGGGAGAAGTACATAAAAGTACATAGTGTGGAGCAGAGGTGCTCAATAAACAGGGTATATAATAGGAGAGCGGTGTCCAACAAAGACCCCCTCAACACAATGCGTATGGTAAAAAGGCACGTACGTAAGCACACGGAGATGTCAGTACGGAGAGAGCAAACAAAAACAAACAAAACAAAATCATGAACACAACATAAAAATCAGAGTCAGACAGCGCGTGTCACTACAACCACATAACACCTAAGTGCTAGAGAAGCAGTCGAGGGGCACAAAGACAGGGGAACACCCAGAGCAGGGAAGGGTGAGCCGCGCAAGCGGACCCAGGGGTGGCAAACCCACACGACCGAAAGGGCTCCTCAGGCGGACTGTAAAAGAGCAGGGAAGCGCGGGGAAGAAGTGAGCTCCTTCCACCAGAACCAGCGCCTGATGAACAAATATTCCTTGCCCCTGGAGGCCCACACCAACTCCTCCATGTGGGCAATAAAGTTCATCCTGCTGACCCAAGCCTGGATCGGCGGAGTGTCACGGCTTCTCCAAAAACGGGGGATGACAGCTTTGGCCGCACTTAATATATGGTACGTCACTGAGTGTCTATAAACAGCGACCGGGAGCGATGTATGGTGCAAGAGAGCCGCCTCAGGGGTCAGTACATAGTGAGGGTCATTTACTTCCCGAATCACCCCTTCCACTAGCTTCCAAAAGGGGGTAACCAAGGGGCAAGTCCACCAAACATGTAAAATAGTGCCAGGGCCCGTCTCACACCTCCAACAACGGTCCGGGACATCCGGGAGGAATTGATGTAAAGCATGTGGGGTGCGATACTACCGAATCAATAACTTGTAGGAGGTTTCCTGGATTCTACTTGAGATAGCGCCCTTATGAACCAACTGAATAATCTTACCCCATACCTCATCCCCGGAGAGAGCCGGGAGATCCCGTTCCCAAAGGGCCAGGAAATACGGCTTAGAGGAGCAATCGAGAGTAAGGAGAATGGAGTACAGCGTGGAAACCAGGTGCGGCGGCTCAGACTTAGAGGTGCACAGGCGTTCAAATTCCGTCAGAGGTCTGAAACCGAGAGCTTAACTCCCGCTTAGTAGAGTCCGCCAGGTGGACCCCCAATATCTCCGACTTACCCAAGTTAATCTTGTAATTAGAAAATGCTTGGTACGTCTCCAGTTCCTGGAGGAAATGGGGTAGGGACGTAAGGGGAGCAGACAGGATCCCCAACATATCATCCGCGAATAAGGCCAGTTTATGCTCCACCCCCGAAACTAACATTCCAGAGATACCAGGATTGGCTCTAATGGCATTGGCCAGAGGTTCCATGCTAAGCGCGAACAGGAGGGGACAACCCTGACGAGTACCATTGGCCAGGAAAAACGGGTCCGAAAGAAAGCCATTAATCTTGATTCTGGCAGAGGGGTTAAAATAGAGTACCGAGACCCAGTTACAAAAAGTCGCACCCAGGCCCAAGCTGCGCAACACTTGGAAGAGATAGGGCCACGAGACCCTATCGAACGCCTTCTCAGCGTCCGTAGAGACCAGAGCCAGCGGGGTATGAAGGCGCCCAGCCCGGTCAAGAACGTCAAGGACTCTGGTGGTGTTATCCCTCGCCTCCCGCCCCGGGACAAAGCCAACCTGGTCCAGATGGATGAGCGACGGGACAAGGGGCCCCAAACGAGTAGCAAGAATCTTGGCCAATAATTTTGAGCAATGAGATGGGACGATAGCTTTTGCAAAGGTCAGCCGCCTTACCCGGCTTCAGTATAACAGTAATGTGGGCAGTGTTGGTATGAGGGTCAAAGTGGTCCCCATCAGCCATGCCATTAAACAAGGTAACCAAATGGGGGGCTAAAGTGGCAACAAACTGTTTATAATATGCTTTCGTAAGTCCGTCAGGACCAGGACTCTTGCCATTAGGGAGAGATTTAATGGCCGCCACCACCTCAGCAAGGTCAATCGGGGTATCCAAAAGCGCAGCATCCGACGGGGAAATATGTTTCGTTAAATATTTAGCCAAATACTGCCGCAGGTAATCCCGAAAGGACGGCGCCAAGCCCGGAGCTGGAGGCAGGTTGTACAGGGATGCATAAAAATCGCGGAAGCAAACTGCTATGTCAGGCGTGGAGTGGCGGGTGGCACCGGAGCGATCCCGGACCTTCGGTATAAAGGACTGAGCCCACTTGGCACGAAGGGCCCTAGCAAGCAATCTACCCGCCTTGTCCCCAGATTCATAGAAGTGACTACGGGTTAGGAGATAAAGTCGCCTAGACTGACTATCCACCAGGGACGCCAACCTCTCTCGCAGAACAACCAACTGGACCAGGAGGGCAGGGTCTAAGGTAAGTTTATGCCTAGATTCCAAACGAGCTATCTCATTAGTAAGACGCATGATTTCACCCAAACGGATGCGCTTAACAGTAGCCCCCATTTGAATTAGCCGCCCCCGTATCACCGACTTATGGGCCTCCCAAACAGTGGAAAAGGGCAGATGGGCAGAAACATTCTCCGAAAAATATTGTTTGAGGTCCTTATCAAGAATTTGAACATGGGCAGGCGTGGAAAGCAAGGACTCATTAAGCCTCCAACACCAGGAGCGGGGAGGGAGACACTTAAAAGAGAGAGTAACATGGACCGGGGCATGGTCACTTATAGTGATGGGACCCACACTGGAGGACAGCATAGGTAAATGATGGTGAGACACGAAAATAGTATCAATTCTCGTATAACGAGAATGTAAAGGGGAAAAATACGTGTAATCCCTGGTAGAGGGATGTTGGACACGATACACGTCCACTAACTGTATAGCGTGGAGGGCCCGTTTAACCCGGGCGATGCGCGAATAGGAGATGCACGACCATCCCGAGGAGCTGTCCAGTCGCGGGTCCATCGTCATATTAAAGTCACCACCCAACAAGGAGATCCCTTCCTGAAAGCCAGCTAATTTGTGGAGGGCAGAAACCAGAAACCGCGTTTGATCACGATTGGGGGCATAAACACAGGCCAGGGTGACCATTTGGGTGGCAACGAAACCTTTAATGAAGAGGCATCTACCCTCCTGATCCCTCCAGGTGTCAACATGCTGAAACGTCAGGGATTTATGGAGTAATATAGCGACCCCCTTAGTTTTGGAATCCGGGGAGCTAGACGTGTAGAGGAGAGGAAAGTGTTGAGAATATAATTTGGGTTCCCTCCCGGCCCTGAAGTGGGTCTCCTGGATAAAGGCGACCTTAGATTTAGCAGACCGCAAGAAGTGAATCAGTTGAGAATGACGTTCCAGCTTATTAAGGCCCCGAACGTTAAGGGTAGTAAATCTCACTTTATTCGATTGCATGAGTGCGACACCTAGAGAGACAGTAGAAGAGTGAGCAGAGGACACGCGCCATCAAGACAACAAAATCCACACAAATATAAACACAAGAACCATAAATCATAACAAAGCGTGGACAGGCCACGGGGCAGGCACCAACACAAAGAGTGCCTAGCAACAGGAGAGCCATAACGTCCAAACAATGGACAAAACCAAAAGCCTGGTACACAAGGAACCAGGATGGTCAGCTCAGGGAGCAGAGACAGCAGAAACAACACAGAGAAAAAATTACAAACAAATAAAAAAAGGAAATTATAGCAGGCACCGTGGCCCACCGCATACCAGAAATATGATAAGGGAGGAAAGAAACCAAAACGCCGCAAAAATAGGCAAATAAATGGGGATAAAACAAATAAGTGTGTAGAGGTGTGTGTGGCCACCAGGGACCGTGAAATGCACAATCGTGTGCAACAGACACCCAACCCGCCACTGGCAGGTGAGCGCTACACTAGCAAAAGAGAAACCATGACAGGAGCCGGGAGCAAAAAGAAAGGAGAAGGGAAAGGCTTCCCGACCGCCATGGCTAGAAAGAAAAACGACTCCCGAAGGAGGAGAAGGGTGCAACAGAAAAGACAAGCAGACACGGAGGACTAACGGACAGAAGCGCTAAAGCGGGTAAGTGTGTGCGAGGCAAACAATCAAATAGCCCAGGACCACAAAGTAGCCTGGCACAACCAACTAGCATGGCTCACAGCCTACTGCCCTGGCAAAGGTTGTAGAGGAAAGAAAAAGCCACGACAGGAGTCGGTAGCAGAAAGAAAAAAGGAAAAGGCTTCCCGACCGTCGTGGCTAGGCAGGAAAAAGACTCCCGAAGGAGGAGAAAGGGTGCAATAAAGACCGACAACTCAAAAAGGGCTAACAGGGGTGCGGAAGAGTGCATTCGGGCACGGGCCAACCCGGAAACCGGAGACCAAGGGAAGCGCTGCAGGTAAAACTCACAACCCGCCACCCAGGAAGGTCCTCAAAGTAAAGAGGGAGCCATGACAGAGATCGGCAGCGAAAAGAAAGGAAAAGAAAAAGGCGTCCCGATCTTCATGACTAGGTAAAGAAAAGACCCCCAAAGGAGGAGAAAGAACGCAGCAGGGACGAAAAGCAAAATAAAAGCTACCAGAAGCGGAAAACGATAGGGTAGCCGTAAAGGCGAGGAACCCCCAATACTACACACCGAGTCCCGGTAAGCAGGTGCCTTGCGAGGCAAGACCAGGTACACGGCAAATAAAAACACAAAACAATAATAAAAGAAAAGGAGCCAAAGCAAAGATAAACAAAAGGAAGGGTCGACCCTCGCATGAACCCGGCAAACAGTGCAAGTACCGGACAAGCCGGTACCAACGACGTCCGCGAGGAGAGAGAGGGAACACACGGGAAGTCCATGAGCGGCAGCCAACCGCAGAAGAGCCGAAAGTCATCCAGGACGATAGGGAGCGGCGATGTGCAGCCAGAGGTCAACCCTCGAAGCGAAGCCGGGCGATGAGAAGATGTCACGCGAAGGAGTCCAGGGAAGCACCAGAAAAAGGCACCACAGCAGCAGCCCAGGAAAAAGTCCCGTGAAGAACAGCAAGGTAAGCTTACAGCGTAATCATGGAGAGCATCATTCCGGTCTGGATTTACGGCGCCTCTGGGGTCTGACCGTCCAGTCACGCGAGGAGCCGCTCAGTTTGGGTGGGAGAGGAAAAGAAAATTCCCAATCAGGAATAGGTACAGGTAGGCCCAGCTTCTCAAGGAGGTCCGGTACATCCTCAGCTCGACGGACGATAAAGCGGTCCGGTCCCTTGCGAACCATCAGGGAGAACGGGAAGCCCCACTGGTAGGGGATGGCAGCATCCCGGAGAGCAGATGTAAGAGGCCTGAGCATCCAACGATACTGAAGGGTGATGGGAGACAGGTCGGGAAAGATTTGTATAGCGTGACCATCCCAATCCAAAGAGCCGGCCTTGCGACACGCGGCAAGTATAGCGTCCTTCACAGCATATTCCGTGAGACAGCACACTATATCCCTCGGCGGGCGACCATCAGGCTGTCTAGGGCGAAGTGCCCGGTGAGGTGAATCCGGTCAAATTTAATTACCGTGTCATCCGGTTGTTGGAGCAGGCGGTTAAAAAGGGCACAGGTCACCGTAGTAATATCAGGCCCAGCAACAGACTCCGGAATCCCGCGTACTCGCAGGTTAGAGCGACGGCCCCGGTTGTCAAGGTCTTTGACCTTTTGCATCAGTCGGGCAATAGTCGCAGCCTGTAGATGAAGTTGCTCCGAAGCGGCATCCACTGCCGAGCGAGTAGCGACCGCATCACTTTCAAGGGTAGTGACTCTGTCGCCCATGCTTTGGAGGTCCCGCTTGATTTCCATGAGGTCTGCTTTCAGCGGTGCATGAGTGTCCCGAATAATAGAAATAAGATCCGCTTTGGTAGGTAGATCTTTCAGGGTGTCACGCCAACCGTCGCCATCTCGATTCGTCCGCAGATGCAGCGGATCCTGGCTGGATTCAGACGGCAGATCCGAGGCCACGCTACAAGGACTGCCAGGTGGCGAGGCCTTCTCCAGAGAATCACGGGACTCCGCGTCCGGCAAATTGTGAAAGAAGGACTTCACGGAGGTAGGTAGCGGCTGACCCTTCGGCGGGGCAGGCTTAGGGGTAGCGGTAGCCTTCGAGTGTTTCCCCATTTTCAGTAGAGAAGCGCCGTTTGGAGCTAATTAATGCAGTGGGCCAGCGGAGCCAGCAAGTCAAGCGTCCATGTTGGTCGGCTGTCAAACCACGCCCCTATAACTGTTATACTTAAACTTGGTACTATGTAGCAGTTTTCGCCCAATCTTTCTTATTAATTCTGATCTAAAAATTCTGCCAAAAATATTAGCTACTAGACTCCAACCCCTCATAACAGGTTTGATTCATCAGGATCAAGTCAGATTTGTGCCTGGGAGAGAGGCCAGGGATAACACTATTAGTCTAATTAATATGTTGGCAATTGTGAAATCCCATTTCTTTTGGTGTCAATGGACACCGAGATAGCCTTTGATAGGGTGTTCTGGGCCTTTTTATTTAAAGTACTCGAACTGTTGGGATTGGGTTCCAGATTTGTACAACAAATTAAAGCTCCTTAGCTCACGTTCGTATTAATGGTACCCTTTCTGACAGGATAACCCTATCGAATGGCACGAGGCAGGGCTGTCATTTATCCCCCTTACTTTTTAATTATGGAGCCTCTGGCAAATGCCTTGCGAGCAAATCTGCACATTAAAGCGCTTTCTGTTGATGGCTTTGTACATAAATTATCTATATATGCGAATGACATGCTTTGTATGGTTACGGACCCACTGGTGTCTCTCTCACATATAATCTCAGCGCTGAAACTTTTCCATACTTTATCTAATTATAAAATAAATTTACAAAAATCAGAAAATTTGGGAACCCATATCCCTACCTCCCTCAAATCCCAGATCCTACAATGTCATCCTTTCAGATGGAGAGAGACCTTTTTAACTTATCTAAGGTTACGTATTCCGACTGTACTCTCTCAATTGGCTGATAGGAATTTTCTGCTGACCTCAGGAGGCGGTCATTTCCTCACTCTGGTTTGGGAGAATCGGAGTAATTAAAATGAATATCTTGCATCTCATAGTAAGGGCTTGCATTGTTTAAGTGACTTGCTTTCTGTAAGTGGCCAGTTTGTGAGCAACAGCAGCAGTTAGTGCAACACATGAGTTGTAAAGAGAAACTAAGGTAAGACAGATAATGTTTAAATTAGTTAAATATGCACATCGCTCCATAAAGTATGAGCAAGCTTGGAGATCTCACTCAGTGCACATCATGCCAGATGTATGCATGCTTGGAACAGCAGTTCCAGGGTATCTCTGTGGTAAGTGTCAACAATTGGCCTCTCCTGAAGCTGAGGTTGGAGCTCTGAAGAGACACATTGGAACACTGAGAGAGATTTGACAATCTTGAGATGGGGCCCCTAGCAATGAGGGAGGAGATCAGTCAGAAGGGAGCCAGGCACATAGCTGGGTGACAGTAAGACGTGGTTTCAGTGGAGGAGGAAAGAGGGAAGCCAGCGCAGAGTTTCTCCATCCCAACAAATTTGGCCATTTAAATCAACATGTTGGGGAGGCAGACTCAGAAGTGGGCTTTATGGAAAAAGCTGTTCTCTCTAACAGTCGGGAAAGCAGCTCATCCAGTGTGCAGGGGATCCGGAAGGAAGGGAAGCCCAGGCAGGTTGTGGTGGTAGGGGATTCTATAATTAAGAGAACAGGCAGGTTGTGGTGGTAGGGGATTCTATAATTAAGAGAACAGACAGGGTAATCTGTGGCTCTGATCGCTACAACCGAATGATTTGCTGTCTCCCGGGTGCCCAGGTTCGGCATGTTGCAGACATAGTGGATAGATTATTGGGAGGGGCTGGTGAGGATCCAGCTGTCTTGGTGCACATTGGCACCAATAACATAGTAAAAGGAAGATGGAGTGTCCTAAAAGGTAATTTTAGGGATTTAGGGAGGAAGATTAAATAAGGACCTCCAAGGTAGTATTCTCAGAGATACTACCTTTGCCATGTGCTACACCAGAAAGACAGCAGGAGATTAGGTAGCTAAATGCATGGATGAAAAGCTTATTTAAAAGGAGAAATACTACCACAACAAGAGGACCTAGTCTTAAGCTAGAGGGGCAAAGGTTTAAAGGTAACATCAGGAATTATTACTTTATGAAAAGGGTGGTGGATGCATGGAATAGCCTTCCAGCAGACGTGGTAGATGTTAATACAGTGAAGACATTTAAGCAAGAATGGGATAGGCATAAGGCTAAGCTAGATATAGGATAAGGCCAGGTACTAAGGAAAGTAGTAGGGAAGAGGTTGGGCAGACTGGATGGGCCAGATGGTTCTTATCTGCCGTCACTTTCTATGTTTCTATGTATATTTGATCCAGACGCTCCCCGTTTTTCTTCCCAGGTCATACTTTAAAGCCTGCCATAGGACTTTCACCAGGTACATTTGGTCTTATCGCTCCACCAGGTTGGCATTCTCATATCTAGTTTGACCTAAAATGCGGGGTGGTATGGGCCTCCCAGACGTTGAGGGGTACTGGAAAGCTTCACATTTAAGACGAGTAGTGGACACATAACACCCCTAAACAATGGGTACAGTTTCCTATTTCCAATTTCTATAATACCCTGGCTTGCAGAATAGCACCGTCACCCTACTGTGCCAATTTCCTCCAACCCGGACTCCCCCCTGGGCGAGAGGAGAATAGTATGTTACCCGTATTGCCTCTTGGGAAGAAAATTTTACGCGTATCCCATGTGTTATAAGGGGATGCATTTCATCCACTCTCAGAGGTGTCACATCTGACCTCCTTACCTTTTATATCCTATTACCTTTATCACCAAATTAAGCATTTTGTTAGCTCTATTTCCCTTAACACTAATGTAGGCAGGGCACTTACCACATTAGAAAATGTATGCATAGATACCTCCTTATCATTTCATCACCTTTCTATAATAGTTAAAATATTCTTGAACCAGCAAACCTCTGCTAAGCCCTACTTCTTGGGTTTGTGGGAGAAAGATTTGGGCAACTGAGTCTGAGGAATGGGACATCTTATTTTTTATTCATATAGGTGCGATTTCTTGTAAAATACAGGAGTCGGCTTACAAATTGCTCACGGGGTGGTATAAAGTTCTGCTGAACTACATCATTTTTTACCACATGTCCCCCCTCAGTGTTGGAGATGTAACTCAGATGAGGGGACATATTTGCATATTTGGTGGCATTGTCCTCTTGTGAAATCGCTCTGGGAAGTCGTTGAATCTGTGATTCGTGTGGTTGATGATCCTGATTTCTCAGCCACTCCAGAGGGTACGCTGTTGCAGCCAAGGCGACAATCCCGAGGTTTTGGAAACAAGATAAACCCCCACCCATATCTGCTTGGCTTAAGAGGGTCGATTTTACATGTTAAATGAAGGATCTGGTTATGTGGTTCCTATATTCAAAAAGGGTTCAAACTATGTGCCCGGAAATTATAGACCTGTGAGCTTAACTTTTGTGGTTGGGAAAGTATTTGAAGGCTTAAGGGATAATATTCAGGAATTCATTGGGAAGAACAGTATTATTAGCAAAAATCAGCATGGTTTTATGAAACATTGGTCCTGTCAAACTAATTTAATAGCATTCTACGAAGAAGTAAGTAGAAGTGTAGATCAGGGCGTGGCAGTGGATGTTATCTACTTGGATTTTGCCACAATAGGTTAGTATCCAAACTGAAAGAAATTGGTCTAGATGCAAATTCTTGTTCTTGGGTAGAACATTTGGGTAGAGTAGATTAGGGTAAAATTTATAAATGGTACATTTTCAAGCTGGACAAAAGTAGTAAGTGGTGTCCCTCAGTATTCTGTTCTGAGACCAGTTTTATTCAACATATTTAAAAATGACCTGGCAATAGGCATTGAAAGCCATGTTTCTGTGTTTGCAGATGACACTAAACTAGGTAAAGTAATACAATGTGAGCAGGATATTACTGTGCTGCAGAGGGATCTAGATAGACTAGGGGACTGGGTACACAAATGGCAGATGAAATTTAATGAAGATAAATGTATGGTTATGCACTTTGGGGTTCCCTACAAGCAACCTACACCCTAAATGGTAGTGAATTAGGGATAACAACAAATGAGAAAGATCTGGGAATTGTTATAGACAACAAGCTAGGCAACAATGTGCAATGCTAGTTAGCAGTTGCTAAGGCCAGTAAGGTGTATAAAAAGGGGCATCAATTCGTTGGATAAAAATATAATTTTGCCTCTGTATAAATAAATGGTAAGGCCACACCTTGAATATGCTATGCAATTTTGGGCATCTATTCTAAAGAAGGATATCATAGTACTTGAAAGGGTGCAGAGGCGGGCTACAAAATTAATAAAATAAATGGAGCACTTTAGTTATGAAGAAAGGTTAACAAATTTAAATCTGTTTAGTTTAGAAAAACGGCGCCATAGAGGGGATATGATAGCAGTATATAAATATATTTGGGGCCAATACAAACCATTGTGTGGAAATCTGTTCATAAACAGGACTATGCATAATAGGTATGTGGAATTCTCTGCCTGCAGAGGTAGTTTTATCGGAGTCTGTACAGGTTTAAACAGCAACTGGATGAATACTTGGAAAAACATAATATTCAGGAATATAATCTTTAATTATGGGGAAACAGCTTATTGATCCAAGGAGAAATCTGACTGCCATTTTGGGGTCAAGAAGGAATTTTTTCCCTGGTTAGTGCAAAATTGGAAAGAGCCAAACTAGGGTTTTTGTGCCTTCTTTTGGATCAACAGCAACAAATTAACAGATATAGGAAAGGCTGAACTTGATGGACGCATGTCTTTTTTCAGCCTATATAACTATGTAACTATCTAGTTTTCAAAAACATATGGTTTTATAGGGCACACTGAATTGGCCAAGCTCAAAGATGTACCAAATAGGGCATGGGCATCACCAAATGTCGAAAGTTCAACACTGAGAAATGTGCATGTCCCAAATGTGGCCCTTTTGCCCCCAAATAGCCAAGCAAACTCATGCATGGGTGGTATCACTGTACTCGGGAGATGTTGTTGAACACATATTGGTGTGTTGTGTGACAGTGGCATATACCAGGAGCTAAAAATGTATACCTAAAGTACAATGTGTGTGTGGTAAAAATACACACAAAAATACTACTGCAAATTTTGACAAAGGCTGATTGTAGAATCAGTGTATGGAAAGAGTTTAAATACCAGCATTTGAAATACCCTGGAGTGTCTAGTTTTCAAAAACATATGATTTTACTGGGAACATTGAATTGCCAGGCTCAAAGATGTACCAAATAGGACATTGGCAGTGATTCATTAAAAAAGTGAAAAATGTGCATGCCCCAAATGTGGCCCTTTTGCCCCAAAACAACCAGGCAAACCCATGCATGGGTGGCATCACTGTACTTAGGAGATGTTGCTGAACACATCTTGGGGCGTTATGTGACAGTGACACATACCAGTACCTGTTAATTCATACATGAAGTAAAATGTGTGTAAAAAAAAAAAAACACACAAAAATGACTACCACAAAGACTGGCGGTAGAATTAGTGCATGGAAAGAGTTGAAACACTAGCATCTGAAATACCCTGGCGTGTGTGGTTGTGAGGCGGCAGGAACGTTGCCAGAAATACAGGTGGAAACACCCCTTACGAAAAATTACTGCAGTTTTTCTGAAGTAATACTGCTGTTTTTTGGACATGAAAAAACTGCAATACTGCACTTTTACTGCAGTATTACTGCACATTTACTGCACCTTTTTTTTATTGCAAACCTACAGTTGTACTTCAATGTATTGCAGCTTTATTGCATTTGTACTTCCGTACAAAAATAACTGCAGTACAACTGCAGTACAGTGAAGTACAAATGCAGTACAACTGCAGTAAATGTGCAGTAATACTGCAGTAAAAGTGCAGTATTGCAGTTTTTTCATGTCCAAAAAACAGCAGTATTACTTCAGAAAAACTGCAGTAATTTTTTCGTAAGGGACAGAATGCAGGTAACAGCAGGAGCACACCTCCAATATAGGATGCATCAGGAAAAGCCTGGGTCTGGTACACGAGAAGACAAGTCAGGAGATAGCCGGGGTCTGGTACACGAGAAGGCACGTCAGGAATAGCCAGGGTCTGCTACACGAAAAGGCACGTCAGGAATAGCCAGGGTCTGGTACACGAGAAGGTACATCAGGAATAGCCAGGGTCTGGTACACGATAAGGGTAGCAAGGAAAACACAATGAACAGGAGTCTCAGTGCTCAGTTTTTAAACTTCCCGCTAGTGATCACCACGCCCATAGACATGACGTCACTCGCGCGCGTTCCCCGCCGGCTGTGACGGGGAACACAAAGTTTTGTGAGGGCGCGCACTTAGAACACACCACGCGGCCGGTGCAGGAGGATGGCACAGCCACGGCGTGGGACCGTCTACCCGGAGCGGGTAAGTAGTGTCGGCGAGAACCCCGCTGTGGGTTCTGACAGTAGTCTTCAAAAACATATGGTTTGAAGGGGTAAATTGCATTGGCCAGCTTCAAAGATATCCGAAATGGCACATGGGGGAAGAATTACCAGATTTGGAAAAACATGGTTTTGAAAAAGCAAAATGCTACTTGTACTTATTGCCCCATAACGTGCAGAAAAAAGCAAAAAAAAAAAAAAACATTGCATATTTCTAAACTCAGGACAACCAGTAGACTCTATTTAGCAGTTTTTTCATTCACTTTTATATATGAGTAAAATATTTTTCACGTTAGAAATTTTCAACATATTTTATACTTTTTTATAGTAAATGATACAAAATAATGACATCTAAAGAAAGCCCTTCTTGATCTGAAAAAAAAAATATAACTCCTGTGGGTTCAGTAAATGGGAAAGAAGAAAATTACAGCTAAACATGAGCAACGCAGAAATGTTAAAAAGGCCGTTGTCACAAAGGGTACAAAAAATAAAATCAGCTATTGTCACCAAGTGGTTAAGGGTGAAGGGAATTGTCCTTAATATGCTTCTTCTTGAGCCACTCCTTTGTTGCCTTGGCCGTGTGTGTTTGGTCACTGTCATGCTGGAATACCCATCCATGACTCATTTTCAATGCTCTGGCTGATGGAAGGAGGTCCTCACCCAAGATTTGATGGTACATGGCCCCATTCATCGTCCCTTTGATGCGGTGAAGTTGTCCTGTCCTCTTAGCAGAAAAACACCCCCAGAACATAATGTTTCCACCTCCATGTTTGACGGTGGGAATGGTATTCTTGGGGTCATAGGCAGAATACCTCCTCCTCCAAACCAGGCGAGTTTAGGTCAAATAGCTTTCACCCAGTTCTCCTCCGAATCATTCAGATGTTCATTGGCAAGCTTCAGACAGGCCTATACATGTGCTTTGTTGAGCAAGGGGACCTTGCGGGCGCTGCAGGATTTCAGTCCTCAACGGCGTAGTGTGTTACCAATTGTTTTCTTGGTGACTATGGTCCCAGCTGCCTGGAGATCATTGACAAGATCCTCCCATGTAGTTCTGGGCTGATTCCTCACCATTCTCATGATCATTGAAACTCCATAAGGTGAGATCTTGCACGGAGCCCCAGACCGAAGGAGATTGACAGTTATTTTGTGTTTCTTCCATTTTGCGAATAATCACACCAACTGTTGCTGCTTGGCGATTGGTCTTGTAGCACATTCCAGCCTTGTGTAGGTCTACAATCTTGTGCCTGACATCCTTGAACAGCTCTTTGGTCTAGACTTGGGCACCAGGGGGCTCTTCGTGTTCGTCTTCGTGCTCGTCTTCGGCAAAAAAAAAATCTTCGTATTCCGCGAATATTCGCCCGCTCCTGTCTTCTCTTCGGGCGAATATTCGCGGACATTCTTCGTGCTCGTTTAATCTTCGTTTCCCTCCCGGTTGCCTAGCAGGGGTTAATACGGGGTTAACAACACATCGGAGCAGCAGCAGCTGCCGTGAAGGTAAGTGTGTGCAACTCTATTGGTCGTTTCGGCAGGGGGCTGGTCTGGCATCAACGAGTGAATTGCAGAACGCACTTCATTCGTTGATGGCAGACCAGCCCCCTGCCGAAACGACCAATAGAGTTGCACACACGTACTGAGGTGTACTGTACACAAAATGACCTAGAGACAAATGCTCCAAGGAACTTGGCCTCCGTTTTTATCATACACAGTCACACATCCATAGATGTTTAATAAAAGAATAGGGATTATTTTACATTTTTAAATTGATTTTGGACCACTTGTAATACATGCCTAACATTTGCTACGTATTTACAATGGCATACTTTGCAACAACCCAACTTTTACTGGACAGGACTGGAAAAAAGCAGGACTGTCCACCAAAATCTTGGGTGTGTTGGCAGGTATGCGGATGGAAAAATGAACTAAAAAATAGCTTAGGGTTAATGTACGGTTATGTTTAAGATTAGTAACAGTGCACTGGTTTGGTTAAAGATGTATTATGTCTAAATAATAATTTAATATTAATTTTAATGGGTTTTGAAAAAAAATTTAGGGGTTTATTTAAATGTATTTTAAAGTTAGATTTATTATTTAGTACTTTATTATATTTATTTAATGTTTATACTAGTGCTACCTACCGAGCTATAACTACCTACGTGTATTTGCATACCTAGTTTAGCTAAATTAGATGGGACAGGACTGGAAAAAAAGCAGGACTGTCCCTGAAAAAGTTGGGTCTGTTGGCAGGTATGTGGATGGAAACATTTTATAGTATGAAGTGTGAGTTATAGCGTTAATGCTAGTGAGTGTAGAAGTGAAGGCCAGGACAAATAACAAGAGGAAAGGTCCTTGTGATTTGTGCATTGTACGTGTATGTGTTATGTCACTGTGTTATATGTGTTATGTGTGTTATGTCACTGTGTTATTTGTGTTATTGTGTGTGTTATGTTTGGTTGGTTGGTTGTGTATCAGAAGGAAAATAATGAAATGGAAAAGGAAATGGAAAAGGCGAATGAGTGGGCAATTGGCGACCCACTCACCTGTTTCACCCCAGAGCAAAGCATCCAAACACTGTCAGTCCTAGACGTTTGGCAGCGGACTTCCAGAGCTCAGACACAAGGCCCTAGCGTAAGCTGGCCACTCCGGCGGAGGTAGCAGACGTTGCCACACCGCAAACAGACGCAGCCAGGGGGGAGAAACTGCCCTTACCATTAGGGACATTTTGGGCATGACTCTAGCCAGGAAGCGAACTGGCAGAGAAGAGACGCTGGCACCACCACCAGCAGCATTGAAAAATGGGAAAGGCGAATGAGTGGGCAATTGGCGACCCACTCACCTGTTTCACCCCAGGGCAAAGCACCCAAACACTGTCAGTCTTAGACGTTTGGCAGCAGACTTCCAGAGCTCAGACACTAGGCCCTAGCGTAAGCTGGCCACTCCGGCGGAGGTAGCAGGCGTTGCCACACCGCAAACAGACGCAGCCAGGGGGGAGAAACTGCCATTACCATTAGGGACATTTTGGGCATGACTCTAGCCAGGAAGCGAACTGGCAGAAAAGAGACGCTGGCACCACCACCACCACCACCACCAGCAGCAGCATTGAAAAATGGGAAAGGTGAATGAGTGGGCAATTGGAGACCCGCTCACCTGTTTCACCCCAGGGCAAAGCACCCAAACACTGTCAGTCTTAGACGTTTGGCAGCAGACTTCCAGAGCTCAGACACTAGGCCCTAGTGTAAGCTGGCCACTCCGGCGGAGGTAGCAGGCGTTGCCACACCGCAAACAGACGCAGCCAGGGGGGAGAAACTGCCCTTACCATTAGGACATTTTGGGCATGACTCTAGCCAGGAAGCGAACTGGCAGAAAAGAGACGCTGGCACCACCACCACCAGCAACATTGAAAAATGGAAAAGGCGAATGAGCGGGCAATTGGCGACCCGCTCACCTGTTCCACCCCAGAGCAAAGCATCCAAACACTGTCAGTCCTTGGCGTTTAGGAGCGGACTTACAGAACTCAGACACAAGGCCCTAGCGTAAGCTGGCTACACCGGCGGAGGTAGCAGGCGTTGCCACACCGCAGACAGAGGCAGCCAGGGGGCAGAAACTGCCCTTACAATTAGGGACATTTGAGGCATGACACTAGCCAGGAAGCGAACTGGCAGAGAAGAAACGCTGGCACCACCACCAGCAGCAGCAGCAGCAGAATTGGGAAAGGCGAATGAGTGGGCAATTGACGACCCGCTCACCTGTTTCAGGGTAAAGCATCCAAAGACTGTCAGTCCTTGGCGTTTGGGAGCAGACTTACAGAACTCAGACACTAGGCCCTAGCGTAAATTGGCTACACCGGCGGAGGTAGCAGGCATTGCCACACCGCAGCAAGTGCAACCAGGGGGAGAAACTACCTTGAACATTTTGGACATTTCAGGCATGACACTAGCCAGGAAGCGAACTGGCAGAGAAGAGACGCTGGCACCAACAGCAGCAGCAGAATTGGGAAAGGCGAATGAGTGGGCAATTGACGACCCGCTCACCTGTTTCAGGGCAAAGCATCCAAAGACTGTCAGTCCTTGGCGTTTGGGAGCAGACTCACAGAACTCAGACACTAGGCCCTAGCGTAAATTGGCTACACCGGTAGAGGTAGCAGGCATTGCCACACCGCAGCAAGTGCAACCAAGGGGAGAAACTACCCTGTCCATTAGGGACATTTGAGGCATGATTTCAGCCAGGAAGCGAACTGGCAAAAGATACTGGCACCACCACCAGCAGCAGCGTTGGAAACGGAAAAAGGTCAATGAGTGGGCAATTGACGACCCGCTCACCTGCTTCACCCCAGGGCAAAGCATGAAAGTCTGTCAGTCCATGGCGTTTGGGAGCGGACTTACAGAACTCAGACACTAGGCCCTAGCGTAAATTGGCTACACCGGCGGAGGTAGCAGGCATTGCCACACCACAAACACGTGCAACCAGGGGAAGAAACTACCTTAAACATTAGAGAGAAAAAAAATTAACTTTCCAAGCTAAGAGCTGGGTAACCCAACTTGGGCAGATTGAATTTAAGAATCTGCTCCATCAGATGAGGTGCCATGCGTGAGCGCTGTGGACTCAGTATGTTTCCAGTCATAGAAAACACGCGCTCACTTTGAACAGTGGTTGGCGGACATGATAGAAGCTGCTGCGCAACCCATGAGAGTGCAGGCCACACACTCTTCTTTTCATACCAGTAGCTAAGAGGATCAACATTAGGCGCAGAAGGAACTTCACAGAGGTAAAGTTTGACCATTTCAGCAGCACTACTCTCCTTTCTGCTGCTAGCTCTGTCAGATGGTCCAACTATACTCCCAAGTGCCTCTTCCCAAAACGCAGCTGCTCCACTCAGCTGTGTTGTGATGCTTGTGGTACTGCTGCTGATGCTAGGAGTAGCAGACCACATCATCTCTTCCTCCTCCTGCACCTCTCCCTCCTCGGACAGCATTCCCATTTTACGCTGCCAGTCACGCACCTTGTTGACCAATTGCTCCCGGTAGCTACTGAGAACATTAAATTTCAAAGCTAGCTTTCCCTTAATTCTTGGATCGCAAAGGCACGCTAGCATCATTTCGGGACTCTCTTCCATTCGTTTGCGAAGGTGTACTTTTAGCAGATCCTTCAGCTTCCTGACTATGGCTGCTACGTCAGGATGTAGAGTGCCACCTTGAACAGCCTCACGGTTTTCAAGGAACACTTCCATCTTGCTGCCTAGATGGGAGAACACTGGGATTACCTGGGCCAGACTGGCAGTGTTTGAGCTTAAATTTTCTGTGGCATCCCTGAATGGTTTAAGGACTGCCACTAGCTGGGCGATCACTGTCCAATCCTCCCTATTCAATGGAGATGTAATCCCAATATTGTGCTCTGAGGCAAGATTATGGATTGCCCTCTGCTGCTCCAAAATCCTCTCCAGCATGTCTAACGTGGAGTTCCACCGTGTACTGACATCCTGACGTAGGCAGTGTACGGGAAGACCTGACCTCTCTTGCTCTTCCCTCAAAAGTTGGCTAGCCTTAACACTATGGTGAAAGTGCCCAGCGATCTTTCTGCAGCGGGACAGAACTACTGCTGCCACATTAGTTCCTTCTGACATTGCTGCCTTCACTACAAGATGGAGCGCACACCAACAATATGACCATCTCGCAGCGCTTTCACCATATTGGCACCTCCGTCAGTTACCACAAAACCAACTTCAACATTGGTGCCCGCCTCTGCTCCCACCCAAAGGCTAAACATTTTCCTCATTGCATGCAGAATATTTTGGGAAGTGTGCTTTTCATCCATCACTTCTGCATGGAGAAGGAAAGATCGGTAGCCTGCTGCAGCAGCTTCCTTAGACACACCGGGCTGCCACCAGTGTGCTTTCAAAGAAAGAAAGGCATGCTGGCCGCTAGGTGCACTCCACAAATCTGTAGTGAAATGAACACACTGACCAGCAGCCTTGGAAAGCTCCTTTTTCACTGCTGCAACACAGGACCGATACAATGAGGGGACAATGTTCCTGCTGAAAGTGGAACGTGACGGAACTGTATATTGTCGAGCCACAGCCGCCATCAATTTTTTGAAAGGCTCCCCTTGATCATAGAGAAGGATGCCCCTCCAACAGCAATGAACTGACCAATCAGTCGCGTTACTTTATTGGCCTGCTGTTCGGGCATTGACCTTTTGGATTGGAATGCCACAAATTGTTCCAGGGTGGGCTGGACATGCAGTGCTCCAACCTGCCTTGGTCTCTGGCTGCCAGCACTAGCTGCTGCTGCTGCTGCTATTGGCTCAGAAGAAGAAGCTGTTGGGGTTTTTCCACGGCCACCAGCTATGCTGCCTGCACTAAGTTTTACTTCTGCATCTTTCCCCAATAGCACAGCGTTGTGTTGAGTGCTCAGGTGATGCTTCATGCTAGCACTGGTAAAATGGCCAGACACTTTCCCTCTGCTTATTAGCTTCCCACAATGTTTGCACTTTCCATAGCGCCCTTCTTCAACATTTTCAAAGTGCTCCCAAATTGGGGCGCGCATAGCCTTGGAGTGTGCCTTGGGTGCTGCTCCTACAGCTCGGGGTGGATGAACAGAGGCAGAACTAGTGGTGGTGTTACTGGTGGTAACAGTACTGGCCATAGTGGGACTGCTAATTGCTTTAGCTTTAGATTTGCTAGGTTTTGCTGCTGCTGGTGGTGGTGGTGATGATCGTAGCGGAGAAGGTGGAGGCTCAGGGGAAAATTGTGCACTAGTCATTTGGACACTGCTCCCTGAGGAATCTGATTCCTGACCACTCATCTCCTCTACTTCCTCTGGCTCATAGTCTAGTTCTTCATTAGCCAGATCGAATGGAATTCCTGCTAGGCTGGAGCTAAGACTGATATCGTCGTGAGACTCGTGACTAGTAGTAGTGCGAGCAGGAAGAATAGACTCTGCACTTGGCCTCTAAAGTGAGGTTAAATCAGATTCGGTATATGATTTATTAATTAATATTAAGTTATATAATATTAATAGATTAGAAATAATTTACTTATATATTATGTATTATAGATAGAAGAATATAGATTATGAATTAGAATTTAGAATTAGAATTTATATTGTTATATGTTATTTATAATATATTATAGATTAAGATTAAAGAAGATTAGAATTATTTTAGTACTACAGCTAGTAGCTTGAAGCTTTGCTTAGTACAGTTGTCGTCACATTTTAGAAATAAAATAAAATGTCACAGCAAAACAGTTAGCTTCACTGCTTGCTGAAACACACAGCACTTATGCGGCTGCACTCACTAGCCCAACAAGTTCACTTCACTAAGGGTACTTTTTTTTTTTTTTTATAACTTCTTTATTATAAGAAGAAGACAAAGCATACAATATAACAAAACAATGGTACACAGAGACAAGGTGACAGATGAGATGCATACAGGTACAAGTAATGCACAATTCCAAAAACACATACAGCGCAGGTTAGAAAAACCCTTCCTCAAGCACAGAACACCTAGCCACAACACAAATATGTCGTGATCCGTAACTAGATAAAAACCCCGGGTTTTGAGGACCTGAAGACAATACCACTCTGTGGTATTGAACGTTTGAAACAGGGACAACCTGGTGGCGTTATCTAAAGTTGTGATATATGTGGACCAGCGACCAAAAAGATATTTAACTTTGCTTTCCTTATGAAGGACAGCCTCAAGCCAGTCCATATGGAACAAAAATTGCAGTCGCGACAGAACCAGAGGAAGCAACGGAGGTTGAGGAGCAATCCATTGGGACAGTATTGCCCGTTTTGCCACTGCGGAAAGTATAAGCAAGAGAAATTTAGCCCTCGCTACAGGTGGGGGAGTGTGGTCAGGGAATATACCAAAAATAGCCCATTCAGCAGAGATGGTAAAGCAAATGCCCAGAGTGTCGTTGATATATGTTTGTAGGGCCCGGTATGCAGGTAACAACTCGGAGCACACCACGAAGAAACAGGAACGAAAGGAATAGTCGGGGCCTGGTACACGGGGTAGCACGTCAGGAATAGCCGGGTCTGGTACACGGGATAGCACGTCAGGAATAGCCGGGGTCTGGTACACGAGATAGCACGTCAGGAATAGCCGGGGTCTGGTACACGGGATAGCACGTCAGGAATAGCCGGGGTCTGGTACACGAGATAGCACGTCAGGAATAGCCGGGGTCTGGTACACGAGATAGCACGTCAGGAATAGCCGGGTCTGGTACACGGGATAGCACGTCAGGAATAGCCGGGGTCTGGTACACGAGATAGCACTAGGATCACAGGAACACGAGGTATAAGGCACAATAACTGAGCACTGAATGAGTTTCAGTGCTCAGTTTTTAAACTTCCCACCAGTGATTGCCACGCCTATAGACGTGACGTCACTCGCGCGTGTTCCCTGCCGGCAACGGCGGGAACAAATAAAGTTTTGTGAGGGCGCGCGCGCGCTTAGGAACCACCACGCGGCCGGCTGAGGAGGACGGGACAGCCGCGGCGCGGGACCGTCTACCCGGAGCGGGTGAGTGCTGCCGGTGAGGACCCCGCCGTGGGTTCTGACAGGTCCCCCTCCCAAGGAGAGGCCTCTGGACTCCCAGAGGACCTGGGCGACTAGGATGGAGACGATGAAAAGAGGACACAAGACGAGGAGCATGGACCTCGCAGGCAAACTCCCAAGAGTCCTCCTCAGGGCCATAACCTTTCCAACGGATGAGTGTCACGGGGTCAGGTAGCAGGGGAGGATCCAACTATGCAGATATATGGACGTAGCGTAGTCCGGTCAAAAGTGCAACGGCAAACAGCGAGGTCAAAAACGTATCCGAGGTCGAGGCAGGCAGATAAGAGGCAAAACGGTATAACAGGTCCGAGGTCGAGGCAGGCAGATAAGAGGCAAAACGGTATAACAGGTCCGAGGTCGAGGCAGGCAGATCAGAATCGTAGTCAAAGAGCAGGCAAGGGTCGGTACACAAGGCAAGGTAATATCATAAAGAACAGCACACCCCAAAAAGCAATAAACTTTGAACGGGTAAAGCAGATAAAACAAATGGCCTTTAAATAGGAAACCGTCTACTCACAATGAGGCCGCGGCTTGCCGTGCGCGACGTGCGCCGTGTGACGTCATCGCGGCAGTGGTCCGATCCGCGATCCCGGTGGGGGAAGGTGGTGACGCGCCTGCTCGTCCCTGGCGAGCAGGCGCAAGCCCGAGTGAGGCCGTGGAGGCAGGACTTCCCTGCCGGCGTCCGGTTGCGGCGGCGGTGAAGCCGCGACCTCGCCGCGACCGTACGGCGTCGGCGGCATTGACGGGCGCGCCGCCGGGAGCCCCTGGCGTGACGCCCAGCCGACATCGGGTCGCGGCGGGGGCGGAGCCGTGACCCCGACGTGACCGCACGGCGCCAGCGGCAGGACGGAGGGAGCTGCCGCGAGCACGCGAGGTAAGTGCCGCGGCGGCTCTCGTGACAGTACCCCCCCCCGCCAGGAGCGCGCCCCGAGCGCGCCGGAGCCGGACGAGAGGGAAATAGCGCGTGGAAACAGGCGACACAACGGGGAGCGTGCACGAAGCGAGCCGGAACCCAAGTCCGCTCCTCAGGACCGTACCCCTTCCAGGCCACAAGGTACTGCAAGCCGTTGCGAACCCTACGGGAATCAAGGATCCCGTCAACGAGGTACTCCTCATGACCCTGGACGTCGAGGGGAGCGGGAGACCGAACGGGACCGGAGAACTGGTTGGACACATATGGCTTCAACAACGAGACGTGGAAGGACCTAGGTATCCTCATGGTAGGTGGCAGAGCAAGGGACACCGTCACGTCGTTGAGCACGGCACGGATGCGGAAAGGACCGATAAAACGGGGCCCCAGAGTCCTGGACGACTGGCGTAATCGGATGTGTCGCGTTGACAACCAGACACGGTCACCCACTTGGTAAGCCGGAGGAGGCGATCTCCTGGAGTCGGCACATCGTTTGTGGCGTCGTTGGGCTTTCAGGAGGAGATCCCGGAGGCGCTGCCAATGCTTGTCCATGTCAGACACACGACAGTCAACCGCAGGCACCGAGGAAGACCGGGAAGACGGAGGAGGTAACACGACAGGGTGATAGCCCAAGGCAGCAAAAAACGGAGTACAGCCGATGGACTCATGAAGAGAACCGTTGTATGTCACCTCTGCGAGTGGGAGGAGAGAGGACCAGTTGTTTTGGCGTGCGTTGCTGAACATCCGCAGGTATTGTTTGAGCGTTTGATTTGTTCTTTCAGTCTGTCCATTGGTCTGAGGGTGATATGCCGACGATAAATGGAGCTGTATGCCGAGTCTATGGCAGAGGCATCTCCAGTAGCGGGATATGAACTGTGTCCCTCGATCCGACACCATGTGGAGAGGGAGTCCGTGTAGACGGACAATATGGTTGAGGAAGACGTCGGCCAGTTGCAGAGACGAAGGAAGGCGTGGTAAGGCGATGAAGTGCGCCTGTTTGGAGAAGCGGTCGACAACCACCAGAATGGTGGTGTTACCTTGCGACTTGGGAAGATCCACGATGAAATCCATTGACACGTGTGTCCAGGGGACCGTGGGAATGGGAAGCGGATGCAGGAGACCTTGAGGGCGTCTTCGAGAGGTCTTTTGGCATGCGCAGGTGTGACAGGCAGCGAGGTACGCTCGAATGTCTTTGGTAAGGGATGGCCACCAGAACGCTCTCCGTATGTGGTAGTCCGTCTTCCGAAAACCAGAGTGACCTGCGAGAAGGGACTTATGTCCCCAGTGAAGGACGTCCGGGCCGAGACTGGGAGGTACGTAAAGACGACCCGGAGGAGGACGTCCGGAAGACGGGGCGGTCCCTTGGGACATGCGGATTTTGCTCATAGTGCGGAGGGACAATCCGGCGATGAGGCGTGTGGACGGTATGATGGGTTCGTCGGTTTGGTGGTCTCGGTGGCTGTCATGTTGTCTGGAGAGTGCATCGGCCTTGACGTTTTTGGAGCCCGGTCTGTATGTAATGTAGAAATTGAACCGGTTAAAAAAAAGCGACCACCGTGCTTGTCGAGGACTTAACCTCTTGGCGCTCTCGATGTACAACAGGTTCTTGTGGTCGGTCATGACGACTACGGGTTGTTCCGTGCCTTCTAACAGGTGGCGCCACTCCTCGAACGCCATTTTGACGGCTAGGAGTTCGCGGTTCCCAACGTCGTAGTTCCGTTCAGCCGTGGAGAAACCTTTAGAAAAGAAGGCACAGGGATGATATTTCGTGGTCTGGTCATGTCGTTGCGACAACACAGCCCCTGCTCCGGTTTCGGAGGCATCAACCTCTAGGAGATATTGTTTGGAAGGATCCGGCCGCCGTAGTATGGGGGCAGAGACGAAGGCTTGTTTGAGACGGTCGAACGCCTGACGGGCGTGTGTGGTCCACAGAGACAGGTCAACTCCTTTTTTAGTCATAGCAGTGATGGGAGCGGCTATGGTAGCGTAATTTCTGATAAAGCGTCTATAATAATTGGCGAAGCCCAGAAAACGTTGGATGGCCTTGAGCGTTTGCGGGAGGGGCCATGCTGTTATGGCCTCGAGTTTTGCAGGGTCCATGTGAAGACCTTCGGAGGAGACGATGTACCCAAGGAAGGGCAAACGGGTCTTCTCGAAGACGCATTTTTCGGCCTTGGCGTACAAACCGTTCTCCCGTAGTCTCTGTAGAACAGCCTTTAGGTGACGTCGGTGTGCGTCGAGTGTAGGGGAATAGACGAGGATGTCGTCCAAGTATACTATGACGTGGGACAAAAGCATATCTCTGAAGACGTCGTTGATGAAGGCCTGGAAGACCGCAGGAGCGTTGCACAACCCGAAGGGCATGACTCTATATTCGTAGTGCCCGAAGCGGGTGTTGAAGGCCGTCTTCCACTCGTCCCCGGACTTAACGCGAATCAGATTGTAGGCACCCCTGAGATCCAGTTTGGTGAAACAGGTGGCCCCTTTCAGGAGGTCGTAGATCTCTGTGATGAGGGGAAGCGGATATCGGTTCTTAACCGTGATACGGTTCAGACCCCTGTAATCGATGCATGGCCTTAGGGACCCTTCCTTCTTGGCCACGAAGAAGAATCCAGCCCCGGCAGGTGAAGAGGATGGGCGTATGAAGCCTTTGTCTAGGCTTTCCTTGATGTATGTTTCGAGGGCTTTGTTCTCCGGTTCGGAGAGAGGGTACGTACGACCCCTTGGTGGGTTGGACCCAGGTAACAGTTCGATGGCACAATCGTAGGGCCGATGTGGTGGTAACTTTTCCGCATCCTTTTTGGAAAACACATCCAAGTAGTCCCAGTAGTGCTTTGGTACCAGGGTTCTGGGATCTGTGGGCGTGATCTCAAGGACGAGATTGACTCAGCGACAGGGCACAACACAAGACACATGGCACCGGTTGCTCCATGCCAGTATGTCTCCTCTGTCCCAATCGATGTGAGGGTTGTGTTGGCGTAGCCAGGAATGACCCAGGATGAGAGAGGCATGAGGAGACTTGATCATCTCGAACGTGAGCTGTTCCTGGTGGGTTACCCCCACCAGCAGGGTTAGGGGTACGGATTCCTGTGTCACGAGCCCTGATCCCAGAAGGGAGCCATCCACGGACGCCACCAGAGAAGGCGTGTCTTTGGTGCGAAGCGGTACGTGATTATCCTTGGCCCACTGGAGATCCATGAACACGCCCGCAGCTCCGGAATCTATGAAGGCGCGGGTGGTCACCACATGATCCTCCCAGCGGATGGAGATAGGCACCGTCAATCGAGTAGCGGGAGGAGAAGTAAGGCGATGTGTGCTTAGGGTGCCTTCTCCGGTACAACCTAAGCGTTGTCTTTTACCGGCCTGGTGGGACAGGAAGACAAAAGGTGGTCTGCTTGCCCACAGTACATACATAGTCCATGTGTCCGTCTGTGCTTCTTTTCAGCCTCGGAGAGACGACGAACGTTCCCGATCTCCATGGGTTCATCGGCAACGGACGAGGGGGACGTAGAGGACGTAGCTCTAGTGGGACCGGAGGCAAACAGTCCTGTTTTTCTTCCGCGGCTGTGGTCTTGCAACCGCTCTTGGATAAGTTTATCCACTCTTAGACATAGGGCTATGAGATCCTCGAGATCCGTGGGGGTGTCGTGGAAGACGAGAGCGTCTTTGATTTTTTCGTTGAGACCGCGTTTGAAGGCGGCCTTGAGAGCGCCCTCTTCCCAGTTGGTCTCATGGGCTAGGGTGCGGAATTCCACGGTGTATTGAGCCAAGGTTTTGCGGCCTTGGTGGAGATCAAGCAACGAGGACTCTGCGGTCTCTTTACGACCAGGAGCGTCGAAGACGGTTCGGAGAGCTTCCATAAAAGCGGGACAGTCCTCAAGGAGGTATGATTCTTGTTCAACAAGGGGAGATGCCCATAGCAATGCGTCGCCTTTCAAAAGTGAAATAATGAACGAGACCCTTTTGGAGGACGTCAGGAACGCTTGGGGATGATTCCGGAAGTGGAGCATACATTGGTTGAGGAAGCCACGGCACTCCTTCGGATCCCCAGAATATTTATCGGGCAGAGGAAACCTTGCGACGGCCCCCGTGTCCTCGTATGAAGTGTCTCTGCGATGAGGAGAACTCACGGTAGGTAGCGATGTCAAGGAACGTAGCAGGTCTGTCATGGCGTCGACCTTTTGCTCCAGGGTTTGAAGTTGAGCGGCCTGAGCGGCAAGACGCTGGTCCTGGAGGTCTTGACGTGCTTGCAGCCGTGCCATATCCGCGGGATCCATGTATGACCCGTTCAAAAATGTCACGGGGTCAGGTAGCAGGGGAGGATCCAACTATGCAGATATATGGACGTAGCGTAGTCCGGTCAAAAGTGCAACGGCAAACAGCGAGGTCAAAAACGTATCCGAGGTCGAGGCAGGCAGATAAGAGGCAAAACGGTATAACAGGTCCGAGGTCGAGGCAGGCAGATCAGAATCGTAGTCAAAGAGCAGGCAAGGGTCGGTACACAAGGCAAGGTAATATCATAAAGAACAGCACACCCCAAAAAGCAATAAACTTTGAACGGGTAAAGCAGATAAAACAAATGGCCTTTAAATAGGAAACCGTCTACTCACAATGAGGCCGCGGCTTGCCGTGCGCGGCGTGCGTGACGTGCGCCGCGTGACGTCATCGCGGCAGTGGTCCGATCCGCGATCCCGGTGGGGGAAGGTGGTGACGCGCCTGCTCGTCCCTGGCGAGCAGGCGCAAGCCCGAGTGAGGCCGTGGAGGCAGGACTTCCCTGCCGGCGTCCGGTTGCGGCGGCGGTGAAGCCTCGACCTCGCCGCGACCGTACGGCGTCGGCGGCATTGGCGGGCGCGCCGCCGGGAGCCCCTGGCGTGCGCGCGTGACGCCCAGCCGACATCGGGTCGCGGCGGGGGCGGAGCCGCGACCCCGACGTGACCGCACGGCGCCAGGACGGAGGGAGCTGCCGCGAGCACGCGAGGTAAGTGCCGCGGCGGCTCTCGTGACAATGAGATATTGCAAACGTCTCCGAAAAAGACGGGAATCCAAAATGTCCTTGACCTCGTACTCTGTGCCATTGTTGACAAGGATAGGAGGAGGAGGAGCAGAACAACGACCAGGGTAGGGGTTAGCTGTCCACGGTTTGACCAAAGAGACATGGAATACCGGATGAACGGTCATAGAAGCAGGTAATTTCAATTCCAGAGCAGATGAGGAAATGACACGGACGACAGAAAAAGGCCCGATAAACTTAGGCCCTAATTTTTTCGTAGGGCATGGGAGTTTGATATGACGAGTAGAGAGCCACACTTTATCACCAGGCCTATAGGAAGGAGCGACACGACGATGACTGTCGGCAAACGATTTGTAACGGAGTTGGGCCGTACGTAAGGTATTGCGTAAGAGCAGGTAGGTTTTGGTAAGATTCTTGACATGGTCGGTGACTGATGGGACAGAGCTTGGAAGTGGAGATCCAGGCAACATCGATGGGTGAAATCCGTAAGTAGCAAAGAAAGGCGACATCTTAATAGAACGGTGAAAATGGTTATTATAGACGAATTCCGCCAGAGGTAGATAATGACTCCAGTCGTTTTGTAGGTATGTAGTATAACAACGAAGATATTGTTCTAATGTTTGATTAGTTCGTTCCGTCTGCCCATTACTTTGAGGATGGAAGGCTGTCGACAGAGAACGTTGGATGCGTAACTGCTTGCAGAAAGCTTTCCAAAAATGTGAAGTGAACTGGGATCCACGGTCAGAAACAATGTCTTCTGGTAACCCATGGAGTCGAAAAATGTCTTTAACAAAGGAATGTGCAGTCTCTGTAGCTGAGGGGAGATGATCAAAAGGAAGGAAATGAGCCATTTTAGTAAATCGATCTATTATGACTAATAGTGTAGTAAAACGATTAGATGGTGGGAGGTCTGTAATAAAGTCCATAGAGATACTGGACCATGGTCTAGTTGGGACCGGTAAAGGTTGTAACAGGCCTGCGGGTTTAAGATGCGAGTCCTTGGATCGTGCACATGTAGGACAGGAGGATATAAAGTTTTTGACCCCTTCAGTCATATTAGGCCACCAAAAGGAACGTTGAATCAATTCCAGTGTTTGCTTCACCCCTCCGTGTCCAGCAAGGGGCGAGTCGTGACAAGCTTGCATAACTTGTATACGATTCTCCGGAGGAACAAATATACAATCTCGGTGATAATAAAATCCTTGACGAGCTTGTAATCCTGGAACATTAGGAGGGTTCATCCGACTGGTAGTATTCCGGATAGAGTCCCATAGCGTATGTGTCCCTGCAATGAAGTGTTGGGATGGTAACACCGTGTCGTGATCCACCCTAGATGTAGAGGAGTTTTCGTAAATCCGGGACAAGGTATCCGCTTTAGTATTGCGTGATCCCGGACGGTAAGTGATATGGAGTTGAAATCTTGTGAAAAACAGAGCCCATCTTGCTAACCTTGGTTGAAGTCTTTTGGCGGTACGTAAATATTCTAAATTCTCAGTATATACCGTAATAGGATACAAGGCCCCCTCAAGTAAATGCCGCCATTCCTCTAAGGCCAACTTTATTGCTAGTAATTCGCGTTCTCCGATGCAATAATTTCTTTCTGCGGAAGATAAAGTCCGTGAAAAATAAGCAACTGGATGTAGGTGACCATCAGTATCTTGCCTTTGGGAAAGAATAGCACCCACAGCTGTGTCAGAAGCATTGACCTCGAGGATGTAAGGTTTGTGGGGAACCGGTAATTTGAGAATCGGTGCAGAAATAAACTTTTTTTTTTAAAAATTCAAACGCCTTCTGTGCAGCTGTGGACCAACAAAATTTATTTTTAGTTGAAGTAAGGGCAGTGATAGGACGTATGTGCTTAGAAAAATCACGGATTAATTTTCTATAGTAATTAGCGAATCCCACGAATCTTTGTACCCCCTTTCGATCAATGGGTGGAGGCCATAGGAGTATAGTGGAGATCTTACGGGGGTCCATCTGTATACTAGTGGGCGAAAGTATGTATCCCAGGAACTCGACAGTCTGAACTTCAAAGACACATTTTTCCAATTTATCATATAATCCATTGGAGCTTAGTCTGGATAAAACTTGGCACACATGGTCTCGATGAGCCTCCAAAGAGGAAGAGAAAATTAAGATGTCGTCTAGGTAGACAATTACAAAACATAGTAACATAGTAACATAGTTCATAAGGTTGAAAAAAGACCAAAGTCCATCAAGTTCAACCTATATACATATTGTGTCTCTACTGTGTTGATCCAGAGGAAGGCAAAAAAACCCTTATGAAGCAGATGCCAATTGCCCCATACCAGGGGGAAAATTCCTTCCCGACTCCAAATATGGCAATCAGAATAAATCCCTGGATCAACGTTCTGTCCCTATTAATCTAATATCCATAACTTGTAATATTATTGCTTTCAAGAAACACGTCCAGGCTCCTTTTGAACTCTTTTATTGAGTTTGCCATAACCACTTCCTCTGGCAGAGAGTTCCATAATCTCACCGCTCTTACTGTAAAGAACCCCCGTCTGTGCTGGTGTAGAAACCTTCTTTCCTCCAACCGTAGAGGATGTCCCCTTGTTATAGCTACAGTCCTGGGTATAAATAGGTCCTGGGAGTGATCTCTGTACTGTCCCCTTATATATTTATACATAGTTATTAAATCCCCCCCTAAGCCGTCTTTTTTCCAAACTAAATAACCCTAATTCTGATAATCTTTCTGGGTACTGTAGTCCTCCCATTCCCCTTATTACTCTGGTTGCCCGTCTTTGAACCCTCTCCAGCTCCACTATATCTTTCTTGTACACTGGTGCCCAGTACTGTACACAGTATTCCATGTGTGGTCTGACTAGTGACTTGTACAGTGGTAGAATTATTTCCTTGTCGTGGGCATCTATGCCCCTTTTGATGCACCCCATGATTTTATTTGCCTTAGCAGCAGCTGCCTGACACTGGTCGCTACAGGTAAATTTACTGTTAACAAAAACTCCTAAGTCCTTTTCCATGTCAGTCGTCCCCAGTGTTTTCCCATTTAATACATATTCCCAGCCTGGATTTTTCTTCCCCATGTGCATAACCTTACATTTATCTGTGTTGAACCTCATCTGCCACATCCCAGCCCAAGCCTCCAACCTATGCAGATCCATTTGTAATCGTGCACTGTCCTCTATTGTGTTAACCACGTTACAGAGCTTAGTATCGTCTGCAAAGATTGATACTTTACTATACAATCCCTCTACAAGGTCATTAATAAATATATTAAAAAGAATAGGACCCAAAACTGACCCCTGTGGTACCCCACTAGCAACAGTAACCCACTCAGAGTATGTACCATTAATAACCACCCTCTGTTTCCTATCACTGAGCCAGTTACTTACCCACATACACACATTCTCCCCCAGCCCAAGCATTCTCATTTTATGTACCAGCCTTTTATGTGGCACCGTATCAAATGCTTTGGAAAAATCAAGATATACGACATCCAGCGATTAACCCCGATCCAGTCTTGAGCTCACCTCCTCATAAAAGCTGATCAGGTTAGTTTGACAGGACCGATCCCTTGTAAACCCATGCTGATATGGAGTCATACACTTATTTTCATTGAGATACTCCAAAATAGCATCTCTTAGGAAACCCTCAAACAGTTTACACACAACAGAAGTTAAACTAACAGGCCTATAATTCCCCGGGTCACTTTTTGTCCCCTTTTTGAATATTGGCACAACATTTGCTATGCGCCAGTCCTGGGGAACAGACCCTGTCACTATAGAGTCCTTGAATATTAGAAATAGGGGTCTGTCTATTACATTACTTAACTCCCTTAGAACGCGGGGGTGAATGCCATCTGGACCTGGTGATTTGTCTATTTTGATTTTTTTTAGGCGGCACTGCACTTCTTCCTGGGTTAGACAGGCGACATGTACTGGGGCAGTTATCTCATCCTGCTGTATATTACCTGGCATTTCATTTTCCTCTGTGAATACAGCAGAGAAGAATATATTTAATAGATTAGCTTTTTCCTGATCCCCGTCTATAACTTCTCCCTCATTACTTTTTAAGGGGCCAACGCTTTCATTGTTAACCTTTTTACTATTTATATAGTTAAAGAACATTTTGGGGTTTGTTTTACTCTCTTTGGCAATGAGTCTTTCTGTCTCCAATTTTGCTGCTTTTATCTGATTTTTACATATTTTATTTTTTTCCCGATAGCTTTTTAGTGCTTCCTCACTGCCTTTTGAAACAGCTTTCAATTTTTTGGGGACTGAAAAAGTTACCAATGATGTCCGAGTAGGTAATATAGTACATAAGCTCTCCCACAAAAAGGGCTACTGGATTTACCAATTAAAAACACTGTTCCAGTAGGGTTAAACGAGGATTGTGATATGATCTACTTTCTGTAGAATTTGTTTCGGATTACTCAAAAGTAAAGTTCTTATAAACAATCTAACAATTATATTTATGCATGTATTTTTTAGTATGGTGCTGACAAATATAAAGATATACGGTATATGTGCTACAAGTCATCTTGACCCTTTTTGGATGTCTTGAGGGGTAAATTATTTATTATGAAGGGCCACCCCCTGCAAGATAAGGCAAATTGGCATTATTACACTTTTGAAGATGTCTCGCCAGTTTAAGCATAAATTGTCTTCTGAAATTAGTCCCTCATAGAATGTTACCCTGTACAACAAGTAGGACCATTCCAGAATCTCTGGGCTTGAGTTAAGGAGTTAAAAAGTTAAAATCCAGACTTTTCATGAAAAAGCAAATCACATGGTACAAATGAATGCTACATACTAAACCACAATAAGATCAAAGCAAATCTCCTGATACACCCCACTCTCCGCCCACTTCCAATTTAAATGGGAGTGTTTACCACGATGTCAGCGGGAATGCCCACTGATATATATGCAGGAACACCCCCGACATCAGCGGGAACCCCACAAATGTCAGCAAGACCGCCCACTGATGTCAATGAGCAGTCCTGACCTTTTTCCGCAAGGGTGGGCTCCAGGTAGTCAGAGCCCACAAGTTCCCAGGTATGCCAATGAGATTACAGCAAAAGGGGGTGGAGTAACAATGGGGACAAAAGGACATTGGTCCCAGGGCTCCTGGTGGCCAAATCAGCCATGTTTTTCAGGACAAACATGACTTTTACATATTGATGATGAGCACAGGTGACGTGCTGCCCTGCAGTATGTGGGATGTATAGACTTGTGGAAGGGAGCCAATTAGTTAGTTATACAATCCCCATACTGCAGGGCAGCACTTTATCTGGGCTCTCCGGAATATGTAAAAATGATATCTGTCCAGGAAAGCATGGCATAGTACCCTCAATGCTTAGTGTTGATTCATTGAAATAGTTGTTTGCACTGCACAGCAGGAGCACAATGCTGATAGTGGTCGGTTATGTGGGAGCCCCCTTGGTGGAGTATCTCACCCACAGAAGGGGTTGCAAAGACACAGATAGGATCCACTGCTGGACCACATGGGTGTGTATGTATTCAAATGGTGATGTCTCTATATAAATAGGGTGATCACATGTCCCGTATTGCCTGGAATTGGACAATGCATTATTCCTGAATTTAAATGACGGGTTTTTTTTTGGGGGGGGGGGGTTTACACGGGGGAGAGAGGCACCAAGCGGTTGCTCAAGAATAAGTTTTCAGCAACCGTTCGGCACCCCTCAGTCTCCTCCGCGAGACCTTTGTCTCGTTTGCGGTGCCGGCATTTCATGCGTAATGCCGGGATATGATTTCTTTTTTTCGGCAGATAAGAACCAGTAGGCCCATCCAGTCTGCCCAACCTCTGAGTACTTTCCTTTAGTACTTGCCCTTATCCTATATCTAGCTTGGCCTTATGCCTATCCCATGCTTGCTTAAATGACTTTACTGTATTAACATCTACCACTTCTGCTGGGAGGCTATTCCATGCGTCCACTACCCTTTCCGTAAAGTAATATTTTCTGATGTTACCATTAAACCTTTGCCCCTCTAGTTTATGCTTGTGTCCTCTTGTTGTGGTAGTATTTCTCCTTTTAAATAAACTCTCTTCCTTTAAGTATTTAAATGTTTCTATCATATCCCCCCTGTCCCGTCTTTTCTCCAGGCTATATAGGTTAAGATCCTTTAACCTGTCCTGGTAAGGTTTATCTTGTAATCCATAAACCATTTTAGTAGCCCTTCTCTGCACCTTCTCCAACATTTCTATATCCTTCTGGAGATACGGTCTCCAGTACTGTACACAATACTCCAAGTGAGGTCTCACCAGTGATCTGTACAACGGCATGAGCATGATGAAGAGGGGGGTAGATAGTGAGAAGGGGGAGGGGTAGATTAAAATAAAGAATAAAATTAATGTGTGGATGAATTGTGTGGATTAGTGAGAGTATGAATGAACGTGTGGAAGACTTTTGTGAATGAGTGAGAGAATTAATGAATTTGTGAGAATGCATTAATGATTATGTGTTAATGTTAAGTGTGAATTAGTGAGCGACTGTAAAAGTGTGTGTCATAGATGTATAATTGATTTGTGGAAAGGCAAAGATGGCACAGGCTGGGCTGTTTGGGGACAAAGTTGACACATGCTGGGCTGGGGACAAAGATGGCAAGTTCTATGTGTGTTATCTGGGTGCTGGTCAGGTTCTATGTGGATAGTATGGATGCCAGGGCTGGCTTTGGGGTGTGTAACCTGTGATCTATGCCTGTAATTTATCTATACCTTTAATGAGTTTTTATGTGAATTACAATTGATCTATATCTGCTTTGCTATGTTTCCATACATTATTTATGTATACCTGTGAATACAGGGTTTGTATGTCTGATTCTGCTTATTTGATATATTCAGTGCTGAGATCACAAGTGAATTTCAGTTGATCTATACATGGAAAGCTGCGTTTGTGTGTTAATGTGTTGATCTATACCTGCTTTTGGCAGCAGGGTATATATATATCGTCAGAAGGGACTAATATTCATATATATATTGGCAACTGGGGCTAATATTAATATATATGGGCAGCAGGGGCTAATATTAACAAAACTGCCAGTTCAGCTGTAATTTTGAAATCATGTTTCAATCATAGTCTTTACTTCAAAGAGATAAGTACTCATTACGTAGTTAAAAATGCATGTCTAACGCATATATGCGATGGGGCCATCACATAAATCCATAATAAAGGGAGGGGCTTGCTGGGGGCATTAATACAAATAGTGGTGGCTGGAGGCGATCATACAAGGGTGTGGGGGCACCACATTAATTTATACTAAAAGGGTGCTGGCTGGGGCATCAATACACAAGGGGCAAAAAGACTAAGGAGGTATAAACAACAATGCAGTGTGAAAAATCCATCCTGATGTAGATGTCTGTGACATAGATTGTGTCATGCTGTTTGTGTGTTTTTGGTTATCAGTGTAGCAGAGCCTATCCTGGGGTGTGTGTGTGTATAGGTGTTGGTGTGGCAGAGCCTGTCCTGGTGTGTGTGTTCGGGTGTCAGTGTGGCAGAGCCTGTCCTGGTGTGTGTTTGGATGTGGGTGTGGCAGAGCCTGTCCTGGGGTGTGTGTTTGGGTGTGTGTGTGTGTGTGTGTGTGTGTGTGTATATATATATATATATACATGACCGTCCAGGCATGTCAATTGTCACCAACTGGATGTTTGTGCATGATGTGCCCGGACTGTCAATTGTCATCAAGGGGTTAAAGTACTTACAAAGTATAATATGTACCTATCTAATATTTCCACAGCTTGATACTTGGTGGCACTGTCCTGGCACCAGAATTCAGACAGGAGGAAAACCAATTCTGCAATAAACCAAAATGATGCATTATCTTTCAATACATAATGTCTCATAGGATCACATGTGATTGATTTACATATTCAAGTCCTTAGTCATCAACTGTCTTTGGTGGTGGGTATTTTCTAAATGGAGGGGTTATGCAGATTGGGAGCATTTTATAAAGCCAGGTGTTGATGCAATGCCTTATACGTTCATATGTTTAAACCTTTCACTGCCAACTATGTATATAGTTAAAAAATGGGACCTGGGAGTCACCCATGTACAGGGACAAACTGGCAATTAAAAGCCGCCCTGGAAATATTTGGATATTTTATCGCATTGGTAAAGCTCTTGTGCCCAAGTGCCACACCACTTATACATACCTATCTGAGTCACACTGTTTGCCACTAAAAGAGCTACAAAAATATTCCTTATTTCCTTAACAGAATACCACATTATTATTATTAAAATACTAGGAACCAAACATGGTTAAAATGTTAAATGTTAAAATTTCCTTGGTAATAGACCCCCTTATATTTAGCTAGGTTTTTTTTCTTCATTTTACATATCTCCATCCCCTGGTTATATTGGAAGACCCTTACAGCCATCATACCCTTAGGCACGACCGCCACACCCATCCAAAAGATTCTGCCTTCAAGCAAGATAGGAGAGATTCCTGACACGGTTTGTGTTGCTGCCTACACCTCCGTTCAAAGACTACTCCCAGCACTGAACCTTTTTTTTGTATCTGTGACATTTGTCTCCAAAATGAATGTCTGTTTGGAGACAGCCTGCTCTAAACAGCCTGCCTGTGCCTTTTTTACACCAAATAGCGCAAACACTCACACATACATACATGCTTACACACTCTTCTACATTCATTAATTCACTCATTTATACCCCCTTTACCACACCTGCAACGTTCTCTGTGACGCTCACACACTGTGTGAGCAACCTCTCTTTTACCCCCAAGGGAAAAATGAACTCTTCTGGGGACATGCATTGTGACTCCACTGCATTCTTGTTTCCCCTGGGAGGTTAAAGTGTGCAAGTGCAACAGAGTAAGAGTACCACAGCTATAAGCTGCAGGCCTGCTGGTGTGTACAAGTTGCAGTTGTGGGTCTGATTGCAGTTGCAGCCCAGGTGAATGCAGCGTAATGCCACTGGCCCCTTTATTTACATTAGCTGGCTAGATACCACTGCTGGCCCACTGAGAAGTCTCCAGGTTTGCCTTTTAAGCCAGTCCAGCCCTGAGCACGTTTCAAGTATGGTGCCATTTTCAAACCTATTATCTATTACCTATTATCTGTTCACATGCTGCACTGTGCGTATGTAGGAGCATCTCTTCCACTGCAGAGCTGCTAAAATTAAGATTGTTGGAAACATGTCTGAATTGATGTAGGATTTTCATTGTTTAAAGAAAAAGCCTGCTGTCAAAGCAATAGGAGGCAGTAATTTGCTTAATATTTATATACATATATTTAAGTTGTAGGTTTATTTAGTTATTTTCTTACTAGTTGGTTTTAAACTGATATGTAAAATAGCTAATATGATATAATTCCTTGATGACTACGAGTATTGTATCACATCTGATTCAGACACAAGACTGAGTCAGGTTATGACAACAACGCTAAGTTCTTTCCATCAAATTTCTGAAGTGAGTCAAGTAATCATTTCCAAACCTTTACATTCTCTCCCACATCATATTTGATGAACCCACACAAATTATACATCTTTTTTGGCCAGGACAAGTAGGGCCTTCTTTTAAAATCATGGAAATACATAAAACATGATAATTACCCCTAATTCTAGTAATACCCTATATACATAGTTATAGGTTCAAGAGGGTCACATCCATACTTTATATATGACTACTGGCTTAAGGGGTTTGGAGTTTTTTTTTTCTTGTAGCGGTTGGACTAAGGGCCCTTTTAAAAAAAATCTACATAATGTTTTTATGGTTGCACTGTTACCTGAGCAGTATGGATTGAGGTCCCTTCGGGGATCTCTCTTAAACATTTTGGATGCCATTAATGTCATGGTGACATCACTGGGCTCCCGATTTTTATTTACTGTATATTTTCCCTTATTTATTTTTTTCAGTTGTTTGAAAGAGAGAGCAGGGGGCCAGGGCTGTTCTCCTTATTCCACTCTGCCCCTGATATGCGTTATAACCCCTGATATGCCAGTCTGCCCCTGATATGCTTTATGCCCCCAGATATGCCACTCTGCCCCCTAGAAATGCCTACCCGGCTCCCAGAAATGCTTTATGCTCCCTAGAAGTGCCATACACCCCCCCCCCGACTTACCAATACACTCCCAGACTCCCTGGTGTCTAGAGGGGCCAGCCGGTGGACGCCTGTGCGATGCGCGTAGGCAACCTCCGCTGCCGGCACTTCTGCTGGGGCTTCTATGGTAGAGCACAGCACAGACTTTACTAGCTAATGCAGTGCATTATTTCAGCCCTCGGCCAGTCACCAGAATCAAAGATAAATGCGAGGCGAGGAGGTGTTGAATGACCCTGGGAGTCGTGGTGAAACGAGGAAAAGCATATGCTCCCATCACTGGCCACACTTGGGGAAATGCATCCATTGCCAGCGCTTTAGGATCTGGTAGGCAACTGAAGAATTCTGGGATCTGGTAATCCAGTTGAGAAACGAAAATGGCCTGACCGTTCCATACCTGCATGTGAAGAAGCCACCAGCAGTTGTCGAACCTCGTTCGTAAGTTGAACCAGCTGATTGTAGAATGGAAGACGTCTTAAATAACTGGCTTTGAGACGCTAAAGAGCCCAATAATCATCGATGGAGAGTGTCCACTACAAAATAAGTTTGTAGTCGAAAAAACTTGTGAGAACAAAAGAATATTGTCAAGGTATATGATGGATCTAATACCTCTGGATCTGAAAAAAGCTGGTTTGAGAACCTTGGTAAAGCACCAAGGGGCTGAACTGAGGCCGAAGGGAAGACTTCTGAACCGCAAAAGTTGATGACCCCAGCGAAATTGAAGAAATGTCTGATGACATTTCAAGCACCTTTGAGATCCAGCCTTGTGAACCAATTGTTCTGCTTCATAAGATGAATTCCTTCCATCTTGCAGTGATGATAAGCGACGAACCTGTTGAGGCTGCGCAAATTGATAACTGGACTAAATCTCCGGTCTTTTTCTTTTACCAAAAATAATGAACTTACAAAGACTGGAGGACCTAGGGCTCTTTCTATTGTTCCCTAGTTTCGAAAAGTAAAAGGACTTACCGGCTTTGGAACGTCCTCTGGGGAAGGCAGCAGTTCCTCTTCCTTGGAAACCTCCTGTGAATGTAGGCGCGATTGAAAAAAACCTCTGTCTGTAGATAAGGATTGACTTTGGAAATAACAGGAGCCTGACTGGTAAAAATGGCTGGAGACCCGGCTCCTTGTATGTTTAAAAAACTTTTCTCATGGATATCCTTGCCTTTGACCACAAAGTCATGACAGACACATGGCGGTTAAACGCTTTTAAAAAAAGAGTCTCCGAACAGCAAACAGTTTGCTGACATGCCTAACTCTCGTGAGCCGAGTTCCACCGGACGTTCATCCATTCTGAGTAACCCTGCCTTTCTGCTGAAATGGCTACATTGGCAAGTTATCTTGTGTTAATCTGAAACTCTGCTCAAGACCCTTGCGTGGATCCCATCTGTTTTGGATAGGAGAGTGACCACATTCAGGTCAAACTCCGGCATTACCGCCACCTTGCCCGGGATCACAGGACGAGGACATTCTGCCCGTAACTTATGGCACACTTCCTTATCTAGGGAGTGGTGGAGCCATTTTTGTAGATTATTCAGGGGGGGGCAGTGGATGTTGCATGGCCGAGGGCTGAAATAATACTTCCCCTGATGGGTCCAGCACTGCAGCATTAGCTAGTGAAGTCTGTGCTGTCGGAATAGCCATGGCAGGCGCGGACTGGAGGGGCTCACCCACAATAGACTCATGGATGAACCGTGAGTGATCTTCCCTGGACGGGTCCAGGATAACCAACTGTTATGAGTCATCTATGAGTGTAAGAACACCCTCAGAATCCTTATCCACAGCACTGGACAAAGGGCCAGACTAATCATGGGGTGGTGCAGGAATCAACCTTTTTGAGCCTCCTGTCTTGCCTTAAAATCTACAGATACTAGCTACTACTCCCATAATAATCAACTAGCAATGCTGCTGCTCAAAACCACAGGTTGTATTAAAGAAAAGTCAATGTTGTGTAGTGTAGTATACCTCTGTAATGCACATGTCACGAACAATACTTACCAGGTAGCGGGTAGCCGTGCACCCGGAGCTCGTTTTTTCCTTTTGCTGCCCGGTCTGCAGCCATCCCGACAAGTGCTTTGCGCATGTGTGAAAAGCCGGCACTCTTAAAGGGACTGCGTCCTGGAAATTAGGCAGGTAATTAGGGGACTCCTGAGACTACTTACACAACTGGCACCTTTCCCAAGGTTGACTCTTAAAAGCAACTTGGTGTTTTGTTCCCCAGTTTCCCTGAAGTTTACCCGTTAACCTTTTACTGCCCATTCCTGACCTTGTACCCTTTGTACAAACTCAACTTGTACCACAACTCAACGATCACCTCCTAAACTTCAATGGTGTTGCTGAAATGCCTCGATCAGGAGGCATTCAGCAACACCAAACACTCACCCAAGGACAGGCTGTGACCGCTCCGGAGAGCGGTCACAACCACCACTGTGGGTGATTTCGCCAACCACAAGATGGTGGCCGCCCTGTAAAAAAACAAACAATGAAGTTGGAAAAGTTAGCCAGAGGGTCTCTAGACCCTCTAGAGAACTCTGGCTCCACTTCCAGGTTGAATACAGGTACTGCATTCAACCATGCAAGTCAATGGAGCCCAGCTTTCTAATCACAGTGTGGTTAGTAAAAATAAATTAAATTAAAGAACAAAATAAAAATAAGAAGAAAAAAAGTAAAAAAACCAAAAAACAGTAAAATATAAAAATAATTTCCCACTGATGTCACCATCATCACCTTCAAGTTCCAAAAAATGTAAAAAAATGTTTTTTAAAAAAGGCAAAAAAAAAAATACAAAATAAAAAATAAATAAATATATATATATATATATATATATAAAAATATTTTTGTGAGCAAGTCCTAAACTTAGCACATTAGCTTAAAACAATTCTCACATGGAAAGAGTTAAAAACTGGCATATTAAATGCCCATGGGGTGTCTACTTTAAAAAAATGTATGATTTGATGCGGTAAATTGAATTGGCCGGGTTCAACAATGTCCCAATTAACACGGAGGGAAGGATGGCCACACATCTAATTTCCAATTAGAAAAATGCACACGTCCCGAACGTGGCCTTTTAGTTTTCAAAAAACCCAACAAACCCATGCATGTGGGGCATCACTTTACTCGGGAGATGTTGCTGAACACATATCAGGGTGTCATGTGACAGCGACATATACCAGGAGCTGTAAATTCATACATACATAGGTGTGTGGGGAAAAATACACACAAAAAATACTACTGCAAACTTTGAAAAAAAGAGTTAAAATACCAGCATTTGAAATACCATGGGGTGTCTAGTTTTCAAAAATATATGGTTTTACAGGGCACACTGAAATGGCCGGGCTGAAAGATGTACCAAATAGTGGATCACCAAATACCAAAGTTCAACATTGAAAAATGTGCATGCCCCAAACGTAGCCCCTTTCCCCCCAAACAGCCAGGCAAAACCAATTATGTGGGGTATCGCTGTATTCAGGAGATGTTGCTGAACACATATTGGGGTGTTTTATGATAGTGACATATATCGGGACCTGTTAATTCATACCTGAAGTAAAACGTATGTGAAAAAAAAAATGCAAAAAAATGACTTCCACAAAGTTTGACCAAGACTGGTGGTAGAATTAGTGCATGGAAAGAGTATGAAAATACTAGCATTTGTAATACCCTGGGGTGTCTAGTTTTCAAAAATATACGGTTTGATGGGGCCGGCTTCAAAGATACCCGAAATGGCACATGGGGGGAAGAATTGCCAGATTTGGAAAAAATGGTTTTGAAATAGCAAAACGCTACCTTGCCCCATAACGTGCAGAAAAAAAAGCAAAGAAACATAAAAACATTTCTAAACTCAGGACAAATAGTAGAATCTACTTACCAGGTTTTTTCATTACCTTTTATAGATGAGTAAAAGCTTTTTCAACTAAAAGTGAAAAAAGTCATTTTTTTTCTAAATTTTTCACCATATTTTATACTTTTTTAAATAGTAAATAATATGACACAATCAAAACAATATCATCGAAAGAATGCCCTTCTTGTCCTGAAAAAAACAATATATAACTTGTGTGGGTTCAGTAAACGGGAAAGAAGAAAATTACAGCTAAACACGAGCAGCGCAGAAATGTTAAAACGGCCATTGTCACGAAGGGTACAAAAAATAAAATCAGCCTTTGTCACGAAGGGTGTAGCACTGCTAAACAGTTTAACATCATTTACAAACCAAAAATATAAGAATCCAAGTTTGAGTCCCTCTAATTGTTATAATGTGGCACAAACAATAGGGGGTTGGGTAGAAAGAACCCTATTCCAACTAGGGCTGCAACAACTAATTGATAAAATCGATAATAATCGATAATGAATCGTAGCCAACGAATTTCATTATCGATTAGTTGAATCGATTTTTATCGATTATAAAATGAGGGTTTTTTCAGAGCAAACGCTGTGAAAAATACCCCTCATTATATAATCCGTTTCAGTGACTCACAGCAGCAGTTCCTACTTACCAGTCCCTCCCTGTAATCACTGTGACAACTGGCCCCGCCCCTTCCTTCTGCCAGAACCACATGGCTGTGACACTCATCTAACTGTAAGTATAATATTAATATTTGGGCTGCTGAAAGTTAGGGGAGGTGGGGGTTAATTTAGGGGCAGTTATGGTTAATGGGGTGTTTAGGGTTAATTTAGGGGCAGTTATGGTTAATGGGGTGTTTAGGGTTAATTTAGGGGCAACTATGGTTAATGGGGTGTTTAGGGTTATTTTAGGGCAGCTGTGGTTAATGGAGTGTTGAGGGTTAATTTAGGGGCAGCAGTGGTTAATGGGATGTTGGGTTAATTTGGGGCAGCTGTGGTTGATGGGGCGTTTAGGGTTAATTTAGGGCATGCTGTGGTTGATGGGGTCTTTAAGGGTTAATTTAGGGATGCTATGGTTAATGGGGTGTTTAGGGTTAATTTAGGGGCAGTTATGGTTGATGGGGTCTTTAGGGTTAATTTAGGGGATGCTGTGGTTGATGGGGTCTTTAGGGTTAATTTAGGGGATGCTGTGGTTAATGGGGTATTTAGGGTTAATTTAGGGGCAGTTATGGTTAATGGGGTGTTTAGGGTTAATTTAGGGGTAGTTATGGTTAATGGGGTGTTTAGGGTTAATTTAATGATGAGGACTGGGGGTTAATTTAATTAATTTAATAAAGTTAACTTAAGGTTCAGTTAGAGGTAAAGGGGGGCAGACTAAGGGGAATCTAAATCCTGGGGGCAGTGAAGATTAACCCAATACTTATTTATAAAAATGTGGTGTCGGTGTGATGCGAACGGATCTGTGACTCTATGAGGGGACTATGAGATATCTGGGGGGTATAAGGCATATCTGGGGACGATGGAGTGACATATCTGGGGTATAAGGCATATAGGGTATATAAGGCATATGTGGGGAGGACAGTGTGGCATGTCTGGGGAGGACGGAGTGGTGTATCAGGGTGTATAAGGCATATCTGGTGCCACAGTGGCATATCTGGGGGTAGAGTGGAGTGGCATATCTGGGGGTAGAAGGGAGTGGCATATGTGGGGAGGGCAATGTGGCATGTCTGGGGAGGACGGAGTGCTGTATCAGGGTGTATAAGGCATATCTGGTGCCACAGTGGCATATCTGGGGGTAGAGTGGAGTGGCATATCTGGGGGTAGAATGGAGTGGCATATGTGGGGAGGGCAGTGTGGCATGTCTGGGGAGGACGGAGTGGTGTATCAGGGTGTATAAGGCATATCTGGGGCCACAGTGGCATATCTGGGGATAGAATGGAGTGGCATATGTGGGGAGGGCAGTGTGGCATGTCTGGGGAGGATGGAGTGGTGTATCAGGGGGTATAAGGCATATCAGGGGCCAAAGTGACATATCTGGGGGTAGAGTGGAGTGACATATGTGGGGGTAGAGTGGAGTGGCATGTCTGGGAGGCAGCGTGGCAATCTCAAATGTGCATAAATGGGGGAGGCTGTTGGGAAATGCAAGACAAGAAATGAAAAGACAAGAAATGCATTTTATCAAAGTTTTTTTTATTCTGCTGTTTGTATTTAACATCATTTGTTTATTAAATCAGGGCTTGACAAATTTGTTGTGAATCTAGGCGCCAGCTAAAAAAGTTAGGAGCCAGGATTAGGAGTGATCTGATCATCATCAGCCCACTTACTAAACTCACAGCATTTGACCTGGAAGCACCCTGGACTTTCAGGTCAGAGCTGGTTTTTTTTTTATTATTATTATTTTTAACTCTTTCAATGCTGATGTTCCATTTGAGCACAGCATTGACTGATATTTAGTCCCCACAAGCTTGTGGGGAAAAATGTTAACCCCTGCAATGCCACGAATGTGTTATACACAATTGTGGAATTGAAGGGGTTAACTCTGCACTGTCGCTCTCATGGAGCGATCAGGCAGCAAGGGGGTGTTGGGGCTGGTGTCCACACTCATGTGGAGACTGAAGAACCCTCTCCCCCTGTCCCTGAAGCTGCCTCTGGCAGCTGGGACGCAATTGCTGGTCTATAGACCAGCCATTGCAGGGGGAGTCTCTGATGACTGCTGTAGGCTTCCATGCCTTCGGGAGGCATCACAGGGCTTATGGAGGCTTCCAGGCAGACCACCAGCAGCAGAGTCCCTTACAAAACAGAAATGAACCCCATTGAAGGGGTTAACGCTGCACTGTCGCTCTCATGGAGCGATCAGGCAGCAGGGGGGTGTTGTGTCAACACACAACCCCCTTCCCTGAAGATGCCTGTGGCAGCTGAAAACACGATTGCTGGTTTTCCAGCAACCGCGTTTTCAGCCTACAGGATCACTCCGTGGGAGTGATCACAGGCTCGGGGGCGGGCTTGGAGTGGCTGTGCTGTCTGCCCAGACTCCTGGACAGACAGCAGCAGCAGCGCCCCCGCGTGGTGACGCGGGGCAATTTTTTGTGGAACAGGCTGACAAACACCTAGGCGCCAGGACAAAATTCTCTGTCGCCATGGCGACCTGGCGCCTGGGATTTGTCGAGCTCTGTATTAAATTATTTTAAATAAATGAAAAATTTACATTCATTTTTTTATCCAATTAATCGAAAAAATTATTGGCCAACTAATCGTTAGTTGCAGCCCTAATTCCAACCAATATAAAACACAATATTCTAGGTATATACTTGCAATTCTGCAATATAGTAAATATTTAATTTGAATCCTAAGAATTTACAAGACATAACCTGTTGACATTAAATTACTCAGGAGCTCACCTATAACCTTTCGATCCCTAAAACTCCCTGTGTATCCTGACAAATTGTCCAGAGCTGGATCATTCTTTTGTACTAAATAAAGTAGAATGTCTTTCACAATGTCCAAAGGAGCAAATCCAAATAGTGTACCAGGCGCAGATGAAAACTTTTTCTTTGTTTGAAACTGAGCTCTGATCATTTTAAACTGGGACAAACCTAGAAGAAATATTTGTCAGATGCACAAGACATACAAATGATACGTTATTCTCATATAACAAATGAAGAAAAAAAATACTTGTGTCTTATTGGGGCAACACCTAGTTGATTGCCCACCTTGTCTACCACTTCCAAAATTGGGTCCTGAAGGGACACTGCTGGCACCGTGTGTATGTGTGTTGCTTGCCTCATGTCTGTGGGACAAAACCTGGGTGTGGGAACTTTTCTAGCAGTGGCGCCTGGTTTATACAAAAATATTGAAATACATAATTTGCACATTAAGCCTATTGCATCCATGAAGAAATACATTTGAAGAGTCTTTTTGACATCAACTGTAGAATTTATAGAGATGTCTCAGTCATCAATACTTTCAAAAGAATGATAATTAACTGATTGCGATTTACCATATCACTAAACAATGGTGCACATTTTGAAAATGATGAACCCTCATAAAATATATAAAGTGTATTGCAATGATATAACAGTAATATATCTCTGCGGGGTTTGCATTAATTTTATGTAAATGTCATGCTATTTCCAGCTGTAAACAAAAAAGTTTATTTTTACTAATAAGTACATTGTATACTTTGCATTTAAAAAAAATACCATAACTTTTCTGGCTCTCCAAATTGTTATTAAGTGGGATTATGATAGTGATGCACATAATACCATGTGACTAACATAAGGTAATTTTCACTTTTTAACCAAATATATTTATGACTCATCTCAAAATTGGTAGACGACACCAACATGTATCACTTACTGCCTACGAATGTGACAGGTTTCTCTAAAGTAGGTAAAGTTCCCCAGTTCACAATACGCTGGAAAATACAAGAAGAACCCCGCGTTTGCCGTTTAAACTAAAGAGCTTGGACCTTTTGAAGAATGATTTATGTAATATCGAAACGTAATATAAATGCGACAGAATTCGCAGTTCATGTTTGGGCGATGTTGAATGACGTATTAGTGTACGTAATCACTTTACCCGATTGTAGAACATGGCGGAGAAAAGGAACGCGCAGGGGTCAGCGGTCAAGTACGCTCAACCAATTGACTCTAAACGGGATAAACTGAATCCCGAGCAGGTACAGTTCATGCGGAAGGCGGAAATTGCACAATGGGGAAAAAACGCTGGAAGGTTGCGGAGTCGGAATTTCATCACTGGACTGGCAATTGGAGGCATCGTGCTGGGGATTTGTATCCTTCTTGAAATTGAGCGGTGACAATGACTTGCATCTCCGGTCATTGAATGCTTGACGAGGAGTTTAGTTACTAATAGATCTACATTTCAGAGTGACGCAATCGACAGGTGTAATTTATTGATCAGGGCAAACGTTACTTAAAGGGAAACTCTAGCTATCATGCATTTTACTGTTACATGTCCACCTTCCAAATGAACGGGGGGTGATCTTATACATTTGTCTTATTTTACGTATAGGACATGTGTTCCACTGAACACATCTCCTGATACTATATACTTAACACCAGCAAGCTTCAGCACTGGCTTGGTGAATGCTTCCAGTAAGGGCTTGTTGAGGCTCCCTGTGCTGTAAAAGCAGCTTCTCCCTAAGGTAATTTTTTTTTTTAATTGTGCTTTTAACAATTTATGTGAAAGCATTCTATGAGAACGATCATGCAGCTTTAATGCTACAATCACCAACAGCTTCAGGGACTTAAGGCAAGGTATGTGGCGACCAGCCCTGGCCACCCCCTGTTGCAATTGTGCAGCGTTAACCCCTGAAATACTGTGGGTGTCAAATCTGGTCTATGCAGCTTCTACAGATCATGGGTGTCTTGCCCTGAAAGGATTGTGGGGACAGCAACAATCAACAATGTACTGTTAACCCCTTCAATCCTAGGGGTTTTTGGTACCTCAAAGCCCAGAGCAATTTTGCCATTTTTGGCGTATGTCGGTTTAGCGATGATTCTCTTTTCCTGTGAATAGTGTACCCATATAAACTATATATTGTTTTTTCAAGGAGAGATAGCGCTTTCGTTTGATACCATAGTTGGATGATTAGCTGAAAATTTAGAATGAGAAATTTAGTAAAAACTAGCGAAGATTAGAAAATTAAACTAATTTTTTTTTACATTTTCCCTCTGAATCCTCACAAAATTAGGTAAAGTGATGGAAAATCCCCTCCAAGTTTATTAATTCAGGTGTCCTGATTTCAGAAATACCTAATTTATATAGATTTTCCAGACTTTCCCAGCACCAGGGAGCATACTATAAAGTGTACAATTTTGTATAATTTTTATGCCTATGGCTTAACGGGTTTGGGGGTTGTGAACGGGGGCAGAAGGGTTATACTGGCTAGATGTTATGCCAGGGCAATGGGAAGTAAGGTTTTTTAATAATTTTTTATCTTTTTTTTTTCTAGATTTTTTTGTAATTTACTTTTTTTTACATTTTTTTTATATTATTTTTACACAGAAATGGTTAGAGGTCCTCCTAGGGACCTCCTGAACATGCCAGTGATGTCACAGTGACATCACAGCTCACATTATAATTTTTTTTGTATTATATATATTATTATTTTAATGATTTATTTAATATTATTTTTTAAATTAACTTTTTTTTTTCTGCTTTTCTCTTTCAGGACGGGAGGGGGAGTGAGAGATGGTTTCTCACTCCCCTCCCCGCTTCCCCCTGCACCGATCACACTGTGATCTCTATGCAGGTCCCCACAGACCTGCATAGAGATCGCAGCGTCTCTGTGCCTCATCCTCCGATGACCTTCTGGGTTACGTCACTGCTGAAGGTTTTCATGCCGGAAGCTGTTACGGGAGATCGGGCAGCAGAAAGCCGGCGATGCCGGCTTCTGCTGCCAGGGGGGAGTCCAGGCTGTCAAACGGCAGGGATGTGTCCCTGACGCTGCATGAAGGGCTGGACGTACCGGGACGTCCATAGGGGTTTCTTTGTGGGCGTTTTTTGGACGTCCCGGTACGTCTATAGGGGATTGAAGGGGTTAAGGAGAGCCAGCGTTGCAATTTTAGCAGTTTGTATGTGTCTATGCATAATGTCAGTGTGAGTATGTATAGTGCCAGTAAATGTATACGGTTATATATTATTTAGTGTATGTTAACGCCTTGGTGCAGCTCATGTTTAAACGTATATATAAAAGTATATTTCTTGGGAAAACTATTTTATTAGAAAAATAAAATTACGCTCCAATATTAAAGCCTGTGTTGCAAAATATTTGTAGTAGGTAACCGGTCTAAAATAAACAGAAATTGAGAACAGTCGACTGTGTTTTTCTAATATTTTATTGCTAAAAGTTGACTATCACAAAAGACATCTTTAAATTGAATGCATGGCTGCTGTCAATTAAACAGCTCTAGCTGCCTGGAATGTTAAAATATGCCAACAAATATATATATTTTTAGAAACTAGACCCGCAGCTGCAGCAAATTGGGTCTTTGTATCAAAAATCTGACGTGCACAACAAATAAGTGAATATCACACTTACAAAAAAAATACAAATTAAAAGCGACAAGTTCACTTATGTCTTGCGTGCCCCAGTGCTACTAATACATGCAGCCCCTCACTTGATGTGCCAAGGGGTGTAGTTTCTGCAAATGTATACTTTATGTACCATAATTTAACTTCCCAGCTGTCTAATTGCAGGCATCACCCCTAAATGTTTTAAGAGCATTTATTTTTTTTTTTAAACAAGATTTTCAAATCTGCCATATCTGAAGTTAAAGTGGTCTAGACATCTGGGAAGTTAACCCCTTAACGTCCATTGCCTAGTCAGGCACGTCATGCAAAACGTTCACTTAACGACCTATGACGTGCCTGACACGTCATGAGACTTAAACAAGCTTAGAAAGTGATCAACGATCACTTTCTAAGCTTAACCCCTTCAATCCCCTATAGACGTACTGGGATGTCCAAAAAACGCCCACAAAGAAACCCCTGTGGACGTCCCGTTTGACAGCCTGGACTCCCCCCTGGCAGGAGAAGCCAGCGTCGCTGGCTTTCTGCTGCTCGATCTCCCGTAACAGCTTCCGGCACGAAGCTGGAAAGCTGTTACAGAGAGAAATGCTCGATCGGGCTTTCCCTGCCAGGTGACGTCGCTACTGACGTGACCTGGAAGCTCACGGGAGGATCGGGTAGCCCAGCAGGGTCTGTCTAGACCCTGCAGGGCAACTCGATCACTCCGGTGAGGGAGCTATAACAGTTTCCAGCACGAATGCCTGTAAACTGCTACAGCTGGAAATGCGCGATCACTACTGACGTAACAGCTTCCGGCGCGAAGCTGGAAAGCTGTTACAGAGAGAAATGCTCGATCGGGCTTTCCCTGCCAGGTGACGTCGCTACTGACGTGACCTGGTAGCTCACGGGAGGACAGGGTATCCCTGCCGGGTCTATCTAGACTCTGCTGGCTACCCGATCCCTCCGATGAAGGAGCCATAACAGTTACCGGCATGAATGCCGGTAAACTGTTATAGTTGGAAATACCCAATCGTGCGATCGGGCTTTCCCTTCTGGGTGATGTCACTACTGACGTCACCCGGAAGCTCACAGGAGGACAGGGTATCCCCTGCAGGGTCTGTCTAGACCCTGCTGGGCTACCCGATCGCTCCTATGAGGGAGCTGTAGCAGTTATCGGCACGAATGCCGGTAAACTACTACAGATATATGCCTGATCGTGAGATCGGGCATTCCCTCCAGTATGTCATTAGCCTTGGAGGACTGCCCCACATCCGGGGCAGTCCCCCAGTGCCACACATCCGGCAGTAATGTCACATGATCGCTGTGATGACCAATCATTGTGCAGAGCTGCAGTGTTTTGTGAAAAACCACATATATGAACCATCATATATAAACCCCTACTACCTGTCTTATCCAAAATCAACCCACCCTTTCCTCCCCACAATCCGCCAAAAAAAAAAAAAAAACCTTAAAAAAAATAAAAATAAAAAAAAAACTTAAAAAAAAAATACAAAAAAAAAATTGGGTTTAGTTTGGTGGGTGGTTAGAGGGAATTGGGTAGGTAGGTGTCCTGTACAATGGCGCAACGTGTCTTCAGCGCTGAGGAAGCTTATGACTTCCTCACTCAGTCTGATGATGGAGCCACTCTGACTGCGTCAGACCACGATGCCACTCTGACTGCATCAGATATTGATCCAGTATCTGATGGATCTACGCCTGAGTCAGAGGAAGAAGATGATGGCCAGGGTCCATCTGCTAAAGCCGGGCGTGGAGAGCCTGACTCTAAATATAATTGGGTGCCCCCAAATATGATTGACCCAGTAATCCCTGCTTTTACTGGGACTCCTGGCATCAGATGTGACATTGATGCTAGTGAGCCAAACTAATTTTTCAATTTAATGTTTGCCCCCGAGTTTTTTGAGCTGCTAGCAGCTCAAACAAACATCTATGCAGCCCAGTGTCAGGCAGCTGACCAAGGAGACAGAAGCCAGACCTGGTACCCCACTGACCCCCATGAAATTAAAAAATTTGGGGCCCTGACCCTTATGATGGGCATTGTCAAAAAGCCCACTATGCGATTATATTGGAGCACAGATCCCATAATATCCACCCCTGCTTTTTCCCAAATAATGCCCCGGAACAGGTACTTTGAGCTCCTAAAATGTTTACATTTTAGCGACAATTCCCAATGCCCCCCTAGAGAGCACCCCCAATTTGACTGTTTATATAAATTGAGGCTCATTATTAATTATTTTTCAAGTAAATTCCCTGAAATTTATACCCCCGATCAAAACGTGGCTATAGACGAGTCCCTGGTCCTATTCAAGGGTAGACTGAACTTCAAACAGTATATCCCGTCCAAGCGCTCGAGGTACGGTGTAAAGTTATATAAACTTTGCGAGAGTGGGACAGGATATACTGTTTCCTTCAGAATCTATGAAGGGAAGTACAGTCACCTTGATCCCACTGGCTGCCCACAATCTGTGTTGAATACAGGTACTGCATTCAACCATGCAAGTCAATGGAGCCCAGCTTTCTAATCTAGTAAAATATAAAAAAAAAATTATGGAAAAAAAAGAAAGCTTAAAAAAAACATGGTAACATTTAAAAATTATTATGCATCAGAGGAACTATCCAGTTCCAGCAAAATGTTAAAAAAAAGTCCAAAAGGAATAAAATAAAAAAATTAAGTTTATTATTATGAGCAAATGCTAAAATTAGCGCTGTATCTTCCCAAAAATCCTGACATGGAAAAATTTAAATAAAAGCATTTCAAATACCCAAGGTGTCTAATGTAAAAAAATTAATGGTTTGATGGGGTAAATTGGAGTGGCCAGGCTCAAAGATAGGGCATAGGCACAGACTGACCGAAATGGGGGGGGGAAAGCGCACTTCCAAAATGTGTCATTTTAACCCCAAACACCAGACAAACCCATACATGTGGGGTATGACTGTACTCGGGAGATGTTCCTGAACATACATTGGGGTGTTGTTTGATAGTGACTTATACCTGGAGCTATAAATTTATACCTAAAGTACAATTTGTGTGAAAAAAATACTACCACGTGTGGTAAAGGCTGGTGGTAGAATCTCATGCATGGAAAGGGTTAAAATACTAGCATTTGAAATACCTTGGGGTATGATGGGGTAAATTGAATTAGTCGGCTTCAAAGATGGTCCTGTTAGGACATGGGGGCAGAATGACCAGATGTAAAAGTTCCAAGTTAAAAAATGTGCACTTCCTAAATGTGGCGTTTTACCTCCCAAACAACCCGACAAACCCCTGCATGGGGGTATCACTGTACTCGGGAGATATTGCTGAACACATATTGGGGTGTTGTTTGAAAGTGTTGTATACCAGGAGCTGTAAATCCATACCTGAAGAGCAATTTTAGCAATAAAAAACACAAAATAAATGACTACCACAAAGTTTTCCAAAGACTGGTGGTAGAATTAGTGCATGGAAAGTGTTAAAATTCTAGCATTTGAAATACCTTGGGGTGTCTAGTTTTCAAAAATATATGATTTGATGGGGTAAACTACGTTAGCCGGCTTCAAAGATACCCGAAATGGCACATGGGGGGGGAAGAATTACCAGATTTGGAAAAAATGGTTTTGAAATAGCAAAACGCTACTTGTACTTAATGCTCCATAACGTGCAGAAAAAAGCAAAAAAACATAAAAACATTGGGTATTTCTAAACTCAGGACAAATAGTAGAATATATTTAGTAGGTTTTTTCATTAGCTTTTTTGGATGAGTAAAAGATTTTTGGGGTAAAAGTCAGAAAATGTGTTTTTTTTTTTTTTTTTTGTTTGTTTTTTTTACATTTTTCATCATATTTTATTATTTTTGTATGGGAAATTAGATAATATGATCAAAACAATGGTATCTGAAGAAAGCCCTTCTTGTCCTGAAAAAAACAACAAATAATTTGTGTAGGTTCACTAAATGAGTGAGGAGAAAATTACATCTAAACACGAACACGAAAAAGTATTAAAACAGCCTCGGCCCCAGTGGTACAAAAGGTAAAACACAGCCTGGTCCTTAAGGGGTTAAATTAGGGTACATAAAGTACACATTTCAAGGAACTACACCCTTTGGAGCTTCAAATGAGGGACTACATGTATTTCTAGGACACAAGTTGAATGCACAAATAATGATGGAATATGTCACTCTGGCTAGAAAATGTTTTTTCTAACCATAGCGACATGTTCATTTGTGTCTTGCGCACTCCAGGTTTGTACTAGAAACATTTGATGCACCAAGGGGTATATTTTTTGCAAATGTGTACTTTTTGTGCCATAATTTAGCTTCCTACGTGAGCGGTAATGCCACGTCAAGGCTTCAACCCTAATTACTGACCATTCACATGCCTTTAATATTTCCATTCACTTGCACAAGCACATACCATACTTTCCATACATTCACTCACAGAAGCACACACCATTCTTTCCCCTTACAATCCCAAAGAAATTATGGTAAAGGGAGAAAAAAATCGCTTTTACAGCAAAAATAAGTTTTGCAGTAAAAATGCAAGGCACTCCAGGGATGAGATGGTTACTCACCTACCACACAGGCTAAATGGCTGATTTTAATAATATTTGCAGTTAATTTACAGATCATCAGGATTTCAAAAATTGCCTCCCTCTACCATTGGCTAAATTTAACCCATGATCAAAGGGATCAGCCATTTTTAAAAAGGGAATGTGACTTTTCATAGCTGTATGATCACTGTGGTAACATTGGCTACCACAGTGATCATTAAGCTAGAATACTTAAACTTTTTTTTTTTTAAGTTAAACTAGTTTATGTTTATATAATTTGGAGGTCTTTAGGCAATGTCGATCTTTATTTACCTGCCTTTAGAGATGCCCAAATCCATTTTTTTTAACTTTATTTTTTATTTTTTTACCTTTCCAACGGTATGTGTTGGGGGTCTGTAGCTGCTTAGATGCCTGAGATACAGGCATCTAAGCAGCATGCCCCCATACCTCTTTAACTGGCAATTGTCAGTTGTTTAATAAAGTTGCTTGGTGATGTCATTTTGCATGTCATCACCGGGCGGATCGGGTGGCCCCGGTGATGCCCTTCAGTGTGAGGGGCAGATCGCCGGGGTAGGTGGTGATGGAGGTCCACAGACCTCCATCAAGGTAGGGTAGTGCTAGCGACGGCACCATGCCATCGTTAGCAGTCAAGGGGTTAATATGCGAGATGTGTGTGCAAGCATATGATTTTAGCATTTAGTTACTGTATGATCCTAGAGTGTAAACTTATGTTTAGCAATTTAATATTTAACACTTAATTTTCTGATTTAGTGCATTTTTCATTTATTTAAAATAATTTTAATAAACAAACGGCAGAATAAAAAAACTTTGATAAAAATGCATTTCTTGTTTTTATTTCCCAACCTGCCCCTCCAGTTATGCACATTTGAGCCCAGGCTTGCCCCTCTGCCTCCCCACATATGCCACATACCCCCTGATATGCCTTATACTCCAGTATGCCACATACCCCAGATATGCCACTCGGTCCTTCCCAGACATGCCATAGTGCCCTCAAAGAGTCACAGACTCGTTCACAGCACACTGACACAATACTTTTATAAATAAATACAGGATTGATCTTCACTGCCTCAGGATTTAGATTCCCCTTAGTTTTCCCCCCCCTTCACCTCTAACTGCACCCTAAGTGAACCTTATTAAATTAACCCTCAGTCCTCAGCATTAAGTTAGCCCTAAAGGCCCCATTAACCATAACTGCCCCTAAATTAACCCCCACCTTGCCTAACTCTCAGCAGCCCAAATATTAATTTTATACTCGGTTAGATGAATTGCCGAGTATGGCTGCTATAAGGAAAGGGGTGGGGCCAATTGTTAATGTCACTGCAAGGAGGGACTGGGAGAAAAAGGGGTGGGGCCAATCAGAGTGACTACAGGGAGGGACTGCTAAGTAGTAACTACTGTGAGTCATACTGAATGAAACGCAATGCGCGCAGACCACCGCCGGCTGTGAGAGAGGAGGATCCGGTCCCCTACAGCGATGTGGGGATCTGGATCTTAGTGTTACTATGCGACCTCTATTTGAGGTCGGATAATAAAACGAGGGGTATTTTTCAGAGCATTCAACCATAAGTCAATGGAGCCCAGCTCACTAAAAAAAATAAAAATAAAAAAAATGTGGCAACATGTAAAAATTCCCCACTGTCACAAAAAAGTACATGTATATGTGTATTTTTTTTATGAGCAAGTCCTCACAAAAATTGTCGCATGGAAAGAGTTAAAATATTGGCATTCTAAATGCCCATAGGGTGCCTAGTTTAAAAAAATGCATGATTTGATGGGGTAAACTGAATTGGCCGGCTTCAAAGATGTCCCAAATATGGGACATGGGCACAGACTGACCAGATGTCCAAATGCCAAAAAATGTACACCTCACAAAGGTGGCCTTTTACCTCCCAAATAACCCAACAATCCTATGCATTGGGGGTATCGCTCTACTCGGGAGATGTTACTGAATACATGTTGTTTGACAGGGACGTGTACCAGGAGCTTTAAATTCATACCTAAAGTAAAATGCTTGTGGAAAGAAACGCACAAGAAAATATTACGGGAAGCTGTAACAAAGGATGGTGGTAAAATGTGTGCATGGAAAAAGTTAAAATACCAGCCTTTGAAATTCCAAGGGTGCATATTTTTCAAAAACATTTGATTTGATGAGGTGAATTGAATTGGCCCAGTCCAAAGTTAGGAAATGTGGGCAGATTTTTTAACATGTCAAAATTCCAATTTGAATTTGTGGCCTTTTAGTCCCCTGAAAAACCCAACAAACCCATGCATGTGGTGTATTGCTGTGCAGCGGAAGTTGCTGAACACATATTCGGGTGGTGTTTGACAGTAACAGGAGCTGTAAATTTATATATGAAGTACGTGTGTGGGGGGAAAAATTAATACCGTAAACTTTGACAAGGGCTGGTGGTAGAATTAGTGCATAGAAAGGGTTAAAAGACCAGCATTTGAAATACCTTGGGGTGTCTAGTTTTCAAAAATATACAGTTTGATGGGGTAAATTGCCTTGGCCGTCTTCAGAGATACCTGAAATACCCACAATTACCAGATTTGGGGGGGGGGGGGGTTAAATAGCAAAATGCTACTTGTAATTGTTGCCCCATAACATGCAGGAAAAAAATCAAACATAAAAACATTGGGTTTCTAAACTCAGGAGAAATAGAATCTATTTAGCAGGTTTTTCATTAGTTTTTGCAGATTAGTAAAAGATTTTTCAAATAAAAGTAAGAAGTCCTTTTTAACAAAAAATTACCATATTTTCTTTTCTCTTTTTATATAGTAAATTAGATATGATAAAAAAATAATGGTATCTAAAGAAAGCCCTGTTTGTCCTGGGGGAAAAAAAACAATATATAATGTGTGTGTGAGTGCACAAAATGAGAGGGAAGAAAACTACAGCTAAACAGCAACACAGAAAAAGAGCATTTGTCCCAAAGTGTACTAGAGTAAGAATTGGTCTTGTCATAAATGGGTTAAATATGTGGGGGGGGGGGGCGCTTACATTTTTGGTTGGCTCCTAAATCCAAACCAAATTTTTCAAATCCTGCATTAGTGACCCTTTAGGTAGATCAGTAACCAGTTATCAACTCTGATCATCAGTCACCAACTGTAACCTAGCCCTAATATATAACATGCTAATCGCTATCCTCTAACATTACCCCAACACTACCACTTAGACTCCTAACCTGACCACTAAATATATCCACTAAATTGTCTTAATTTATTGCATAGTAGTTGGTTTTGAGCCACCAAAAAACATTTTAAAAATTGCCTCCAGCTCAACCACGAGGCACTGTCCCAAGACATTGTCATGATCATCAAAAGAAAGTAGTGCTGCAACTAACGATTATTTTCATAATCAATTAGTTGGCCGATTATCTTTTTAGATTAATCGGATTATTTTATTTAAAACTTAATACAGTAATTTAGGATGTAAAAAAACAAACAGCAGAATAAAAAAACTTTGATAAAAATGCATTTCTTGTTTTTATTTCCCAACCTGCCCCCCCCCAGTTATGCACATTTGAGCCCAGGCTTGCCACACTGCCTCCCAGATATGCCACATACCCCCCAGGCATGCCACACTGCCTCCCAGACATGCCACACTGCCCTCCCCACATATATATAACCTAAATGCCTTATACCCCCAGATATGTCACTCCGTCCTCCCAAGGTATGCCGTATACCCCCCTGATATGCCATAGTGCCCTCATAGATTTGCAGACTCGTTCAGACACAACTTTTATAAATAAATACAAGATTAATCTTCACTGCCCCCAGGATTTAGATTCCCCTCAGTTTGCCCCCCCTTTACCTCTAACTGCACCTTAAGTTAACCTTATTAAATTAATGAAATTTACCCTCAGTCCTCAGCATTAAATTAACCCTGAACAGAAGACCCCATTAACCATAACTGCCCCTAAATTAACCCTAAACACCCCATTAACTATATCCACCCCTAAACTAACCCTGAAGACCCCATCAACCACAACTGCCCCTAAATTAACCCTAAACACCCCATTAACTATAACTGCCCCTAACTTTCAGCAGCCAAAATATTAATTTTATACTCACCAGCCATGTGGACGGTATAAGAAATGGGCAGGGCCTCCCTGCAGTCACTGCCAATTGGCCCCACCCCTTTGTCCCAGTCCCTCCTTGCAGCCAATCGGCAGTGACTGCAGGGTGGGACTGTAAGTAGGAGCTGCTGCTGTGAGTCACACTACACGGATTATAAAACGAGGGATATTTTTTAGAGCACTTGCTCTGAAAAAACCCTCATTTTATAATTGATAAAAATCGATTCAACTAATCGATAATGAAATTCATTGGCAACGATTTTCATTATCTATTTTATCGATTTAGTTGTTGCAGCCCTAAAAGAAAGCATCAAGGAGGACTCTCAGGGGGGGTTGAAGGCAGGGAAATGCTGGTCTCGGAATTACTTCAATACCTTTTTGTCCTCATAGATTGCAGTACTGGCACGCTGCTCACTGTACCTTTTGGGCATTGTTTGGAAAATTGACTGGCTATAATGCTCATTTCACCTTTCACTATAATAATGTATTGTTGCCTGTAAATAAAAAAAAAAAAAAAAAAAAAATTAAAATATTCTACCATAAATACTGCCTTCAAAACCAGGCAAAAACAATGTATGCAAGTAAAAGGAGGGACTCCACTGTGCAGCATTCCTCCTGATACTTGCATGAAACGTGAAAAGGAAGAAACTCACAATCCTGTGTCCCCATTGGGTTTGTAGATGCTGTGGTCTATATAGAAGATAAGTGAGGTGTGACTATTCTTAGGCCATGAGTTTTAGAGTATTTTAAAAAATATTCACCTAGACTATGTATTTCAGTAGTTTAACAAAATACAATAGTATGTATAGTTAAACTAGAATTATGATTTTTTTTCACATCATTCCATATGTAAACCAAAAACTTTCCCTGGAATTGCAGTTAAATCAAAGGATCCAAAATTTGTTAAATGCTCCAGGGTGTTTGATTAGACCTCTGGCATTCAAATTCTTACTTTGATGAAGTGATATACAAATGAGTCTGATATTATGCTACACATACCTATATCTGCCTGCTTTTTTGCAAATACACTGTGAGAGAATGTCAGACTTGTGCCTGGTAGGTTGAAAATGTTACTTGTAAAATGCTTTTACCAAGAAAACATTTTTATTTTTGTGCAGATTTTTTTACAAAGTTTGACTTCCTTAATGATATATTTTTAGATGGATACACTTTCTATTCCGTGTCCCAGGAAAAATTTTTAGATGAACTGGAAAATGAAGCAAAAGTGGCAAGAGCAAACTATCCTAAGACATCTGCCAACTGAACTGCCTTGGTATAACCAGAAGATTACTTGTTAACCGTACTTTATTTTCATGGTTGCTAGCAGATTGAGACATTTGATATACAACTTGCCTTATCTTCAGTCCAATCAGATAGTTCTGACAAGACCCGAATCAGTTTCTATAGATCATGCCATGATACGCATAAGAGAAAATGCATTTGGTTCATAAATTCACTGTTGGAACACTTGTTTTAATATACATAACTATTGATGTTTGCATCCAAATATCCTGTTAAATAAATAAAATACTTTTTTCAAGTTGAAATTTGTCTGATAAATACAGTGAATTTATGTGGTAAAGTTTTAACGAAATGAGTCTGACTAGGTGGAATCTCCTCTGGAGGTTTTGAATATTTATTAATTTATTATTTATTTATTATTAAGGAAAACAAACGGGATATTACAACTTTGTAACTTCATAAGAGAAGTGTAGTTGAGCTGTAAAAATTACTAAATTAGAATCCCAGTAAACTTTAGAAATAACTGGCTTCTTTCAACTACCTCAATATTTTGAGAAGGCAGCGTGTAATTGGAAATTATTCTAGCCTTGGTGCACGAATAATTATAATTTTAATAAAGACAGGAGGCGAGTATTTTGCATTACTTCCTTTACTTCTCACAGTAGCAGCAAAGAAAGAGTTAACGTCATAAGTGGAACAACCAATAGAAAACGTTATATAAGAGGTATATAAACCCCTAAACCATCCTCCTCTTCCTCTTTCGTCGCTGTGAACCGGACTGAAGAAACGTCCATCAAACTCGACGACCAACGCAGGACACCGAACAGAACTGGAACCGGGACCAGCATCCTCCAAGAACTAGCAACATCAGGAGCCAACGGAGCTCAAAACACGAGTAGCCGAATCTCTAACCCATAGCGGAGAGTTCACGCTGAAAAGAAAGAGAGAAACGTAACAGGACCATATTCCGAAAACACAGGATAAAATCCCCAAACAGCGAGGAGCCCCCAACAGACCCTCCAATAATCAGCAAAAGTGAGCGGACAAAATCACCGAGAACATGCGTAATGAACCAAACAACTTACCCAAGAAGGGGAGGGATGGGAGGGAAAATACTCGCCTCCTGTCTTTATTAAAATTATAATTATTCGTGCACCAAGGCTAGAATAATTTCCAATTTTAAGGCAAGACAGGAGGCTTCCTATTTTGCATTTTTAACGCCAGTAATCAAAGCCACCGCCGCGGAAGATATCGGGCGAAAGTAAAATTCCCGGAAAGTGGAAGCCCGGGACCAATCCGCCGCCTTGAGAATATCATCCAGCGCAGCCCCCGACCGTAGGGCACAAGAAGCAGCGGCCCCCCGAACCGAATGTGCCCCAAAACTGGCATCCACTCCAGCTAGAGATAGGAGCCAACGCACCCAACGAGCTAAAGTCGGGGAGGAGACGGCCTTAAACGGCTTAACATAAGAAATGAGAAGCTGGGACACCGAAGGAGGACGTACCATAGCAGAGCGAGACAAGTACGACCGCACACAGCTGGCCACACAGATCTTAGGATCATCAAGGAAATAAGGATAGGAGATAGACGAGGAAAAGGTCTTAGTCCTCCTATGGACCTGGAACACCAAGCCCTCCGGGGAGAAGGAAATGGCGTGAGTATCGAGAGCCTTGACATCCGAGACCCTACGAAAAGAAAGAAGACACAGCAGGAAGGTAAGTTTCGCGGACAATTGACGCAGGGAAAGAGACTCGTTGTCCGGCCAGGAACGCAGAAAATCGAGCACCACCGCAACATCCCACAACGAAGAATAGCGAGGAGCTGGGGGACGAGACAAACGAATGCCGCGGAGCAAGCGACAAACCAGAGGAGCTCTGCCGACCGGCTCACCGGAAATGCCCACATGACCACCAGAAATGGCCGACCGGAAAACATTAATGGTACGGTAAGATTTTCCCGAAGAAAACATCTCCGCCAAAAAATTGAGAACAAAATCTAAAGGGGCAGAATGGGGATCCACTTGCCATCCCACACACCAAGCAGCCCAACTTCGCCAAGCTGCCCGGTACGACTTTCGGGTACCTGGAGCCCAAGATTCGCGCAGCAAGGATTGAGCCGCGTCCGATAGACCCGAGCCCGCTCCGGGTCTCCCGAGATCGTCCATGCCACCAGGAGAAGACGACCCTCCTGGATGAGAGGATGAAGCTGGCCGTCCGAGCCCGATAGGAGAGAAGGAAAGGACGGAAGAGCCAGAGGGTCCCGCACTGACAGTTGTAACAGAGCCGGGAACCACGGCTGCGCATGCCAAAGGGGGGTCACCAGGACCAGATAGCCGCCGCTGCGACGTAAATGGTGGATGACCCTTGGAATAAGGGCGAAAGGGGGGAATGCGTACGCACCCCGGGGCGGCCACACCTGCATGAAGGCGTCCGTCGCCAGAGCCTCCGGATCCGGAAGCCAGCTGTAGAAGTCTTTCGTCTGACGATTCGTCCTGGACGCAAACAAGTCCAGATGAAACGGGCCCCTCCGATGATGGAGATCCCGGAAGACTTGACCGTGAAGCTTCCAGTCGCTCGCATCCCGCCAATGTCTGGAGAACCAATCTGCCAGAAGATTCTCGACGCCCGGGAGATACTCTGCCTGTAGGGTAATATTGCGAGCCAGGCAAAATTCGAATATGTCCTTCGTGACTTCCGTGAGGCGCTTGGAGCGAGTGCCGCCCAAGCGATTGATATAGCGGACTGCCGAGAAGTTGTCCATCCGCAGGAGCAGACAACAGTCCGAGCGGTCTCTGGCCAGGCTCCGGATCGCGAAGGAACCCGCAATCAGCTCCAGGCAATTGATATGGAGCGAGCGCTCCTCCGGAGACCAACGACCTCCGGTCGCAGCTGCGTCGGAGGCGGCGCCCCATCCCAGCAGACTGGCATCGGATTCGAGAACGAAGTCCGGTAGGGAACCGAAAATCGCCCGACCGTTCCATGCCTCCATGTGGCGAAGCCACCAGAGTAGCTCCTGGCGCACCTCCTGCGTCAGCCGGATCACCTGGTCGTAGGAAGGAAGTTTCCGTAAGTGGTGGGCTTTGAGGCGCTGAAGCGCCCGATAATGGAGAGGAGCGGGGAAAATCGCCTGAATGGAAGACGAGAGAAGTCCCACCACCCGAGCCAGGAGACGAAGGGAGCAAAAATCGCGGCGGAGAAGAGACCGAATTTCCTTCCGAATGGAGACTATTTTGGTCCTCGGCAAGCGAAGCATAGCTGCCTGCGAGTCTATCTCGAAACCCAGAAAAAGAATACGCTGACTCGGGATAAGCTCCGACTTTTGGGTGTTTACGATAAAGCCGAGCTCGTGAAGGGTCTGAACGACGAAGGCCGTCTGCGAGAGCAGAGACTCCCGGCAACTCGAAAAGAGCAGAATGTCGTCCAGGTAAATTATGCACCGGACGCCCCTCGATCTGAAGAAAGCCATGACCGGCTTCAGGAGCTTGGTAAAGCACCATGGGGCCGAACTGAGGCCGAACGGAAGGGCCTTGAACTGCCAAATCTGTCTGCCCCAGCGGAATTGGAGAAAACGCCTGTGATCCGGGTGGATGGGGACAGAAAGGTAAGCGTCTGTGAGGTCTAACCGGGTGAACCAGTCGCCTTCCGACATAAGGTCTCTGAGAAGATGGATGCCCTCCATCTTGAAGTGGCGATAAACCACGAAGGCATTGAGGGACCGCAGGTTTATCACCGGACGGAAGTCGCCTGTGCGTTTGCGCACCAGGAAAATGGAGCTGAGGAAGCCTATGGGACCGAGGGCTCTTTGAATGGCTCCTTTGTCGCGCAGGGCCCGGAGCTCCTTCTCTATTAGCGCCTGATCGGCCACGGATCGGAAAGCAGGACGAGGTCTGCGAATCTGAAAGGGGGGAGAGACAAAATCTATCTGGAAACCCTGGACCGTTTGGAGGATCCACGGGTCGGACGAAATCCACTCCCAGTTGTGGAAAAAACGGGATATACGGCCCCCAACCCGCGGAGGGAAAAAAGGACAAGAAACAGTTGGACTTACCAAAGCCGGAACGTCCTCTGGGGAATCCCTGAGCACCTCTGCCTCTGTAACCTCCACGGGAATTGAAGGGCCTCTGGTGATAGGGTGGTCTGTATGAAGACTGTGGCTGAGGGAAATTCCGGGGACCTTGGGATGAAGTACGGCTGGCGGCCCGGCCCCGCGGTCGTCCAGCCCTCCCGGAAAAACGAAGGTTCGGTTGGAAAACCTTCTTCATGGAGAGCTTCGCCTTGTTCCATGACGTCATGAGAGACACGTGGCGATTAAGTTCTTTCACAAACGCATCCCCAAAAAGCAAGCCGTTAGCAGCTGCTCCTAGATCCTTAGTGCCTAATTCGGCTAAACGGGGGTCCATGCGCAGCAAAGCCGCCTTGCGCCGCTCCGTGGCGATAGAGACGTTGGCGTTCCCCAGGAGACAAACCACGCGAAGGGCCCAGTCGCGTATAACTTTGATCTAGGGGAGAATTTTGCAAAAATGCCCTGTCTGCCAGGGAGAGAATTTGGGTAACCGGCCCAACTAAATCTAGGACTTTGTCCTGAGCGGACTTTAAGCCTTGCTCCAAACCCCGTCTAGGGTCTTTATTCTGTGCCGATAGGAGAGCGACCACATTGGGATCAAACTCTGGGGTAAGGGCCACTTTGTCCGGAATACAAGGTCGGGGGCATTCGGCTCTGAGTTTGTTACGAACCTCCTTAGGGAGCGGCTTCCTGAGCCATTTATGGAGGTACAGAGCGATATGCTCAGGGGGAGCCCATTCAGTGGCCCTAGGGTGGCGCATAGTGGTGGGATCGAACATAGAAGACCCAGTAGGGTCCAGGACCGGGAGGTCAGTGGACGTGGACGCTGAATGTGATTGAGGGAGATCGGCAAGGTGGGGCTCATCCACCAAATACTCACGGACGAACCCGGAGTCAAGTTCTCTGGACGAGGCCAGATTTACTGATACATCAGACCCAATGGAGGAGTCTGCCCGCCATTCGTCCACTATGGATAGTGGGTCATTAGGAGTGCCAGAGGTTTTAGGGCGTTTAGCGGGTGCCTTGCCCTTGCCCGCAGATACACTGCTGCCCTTCCAGGGGCGTTTAGAGCCGGAAGCCTCGCCTTCTGATCTATTAGAATCGGAGTCTGAAGGGGCATTAGTAGGGCCGGACTGGACAGGGGGTTGCCCTTGGTTGGGTAGATTTGCGGACATTTTTGAAAAGAATGACTCTACAGAGGTAGAGAATTTTGATTCCAACCAAGCCATAAAGGCATCTTGGGATGGTATGTTTTCTTGAGACATTATGTCTGTAGAGAAAAGAGAGGGCAGTGTAAGGGCAGTTAAAGAAAATCAAAAGGCACTATAACATGCATCTATATATGATATAACATCCACAGGGGCTCATCCTGGGATCAATGGCCGATTGTAAAATCCCTCAATAGCCCTAAGGGCACTCCTAGCATAGAGTTATGCAATAACTGTCCCTGAAAGGAAAGAAAAACCTGAAAACGAAAAAATATAAGCAGCTCACCCGAAGAGGGGAGCAAACGGAAACTAGAAAATCACTAAACGGAAAGAAAACAAGTAAAAAATGAGGCAAACGGGAAAAAACGGCGACCGGGACTCACCGGGAACAAGATAGACCCAGCCGCAATAAAGAGAAAATAGGCCGGCAACCCAGGAGCTCTATGGGAGCAGAAACATGGCCGCCGCACACGAGGAAAGGGAGAGGAAAGATGGCGGCGAAATCCCGTTACGCGAGATTTCACCGCTCAGCGAAAATGGCGGCGAAACCTCTGAGAGGCAGAGAAAGCCCGCGAAACGCGAGCGGACCTGAAGAGGGACCGGCAGAGAAGAAAACGGGGAACCAGAAAGGTAAGACAAGCGGAGACAGAGGGGAGAAAGCGGTGAAACGCCGAGGAAATAACTCGGCAGAGGCAAACGAGGGAAGGTGGGAGGGGAACACCGGGGGGTGAAACGGGGAAGCCCGGGAACCGAGAAGTCCCAGAGACCCGGAGTACGGGTGAAAAAGGGGGGTTAAAGACCTCCCCAGGCCAAAACGAAAAAGTCCGTAGGAACGGGCAAAAAACACCCTGGAAATTTAAATAAATTTAAATAAATATAAATCAATTGAAATGAACGATATATATATATGCCAAATAGCAGTATACTGACAAAAGGAAGAGGACTGACCTGCAGCTACGGTGAGCAGCAAAGAAAGAGGAAGAGGAGGATGGTTTAGGGGTTTATATACCTCTTATATAACGTTTTCTATTGGTTGTTCCACTTATGACGTTAACTCTTTCTTTGCTGCTACTGTGAGAAGTAAAGGAAGTAATGCAAAATAGGAAGCCTCCTGTCTTGCCTTAAAATTTAGAAGTTAGAAGCTTGTTTTCTTATGCCCAGTGATCTGGTTACTGACAGTAACAGCTCCTGTAGTAAGTGATGAACTTTGTACCAATTTTGGTAGAGGTGATTTGGCTAGATCCACTCTTAAACCCAAATGAGCAATCCTCACTGCATGAGTAGTGAGCAATCGCTGTCGGCATCTAACCTTAACCAATTGGCAGCCCACTTTATTGACAATTGTTGCATAAATGTAGAAGAACATTTCTTGGAGCAACTACAGTTAAACTCTGGAAAGATAGTGGTAGTTGTATTTTGTCACACAAATTGTACTTCAGGTATGAATGTATAGCTCCTGGTATATGTCACTGCCAAAAACTCCCAAATGTGTTTAGCAACAACAGTGTACAGTGAAACCACATTTGTCTGGTTGTTTGGGGGCTAAAGGGCCACATTTGGGAAGTGCGCTTTTTTTTTTTTTTTTTTTTTGGTCAGTCTGTACCTATGCCCTATTTGGGACATCCTTGAACCCAGCCACTCCAATTGACTCAATCAAATCATTCTTTAAAGTAGACACCTCCTTGGTTATTTGAAATTATAGTATTTTTACTCTTTCTATGTCAGAATTTTTGGGAACATACAGGGCTAATTTTAGTTGCTCATAAAAATACTTTATTTTTAAAATGTCTTTATATTTTTGGCCTTTTTTTTTTTTTACATTCTGGTGGAACTGGATGTTTCCCCTGATGGCTACATCACTGCATAATTATATAATGTCTTACAGGTCATGCCCTAACAACGCTACCTCTCTATAACTCCACCTTCACAACTGTTCTTGAGGATGTAGCCCCAGTTACTACGCGCTCTTCACAATGTGGAAGTTTCCAACCCTGCCACACAACTGTAACATGACACCTTCGATGTTGTTCCCGCACTGCTCAACGTAGTTGGCAGAAGTCTCATTTCATGTCTGGCTTTCCGCACTATAAATATATAAATTAATATAAATTATACATTTAAATATAAATTAATGCTATGTTCCCACTACTTTGCTCTTAACCTTGCTAGGGAAACCTACTTCACCTCCCTCATCTCCTCCCTGCTTCAAAACCCTAAAAGACTCTTCAGTACTTTTAATTCCCTTGTTTGACCTATTTGTACTTTGCCACATACTTCAATAATAAAATTTAAACTGTCAGATATGAAATACTGCACAGTCACATCCTGCCCTCATTCTCCCTCTGAATATGTGCCCTCCTACCCACTGACCTTTTCTTCTTTCGCTACATTAAAGCAGGGGTAGGCAATCTTCGTCTCTCCAGATGTTGTGAACTACATTTCCCTTGATGCTTTGCCAGCATTATAACTTGGAGCATTATGGGAGATGTAGTGCACAACATCAGGAGAGCCGAAGATTGCCTACCCCTGCATTAAAGCAATTCTCTGCTGTCACTGAAGACGGAGGTGCATGCTCTTCTTTCAACCACATGTCGGTTTCATCTGATCCCTTCCCATCTTACCTAGTCTCTTTCATCCACTCTTGTCCCTACTCTAGCTCACATTTTCAACCTCTCCCTCTCTACTGGATCTGTCCCATCCTCCTTCAAGCATGTTACTATTACTCCAATCTTGAAAAAGCCCTCCCTGGACCCGACTAATCTGTTCAGTTACTGTCCCATCTCTCTACTTCCTCTCGCCTCCAAGCTTCTAGAAAGAATTGTTTATACCAACAAATTTTCTTGATTCCAACTCCTTACTTGACCCTCTTCAATCTGGTTTTCACACTTGACACTCTACTGAGATCGCCCTTACTTAAGTTACTAATGACCTACTCACTGCTAAATCCAAGGGCTACTACTCCATGCTAATCCTACTGGACATTTCTGCTGCTTTTGACACTGTGGACCACCCTCTTCTCTGCCAAACTGTTTATGCTCTTGGTCTCGGTGACACTGCTCTCTCCTGCTTTACTTCCTACCTCTCTGATCGTACCTTCAGCGTCTGTCTCTTCACCCTCTCAGTCGGGGTACCCCAAGGCTGAGTTCTAGGACCCCTTCTGTTCTCTAATTACACTACCTCACTTGGCAAACTAATCTCATCCTTTGGCTTTCAATACTACCTGTGACGGACCGATCAGGGACCTCAGATTGTCCCTCTCCGCCAAGAGCAACTTCTTGCTTCAGGACAATAATTCCCCGCAATCCATAGGCAATATCCCCAAGCAAAGTAAAGGGATATCACTATCCGGTACCCAAATAACCAGGCGAGACTAGTCTTTAGGTACAACAAAAGGAATAACTGTTTATTATGAGACAAGTGTCGCATTTTATTAGGAAGGGACACCACAAAGGGGGGGAGGAACAATACAACAGGACACTGGCACCACTAAGTCTGGGAGATAAAGAGCACACATTATCTTTATTAGATTATCTCTCAGACCTTAGTGTGCCGTGTGCAAACTTTTACAAAATTAGTCAATAATATGCATTTTTATTAACACATTAAAGCGTTTCATGTCACTGGATAACATTAACTGAGGGGACTTTCGGAGTCAAGGCAACAATAGCGGAGGGGTAGGGTGACTCTAGCTGTATGCTGATGACACCCAGTTTTATCTGTCCTCTCCTGATCTCTCTCCCTTTGTCTTATATTGTGTAACTTACTGTGTAGCATCTGTCTCTACCTGGATGTTTGCACGTTTCCTGAAACTCAATCTCTCCAAAACCAAACTTCTCATCTTCCCTCCAATCCTAAGATTCCCTCATCAGTTTCCCTTAATGTTAATGGTGCTATCATCTCCCCGTCTCCTCATGCTCGCTGTCTTGATGTCACCCTTGACTCTGACCTCTCGTTCAGTCCCCCACATTAAGTCTGTCTCTAAAAACCGTCGTCTCCATCTCACAAACATTGACTGCATCCGTTGTCACGGTCAGGACTACTTGCCAAGCCGTGACTGTGTGGAGGGCGTGGGCATGAAGGGGTTAATAGCACCAGGCCTCTGGATTTACTAACTTGACCCCTTAACAAGGCATAAATTACACCAAATTAACCGCCAAATCCTGCCTGTATCCCCCCAGGTAGTCTGCCACCACTCATGATTTTGATACCGGATTCGTGAGAAATCCGAATTAGAACATTTATCTTATATATATATATATATATATATATATATATATATATATATATATATATATATATGAATCAACCCACCCCGGGCAAACAACATATATATATATATATATATATATCCTGTTGTAAGAAATTTTGACCCTCTTACAAGGTTATTCTTTTAGGGAATGTGTGACGAATAAAGCACAAATACAAACGTATAGAAAAATGTATATTGATATTGAATTAGGCCACTGTTACCGGTTATAAAACATATAACATACAGAAAACGTTTGATAATACAAAACAAAAGGGATACTTAAGCACATTCTTGGGAAACCTCTCTCAGCTCACAGGCTTCTCCCGAACGCCATCTTGCGCAGCTTTGTTCTGAGTCTCCTGACCCAGGACACTTCTGTTCACTGCGCTCTCCTTTCTCAGACTGCTCTTTCTCTTGCAGCCCCTAACTAGTCATCCCAGAATTCCTTGTACCTCCCAGAAAGTGGTTCACCCAACCCCTCTTTTCAGACATTTCCTGTATGACCCAATTACGGAGGAGACAGGTAGTCTATGCAAACATGCACACAGTTATGTTAATATACATCGGCTTCAGTTGTCTGACCCCCTGTGGGGTATCCCACCTCTGTTGGAGCCTTTGTTCCAAACCCTTTGTAATGCATTACTATGCAAATTACCTTACATTGTAAAACCAGATATCTCACCTTATAGAAACCCAAATCGTCCCCAAAACATTATGCAATAAATGTAATGTCAAAAGGAAAAAGTGATACTCAGCGCTCAAAATGAAAATGCCAGACATCTGGTGTAATGACACAACTTAAACAAGTATAATACCTTGGTGCTGCAGAACCAACACACTGACCACAAGTGTGTAAAGGATAATACACAAAACAAAGAAATAAAGTGCTGCGCAAAGTTTACAAACGACACCACAATATGTGCAGAAATTAAATAATACTTAAATTCATTAAAATGGATTCTTCAATAGGTTCCTCTGTTTAATACTTAAATTCATTAAAATGGATTCTTCAATAGGTTCCTCTGTTGAGAAGCCCATAGAGCCCCTTCTGGGGAATGGAGTTTCTTCTTTGTACCGGTGTACCAGAAAAGACTGGAGGAGAAGGAGTTAAAAAAGTAGTAACTTTAATATAAATAAAAAAATATAGTATCTTACATATAAGAACACTTTAACGCTCCCGTGGGAAGGACCGGAATAATGCTGTGTTATAGCAGGAACAGCTTGGTTCTCTCAGGATTCCTCTGTGTCCACTTCCTCAATGGGCGTATTCAGCACAACGCGTTTCACCAATCGGCTTCCTCAGGTGCATAGTCTCTCCACCTCCAGTCTTCCCATTTATAGAGCCATTAACCTCTTCTCTACCAATCACTTGATTAATTGAGTCCATTAACCCCTTCTTTACAAAGTCACTCAATTACCATAAAAATATAGTTAATAGATAAAACACATAAGAACACATAAAAAATACCAGTGTTCTAAATGAGGTAGTTACATATAAAATAGCCACAAATATATCATACAAATCTTTTAACGCAAATAATTACATATGTTCCTAAAGTGCTGCATAACGTGCAAAAGATTAATTATAGCAGAATACTGGTGTTGCAATAGTTAATTTAAAGGGCAAACTGCTTCAGAGTCTGTCTGTTTATACACATCACCTGCATACACATAGCAGCGTTAAACTTTGCTCCTCGTTTAATCTCAATAAAAGACTGAGTCACGAATAAACACATCTAACTAATACAGCATTGGTGACTAACTAAAAATACTGCGTAATTAAGTATATCAAAGAATGTGTAAATATTCTGGGATAAAATTCCTGCAGAAAAAGGAAAGAATGGAGAAGGCAGTATCAGAGCTCAAAAAATCATAAAAAATTAAACAAATCAAAATCTTGGTTGAGTCCAAATGGATGTAATGTTTTTAATTGGTAGACCCACCTCATCTCTTCCTGACCTATCCTTCTAATAAAATCACCTCCCCTCCAGTTTCTAGTGACGGCATAGATTCCCGTGAAACTTAGGTCTCTAGGATTGCATTGATGGTAGCTGCCAAAGTGAGCAGACACACTGTGTTTACCACATCCCTTTCTGATATTTCGCACGTGTTCACCAATTCGAACATGTAATGGTCTAATGGTGCGGCCTACATACATAATAAATGTAATGTCCCATTTTAAAGGCACCCTTAATTTCTTACAGTCCCCACCTAGAGGGCGAATGACTCCCATAGAAAATGAGCCCTCTCAAATAAATGAGTACATTTACCACGTGTGCTTTGAAGATTGTATGTTTTCACTGAGACAAGAGTGACCTGACAACCACAGATATTTAAAATTTAGGGTACTGTAAGGCATATTTTATCCAAATCATAGAGGCACTCACAGTTATCATTTTTCACTAATAGTTTGAATTCCTTCAGCCATATCTTTAACCTTCCATTACCCTCTCAGACTTGGCATCACTGCAACCATTTGTGTTCACTCCCATCACTCTCAGGTACCTGTGCCACCAACGCTGCTCCCACCATAGCTTCCTTTAACCCTCAAATTGCATGCCTTGTTCTAGGCCTCTGACCTCTGCCCACCGTGACATCTGGTGTGTTTTCACACCAACAGCATTCCCTTTGCTGTTCACTTACACAGTGTATCGAAGAGACCACACCAGAGAGAAACTCGGTTTATTGAATGTGTGTAGTGGTAATACTCGTGAAGGTGTTTGCGCACGTTTACTGAAACCTGTATAGCTGGAGTGGGTTTGTGCTTCAGCCCTTGAAGGTGTTTGATACTTCGCCCATGGCTTCTGGAAATTAAAAGATAATCTACACAGAAAGTGTGTATTGTTATCTTGCCCAAATTACTAGTGGTTCTCTTATCCTTCTTGTCTCAGCATTAATATCTGGCTTTACAGATCTAAAACATTGTAAACACATAAAATACACAAAACATACAGTACATAACAGATACTAAAATACTAAGACTTCCCAACAACAACAGTAACCATGTGGTATCTTCAGCATCCACTTTGAGAATGTTAATTTTAAGGCAAGACAGGAGGCTTCCTATTTTGCATATCTTCCTTTACTCTCACCAACATCAGCAAAGAAAGAGTTAATAACACAAGTGAAAACAACCAATAGAAACAGTACACAGGTGGTATATAAACCCCTTAACTATCTTCCTCTTTCTTTGCTGCTCACCAAAGTTGCAGGTCAGTCCTCTTCCTATCTACAGTTATTGCTGATTTATTGAATAATATCCGTTTATTATTCATTACATATTGCTTTTTTCACCTAATTCTAGATAATTAGGTGGGTATGCACATTTATATACAGTATAGATTTTTGATATATATATATATATATGTGTATATGTAGATTTTTTACTTGTCTTTCATTATTTATATTCATTATTTCTTTGCATCTGTGCATTTTGGGGGGATTTTTTCCCCGTCTCTCTTCCCTATCCGGGACCCCTTTTTTCTATGAGTTCTCTGGAGTGGTTACAGGGTGAGCCCTGCATTATTTTCAATATTTGTTGGGAATTTTCTGGTTTTGCACCTTATATACAGGCTGAGTCCATGTGGTTTTTGCACATTTATATACAGGCTGAGTCCATGTGGTTTTGCACATTTATATACAGGTTGAGTCCATGTGGTTTGCACATTATATACAGGCTGAGTCCCTGTGGCCTTGCGCATTATATACAGGCTGAGTCCCTGTGGCCTTGCGCATTATATACAGGCTGAGTCCCTGTGGCCTTGCGCATTATATACAGGCTGAGTCCCTGTGGCCTTGCGCATTATATACAGGCTGAGTCCCTGTGGCCTTGCGCATTATATACAGGCTGAGTCCCTGTGGCCTTGCGCATTATATACAGGCTGAGTCCCTGTGGCCTTGCGCATTATATACAGGCTGAGTCCCTGTGGCCTTGCGCATTATATACAGGCTGAGTCCCTGTGGCCTTGCGCATTATATACAGGCTGAGTCCCTGTGGCCTTGCGCATTATATACAGGCTGAGTCCCTGTGGCCTTGCGCATTATATACAGGCTGAGTCCCTGTGGCCTTGCACATTATATACAGGCTGAGTCCCTGTGGCCTTGCACATTATATACAGGCTGAGTCCCTGTGGCCTTGCACATTATATACAGGCTGAGTCCCTGTGGCCTTGCACATTATATACAGGCTGAGTCCCTGTGGCCTTGCGCAATATGAGGGCTGAGTCCCTGTGGCCTTGCGCAATATGAGGGCTGAGTCCCTGTGGCCTTGCGCAATATGAGGGCTGAGTCCCTGTGGCCTTGCGCAATATGAGGGCTGAGTCCCTGTGGCCTTGCGCAATATGAGGGCTGAGTCCCTGTGGCCGTGCACAATATAAGGGCTGCGTCCCTGTGGCCGTGCACAATATAAGGGCTGCGTCCCTGTGGCCGTGCACAATATAAGGGCTGTGGCCGTGCACAATATAAGGGCTGCGTCCCTGTGGCCGTGCACAATATAAGGGCTGCGTCCCTGTGGCCGTGCACAATATACGGGCTGCGTCCCTGTGGCCGTGCACAATATACGGGCTGCGTCCCTGTGGCCGTGCACAATATACGGGCTGCGTCCCTGTGGCCGTGCACAATATACGGGCTGCGTCCCTGTGGCCGTGCACAATATACGGGCTGCGCCTCTGTTCTCATCACCTACCTTATACAGACATAATGTCTCAGGATACTGTGCCATCCCAGGATGCCTTTATGGCCTGGTTAGGGGCAAAGTTTTCTAACTCAGTGGAATCCTTTTTCTCTAAAACGTCTGCCAATTTGCCCCAAGGGCAGCCTCCTGCTCCCTCCAGACCAGAGGCAATACCGTCGGAGTCAGAATCCGAGAAATCTGAAGGAGAGGCGTCCGGCTCCAAACGGCCTTGGAAGGGCAGTAGTGTTTCAGTCGGCAAAGGTACCTGCCAAACGCCCAAAACCCTCTGACACTCCTTTGCATGACCCATTATCTATAGTGGGCGTATGGCACGCGGATTCATCTAGTGAATCAGAGGCTTCAGCAAATCTGGTCTCGCCCAGAGATTTTGACTCGCGCTTCGTCCGTGAGTATTTGGTGGATGAGCCCCACCTAGACGATCCCCAGCAGAACTTGGGAGCAGTCACCCAAATCCTATCCCTGGCAGACAGAGCAGTTCTATAGGAGACACCCCTTTATCCCAAGACTATCTGGGATTGGGCACTTTGTGTGGTATGCCTGTTGGGAAATGCAACAGTTTCAATCTCTTCTGTACGTCGCAAAGGCTACTCCTCATGGATCCCAGGTTGGCGGAATGGGGCCCTAAAGACCTAGGTGCAGCCGCTTACTGTTTGGAGACACGTTTGTCAAGGAATCAAACCGCCACGTATCCTAGATGACATCATAGAATAAGGCCAAACTGTCAATGAGGAAGGTCTTTCAGACTGGCCCTCGTCTGGGAGGGCTGGTCGACCGCCGGGCCACCAGCCGTTCATCCTAAGGCTCCCGGTACTTCCCTCAGAACTAGATGTCCTACAGGACTCCGTTCCAACAGAGGGCCTTCAACCCACGCGGAGACAGTAGAGGCACTTCCGGATTTCCCAGGGGACGCTCCGTTTTCGGTGCGCCCGAATGTTTCTTGTCCTTTCCCTTCCCTGGGTTACGGGCCGTATATCATCTTTTTCCACGACTGGGTGTGGATTTCGTCGGACCCTTGGATCCCCTTAACGGTACAGGTTTTCCAGATAGTTTTTCAGCTCTCCCCCCTTTCAGGTACGCTGACCGCCCACATCTCGGAGGGCATTACAGATCAGGCCTTAATGGAAGCAGAACTCTGCACCTTACGCGACAAGGGGGCTTGTACGCTAATGCACCGGGGACTTCTGCCCAGTGATCAATCTACGGGCTCTCAATGCTTTCGTTTATCGCCACTTCAAAATGGAAGGGATCCGTCTCTTCTGAGACCTTATGTTGGAAGGCGATTGGTTTACACGGTTAGACCTCTCGGACGCTTTCTCTCCGTCCCGATTCACCCAGATTCCGGGCGATTTCTTCGGTTTCGCTGGGGCAGGCAGGTATGGCAGTTCAAGGCCCTTCCCTTCGGCCTAAGTTCAGCCCCTTGGTGCCTTACAAAGCTCCTGAAGCCGGTTATGGCTCTCTTCAGGTCCAGGGGTATCAGGTGTATAGTCTATCTAGGCATTCTGCTCTTCTCTAGCTGCCGGGAGACCCTGCTCGTCCAGACCGCTTTCGTGGTGCAGATCCTTCACCAACTAGGGTTTCTAGTCAATTCTCTCAAATCTGACCTGGTCCCAAGCCGCTTTCTCTTCTTAGGCTTCTTAGACAACATGTCGGCGGTTCGGTATATCAACCGCTTAGGGGTTCTCGGTCCAAGTACCTCAGAGGTAACAAAGGAAGTTTTTCGACTTTTGCCTTGCGTGCAGCATACTCTGCAGGCAGGATACCTCCCGGGTGCCGAGGTTCTCTTGGCGGACAGGTTCTCCAGACACTGGCGGGATGCGAGCGACTGGAGACTTCTCAGTCAGGTCTTGCACCTGGACCTATTTGCATCCAGGACGAATCGCCTGACGGTCATTTCGAGGGTCATCCATCACCTGTGTTGGGACGGGGGGTCTTTGGTTCTGGTGACCTGCCCCCCCCCGGTGGCATGCTCAGCCGTGGTTTCCAGCCCTGCTGCGGGTATCTGCCCAGGATCCTCTGGAGATCCCATCTCTGTACTATCCCCTGATGGGCCCGGAGGTCCAGGTTCATCCGCACATCCTGGAAAGACATCTCCTCCTGGTGGTATGGACGATTTCAGGGGACCCCGAACAGTCTTGGGCCTATTGGAGGCGGCTCAGTCCTTGCTCCGCAAATCTTAGGCTCCAGGTACCAGTATGTCATACCGGACAGCTTGGCGAGGCTGGGCTCCTTGGAGTTTGGGACGGCACATGGATCCCCTTGGCTCCCTTAGTCTGCCACCTTTTGCGTGGTATTCGTTTATCCCGTCCTCCAGCGCAACGCTACGGTTCTCTGTGGGAAGTAACTGTCGTGTTAGATTTCCTTCGGGATGGCCAGACAACGATTCGCTCTCCCTCCGACAGTTGTCGGCGAAACTTACCCTTCTGTTGTCTCATCATTTTGCAGGGTTTTGGATGTTAGCGCTTTGGATGCTCATGCTGTCTCTCTATTCTTCCCTGATTTGTTCTCATCTGTATCCTAGCCGTTTTTTCTAGGCGACCCAAATATGTGTCGCCAGGTGTGTCAGGACTTATCTGTCACGCACGACGTCGATCCGTCCGGTCTTGACATCTCAACTCCTCTCCTTTGTGAAACCTTTCAAGGCTGTTTTCTTCTCCTACAAGAGCATCGGTGCTCTTTCTGTCAGGGGAGCTGCGGCCTCCTGTGCCCTTCGGGCTGGTGGAGCTTTAGTGGATATTCTGCGAGCGGCAGATTGGTCCCGTGCCTCCACCTTTCGGGCATTTTATTTCGCCCGGTTTCTTCAGGGGCAATGGCGTTGGTTTCCGGCGTTAAAAATGCAAAATAGGAAGCCTCCTGTCTTGCCTTAAAATTTGAAATTATTCTATCCTTGGTGCCCGAATAATTATAATTTTAATAAAGACAGGAGGCGAGTATTTTCCCTCCCTGCCCTCCCGATGGTTAGGTGTACACTCTGGGTAAGTAGGCCAGGTTTGAATTTGTTTTTTGGGGGGTTTTGTCTGCTCCGTTGCGTTTGCTAATTTGTGATGACTCGTTCTACTGTGTGTTACCATGTTTGTGAAGAATTTGGTTCTGTTATGTCTCTCTTTGTTTCAGCTTGATACCATCTGCGTGTCAGCGGTTCTGTTTCCCAGTTGGAGTGCATTGTCGCCTTGCTCTTGACTTTGGTTCCAGTTCGGGTGTTGGGTTCGGTTTTACATTGCTAGACGGTTTGCTGCGTTCTTCAGTTCCGGTTCACAGCGGACGAAAGAGGAAGAGGAAGATAGTTAAGGGCTTTATATACCACCTGTGTACTGTTTCTATTGGTTGTTTTCACTTGTGTTATTAACTTTCTTTGCTGCTGTTGGTGAGAGTAAAGGAAGATATGCAAAATACTCGCCTCCTGTCTTTATTAAAATTATAATTATTCGGGCACCAAGGCTAGAATAATTTCAAATTTTATACAATCTCTATGAAGATGGAGAGAGAACAAAAAGGAGATTGAATGCTACCATTACATTCACAATGTCTTGGCAGGATGCAATCTATATAAAATAAAATATAAAAAGTCTGTTGCCATTCAGAAATATGAATAAAAATCAGATTGAGGCTATATTTTGTTTGTAACAAAAAAATTAAGACAACACAAAAATCTAGAACAGCAAAAATATATACTGCTGAAAACCAACAATAATGTTACATAATCACATCTCTCCACTGTGATCAAAACATAAACCCCATATTGGCAACAATTCACCTAATCTATGATTTTAAATGTATTTAATCCAGCAACAAACAAAAATTAAGGTATCTGTAGCTGGCAGTGCAGGCGTCCTAAACTAATAAAACAAAAATAATTTGAAATTTTGCCCACCTGACTGTACTGAACGAATTTAGAGGCTTATCCTTAAGAAAAATAAAAATAGATATTAAGGTCCTCTATTAATATTTTGAATTTCCTGCAAGAAATCACACGTGTTAATGTCCCGATCTCCTCACAGGTTTGTCTCCTTTCTTTTTTTCTTTTTCATTTAGTATCGTCTCTTTTTCTGAAAAACAAAACTTTAAACAAATAGATTAGCATCAACAACAAATAGAATGTTACAACAACAAATCTAGAAGAGCACACTAGTTTTCTTCTGATTTAGCTATCTTTTTGTTTCCTAGCATTTCTTTTATTCTGGACACTTCTGTCTTTACAATGTCCAGTTCTTTCATATACACCGTTAGCTGTGCAATGCACACGATCAGCCTCCCTCTTACTGCAAGTTGCCAGGGTCCTAATCTCCCCCTCTGCATCCCTCAGCCTCTGAGTAAGCCGCTCATTTGCACTATGCAATTCCTCATTTTCCTGCAAAGTCTGCTGGTTGCTTACACATAAAGCTGCAGCATTCTGTGCAAAAATCTTACACTTTTCAAGTTCAATGTTCAAACTTACAACTTTTGCTTCCAAAAGTTCTTTTTGCTCTTTCATTGATTTGTACTGCTCCGCTATCCAACGGGCAGCAAAATCCAGAACAGTTTTCCCCTTTGATTTGGATAATTTCTTTTCATAAATTGCCTTGGCCACATACTCCTGAGCTTGGAACCATGGATCTGAGGTTCCTACTATATACTGAATAATACCATCGGGGTTTGTGGCCCTAGCAACCTTTTTCAATAAACCCTCCATCATTAACAAAGCAGAATTCACTGAAATTTGTATATGCAAAACCCGAACACTATCCCAATTCAACACACAATATATACACTTATAAATATACTCATCAATCACACTAAATCCCTCCTGGCTGGCTCGCCAATATGTAAGAAATTTTGACCCTCTTACAAGGTTATTCTTTTAGGGAATGTGTGACGAATAAAGCACAAATACAAACGTATAGAAAAATGTATATTGATATTGAATTAGGCCACTGTTACCGGTTATAAAACATATAACATACAGAAAACGTTTGATAATAATACAAAACAAAAGGGATACTTAAGCACATTCTTGGGAAACCTCTCTCAGCTCACAGGCTTCTCCCGAACGCCATCTTGCGCAGCTTTGTTCTGAGTCTCCTGACCCAGGACACTTCTGTTCACTGCGCTCTCCTTTCTCAGACTGTTTTTTCTCCCAGAATCTTCTTTCTCTTGCAGCCCCTAACTAGTCATCCCAGAATTCCTTGTACCTCCCAGAAAGTGGTTCACCCAACCCCTCTTTTCAGACATTTCCTGTATGACCCAATTACGGAGGAGACAGGTAGTCTATGCAAACATGCACACAGTTATGTTAATATACATCGGCTTCAGTTGTCTGACCCCCTGTGGGGTATCCCACCTCTGTTGGAGCCTTTGTTCCAAACCCTTTGTAATGCATTACTATGCAAATTACCTTACATTGTAAAACCAGATATCTCACCTTATAGAAACCCAAATCGTCCCCAAAACATTATGCAATAAATGTAATGTCCCATTTTAAAGGCACCCTTAATTTCTTACACTGTAGAACTTAATAACAATACGGTAACGTGTTATCCTCTCTTACGGTTTGTGGATATCGATACTAGAGCCCAAAGACAGACTTGGATTTAGAATATTTTAATAACAAAAAGACAAAGATTACACAGTGCCAGAATTACAAAAAAAAGACATACAAAAGAAAAATAAAACAGCAAACAGTTCTTAAAAACAATGGGACTTAAACACAGGACCCTCACTCATGAGTTTCTCCAATAAGCCGGCCTGTGGGAACTCCTTAAATCCACATGGTTTCTTATGATGTTGTTCCGATCAGAGTATATCATGGAGTTCTGCTTTGAGGTCGCTGTATTGTCCCTAAATCAGACTTTTGCAAGCAAACGCCCCTCTGACCACATGACTGATTATATGACATCATCCCCAAGAACTGGGTCCCATCTTTGATGTGCCAATAAATTATGGTGGGGTAAAGGTGATGGAAACCCCTCCACTTAAGATAGGAATGGAATTCCTATAACTCAGGGTCCTTATCTGTTAGGCCATGAATCACCACAGGCGTCCTTTGGGAAGATGACACCTCTAGCCAGAACAGATACAGAGGGCATGCACAAAAACACATTTAAATCAACCTCAGATTAACTAATTGAATGCTTAAACAAAGAAACGAACCACCTCGGCTGGGTTACCCTTCCATGCATCCACTACATTATATGAGTTAATCATGACATCCGTCCCTTCCCGTCACCCATCCCTAAATACACTCGTAACTAGTCTCTCCGCTCATACGATATTCTACTTCTGTCCTCTCTTCTGATTTCTATCTCCCATTCACGCTTACAAGATTTCTCCATGGGCCAATCCATCTCTCCCTCGGTCTTCGGTCCTTCAAGAAATCCCTCAAGACCCACTTCTTTAAGGATGCTTCCAACATTGCACATTAACCCCTTCCTCCCATATTCCTTTAGCTCATCTTTCCTAGTCCCTCTCCTGCACTTTTACCTTTTACCTATTGTGTAATACACCCTAACTCCTAGATTGTAAACTCGTTTGAGCAAAGCCCACTTTATCTGTTGTTTCTGTAAATCAAATTGTAAGTCAGATGTTACATACTACATGTTATGCCCTGTCTACCATTTGTTGGTGCTATATAAAACAATACATAAAAATAATGTTATCACATTTTTATTTTTATTTAACAATTTTTTTCCATTTTTTTTTTTTTTTTTTTTTTTTTTTTAAACATTTTACTAATCACATTGATATTAGAAAGCTGAGCTTCATTGACATGCATAGCTGAATGCAGTATCTCTGGAGAGACCCTCTTGGAAACTTGTTTATTATTTTTTTTTAAAGGACGCCACCATTTTACGAGAGGCAAAATCTCTTGCAGTGGCACTTGTGACCGGTCATGAGGCAATCATTGATCGCCACCTAAGCACTTTTAAATCAGGCTTCCGCCTATCTCAGTGTTCCTGAATGCTTTGACATCGAGGTAAAACAGCAACACTGGTAAAGCAAAGAAAGCAATCTTAGCGTGCTGCCCTGCGCCTCTTACCTGTGACCCAGCCTGTCAGAACATCAAGATTTTGTCTGTTGGGCACCTCTTCCCTTGGCGCCTGCGTGTTTTCAACTGGATTCTGCTGGCCGATGGTGTTCCTGCATCCCCTGGAGGCTTGTGGCTCCTCCAGGGATCTTGCTGCGGCAAGTGGCGTTCTTCCTTCCTTCCTTCCTTCCAGTCGAGCGCGATTGTAAGGCACAGAGACCACCACCCACCTTGCCTCGTGGGCCTCCACCCCGGACCCCCGCTCATGACCACTGGTCTCTCCGTGGTGTGGCCGTACTTCCGCGAGGTAGGCCGCGTCCCCGACCTCGAGGTGAATGCCGCATCTCGCACACATATGCATGCGCTTCTGATGAGGAGGGGGCGTGGCTTGGTCTCTGTGGGTGCGGCAGCAAAGCGGAGAGATTCCAAGGGAGGGGGCGGAGTCTTGTGCAACGGGAGAGAGAGGAGACCAGGGAAAAAGGGAGAGGATCCTGCATACTACCCCTATATAAATCCCCCCCAGACACCTCACACAGAGCTTACTAGTTGAGCTGTACCTGTTACCTCCTGTTCCCTATCGACTAATTGAAGTCTTCCTGGTTCTGATGCCTGGCTTTCCATTCCGGACAACTCTACAGTCCCTCTACGGATCCCTAGTCCGACCCTTGGTTTGTGACCCGATACTGTTTGATTGCTGTCTGCCTTGTCCCCGGATTGTGACCTCGATATTGCTTCTTGCTGCCTGTCTTGACCCCTGGCTTGTGACCTTGACACTGATTGTTTGCTGCCTGCCTTGACCCCTGGACCATGACCCCGACTTCTTTTTGATTTTCCCTAGTGATTAGGATTTTCCTGCACTACGCTCCATATCCTGGTCTGACAGTGATACTTGCTTCAGGTAGTGCATTTCGAGCATCGTTATCATGGAACTTTAATTTTTTGATGCAATTTCGCAGCCTGGATGCTGGCTATTTAAGCAGCAGATTGAGTAGGATACAGTTGTATTCTGTCCCTGCTTTATGTTGGCACTAGATGTTTTTATGTTTGTGGTCCTGGTCCTGAGCCCCCCTGTCACGTCTACCACAAGCCAGAGCACCTACCGCGGAAGTTCTTCTCCTGGAGGAGTGCGCAGAGACGCAACCCCCAGGTATTCGATGATCCCAACAGTGAGGAGGCCCTGGAGTAGGTAGATATGGAGAGGTAGATAGTCTCTGGGTACAGCTGGAGAGATCTCCACCAAAATAGTGTAGGAGGAGAGCAAAAGAAACGCAGAGTCAGACGAGCCAGGGGTCATACACGGGACGGGTAGTCAGCCAGAAGGTGGGTCAGATCCAAAGCGGGTAGTCAGACGATCCAGGTCATACACAGGACGGGTAGTCAGCCAGAAGGTGGGTCAGATCCAAGACGGGTAGTCAGATGATCCAGGTCAAACACGTAGAGGAACAAACACAGCCAAATCGCAGAGCAGAGGGTAGTCAGGACAAGCCAAAGGGTCAGATAACTCACAGAACGCACTAGACAGGTAACCAGCAAAAGACCACACCAGGGTACCGGTAACAGGGCTTCCGGATTTTGAAATTTGGCACCGGTAGCCACCACGCCCCCAACGCTGACGTCACACGCGCCCCCTACCTGCCAAAACGCGGCAGCTGCAGCTAAACCTAGCTGCAGTAACGCGCGCAATGCCGAACACCCGGCCGACGCTTCCTCGCCACGAGGTAAGTGTAGCGGCGAGCCGGGAGCCGGACGGACGGACGCAGGACGACGGGGGACAGCGGATCCACGGGAGCGGGTGACAGTACCCCCTTCTCGAGGGCCGGCCGAAGGCCGAAAGTTACCTGGCTTATCAGGAAATTTCTTGTGGAAATTCAGTAAAAGGCGAGGAGCATGAACGTCCCTGACGGATACCCAAGACCTTTCCTCTGGACCGTAACCTTTCCAGTGTACTAGATATTGAATAGTATTCCGGAATCTACGAGAATCCAGGATCGATTGGATCTCATATTCAAGGTGAGTATCAATTAATACCGGACGAGGACGCGGGATACTCTTGGCATAGCGATTGCAAACAAGGGGCTTTAGTAAGGATACATGAAAAACTCTAGGAATGCGAAGACTAGCGGGAAGTTGAAGTTCATAAGCAACTTTGAGCTTGATGTTCTTTGTGGAAAGCCAGACACGATCTCCTGCCATATAAGACGGACCCAACCGACGATGCCCATTGACCTGGCGTTTATAGGTTTCAGACGCTGTAGATAAACATTGACATGCCTTGGCCCAAATGGAAGGGAGTTGAAGTAAATAACGATCAACAGCGGGAATAGGAGTCTCTGGAAACACCGAGGGCAAGGTGGCAGGGTGAAAGCCGTAGTTGCAAAAAAAAGGAGAAACTTTAGAGGCTTCATGCGTGACATTATTTTTCGCAAATTCAGCCCACGGGAGCAATCTGGCCCAGTCGGAGTGATGGTCTCCAATAAAACAGCGAAGGATCTGTTTTAGGGATTGATTGGTTCTCTCGGTGCACCCATTAGTTTGAGGATGGTAAGCAGATGAGAGGGCTAGAGAAATCCCTAGTGCTTTACAGAATGTTCTCCAGAAGGTGGCAGTGAACTGAACTCCTCTATCAGACACAATCTGCGTCGGGAGACCATGTAGTCTAACGATTTCTCGTACAAAAACAGGTACCAATTCGGGTGCAGAGGGGAGTTTGGGCAAAGGGATGAAATGTGCCATCTTCGAAAACCTATCAACGACGACAAAAATAACGGTACAACCTTCAGAAACAGGTAAGTCCACCATAAAATCCATAGCGATATGGGACCAAGGACGAACAGGAACAGGCAGAGGCAGTAACAATCCGGCAGGACGGGAGTGAGAAGCTTTGGCAGTAGTACATTGAAGACACGTAATTACAAAATCATGACAGTCGGATCGAAGCCCAGGCCACCAAAAGTCCCTAGAGATGATGTCTGCCGTGCGCCGAGCATTGGGATGTCCAGCAGTAAGTGAAGAATGAGCCCAGCATAGCACTTTACGCCTTTCGGATTCAGGTACAAATAGAGTACCCATGGGCCAAGCACTGTGAACCGGAGAACGAGACTGAGCCTTCAATATGCGCTTCGTCAATGAAGAATCGAGTTGTGTGGTAATAGCAGAAATAATACGAGCTGGAGGGATAATGGGTTCAGGAGCCGGATTGTCCTCAGAGGTAGAAATAAACTGTCTGGAAAGTGCGTCGGCCTTAACATTTTTTGATCCCGGTCTGTAGGAGATAATAAAATTAAACCTAGACAAGAACAGAGTCCATCGGGCTTGTCTAGGGTTTAGGCGTTTGGCCGTGCTGAGATATTCCAGGTTCCTATGATCAGTGAGAATAGTGATGGGATTACGAGCCCCCTCGAGAAGATGTCGCCATTCTTGTAGAGCCCAAATAATACCAAGCAACTCCCGGTTACCGACGTCATAATTAGCTTCGGTAGGGGAGAATTTCCGGGAAAAATAGGCGCAGGGATGTAGACGACTGTGAAATTCTTTGCGTTGTGAAAGTACAGCCCCAACCCCGATCTCGGAGGCATCGAATTTGATAATAAAGGGTTTAGTGACGTCTGGGTGTACTAACACAGGAGCAGAGGAAAATGCCTGTTTCAGGAGAGAAAACGCCCGTTCGGCATCTTCGGACCAAATTTTACAATTGGCCCCTTTCTTGGTAAGGGTGGTAAGGGGAGCGATGATCTTGGAAACATTTTTTATGAATTTTCTGTAGTAGTTTGCAAAACCCAGAAAACGTTGTAGAGGTTTTAAGGCCGCCGGTTGGGGCCATTCTGCTATGGCTGAGAGTTTAGCTGGATCCATCTCGAACCCTGAAGCAGAAATAATGTATCCCAGAAACGAGATGCGTGGAACTGCAAATTGACATTTCTCGAGTTTAGCATATAAGTTATTCTGCCGAAGACGCTGAAGGACTATACGGACGTGCTTCTGATGAGTTTCGAGATCCAGCGAATGAATCAATATGTCGTCAAGATAAACAATAACAAATTGAAGTCACGAAAAATGTCATTTATCAATTCTTGAAAAACTGCGGGAGCGTTACATAGTCCAAAAGGCATAACAGTATATTCATAATGTCCCATGCGTGTATTGAAGGCCGTCTTCCATTCATCCCCCTCCCTAATGCGAATAAGGTTATAAGCACCCCTCAGGTCTAATTTAGTAAATATTACAGAGTCTCTCAAACGGTCAAACAGTTCAGGAATAACAGGAAGGGGATACTTGTTTTTGACAGTAATATTATTGAGCCCCCTATAGTCAATGCAAGGACGTAAACTGCCATCTTTCTTAGTAACAAAAAAGAACCCAGCACCAGCCGGAGAGGTGGATTTACGAATGAAACTCCTTTGAAGATTGTCTTGGATATATGCTTCCAGAGCCTTAGATTCCGGAAGAGACAGCGGATACGTTCTTCCCCTGGGTGGCATGGTACCAGGAAATAATTCGATGTGGCAGTCATAGGAACGATGGGGAGGAAGAACCTCCGCTTTGTTTTTATCAAAAACATCTGCGTAATCCAGACAGTAGGCAGGCAACAACGCAACAGCGACAGAGGCTAGGTTAGCCTTGGTACGGGAAGGTTTTAGGAGGCAATTCTTCTGGCAGTGCAATCCCCAAGATGTGATATCTTTAAGTCTCCAATGAATGGAAGGATTATGCAATCGCAACCACGGGAGCCCCAGGATAATGGGGCACCTGGGTGATGAGATGACCATAAGGGAAATAGTCTCTTGGTGAAGTAATCCAACGTGCAGCAGGAGAGGAAAAGTACTATGAGTGACGGCAGCGGGGTGTAACGGGAAACCATCTATGGCAGAGATGGCAATGGGAGAACCGAGAGGGGCACAGGGAACATGGTATTGCTTAACGAAGCTGGAATCAATGAATGAACCAGCAGCCCCAGAGTCAATCATAGCTGTGGTACAAATCTGGTGACCGCTCCATCCCACGGAAATAGAAATAAGGAATCGGTCATCAGGAATCGGAGGAGCAGAAAAATGCTCACCCAGGACAGGCTCCTTCACTGCGCCTAGGTGCGGAAGTTTCCCGGCCTCGAGGGACACAGTCTGACAAAGTGGCCCTTCTGTCCGCAGTAGAAACAAAGAGCCAAAGATCTCCTGCGAGACCTTTCTTCAGACGTGAGTTTAGTAGCACCCACTTCCATAGGTTCATCCACGGGGGGACTAGGACTAGGGCTGGAGAAGGTACGAGGAGATTCATACGATGATTTGGTCCATCTTTTAGTCTTTTGGGACTGTCTCTCCCTGAAGCGTGTGTCAATCTTTAGGGCCAAAGCCACGAATTCCTCAAAATCCACAGGGAGATCTTTGGTGGATAATTCATCTTTCAATTGTTCCGATAAACCATCGTAGAACGCTGCGATAAGCGCCTCAGGAGACCAGTTCACCTCGGCAGCAAGAGTCTTGAATTCGATGGCATATTCCGCCACCGTCTTATAGCCCTGAGAACCATGCAGCAATGAAAGAGAGGCCGCGGCCGCCTTCCCTGGAACATCAAACGTCTTCCGAAAGGTGGAGATGAAGGCCGCGCAATTGTAGATAAGTGGGGAATTATTTTCCCACAATGGAGAGGCCCATGCCAAAGCTTTGCCAGACAGAAGGGAGATAATGTATCCTACTTTGGCCTTTTCGGAGGAAAACATGTGAGGAGAGAGCTCAAATTGTATAGAGCACTGGTTCAAAAAGCCACGACAAGACATAGGGTCCCCTGCATATCGACTTGGAGGAGGTAGTTTCATGGAAACAGAAGGGGAGTCAGCAGACACAGGAGGACTAGAAACCGAAGATTGAGCAGCAGACGTGGAGGAAGCAGCTGTAGGGTTAGGGTCTGACCGGGACAACAGGATTTGCATAGCATGGGATAGCTGATCCATTTTGTCCTCAAGGCTAGTGAAGCGTGCTTCGTGAGCTTGAATCGCCTGCCCCTGGGCAGAGAGGACCTTGCCGTACTCAGAGGGATCCATGACCCTGGTGTAATGTCACGTCTACCACAAGCCAGAGCACTCACCGCGGAAGTTCTTCTCCTGGAGGAGTGCGCAGAGACGCAACCCCCAGGTATTCGATGATCCCAACAGTGAGGAGGCCCTGGAGTAGGTAGATATGGAGAGGTAGATAGTCTCTGGGTACAGCTGGAGAGATCTCCACCGAAATAGTGTAGGAGGAGAGCAAAACAAACGCAGTCAGACGAGCCAGGGGTCATACACGGGACGGGTAGTCAGCCAGAAGGTGGGTCAGATCCAAAGCGGGTAGTCAGACGATCCAGGTCAAACACGTAGAGGAACAAACACAGCCAAATCGCAGAGCAGAGGGTAGTCAGGACAAGCCAAAGGGTCAGATAACTCACAGAACGCACTAGACAGGTAACCAGCAAAAGACCACACCAGGGTACCGGTAACAGGGCTTCCGGATTTTTAAATTTGGCGCCGGTAGCCACCACGCCCCCAACGCTGACGTCACACGCGCCCCCTACCTGCCAAAACGCGGCAGCTGCAGCTAAACCTAGCTGCAGTAACGCGCGTGTCCAGCAGGGGGAGCACGACCGCAATGCCGAACACCCGGCCGACGCTTCCTCCTGACCACGAGGTAAGTGTAGCGGCGAGCCGGGAGCCGGACGGACAGATGCAGGACGACGGGGGACAGCGGATCCACGGGAGCGGGTGACACCCCCTATGTTGAGGACAAGCCCAAGAAAGCACTGATTAAGACTAATCATGCGTAATGTTCGGGTTGCAACAGATCATTGCTGGACTTCACAAAGAAGCTTTGTTCCACTTGCCTGAAGTCAGTGGATAACTCAGATGGGGCATGGGGGAAAGGAGTTCCTTGCCTGGCTAAAGGCATCTTTGCTGAGTTTTGGCATCAGACTGTCCTCTTGCCTGTACCTCCTACCACTGGAGGAGGTATCTTCTGAAGTGGGTAAAGTCCAGGAAGACACTTTTTTTTCTTTTTTCCGGTGGCAGAATGACTATTTTCCAGTCCGTCATGCTCTGTCTGACATAATAAGTGGAATGGAGTCATCCGGAACAAAGAGTTAACCAGTCTAGATGTAGCAGGTATTTGTTCCCCTTTGATTAGTTCTTTTCCCAGTTTTGTGCTACTCCTTTTGAGTTTAAAAAATGACTACCTTGCCTTTTGAGGAAGGTTCCCATTTCTCTGACCTTATGGAGAAGACCGTAGAATAGACTGTGAACAAAAGCTGTGTTTAGGGCTGTTAAGTCCTGGCTTTCACAGATTGAGGACAATATCGCTGCTAAAGCCTCCAGGAATGAGATCATCAAGACCATTTTTGCAGTTCAAAAGCTGTAGACTTTGTGTGATGCATCTATTAAGTCAATCAGAGCAACGTCCAGGGCCTCTGCACTCTTTGTTGCTGCTAGACTAGCCTTATGGCTAAAAGCTTGGGCTGCAGATAATGCTTCAAAGAATAGACTGCTTAAAATCACCCTTTTCTCAGGTTCAAGATTGAAACTATAAGATTCACTCTGGACACTTCACGCATCCGCGACTTCATGGTGTCCATTGACCTAAAAGTTGTGTATCTTCACGTTCCCATCCGTCTCATCAGAAGTTCCTGTGTATAGCGATTCCTCAGGAGTCAAACGTGCACCACTTCCAGTTTTAGACCCTTTCTTTTGGTCTGTAGGCAGCTTTCAGGGTCTTCACAAAGCTTCTGGAGGTGATTCAAGTGCTTTCAGTCATCCCATACCTGGGCGACTGGCTCACCCATGTGGTCATTAACGTCTTGCAGGAGCCGGGTTGGATCCTGAATTAGGACAAGTCAAGCAGCATTCTTCTCAACAGTTCCTGGAACTGTGTCTGGATTTTTGCTCTGAGAAAGCCTTTCTTCCACCATCCAAGATAGACAGCATTCAGTCGAGTCTGCCAGGTGCTCTCTTCACGCAGAAGCTCTATAAGGACTTGTTTGTCCCTGCTGGGGAGAATGGCCTCCACAAGGTATCTTCTGTATCACTGGGATGGGAGCTTTCTTGCTCTAGACAAACTTATCTGCCTTCCTCCTCATGTAAGAATGTCCCTTGCCTGGTGGGTTTAAAGGGACATCCATCCCTGAAGGGAAAGTGGAGCACATCGGCCTAGGAAGTTGTGACCACCGACACAAGCATCAAGGAATAGAGAGCTACTTATAAGACAAGTTAGTTCAGGGCCTCTGGTCTCCTGCTCCTTAGGCTTTTTCTTTCCAGCTGTCTGGAGATGTTTGCTATTGAAAATGCCCTGCTCCGTTGGGAAACTCTACTGGTAGGCAAGAACAAGATAAGCGCCGTCAATCAGTCAATAGTGGCTTATATCAACAAACAAGGTGGTACCAGGAGTCCTCTCCTACTTCTCATATCTCTCAGGATCACCTGGGCAGAGGGTCATTCCATTACCCTGACCGTGATTCACATCAAGGGTTCATTGAACACTCAGGTGTATTTTTTTTAAGCAGGGCACTAGTCCTGGAAGGCCCTGAATCCTGTGACCTTCAGGTTTATCATTCAAGGAACCACCCATGCTCATAAGAACAATATGGCGAATCCTTGCATCCGAGATGGTTCTGAGGGGTTTCCCAGTCCTTGCTGAGGTGCGAGTTGATCAGCTAGGAGAGTGATATTGGCTTGGTGATATATTACTGTACTATACAGTGAAGGAAAATATTTATTTTTTGATCCCCTGCTGATTTTGTATGTTTACCTACTGACAGAGACATGATCAGTCTATCATTTTAACGGTAGGTTTATTTGAACAGTGAAAGACAGAATAACAACAAAACAATCCAGTATAATGTATTTCAAATAAGTTATAAATTGATTTGCATTTTACTCAGTGAAATTAGTATTTGATCCCCTATCAATCAGCAGGATATCTGGCTTCCAGGTGTCTTTTATCACAAGCTGAGATCAGGAGCACTCTCTTAAAGGGTATAAAAGACACCTGTCCACAGAAGCAGCCGTCATGTACACATCGTCCCACCCAGTGTCAATGCCTCAGCTCTTCATCCCGCCCCTTTTAAGACGTTCAAGGGGGCGGGCACACAGAAGAGTCTGAGGACAGCATGGAAAAGAAACACAAAAATGTATTACCAAGAAAAAGTTATGGGTTATAGGAAAGTGGACTCATATTCAAGGCGGGGGGGATTTCCCTTGGGATTAAAATTAAATACAAAAGTTGTGGTATTACAAAATCAATGGGGGGTGGTGGCTGGGGGTAATACACATGGCAGTGGGGGCATCAATAGACAAGAGGTTGGTTAGGCATCACATTAGCCAATACAAAAAGGGTGGGGCATCAATACACAAGGGAGGGGATTGGCTGGGGCATCACATAAATGTGGGGGCATAAATGCACAAAGGGGGCAATACACAAGGTTGTGGGGGGGACACATTAATCAATACTAAAGGGGCTGGGGCATCAATACACAAGGGCACAAAAATACAAAAGGCGCAGTTAATGACAAAGCAGTGTAGAAAAAAAAAAAAGATGCTTCAGTGTGGCAGAGCCTGAACCGGTGTGTGTGTTTGGGTGTCGGTGTGGCAGAGCCTATCCTGGTGTGTATGTTTGGGTGTCGGTGTGGAAGAGCCTGTCCTGTGTGTGTGTTTGGGTGTCGGTGTGGCATTGTGCGGACATGCGCGAGCAGGTGATGTACTTCCATCCTCAGGGTTCCCACTCTTCTGGGTTACCAGCTATACTTAGACAGAGCAGAAGAGGAATGGAGAAGTGGCCTCCTTTTCTCAGCCCTCTTACAGGTGATATTTATTTATTAATATGGTTTCCTGCATGTTACTCTGCTTCTGAGCCCCAGGAGTTGTGTTTCTCTCCTCACCAAGTAGGTTTTGGATTAGGTTTTTTTCCCTGCAATCCCTGGAGGATAGACAATTTCTCTTTACCTGAGATAGGGCAGTACTCTAAAAGAAACTAAAATCCTCTCTACTCATGGACAACTTTGTTTTTCTCTGCAGGGAGAACTTGTCACCCTTTGCTTTGGCTCTAGGGTGAGCCTGGTTCCCTGGGCTAACCCCCCCGACTGGGTACTCCATGAGCCCGGCGGTTGTCTGTTGATTGCCATGGCAGAACCTGTCCGCTCTATGGCGCCATCTCAGGTAGCTTCTCTTCCATCACAGTGTGTCGTTTTTTTTTCTGCTGGCAGCCATCTTGGGAAACCAGAAGATAGTTCTTAGGCTGGGACTCGTTTTTGTGTTCTTTGGGACTTTTAAGAAGCTGTCGGTAAGTAGAATTAACTGTTTAAAAAATATATGATTTGATGGGGTAAACTGAATTGGCCAACTCCAAAGATCATGGGTGCAGGATTTCAAAATTCAAAGTTAAAAAAACTGAAGTGCACATATCCTAGATGTGACCTTTTAGCCCCCAACAAGCCTTTAACCTTTTATAAATGGGTGGTATCACTATACTCAGGAGCAATGTTCCCTCTAATTTTTCTTAGCTGGTGTACGCAGAAAATTTCTGTTGTGCAAAATTTTTCCCAGAGCCAAAATTTTGTGCGCACAATATGTTTCTACAGTCCATATAAAGCGAAGTTGGTGGAGCTGAAAAAAAAATCACATTGCAAGGGGGTGGAGCTATATATTTCCAACCCTTTTGACTCCATGGTCTATTTTAAAGGTGAAATTCTCACTGCAAAAGTTAATTATGAGCGACTCACGAGCGGGGGCTCCGGGCTGCATAATGGTAACTATCCATATACTGTGTATATTACTTTGCCTTGTTACCTAGCACCAGGCTACAACAGAATTGGTTTGGAGTGCAATAGCATATTATTGGTATTTTATAGGGCTGCAACTAACGATTATTTTAATAATCGATTAGTTGGCAGATTATTTTTTCGATTAATCGATTAATCGGATAATTTTTTTTTCAATTTAAAATAATGTAATAAAAAACTTACAATTTACACTTTCATCTCTTTATTGCAATGGCCTCTCTCTCTCTATTCACTTCTTATTTTATTGACATAATAATAAAAGCTACAAGAACCCAAACACTGTTTCTCAAACTAGGTTTTAATGCAAAGTTATTAGTAAATATTAATTCATATGTTAACAATTTTTCATATTTAATAAAAACTATGAGAAGAAAGCCTTGTTTAAATTTTTTTTTATTTACCAAACTGCCCCCGGTTATGCACATCTGACCCCCAGCTTGCCACTCTGCCCCCATATATGCCTTATACCTCTTATATGCCAGTGATATGCAACTGAGCCCCCTGATATACCTTTTACCCCAGATATGTTTTATGCCCCCCCTGATATGCCTAATATCGATATGCCTTATACCCCCTATATGCCACTGAGCCCCCTGATATACCTTTTACCCCCAGATATGTTTTATGCCCCCCTGATATGCCTAATATCGATATGCCTTATACCCCCTATATGCCCTGAAGTTCATAATACCCCCCATACACCACTATAACTCACCCATGCACCACTCTGGCTCCTCCCCCCCCATACACCACTCTGGCTCCTCCCCCTCCCATACACCACTCTGCCTCCTCCCCCCTCCCATACTCCACTCTGCCTCCTCCCCCCTCCCATACTCCACTCTGCCTCCTCCCCCTCCCATACTCCATTCTGCCTCCTCCCCCCTCCCATATACCACTTTGCCTCCTCCCCCTCCCATATACCACTTTGCCTCCTCCCCCCTCCCATTTACCACTCTGCCTCCTCCCCCTCCCATAATCCACTCTGCCTCCTCCCCCCTCCCATACTCCACTCTGCCTCCTCCCCCCTCCCATACTCCACTCTGCCTCCTGTCAGCAATGGAGGTTCACAAGACACCAGGGAGCCGGGTAGAGAGGCAGAGTGGCGTATGGGAGGGGGAGGAGGCAGAGTGGTGTGTGGGAGGGTGGCTCACATACACCCCTCTGACTCCTCCCCCCTCCCATACACCGCTCTGCCTCTCTACCCGGCTCCGTTACTGACAGTTACTTTCACTGCAGCTTCATAGAAGCCTCAGCGTAAGTGAAGGTGAGTAACGGAGGCAGTCTGTGCGATGCAGACCCCCACCGGCTGACAGAGAGGATGATTCTCTGTCAGCCGGTGGGGGTCTGCACGATGCGCACAGCCAGCCTCCGTTACTGCCCTTCACTTACGCTGAGGCTGCAGTGAAAGTGCCTGTCAGTAACGAGTCGGGAGAGAGGCAGAGTGATGTATGGGATGGGGGAGGAGTCAGAGGGGTGTATGGGAGGGGGAGGAGTCAGAGGGGTGTATGGGAGGGGGAGGAGTCAGAGGGGTGTATGGGAGGGGGGAGAGAGACGGAAGTGAGAGACCGGCCGACAGTGAGGGGAATCCAGGTCCCCTGCAGTGTTGCGGGAGATCTGGATTCTAGTATTATAATCCGATCTCTGTTTGAGGTCGGATTATATAAGGAGAGGAGGTTTTCAGAGCATTTGCTCGATTCGATTAATCGATAATGAAAACCTTTGACAACGATTTTCATTATCGATTATTATCGATTTTATCGATTAGTTGTTTCAGCCCTAGTATTTATATATATATATATATATATATATATATATATAATGTAATAATTTTTTTTATCGGGAAAAACTGCATAGCTTCTGTCGTTAGGCAACCATTGACAGGGGTACAGCATAACACCTATCACTATCTATTGAGGCACACATTCACGGTGTTGCAGCATAACTGCTATCATTATATACTGAGGCAAACATTGACGGTGGGGCAGCATAACACCTATCACTATATACTGAGGCACGCACTGACGGTGGTACAGCATAACACCTATCACTATATACTGAGGCACAGCACAACACCTATCACTATACATTGAGCCAGACATTGCCAATAATGTAGCATAACCCCTATCACTATATACTAAGCCAAACCATTGATGTGGTGCAGACCTACCGCTTCAGTTTTTGGCTTAGTATATAGGGATGCACCAAAATGAAAATTCTGGACCGAAACCGAAAATTCAGCATTCACTTGACCGAAACTGAAAATTACCCCCTGACCCCCCCCTTTAAAAAACAAACAAAAACAATTTATTAAAAATAAACCAAAATTGCAGAAAATTTTTACATCTACATTTATAAGGGAAATTGGTCTATAATTTGTCACTATTGCTGTATCTTTCCCTGGTTTTAGTATTGGAGTTATTATTGCTTCCAACATTTCAGTTGGAAATATGCCTGTTTCTCCTAAAAAAATTTCTCCAAAATATTAGCTCAGAGACTTAAATTAGTTATACCAGAACTTATCCATCCGGATCAAACGGGGTTTATTTCGGGCAGATCGGGAGAAGACAACACCCGTAGACTCTTGAATATATTAGAAGAATTCCTTCAGCTTTTCTAGCATTAGATGCAGAAAAAGCTTTTGACAGAGTCAATTGGAAATTTATGAAAGCAACTTTTCAAATGTTTGGATTAAATGAAAGATTTTTAAAATACATTATGGCACTATATTTTTCTCCTACGGCTAAAATAAAAGGACTTGCTTTTGAATCTAAATCTTTTATAATTCGAAATGGCACCCGCCAAGGCTGTCCTTTAGCACCATTGATATACGCCTTGGTTATGGAACCTCTAGCAGCATCAATTAGAAATTCTCAAAAGATTCACGGGATAAAAATAGGTTCTCAAGAACATTCAATCATATTATATGCGGATGACGTACTTTTAACGTTGTCACTTCCAGAACAGTCATTTCCTTCTATGCTAGAAGAAATAAAGGAATATGCATCCTTTTCTAATTATAAATTAAACTTTTCAAAGATACAAGTAATAACACTATATTTGAATGAGAATCAACACAGATTTTTTACAGAAGGAAATTACGTAATTAAATCTCAGAAGGTAATTGAATATCTGGGTATAAAAATTAGTAAAAATCCTTCAGATATAGTTTCCCTGAATTATAATGGTTTGCAAGAGGAAATGAAAGAACTAACTTTAAAATGGAAAAAAATTGAACTTTCATGGTTAGGACGCATAAATATAGTTAAAGCATATTTAATACCAAAAATATTGTATCTGTTTAGATCTATACCATATAAGGTTCCTAAGAAAGTATTAGATTAATTTGAAAGATTGTTTTCTATATTTGTATGGTCAGCAAAAAAACCTAGGATTTCAAAAAATATTTTGAGGAGGAGCATCTCTCAGGAGGGGTTAGGTTATCCAGATCTAATCAGGCTTTACGAGGCTTCCTTCATATCTCATATGATGGCTTGGGGGCAGAAAAACAAATATAATTTAGGTTGGTATAACATAGAAAAAAATTTAAGTAATATCAATGACCCATTTAATTTAATATGGTTGGATAGGAAAACAACGAAGGACCTAAAAATAGCTAGCCCTTTACTGAAAGATATCCTAAATATAAAATCCAAACTTGGGAAAAAATATGGCCTATTAGCAGGTATATCTGATTTGACACCGATAGAAACCCTGAGTATTTATATTAAAGATTTGAATATTTGTGGATGGAAACATAGTGGCATTCTAAACATTAGAGATATAATGGATGGACAACTGGTGAGGCCATTTGCTGATATACAATTAAATTTTAATTTACCAAATAAAGAACTTTTTTCGTACCTACGTATCAAACAGTTTATGATAATAAATCCACCAAGAAAATATGATACATTAGACGAACTCTGTTTGGAAATTCCTCAATTGAACATAATCTCGAGGGTATCCTGTTACCTCAGGAAAAATCTAAATCACTCTCCTTATGGGAAAGGGATCTCCAAAAAGAGTTTCAGTTGCAAGAGTGGTATAAAGCATGGCAGAATACTAGAAAAGCAGTTCACTGCCTAAATTTACACGAACAGTACTTTAAATTACTACATCGTTGGTATTTGGTACCACACAGATTAAGTAAAATGTATAACACTAATAACGGTCTTTGTTGGCGGTGTCATGAAGCCACTGGAACACACCTTCATATCTGGTGGGAGTGTCACAATCTTAAAATTATTAAGGAAAAAGTAAGTCTTTTATTTTCATTAATTATTGGTAATAAAATCTGCCTGACACCTCAGACCTTCTTATTCCACTTAAATCTATCACAAATTTCTAAATCTAATAAAACATTACTGATTAATATATTTTTAGCATGTAAAATTTGTATAGCTCGGCATTGGAAGAGTCAAAACACCCCACTGTGGGACGAAATTCTTAACCAAATTAAGACGCAGGCAGTATCAGAGAGATACTTTTTCCGAAGTAATCTAGATTGTTATAATAAAATCTGGTCCTGGTGGAACTCTTATGCAACTGGGACTTCTTAACGCAGTTTAACCCCAACCTATCACGCCAGCGACACAAACTCCCCTCCTTTAAGACCTAAAGTTTCATTTTATCAGGTTTAGTTACCATAGAGCATTTGTTTATTTGTTTCTTGATTTATGTCAGCCACTAATAATGATTTTTGTCTACGTCAAGTATGATTTATATATTGACTTGTATTATTTGGCTATGTGTGTGTTATATTCTCCTTTTTAAATAACTTAATAAAGAATAATAAAAAAATAAAAAAAAAAAAATAAACCAAAATTGGACAACAAAAACCAACAACAATATTATAATAAATATATCTATATAACTGCTAACAGCAATCACACTCCTATCATGCACAGGCAGCCAGTACATGCTGGAACCTAGGCATCATATGAATGTGATTACCGCCTCCCTATGCCATGCTCCCCCCCCACTTACACATCCATGCTATCACACACACACACTCATTCACAAACATTCAGCATAAACTACAGCATAACACCCATCACTCTCACACACTTACTAATCCACTCTCACTTAATGTTTTCCTACCTTTCCTCTGTTAGTTACTTTTCCTCCTTCGTTCTTCCTCTTGACTCTTCTTCTGTGTCCTGACCTTCCAGTGCAGTGAAGGCGGTGGGCGTGGCTTCAGTGCTGTGCGCCGGGATATGACATCAAATCCTGACGCACAGCATCAGTTGCCGGGCGCATCGCAAGGGAGCAGGATCGGAGGTCTGCATTAACAGACCTTCCGCTCCCTTGATTGATTTTAAGCCGGTTGGAGGGAGATCCTTGATCTCCCCAACCGAGCTTGTTCCTCCAGCGGTGGACATTACTGTCTCCGTCTCTGGAGGAGTGCCAGCGTGGTGACACCCCCCTGATGAGCGGCACCCTGGACGGACTGCCCGCCCCTCCAGCTCGCCGTTATGTACTGTGCGCACAATTTTAGGACGTGTGCGCTCTCTCGAAAAGATCTTCCTGGACACATATTGGGGTGTTTTTGACATTTTCTACACAATGTGTGTAGAGAAAAAAAAAAGCAAAACACTACTACCACAAATTTTGACAAAGGCTAGTGGTAGAATTAGTGCCTGGAAGGGGTTAAAATGCTAGCATTTGAAATACATTGGGGTGTCTAGTTTTCAAAAATATGTTTTGGTGGGGTAAATTAAATTGACCAACTTCAAATATGTTTCAAATAGGACATTGGTACAGGATGTTACTTTGTTACATGTGAATAGTTGAGCAGATACATTTGGGCTCAGGCTCTGTGTATGAAGATTTAACAGCCATGCACAAAATGGCCCAGCCAATAACCAAAGTGGCCACCACAACTCATTGTAATGCTATTGCCAGTTACCAAAATGGCCACTGTGCATGTGCAAAACATCACATAAAACAAGGACACGCATCTTCAGACTCCAACTGAAATATTACTTGATATAGATATGCACAGCAGGCTGTATAAAGAGCTGGAAAAGAGAGTGTGAAAAATCCATCCTGATGTAGATGTCTGTGACGTAGATTGTGTCCTGCTGTTTGTGTGTTTTTGGTTATCAGTGTAGAATAGCCTGTCCTGGGGTGTGTGTGTATAGGTGTTGGTGTGGCAGAGCCTGTCCTGGTGTGTGTATAGGTGTTGGTGTGGCAGAGCCTGTCCTGGTGTGTGTTTGGGTGTTGGTGTGGCAGAGACTGTCCTGGTGTGGGTGTTCGGGTGTTGGTGTGGCAGAGCCTGTCCTGGTGTGTGTGTGTGTGTGTTTGGGTGTCAGAGCCTGTCCTGGTGTGTGTGTTTGTGTGTTGGTGTGGCAGAGCCTGTCCTGGTGTGTGTTTGGGTGTTGGTGTGGCAGAGCCTGTCCTGGTGTGTGTGTGTTTGGGTGTCAGTGTGGCAGAGCCTGTCCTGGTGTGTGTGTTTGGGTGTTGGTGTGGCAGAGCCTGTCCTGGTGTGTGTGTTTGGGTGTCGGTGTAGCAGAGCCTGTCCTGTGTGTGTGTTAGGGTGTCTGTGTGGCAGAGCCTGTCCTGGTGTGTGTGTTTGGGTGTTGGTGTGGCAGAGCCTGTCCTGGTGTGTATGTTTGGGTGTTGGTGTGGCAGAGTCTGTCCTGGTGTGTGTGTGTGTTTGGGTGTTGGTGTGGCAGAGTCTGTCCTGGTGTGTGTGTGTGTTTGGGTGTTGGTGTGGCAGAGTCTGTCCTGGTGTGTGTGTTTGGGTATTGGTGTGGCAGAGCCTGTCCTGGTGTGTGTGTTTGGGTGTTGGTGTGGCAGAGCCTGTCCTGGTGTGTGTGTTTGGGTGTTGGTTTGGCAGAGTCTGTCCTGGTGTGTGTGTGTTTGGGTATTGGTGTGGCAGAGCCTGTCCTGGTGTGAGCCTGGCCTGGTGTGTGTCTGGGTGTCGGTGTTACAGAGCCTGTGTTGTTGTGTTTGTTTGGTCATCTGTTTCTTGGCACTTAACTTACAACAGTTGCAGTGACTTCAGGGGACACAACGTTCAAGGCCCAGAAATAATTTAGTGGAAAAGTAAAGGTATTATGTTATTTACTCTATAATATTTTTTTCAAGGATTATTCGCACTTAATTGTGGCTTCAGTCTTCTCATGTTGAATGATCAAGTATTATGTTAGTCCAATAACAAAAGTATCATTCCATAGCACATTACTTTTGGTGGGGGAAACTCTCCTCTCTGACAGCTGGGGAAGGTCTGCGCTATGGACACAGACAACCCCCGCTGCTAACGGCACCTCTTCCGGCTGCAGCGGATGTTGCCTACGCGACTCGCGTAGATGTCTGCCCGCTGCCCCGATTACACACCAGGGAGTCAGAAGCACCAGTAAGTTGTGGGGGATCTGGATCTTAGTCTCATAGGCAGCCCTATTTGAGGTCTGATTAAAAGACGACCCCGATTATAAGAGCATTTGCTCTGAAAAAAACCTCATCTTATAATCGAGCAAATACTGTGTGTGTATGTATGTATGTATGTGTATATATATATATATATTTATTTATTTTATTTTAATTTTTTTTCTTTTCAGTGGTATGATTTAATGGTAGAAGCTATATATTTTGCATTATTGTTTTTGTGTGGGACAGCGGGATTCCCAGAGAGCGTTGTAGAGATTTGTACACATCTTAGACCCTGCCTTTTTACTTTCCCTCTACTGATTAGCTTCCAGCAATGTTTGCACTTTCCATAGCGCCCTTCTTTTACCCTTTCATTGTGCTCCCAAATTGGGGCAAGGAGAGCCTTGGACGCTGCCCCTTTAGGTGCTGCTTATACTGGTCTGGGTGGATGAGCAGCAGCAAGACTAGTACTGTGAACACTGGGAGATGGCACATTAATTTCACTCTCCGTCTCTAGACTCTCTACACTGCTACTTTGGCTACTAACAGTGGTTGTTCTTCTTACTGGCACAGTTACAGTACTGGTGGTGGTAACTGTGCCAGTGCAAACAGGAGCACTGGCCATAGAAATGGTAGCAGGACTGCTATTTTTTTTTTATTCTACCAGATTGGGTAGGTTTTGCTGTTGGTGGTGGTGATGATGACAGTAGTAGAGGAGAAGGTGGAGGCTTAGGGGGAAATTGTGTACTAGGCATTCGTAGACTGCTCCCTAAGGAATCTGATTCCTGACCACTCATATTCTCTATTCTATCCTCTACTTTCTCCGGTTCATTGTCAAGTTCAGATCCAGTCTGCAAATTTCTCAAGTTATTTAACAATTGTTTAACTAAAGCCACTAAATGGTGTTCTTAACTCAAGTTTAACTATTATAATACACTAACTACTAGTAAAACTACTAGCAGTATTTTATATTTTAAATTAACACAGGCCTATGAGCCTCTTTCTTCTACTACTAGGGTAAAGCTTTTTTCATGCTATATTTCCTTCCCATTCAAAGTCTACCGCTAGGCAAGGGCAGACACTCTCAAACCCATTTAGCTAAAGTGAGGTTATCTATATATTATATTTAATTAATATTATTAATTTATATAATATAGATTATAAATTAAAATTATACTATGGGCTTAAACAACTTTAACTTGAAATCAGATACAGAAGCAGACCAATATAGTCGTACTACTTCTGCTAAGTCTACATAAAATAGCTAAATTATTTTCTTTCTTAGTAGTACTACAGCTACCTTAAAGCTTTGCTTAGTACAGTTATCACCACACAGTGAATCTTTCTTAAAAAAATAAATAAAATTTAACAGCAAAACACTTTGCTTCACTGCTTGCTGAACAAAAAAACACGCAGCACTTATGTGGCTGGACTCATTAGCCCAATAAGTTCACTTTACTGATGGACTGAGGTGAGCAAAACACCGTGCTGTTTTTAATAAAATAAAATAAAAAATGTGAAAATAATATTTAGCAAAACAGCGCAGCACTTATGTGGCTGTACTCACTAGCCCAACAAGTTCACTTCACTGATGGACTGGATGAGCAAAACAAAAGAAGTTAAAAATAAATATATTTAATAAAATTATTAAGAAGAAAAATTGACTGTCTCTTGCTGTTGTTAACACAAAGCACAAACTAAAGCACTACAGCACCAGTACTAGTAAGATTAGCTTAACTTTAAAATTAAAAATTAAGTGAATAATTAACTAAGTAATAAATTATCAGGGATTTCTTATATTAATAGAATTAATAATTAAATTATCAACTTCTAGCTTAAGCTTAAGGGTAGTAGTGGACTGGTTCATCTTTATGTGGGATAAATGAACTCTTCTACCTGACAGAATGTCTCAATGTCACTAAGCTAATATAATATAGCTAATTTAGCTAGCTAAAATGAATTATAATAATATTATTATTAAATATTTATATTTAGATTACATTAAGACACTAGTGGTCATCTACACTAGTATACTATATGACAATATTATAATTATATATTATATTATTACTATTACATTTATAAGTTATATTATTTAATTGCTAATACCAACAGTTCCGCTTAACTAACTAAATTATTGATTGACTGTCCTGAAATTACAAAATCAAGTTAAAAAAAAATATTTTAAAAACTAAGGGAAGACAGGGCAGGCAGTAGGCACTGCCAGGGCAAGGGCACCCCAGTGCCAGTGAGGCACTGTGTGCAGCAAATTGTCAGCTCAACAGCACTACACAGTTGACAGAAACACTGAAAAAAAATCCTACTTCAGTAAGAGTACACTGTGAGAAATGGCAGGCTGAGGATTACCAGTCTCACACAGGACAATCTCTCTATGTAACGCTCTGATGCAGCAGAGCAGTGTTGCAAAAGCAGTCACTGCGAAAGAGACTGTTTCCTATTAAAAAAAAAAAGCAGCTCTGAGAGAGCTCTACTTCATCTAAATTTGCAGAATAATGGAAAAACGGAAATTTTTTACTCACCGTAAATTCCTTTTTCCTTAATACAGTGGCAGTACGAGTGGGTAATGTCCTTTCCTTAGGGACAAGCTGAATCTAAAGAAATAAAAACAATTAAATGCCCCGGAGCCCCTCCTCCTTACCCATAAAGCCGGGGCCGACCAGAGGAAGCCAGTAAGTAACAAGACAGACACAAAATTGCTTGCCAAAAAATAATTTATTCTATCAAAAGAAGGGAGGGAAACCAGTACTGCCACTGTATTAAGGAAAAAGGAATTTACGGTGAGTAAAAAATTTCCGTTTTTCCTGGCATACAGTGGCAGTACGAGTGGGATGTAGCAAGATCCCAGAACTGGGGGGGCACATATCAGGAGACCACCGCCTGGAGCACCTTACGCCCAAAATCCGCCGCAGAGGAGGAGAAGATGTCTAGCCGATAATGGTGAATGAAGGTGGAAAATGAGGACCAGGTAGCAGCCTTACAAATGTCCTCAGGCGAAGCTGCAGCCTTTTCTGCCCAGGAGGCCGCCATGGCCCTTGTGGAATGGGCCCTAATGGGCCATTGTAGAGTGAGACCAGAGGAGTGGTAGGCCATACGGATGGTGTCCACCAGCCATCTGGAAATAGAAGATTTGGAGGCCGCTCTACCGGCAGACCGCCCAAAAAAATTGACAAAAAGATGGTCCGAGGAACGGATGGAGGAGGTCCGAGCAATATAAATCTCCAAAGCCCTTTTGATGTCTAACGTGTGCCAAACCAATTCCTCAGGAGAGGAAGGACACGGAAAAAAGTAGGAAGAACCAAGGGCTGACTAATACTGGTCCTGGAAATGACTTTAGGGAGAAACGAAGGTTTAACATATAGAACAACTTTATCATCATGAAAAACTGTGAACTCCGGAGAGGAAGACAGAGCCTGGATTTCCCCAACTCTCCTAGCCGAGGTAATAGCCACGAGAAAAAACGTTTTCAGGGAGAGAAGCTTCATGGATACTTCCTCCAGAGGTTCGAAGGGCGCTGAACATAAAGCCCGAAGCACAACGGAAAGATCCCATGATGGAAACAAAGACCTCCTAGGAGGGCGTCGAATAGTGGCGGCCTTAAAGAAGCGCCTAATAAGAATGTGAGAGGCCAGATCCGAAAGAAAAAAAATGACTAAGGGCCGAGATTTGCCCTTTAAGGGTCGAGACGCTAAGGCCCAAAGACAGACCCTCCTGTAAAAAACGAATGACGGAGTTGATGGATGGAGGAAAAATCGTAAGGTGCCTGGTGGAGCACCACAGGAGGAACTTGGTCCACACCCGGAAATAAATCCTGGATGTCGAACTTCTGACTGATGTCAACAAAAAGTCTGAGATGTCGTCGTCCAAGCCTTGGTTACTCAATATCAGCCTTGCAACAGCCAGGCTGTCAGACGGAACAGCCGAAGAAGTTCCGGGCGAAGGTTGACGTTCTCCAGTAGCTGTGGTGAAATTGGCAGCTCCCAATAGGTGATGGTCAACTGCTTGAGGAGGACAAACCAACTCCTGTTGGGCCAGTACGGAAGGATGGCCAAGACCCTGGCCTTGTCGTAGCGAATTTTTAGCAGGACGTGAGGAATCAAAGCCACTGGCGGGAAGATGTAGGCCAACCGGAAATTCCACACCATGGAAAGACCGTCCAGAAAATGTGGCAAATCCCATCTGTTGAGGGACGCGAACACCGGGATCTTGTGGTTTTTTCGAGTCGCCATCAAATCCACATCCGGGAGACCGAAGCGTGCCACCAAAGTGGCTAAGGTTTGTGGGGTCAAGGACCATTCTGTCTATGACCATTTTGCCCTGCTTAAATCGTCCGCGATTAAATTGTAGCGGCCTCTGATATGGGTTGCTGAAATATCCGTCAAATGAAGTTGGGACCACTCCATAATTACTGCACACAGGATCTGAAGACTCCGTGTCCGCGTTCCACCTTGTTTGTTGAGATATGCGACGGCCGCTGCGTTGTCTGATTGGATTTTTACCGCCTGACCCTCTATGAAGGGCCTGAAGGCCAGGAGAGCCTGAAGAACTGCCTTTAGCTCCTGGAAATTTGACGAGCGGACAGCATCTACTGGAGCCCAATCTCCCCTTCGAAAAAGGGAACCCAAATGGGCTCCCCATCCTCGGCCGGAGGCATCTGTGGTGATAATTATCCAATTTCTGGGTCGGAAAGAAAGCCCTCTGGCGAGATGGGACGACTGTTTCCACCAATTCAATTGGGAGAGGACCTGGGCACTTATTGCGAAGGAAGTGTCTAGATCTTCTTCTTGCTTGGACCAGTTTGAGAGAATCTGCCACTGCAAGGGACGAAGCTGACACCTTGCCCAAGGTACCGCCGGGATGGCAGCGGTTAACAGACCCAGGACACTCATAGCCTTCCTGACAGAGCAAGTTGGACCTCTTTGCAGTGTTGAGATCTCTTGTTTTATCTTGAGACGCTTGGAACGCGGGAGATAAACGCAAAGGGACATTGAGTCCACCAAAAACCCTAAGAAAAGAGTCCTGGAAGCAGGAATGAGGCAAGATTTCTGCTTGTTTATTAACCAGCCGTGTTGTTCCAGGAACTTCATAGTTGTGGAACGGTCTAATAAAAGCTTCTCCAGGGAGGACGCCATGATCAGCCAATCGTCCAGGTAAGGAATGATCGAAATATTCTGTTCTCTGAGGTGAGCTGTCAAAGGACAAAGGATCTTTGTGAAAACCCTTGGGGCTGATGCCAGACCGAATGGCAGGGCCTTGAATTGAAAATGATGCACCCTCTGATTGACCCGCAAGGCAAACCTCAGAAACTTCCTGGACGCCTCGGCTATCGGGACATGAAGATATGCGTCTTTCAGGTCTAATGTGACCATAAAATCTCCCTCCTTTAGCACCTGTGTGACTGAGGTGATACTCTCCATCCGAAAATGCTGGTAGGGGATACAGCGGTTTACAGACTTTAGGTCCAGAACCGGACGCAGGGAGCCATCCGGCTTCGGCACCAGAAACAACCGGGAATAGACTCCTTGGAATTTTTGGTGAACAGGAACCTTTTCTATAACTCCCTTTCCCAAAAGCTTCATGCTTTCTGAAAAAAGCGCCAAATTCTTTTTTACCAAGGGGTAAGACGAAATCAGGAACTGGTGGACCGGGGGATGAAAAAACTCTATCCTGTAACCCTCCGAAACAATCCGACGAATCCACGGATTTTGGGTGGTCTGTTCCCAGGAGAGTCTGAAGTGCCGAAGGCGACCCCCTACTTTGTCAGAATTTTCTTTTGTCCTGCCTTTTCGGCCGGTTTTGGAATTTCTTATCTCCAAAGGGCCCACGAAAATTCTGAGATCTAGTGGATTGGAAAAAGGGCCTCGGGTTCCTATATGGATATCTGCGGTTCCACCTTGGTCTTCTATCCTGAGGTAAGGCTCTTTTCGTGTCCGAAATCTGCTTAATAAGATCTTCCAAAGGAGCACCAAACAACTTCTTACTCTCTAAAGGTAAGTCACAGAGCGCAGATTTAGAAGCGGAATCAGCCGTCCAGGACCGTAACCACAGGGCTCTGCGAGATACGGAAGACAAAGCCATGTTCTTGGCTGATAGCTTAAGGGATTCCTGAGCCGAATCCACAAAAAAACTGTTAGAAAGCTTTAAGTTCTTCAACAGCCTATTAATCTCAGAATCAGAATCATCCGCAAGATGATCTTGCAACACTTGAAGCCAAATGTGCTGGGCCCTAGCCACTGCTGCACTGGACACCGCCACCTTACATTGGGCTCCTGCCGCTTGGAAAATACGCCTGCATGAAGTCTCTGCCCTCCTGTCCATAGGGTCTTTGAGCCCAAACACCTCACCAATAGGGAGAGTAGTCTTTTTGGAGAGCTGTGCCACTTGTATGTCCACTTTGGGGGGATCCTCCCAGGAATATTCCCCTTGAAGCCTGAACAGCTGCTTAAATTGTTTTGAAATAAAAGCTCGCTTTCCAGGGTGCTTCCATTCCCTGGCAATAAGGTCATCCACTTTAGGAAGTACAGGAAAACCTTTAACTCTTCCTACATCATCTTCTAGGAGCATACGAGTCACCTCTTTAGTGAACTTGCGGAGGTCATGGGAGGGAAAAACCATTTCATCCTCCGAACTATCACTTGATGATGAATTAGAGGACCTGGAAATCTCACCCGAGGAAAGGTCTGATTGAGAGAAAGATCTCGATCTTTTGCGCTTGTGTGTAGAACCAATCTTGACTTTCTCCTGAGTTTGAGCTGCCGAGAATTGAAATGCCTCAAATGTCTGAGCCAAATTTTCCTGAAACCACCCAAGGAAAGATTGTAGGTCTTTACGCTTCTCAGAAGCAAGCTGTTCAGCAGAGCAGGTGTTGCACAATTTTTTTCTGCAGCCATCAGGCAGTGGAGTAGAACACTAAGAACATGTTAAATGTTTAGCTTTGGAAGTGGCTTTTTTGGGAGCGGAAGCAGGTCTTTTATCCTTATCCGGATTCTCTGATGGGACCGGACTAGACATCTGATAGAAAGAAAAAAAGCGTATTAAAAGAAAAAACCTTTTTTTTTTTTTTTTTTTTTTTTAGGAGGGAAGAGGATAGGAAAGAGCCAAGATAAAGAAATATCTTACCCTAACCACCTCTGAACCGTGTGGGGGGACTGGTGACACGGCTGCACTGTACTGACGAAAGCTCCAGCAGTCAGACAGGCAAAGCGCTTATATGCAATTTTTAAAATTGCCGCCCTCCGGAAGATCCGACTCGCGCATGCTCAGTAGCGCGATCGGATCTTCAGTGGAACGCAACGCCACCCGGGCGTGCGTTCCACCAAGCTGCGCATGCTCCCACTTCCTAGTACACAAAAGGAAGACAAAAAATACATCCTCCGTAACGCGAACCGCTACGGAGGGAAGACCTCTCTCTGCTCACCACCCGGGGAGCAATCGGAGGCACACGAAACCCCCAGGCAGCAACCCGTGCGCCTCACCAGCAACTGAAGATGCCGGACTCCTGTCCGGACCGACGATTCAACCTGTCCGTCCCTGAAAGGGACAAGAAAAGAACTGGCTTCCTCCGGTCGGCCCCGGCTTTATGGGTAAGGAGGAGGGGCTCCGGGGCATTTAATTGTTTTTATTTCTTTAGATTCAGCTTGTCCCTAAGGAAAGGACATTACCCACTCGTACTGCCACTGTATGCCAGGAAAAAAAGATACACAATTCCTCCTTCACCTACTAACGGCAATAAAAATAGTGATTTCAAAAAAATGGAGATCCGCAGCTCCAATCCCGTGGGCCAAAATAAAATCACAGTTACTACACCAATGCCACATGGAAAAAGGAATTTTAGCGCAAACACTCTGGAATGTCAAAAGCTATAATTTTTGGGAAGATTGGATAAACTTTTTGGTTAACGGTAAATTAGACCCTAGAATTGAAAGCAATCCAGTCAGATAACTCTCTAAATATCACACATACCGAATATTGATAGGAAATCTAGTAAAGACGAATGGAATCAATTGTAAGTCTCGTATGTCATTGTAATGTAATTTTTTATTGTTTTTAAATGCAGAAGTGACAAATGTTTATTCTTTTCTTTGTATAGTACAATTGATATTGTGCCAAGATGTATATAACTAACTGCATTTTTGTTTAATAAATAAAAAAAAATAAAAAAAAAAGCAGCACAGACATTGGACGAGCCCTCAGCATGATGTCACAAGAGGGAGCTGATTGGACGAAGATCAGCTCACTCAATCTGTGTCCTTCTCTTCTTGGTCGCGCAGCGAAAACGAAGATGAACACGAAGAAACGAAGATTCTTTGTTTTGTGCGTCTTCCTCTTCGTGTACGTTTCGCCATGTTAGTTTCTTCGTTATTCGGTTTAAGCAACGAAAACGCACTATTCGTGTTTGTTTTCATGTTCGCCCGAATATGAATGCACAAGTCTAATTATAACTATGTGTGTAATCTTTATATAATTCTATCGCTCGTGCCAAGGTTATAGTAGTAGTTGAGTGAGAATTTTAAAAGGGATGACAGCTTGCTATAGGCTAATGATTAGATTATTCACTAAAGACTATTAGAAAACACTATAGAAAAAGGCTCCAGGCACTCAAGGGTTCCATCAGACAGATTTATTGAAGGAAACGGACAACAACGTTTCGACCTCACAATGAGGTCTTTATCAAGTTGACCACACAAATAAAAAGTAAAAGTTTAAATAGCACATACCAATAAATGAATAACCAATCAAAAGACCAATCTAATCTAACACCATGTGTAGTATAATTGATAATCATGTATTAACATAAGTAAATATTCAAAAGTATACATCACATAATAAATAAATAATACTTGCAAATATTAAAAGAAACCAGTGAAAAATAAATATATTAAGATCCATATGTCTTAAATAACCAAAGGGAATATATTAAGAAAATACCCATAAAGTATGTGCAATCAGTGTCTATAATAGACACTGACAGAGATTTAACTAGTGCAGTTCCATGTAAACACAATCAGTGTTAATACTCCAAAAAAAAAAAAAGTGTGAATCAAATCAAACCAAACAACCAAATCGACAAAAGCAAATATACTAATTAAAATAAGAAAAAAAAGACAAGCATTTGTCAGCACTAAAGCGTGGTGATGCTCTGCGCATGCGCAAGCTTACTCCATGCATGCGCAAGAGCATTATCTCTGATAACATGGTGCAGGTGTATTCATAAAGTGCAATAGCATTACCAAGTGCATGTATCATCAGATCGCCATCTGTTATCATAAAAACCAGACAAATAGTAAAAACGATCTATTGTGAAGGAATAAATAGTTATATGACACATATTGTGAATAAAACAAATAAAAATCACTGGTTCTTGTAATATAGATAAAAAACTTAAATATTTGCAAAAACCAAAAATGGCAAAATCACCATAAATTAATATACAATGGTATATTATAATGTAGCACAATCAAATAAAGTGCAAAGTAGATATAAAATGTAACCAATTTTAAGAAAGTTAATAAAGTGCATTGATAATAGAGGTCAGCAAAAAAGTGTAGCACATTCAGTGATATATTTTAGAGAGGAAAAAGTTTTATTTTGCACAGAATCCCTTAAAGTGACACAGTGCTATTAAATTATCAATGAAATCATGTGAATTATGAGGGTCTAAAACTAATATAGGACGACATCAGCACATGTAGAACAGAGAGTAAAGAAGTTGAATCTAAAAAGAAAAAGAAAAATAGAAATTGATCATAAAAAATGAAAACTAAAGAAAAAACAAATTTTAAATAAAATCAAATAAGAGGCATCAAATCAAATTCATAATTAAGACCCCTAGGAAAGATGGTATCCAATTCTTTAATCCAAAACGCCTCCCTATATAATAATTTTTTCACCCTATCTCCCCTTCTGATAGATTCTGGCACCATATCAATAATTTGAAATTTTAGTTGTGATATATTATGTCTCTTCTTTTTAAAATGTGCAGGAATGGGGAGATCAGTAAGTCCAGTGCGTATAGTGGATTTATGCTTTGAAAATCTATCTTTAAAACGCTGTGTAGTTTGTCCAACATATACTAAACCACAAGGACATTTTAAAATATATACCACAAAGGTGGAATTACAAGTAACATGATATTTAATTGTATACTTTTTACCATCATGAGGGTGAAAAAAATGCTTTCCAAGGATCATTGAATGGCAAGAGACACAATTGTAACAGGGTACATTACCTTTATGTATTCGTGTGTCTATGGATTCAATAGTAGAAATGTCAGCCTTGACTAGTTTATCACGCAAGGACGGGCATCTTTTATATGCCATCATCGGGGGCCGACTAAATTCTGGGATATTTGGAAAACTCTCAGAGAGAATATGCCAATGTTTATAAATTATTTTTTTAATGGAGCAAGATTGTTTACTAAACATGGTAACGAATGTGAGTCTAGGTTGTATAACAGTCCTTTTAGAAGGGTTTAAAAGAGATTCTCTTTTCAAATCATTCACTAATAACAGTTGTGACTCTACAATTTCCTCTGGGTAACCTCTTTCATAGAATCTTTGTGACATCTCCTGCAACTGATCATTGACCTGCATTTCCTGGGAGACAATTCTCTTAACCCTAAGGAATTGGCTCTTTGGAAGTGATTTAAGCAAAGCAGGTGGATGAAAACTTGAATAGTGTAGTAAGGTGTTCCTGTCAAGAGATTTTCTAAATAAATTAGTTTCCAATCTACCATTCTTTTTATAGATCAAAATATCCAGGTATGTAATAGATATAAAATCATAAGACATTGTAAACTTAATACTATCCGAACAAATGTTAAGAAACTCAAAGAACATATCCAAGGATTCCAATGTGCCACCCCACAGCAACAACACATCATCGATATAGCGCCACCATTTGACGGCACATTGTTTAAAAAGGTCATTGGAGTAAATCAGTTTCTCTTCCAGATCTGCCATATAGATATTTGCATATGTGGGCGCCACATTGGAACCCATGGAAGTTCCCTGGCACTGTAAATAGAATTTATCCTGAAATAAAAAATAGTTATCAACCATAACCAGTTCAAGTAATCTCATTAGAAAGGAAAGGGTATCACCTGTGTATCCTAGATGTTTGAGTGCAATTTCTGAAGCACCCAACCCTTGACAATGTTTAATAGAAGTATACAAACTAGTTACATCCAAGGTAACCAAGTAAAGACCCTCTATTTCTGATATATTATTCAGTTTGTTCAAGACATCTGAAGTGTCTTTCACATAGGACTTAGTTTCATATACAAAAGGTCTTAATACCTGGTCCAGGAATGTAGCAATGGGTGAGAGAATAGAGTCAACTCCAGACACAATTGGTCTACCGGGAGGATTTTGCAATGATTTATGGACTTTAGGCAGGACATATAAAACAGGGACCACAGGATTAATTTTAAATAAAAACTTATTCAGATCACTGTCAATAATACCCCTCATACAAGCATCCTTAAGTAAAATTTGAACTTTGTTTTGTAAGTCAATAGTAGGATCTTTTGGAAGAATTTTATAGGTGTTACTATCATTCAATTGCCTCAAGATTTCTTGTATATAATCAGTTTTATTCTGTAACGCAATAGCACCCCCTTTGTCCGCTGGTTTAATAACCAGATCACAATTTGTAATTTTTTAAGTGCTAACCTCTCACCTTTAGTCATATTAGGGGGTGTATTGTGTGCAGGATAGTAAGTACCAACCCTCTGGATATCTTTTTTAACAAGGTTAACAAAAGTTTCCAAAGCATGATCTACTACTATAGGATTAAACACACTCTTATTCTTGAGGCCAAAATGTTTCAGAGTAAGCATAGACCCTGTAACAGATGACTTGTCAGCGCATGGAATTTTTTCAAAAAATACTTTTAGTTTTAAATTACGAAAGAACCTTAATAAATCAATGTCCAAATCTACACGATTGGAAGTATGTAAAGGAGAAAAGGACATCAGAAGAGATATTTGTTTTATTCACAATATGTGTCATATAACTATTTATTCCTTCACAATAGATCGTTTTTACTATTTGTCTGGTTTTTATGATAACAGATGGCGATCTGATGATACATGCACTTGGTAATGCTTTTGCACTTTATGAATACACCTGCACCATGTTATCAGAGATAATGCTCTTGCGCATGCATGGAGTAAGCTTGCGCATGCGCAGAGCATCACCACGCTTTAGTGCTGACAAATGCTTGTCTTTTTTTTTTTTTTTCTTATTTTAATTAGTATATTTGCTTTTGTCGATTTGGTTGTTTGGTTTGATTTGATTCACACTTTTTTTTTTTTTTTTTTGGAGTATTAACACTGATTGTGTTTACATGGAACTGCACTAGTTAAATCTCTGTCAGTGTCTATTATAGACACTGATTGCACATACTTTATGGGTATTTTCTTAATATATTCCCTTTGGTTATTTAAGACATATGGATCTTAATATATTTATTTTTCACTGGTTTCTTTTAATATTTGCAAGTATTATTTATTTATTATGTGATGTATACTTTTGAATATTTACTTATGTTAATACATGATTATCAATTATACTACACATGGTGTTAGATTAGATTGGTCTTTTGATTGGTTATTCATTTATTGGTATGTGCTATTTAAACTTTTACTTTTTATTTGTGTGGTCAACTTGATAAAGACCTCATTGTGAGGTCGAAACGTTGTTGTCCGTTTCCTTCAATAAATCTGTCTGATGGAACCCTTGAGTGCCTGGAGCCTTTTTCTATTTTGATTTACTAGGGAGCTGGCCCTTCCCGGCACAGCTAAGCACCTGAGTTCCTGTGGGGAGTGAGTGCTGATTCCTGATTCTGGTGACTTATTAGAAAACACTACACCTTAATGCAGGACCAATTTAATTTGCAAATAAAAGGGACAGCCATGGAGTCAAATGTAGCATAGGTAGTATGCTCATTTTTACACAAGGAAATTTGAGACTAAACAGATCAGTACGTTGTACATTTTGGAAATGTTTTATAGTTTGGAGATGTTCAATCTCTTATGGGTGTTTGTAACACTGCTTAATTCAATAGAAGCAGATATAAAAAAAAAATTATTTATACATATTCTAATTTTAGAAAAGTCGTTTTTTCTAAAATCTAAAACTTTTTTTGTGTGTGGTATGTGTCATTGTTCTTATAGTAACCCCTTACTGACCAATGAAGGGCCAGACACATTCCAAAGAACACAGTTAAGGACCAATGACATGCCCAAACCCCCAAAACATTGAAGGGGCCCCATGTGATCACCCCGTGCGATCAATGCGAAAGCCCTTCTTGTCCTGAAGAAAACAATATATCATTTGTGTGATTACAGCAATTGAGAAAAAAGAAAAATTACAGCTAAACACAGCAGACATGTTAAAACAGCCATTGTCACATAGGGTAAAAAAAACAGCTCTGTCTTTAAGGGGTTTGTTGTGTAATTGTTTCTTTATTTTTGGGAGGAGAGTGTGTAATTGTTCCTCCCTTTGATAATAAAACCACAAAGAAGCAGGTGGTATTACCTATGACTAACTCCAGCATTTTTACAGAACGTGTCAGGTATTGATTTAGCTATTTATTGTGTGATTTTCTATTATTATATCAGCACTTTGTGAATTTTTTATGGTCACATATTGTTAGGCCTACAAGGCCAAGCGACCCAGCTATTTGCAAAAACACAGGAACTTTCTAAAATGAAATAAAAAGAGACTCAACTATTCATGAAAAAAGTTCCCTACAGGTTTGGGGCTGCATTACTGGAACTTAAGTTGGGGATTTGGTCAGAACCAGTGGTCTCCTCAATGCTGACAAGTACAGGCAGTTCCTTATTCATTATTCAATACCAGAGGGAGACATCTGATTGGCCCCAAATGTATTCTGCAGCTTGACATTGATCTCAAAACTACAGCCAACGTCATCAAGAATGTCATCAGCGTAAAGAAGAACAAGGAGTCCTGGAAGTGATGGTATGGCTCCCACAGAGCCTTCATCTCAACACCATCATGTCTGTCTAGGATTACATGGAGAGAGAAGCAGCAAAGGCTGCATAAATCCACAGAACTGTGCTTAGTTCTACAAGACGTTTGAAACAACTTACCTGCTGAGCTCCTTAAAATGTGTGCAAGTGTACCTAGAAGAATTGATGCTGTTTTGAAGGCAAAGGGTAGTCACATAAAATATTGATTTTATTTAGATTTTTCTTTTGTTCACTTACTTTAGTTTATTTTTAACATTTAACAAAAAGCAATCAACACAGGTAGAAGGCATAGCACCACGTACCTGGCAACAATATTCTCCAGGCGAAAATCTTTTTTTGTCGCTGTCTTGTACTGTGATGTATTGTTTTGTATGTGTAGAATTACATTTCACTAGCAAATGTGGAATGGTATTATGAATAAGGATTTGAATGTTTAGATTTGTAATTTTAAATGCTCAAGGATTAAATTCCTAGTTTAAAAGATCTATTCTATTAAAATTGCTGAAAGAACAAATGATAGATATAGTATTTTTACAGGAGACGAAAGATAATTTTACACTCAAGTAAAATAATTCCTACAATTATTTGCACCATGCTGAAGGAAGGAAAATAAGGAGAAGCGTAGCAATAAAAATTATAATGCCAGATATATTATATGAATGTACAAACTAAAGGGGATTTTTTATACATTAGCAAAGTAGATTACAACAAGGGCTGTTAATTATAGTGGGTAATTACAACTGTGTGATATATAATAGTATAGATAGAATATCAAATAAAAAAAGAGAGAATCTTACTAAGAAACATAATATTCTAAATAAAAGGCTTATTTAGACTCTCCTGTTTCTTAGTAAGATTTTATTCTTTTACTTGATATTCTATCTATCTACAGTGTGTCTGAAAAACGCTCCATCCTGAGGACAGAGATTATACACTGCTCCAAAAATTAAAGGGAATACTAAGATTACACATCCTAGATCTGAATGAATGAACTAATCGTATGACATACTTTCGTCTTTACATAGTTGAATGTGCTGACAACAAAATCACACAAAAATTCTCAATGGAAATCAAATTTATCAACCCATGGGGGTCTGGATATGGAGTCACACTCAAAATCAAAATGGAAAACCACACTACAGGCTGATCCAACTTTGATGTAATGTCCTTAAAACAAGTCACAATGAGGCTCAGTAGTGTGTGTGGCCTCCACGTGCCCGTATGACCTCCCTACAACACCTGGGCATGCTCCTGATGATGTTGCGGATGGTCTCCTGAGGGATGTCTCACTAAACCTCACTAGACCTGGACTAAAGCATCCGCAATCTCCTGGACAGTCTGTGGTGCAACGTGGCGTTGGTGGATGGAGCGGAACATGATGTCCCAGATGTGCTCAATCGGATTCAGGTCTGGGTAACGGGCGGGCCAGTCCATAGCATCAATGCCTTCCTCTTGCAGGAACTGCTGACACACTCCAGCCACATGAGGTCTAGCATTGTCTTGCATTAGGAGGAACCCAGGGCCAACCGCACCAGCATATGGTCTCACAAGGGGTCTGAGGATCTCATCTCGGTACCTAATGGCAGTCAGGCTACCTCTGGCAAGCACATGGAGCGCTGTGCGGCCCCCCAAAGAAATGCTACCCCACACCATTACTGACCCACCGCCAAACCGGTCATGCTGGAGGATGTTGCAGGTAGCAGAACGTTCTCCACGGCGTCTCCAAACTCTGTCACGTCTGTCCCATGTGCTTAGTGTGAACCTGCTTTCATCTGTAAACCGCACAGGGCGCCAGTGGCGAATATGCCAATCCTGGTGTTCTCTGGCAAATGCCAAACGTCCTGCACGGTGTTGGGCTGTAAGCACAACCCCCACCTGTGGACGTCGGGCCCTCATACCACCCTCATGGAGTCTGTTTCTGACCGTTTGTGTGGACACATGCACATTTGTGGCCTGCTGGAGGTCATTTCGGAGGGCTCTGGCAGTGCTCCTCCTGCTCCTCCTTGCACAAAGGCGGAGGTAGCAGTCCTGCTGCTGGGTTGTTGCCCTCCTACGGCCTCCTCCACGTCTCCTGATGTACTGGCCTGTCTCCTGGTAGCGCCTCCATGCTCTGGACACTACGCTGACAGACACAGCAAACCTTCTTGCCACAGCTCGCATTGATGTGCCATCCTGGATGAGCTGCACTACCTGAGCCACTTGTGTGGGTTGTAGACGCCGTCTCATGCTACCACTAGAGTGAAAGCACCGCCAGCATTCTAAAGTGACCAAAACATCAGCCAGGAAGCATAGGAACTGAGAAGTGGTCTGTGGTCACCACCTGCAGAACCACTCCTTTATTGGGGGTGTCTTGCTAATTGCCTATAATTTCCACCTGTTGTCTGTTCCATTTGCACAACAGCATGTGAAATAGATTTTCCATCAGTGTTGCTTCCTGAGTGGACAGTGTGATTTCGCAGAAGTGTGATTGACTTTGTGTTACATTGTGTTGTTTAAGTGTTCCCTTTATTATTTTGAGCAGTGTATGTGTTTCTCCAGATCTTAAAATACTCTAGGATAGACCTGATACTAAGTAAAGTCTCTCTGATTTAAGTGAAGAAAATTGTCATTAAGCAAACAACATTGTCAGACCATATTATGGTAATTCTAGAGAGTGAGAGCACGCCAATTTATTACAAGAATGTCAGAAACTAAATAATAATTTATCTTAAAAAAATATAGAAAATAGGAACATTTTACGAGATATGACAGAATATTTATTTAAAGAAATCTATAATGGTCATGTTTCTGATGCTAGGGTCTGGTGTGTATATAAAGCCTCAATCAGAGGATGCTTGTTTCCAAGAAATCAAGTGAAGTAATTGGATAAACAATGTGTTTCACATATCTGACCTCTTTGAGGCTGATTTAATTAAATCTTTTGACTCTGTAACTAGAGTATGGATTAAATTCAAAATACCATTTTCAACTATATAAGAATTAAGAACTTTCTAATTGAGTATTTTATTAAGAACAATTTTAAATACCGTATTGGCTCGAATATAGGCCGTACTTTTTTCCCTCCACTTTAAGTCTTTAAAGTCTTTAAAGGTGCAGCCTATAATCAGGGTTTAGCGTAATTCGTATTGCCAGGCGCCGGGCAGGTGTTTTTTTTTTCTTATCTTTTTCCAGATCCTCCACAGCGCTGCAGGGGACCTGGATCCTCCCCTCTAGCACCAAACTTTAAGGGTGCGGCATAAATTTGAGTTATTATTCAATATAACAAATAAAAATAACCTAACTAGAGACTCCTGAGAAATAATTAAGTACCCAGATTTAGATCCACCAGCCATACATAAATGGAATAGAGAGTTGCGTTTGGAGATAAAAATAGAAAACTGATATTTCTCTTTAACCCCTTAATGACAATTGCCGGTTCTGGCATGACACGGAAAAACAAGTCGTTTACGACAAATGACGTGCCAGAACCGGCACGTCTTTAAACGGGTGCAGAAAGCGATCTACGTTTGCTTTCTGCACCCAAACGGCGTTGCTGTAATGCCTCGACCTCGAGGCATTCAGCAACGCCACGATCGGCACCAGGGGCCATCTCTGGCCCCTCCCCGGGGCGTCAACAACCGCCATACATTGTATGGCGGCGGACGCCCATTTTAAAAGCGTTTAGGAGGCGATCAACGATATGGTGTCGCTGGAATGCCTCGATCAGGAGGCATCCAGCGACACCAAACAGTTACCTCTAGATGGACTGTGACCACTCCGGAGAGCAGTCACACATATTGGGGTGTTTTATGATACTGACATATACCAGAACCTGTTTATTCATACCTGAAGTAAAATGTGTGTGACAAAACAAATGCAAAAAAAAATACTACCATAAAGTTTGACAAAGGCTAATGGTAGAATTAGTGCTTGGAAAGGGTTAAAATACTAGCATTTGGAATACCCTGGGCTATCTAGTTTTCAAAAATATATGACTTGATGGGGTAAATTGCATTGGCCGGCTTCAAATATACCCGAAATGGCACATGGGGGGAAGAATTACCAGATTTGGAAAAAATGGCTTTGAAATAGCAAGACGCTACCTGTACTTATTGCCCCATAATGTGTAGAAAAAACATAAAAACATTGGGTATTTCTAAACTCAGGACAAATAGTAGAATCTATTTAGCAGGTTTTTTCTTTACCTTTTATAGATGAGTAAAAGATTTTTCAACTAAAAGTTAGAAACAGTCATTTTTTTCTAAATTTTTCACCATATTTTATACTTTTTTAAATAGTAAATAATATGATACAATCAATGTCATCTAAAGAAAGCCCTTCTTGTCCTGAAAAAAACAATATATAATGTGTGTGGGTTCAGTAAACGGGAAAGAAGAAAATTACAGCTAAACACGAGCAGCGCAGAAATGTTAAAACGGCCATTGTCACAAAGGGTACAAAAAGTAAAATCAGCCTTTGTCACGAAGGGGTTAAACAACACAATACCTTAACTTTTGCACTAAATGATTTCAGGGCCTAATATTAGATCCTGCTGCTGATATATATAAATATTAGATCCTGCTGCTGATATATATAAATATTAGATCCTGCTGCTGATATATATATATATAAGCCCCTGCTGCCCATATATATTAATATTAGCCCCAGTTGCCAATATATATATTAATATTAGTCCCTGCTGCCGATATATATATATAAATATATATATAAATATTAGACCCTGCTGCCGATAGCAGGTATAGATCAACACATTAACACACAAACCCAGCTTTGCATGTATAGATCAGTTGAAATTCACTTGTGATCTCAGTACTGAAGGTATATATCAAATAAACTGAATCAGACATACAAATCCTGTATTTGCAGGTATACAATAATAATATATGAAATGTAGCATTGCAGGTATAGATCAAATAAATACATGGAAACAGCATTGCAGGTATTAATCAACTGAACAAGATACAAACCCTGTATTTGCAGGTATACATAAATAATGTATGGAAACATAGCATAGAAGATATGGATCTACAGAAGAACACACAAACCCAGCTTTGCAGGTACAGATCAATTGGAATTCACATAACAACACGGCATTAAAGGTATATTTAAAACCCCTAAATTACAGGGATAGATCACAGGTTGCACACCCCAACCACGCTGCCCACATAGAACCTGGTCAGCACCCAGATAACACACATAAGATTTGCCATCTTTGTCCCATCTTGGTCCCCAAGGCTCAAACATCCTGCTAGTGCCATCTTTGCCCTTACACAATTATACATCTATGATACACACAAACACATTAACTCATGCTCTCCCTCATTCAGACAAATCATCCACATATTAACTCATGCGCTCCCTCATTCAGGCAATTCATCCATTTTAAGAAACTACACCCCTTGGAGCTTCAAATGAGGGGCTACATGTATTTCTAGGACAAAAGTTGAGTGCACAAATAATGATGGAATATGTTGCTTTGGCTAGAAAATGTTTTTTCTAACCATAGCGACATGTTCATTTTTGTCTTGCGCACTCCAGGTTTGTACTAGAAACACATGCAGCCCCTCATTTGATGCGCCAAGGGATGTCGTTTTTGCAAATGTGTACTTTTTGTGCCATAATTTAACTTCCTACGTGAGCAGTAATGCCACGTCAAGGCTTTAACCCTAATTACTGACCATTCACACGCCTTTCATATCTCCATTCACTCGCAGAAGCACACACCATTCTTTCCCGTTACAATCCCAAAGAAATGATGGTAAAGGGAGAAAAAAAAATCACTTTTACAGCAAAAACAAGTTTTGAAGTAAAAATGCAAGGCGCTCCAGGGATGAGATGGTTACTCACGTACCGCACGGGCTAAATGGCTGATTTTAATAATATTTGCAGTTCATCAGGATTTCAAAAATTGCCTCCCTCTACCGTTGGCTAAATTTAACCCCATGATCAAAGGGATCATAGGATTTAAAATTAGTATCGGCCATTTTTAAAAAGGGAATATAACTTTTTATAGCTATATGATCACTGGCTACCACAGTGATCATTTAGCTAGAATACTTAAACTTTTTATTTTTTTTAAAGTTAAACTACTTTATGTTTAAATAATTTAATTTGGGGGTTCCATTTTTTTGTACATTTAAATTTTTTTAACTTAATATTTTTTATTCTTTTTTTACAATCTATATACCGTTGGAAAGGTGAGGCGATTACCTTTCCAACGGTATATGTTGGGGGTATGTAGCTGCTTAGATGCCTGAGATACAGGCATCTAAGCAGCATGCCCCCATACCTATTTAACTGACAATTGTCAGTTGTTGATAAAGTTGCGCGGTGACGTCATCGCGTCATTGCGCGAGACGGCACCGGGCGGATTGGGTGGCCCTTCAGTTTGAGGGGCAGATCGCCGGGGTAGGTGGTGATATGTATATTTGTTGCTTTGGTAGCCTCCAAAGCAGTTACAGACGGGACAGCCACCTCATGTTCTGTTATTTCCTCTGTCACTGTTATTGCTAATTGAGGAACTGTCTGTTGCCCTCGGCCGCTTCTGCTGGCGGGCTGCTCCATGTATCAACCGGTCCTCCTCGAATTTTCTTCACGTTACTCTACACTATCCAGCTTGGCCATGGGAGAAGTCTGGTTTGTTCTTATGTATTCTCTGTGCTGGTTCTTGTATGTGCAGGTTACATTTGTTGTGTATTTCTGGTACTAGGGCTGGCCCCCCCCCGAACTCTCGCTGGGCCCCCCCCAAACTCTCGCTGGGCCCCCCCGAACTCTCGCTGGGCCCCCCCGAACGCTCGCTGGGCCCCCCGAACGCTCGCTGGCCCCCCTCTTTTATTCATTATTGATGCTTGTTATTTAGGACAAGTGCCCAGGTCACGTGGTCTGTATGTATATTTGTTGCGTTTGGTCTTCAAGTACTTTCTGTTACACGTCTTCTTAACTAGTTGTCTAGTCAGGTTCGGTTATTTCCTTTTGTTGCTAATTCAGATACTCATTGTTGGCCTCTACCGCTTCTGCGGGGAGGCGGTTCCACGTATCAACCATCCCGCTCGGATTTTTCTTCACATTACTATACACAATTACAGCTTGGCCGTGTGATAAGTCATGTAGGTTGTTTGTTTTCACTGTGCGGCGTGTTATTTAGGATAAGTGTCCAGGTCAAGTGGTTTGTTGTTATTAGTCTTCCAGTACTTTCTGCTATAGGTCTTCTCTACCTAGTCGCCGACTTAAGCAGTTCCGAGCGGACTGCCACCTTAGGTACTGCTATTTGCCTCTTGTTGCTAATTCAGGTATTCATGGTTGTCTTCTGCTGGGAGGCGGTTCCACGTATCAACCGTCCCGCTCAAAATGTTTTCTTCACGTTGCTTTACACGATTACAGCTTGGCCGTGTTATAAGTCGTGTAGGTTTTTTATGTTTTCACTGTGCTGCGTGTTATTTAGGATGTGTCCAGCTCACGTTATTATTGAGGTACTCTGTTTTATCTCACTGTCTGGTTTCCCATTCCTATAATCAGATTACCGGCAGGTCGGTTCCCGTCATTACAACCGGGCCCCTCTTCCAATAATTGGAAGAAACAGATGTTCCATGGGGTTGCTAACCTTAGAGTCTCAGGTTTAGTGAGTCAGATAGGAGGCAATATTCTCGAGACCTCGTTGAACTAGGCAGTTGGCCCCCCGCCCCACCCCGAGGCAATCTCCCCTCCTCGCTTGGAGGTTACGTCCCACGAGCTAGTTTTCGTGCCTCACTGTTAGTTAATTAGGCCTCCCTCTACGTTTCATCCCGCTCCAGCGTGGAGCTCGGTTAGATATTCAGTTAGTTCAGATTTAGGTCCGGGGTACATGTCCAGGTTCCGTTGCATAGACTTGTCATTCCTATCCGATCAAGAAGAGAGGTCCTCCATTCCCTGTTCACACGCTCCTGTGTCAGACTTTGCCGCCTCACATTCCCGCCGTGCTCAGTCTGTTGCTAAATCGACAGCTGTATTAACAAGGTGATACATTCCTTTCTCTGCCTTGGCCAGCATAGCGGAATTTTTCTACCCACCGTTTGCTAGTCCCCTGTCTCCTCCTCATAGATCCAGCCCGCCACAATCTAGTTTTGTGGACAGGGCGCAATGAGGGACATGCTCACCTCACTAGTGGGTGGCATCGGTCTCCTTAATTCACGAGAGATTAGCCAATTTTGGAAGCCCAGCTTGCACCGGCAGGCCTGCCCCCTTCATCTCCTGCAGGCCCTGCCACCACTGGTTGCCATGTTATGCTACGTCATATTTGCACGGATGCCATTAGGCCCTACCAAAGCGATGTGCCCCGGGGCATTATTTCTCAAGCAATGTCTATCTCCTATTAAGTGTGGAATACGGTTTTAAGAGAAGCTGCTGTTTTTCATCCCTCCCCGTAATTCCAGATTAGGGTTTAGCATGTTCCTTTACAGGTATTATGGCTGTAGCTCAAGAAGCTCCCTGCCCCTTATTTCCCATACGAGCTTCAGCATAGTTTCTGGCTGATGAGTTTTCCTTTAAATGCGCCTCTGTGGGTATTCAGGCCAGAGTCAATGTTGGGGGGGGTAAGCTCATGGTTGTCGCTCCATGTCCGTGAATCTGTTACATGGCTGCTTCTCAGGCTCCACGTCTGTGAGTCCGTTACATGGCTGCTTCTCAGGCTCCACGTCCGTGAGTCCGTTACATGTCTGCTTCTCCATGTCCGTGAATCAGTTTTTCAAGTCTGCTTCTCCACGTCCGTGAGTCCGTTACGGGTCTGCTTCTCCGCGTCCGTGAGTCTGTTAGGTGTCTGCTTCTCCGCGTCCATGAGTCTGTTACATGTCTGCTTCTCCGCGTCCGTGAGTCTGTTATGTGTCTGCTTCTCTGCGTCCGTGAGTCTGTTGCGTGTCTGCTTCTCTGCGTCCGTGAGTCTGTTAGGTGTCTGCTTCTCCGCGTCCATGAGTCTGTTACATGTCTGCTTCTCCGCGTCCGTGAGTCTGTTACGTGTCTGCTTCTCTGCGTCCGTGAGTCTGTTGCGTGTCTGCTTCTCTGCGTCCGTGAGTCTGTTACGTGTCTGCTTCTCCGCGTCCGTGAGTCTGTTACGTGTCTGCTTCTCAGGCTCTAGCTCCAGTGAGTGGGACGTATAGAGAAAGGATCCAGTGTGAGCCTTCTGGTCTCGCTCAGCGACTGTCATCATCCACTCATATTCACACATTGACGATTATACGCAAACTGTCCCTCAGAGCTGACAATCTGACCGTATCCGCTATTAGTTCATGGTGAGCACAGTTAAGCCTTTTCATTTGGCGATGAAGCTTTTCCTAACAGAAGTCTAAGATCAATATTGTAGTTCTAAAGAACCTTTCTGGTTTCTTCTAACCCGGATATAAGGTATTAGAGGTCTGCAAGGTCAAGCCAGTGAAGTCCCCCAGTAATTTACCAATGGATGGCGAGTAAGAGCTTTGCTAATGTTAATGGACATCCTGTTTAGTCCTGGTACATGTATAGTGCTTAAGCTTCCATGTAATTTTTTCGGATGCAGGCAGCTTGGTGAGCTGGCTACTGTACTTAATTCAGCTTCGGTTCTTCTGATCATTACGAGCTGTCACTCGGTCATACGAAACGAATCAATTCGGTCCGAGTACACTGTTTCTTCCTACCAATGTCCCCGGGTGCCCATTTGCAGTCCCTTATTTTACTGGGACGGTAAGTCAGCCTTCGTTGGTTTTTGCGACCGAGGGTACTGGCCATTACGCTTATTCTTCGTCATCTCTGAAGTCTCGGAATTGTGTTTTGTTGCTGATCATTTCGTTCTTTCCCTCGGTCATACGAAAACGAATCAGTCCGGCCAATTACGTTTTTTTTTACCGACTTAGTTTGGTGCCCAGTTGCAGTCCTGGGAGCCTTGTTGTTGGTTTTTTGACTGGGAAACCGAAAGCCAGTCTTCTTTTCCCCTTCCCCAGGGAGCCGTTGTCGTCAGTCATGTTTATCAGATATGTTAGGTTATTACGTACCAGGATTGGCCTTAACCCGCTCGCATAATCGGGGCAGCGTCTAAGAATAAGTTCCAGCCCAGGTGATTAAAAGCTAGGCAGATGGAACTCCTCGTGTTTCCTTCTTTATATCTCACAACCAATCTCGGGAATGCGTAATGCCTTCACGTCACTCGCTTAATAAGCTTGGTCATTCATATTGTCATGTTATGGTACGACTAACTTTGTGTCTTCTTCTTTTTGCCCTCTATAGGCCTACCTGGTACGTCGGTCATGGCACACCTCAGACCGAATGGACCCTCTCTGGGTCTTTGGTTCTCCATTCCACTAATCCTCTTCGTTTGCCCCTCACACAAATGTGAAGGCTGATGTATATTAGCCTGTAGTTGTGGGAGGGGCTATGGTTATTTAACAAACGCCTCTCCCTTCCACAGCTACGTTACAGCTCCTAACGTTGCCCTCCCTTGCCCCCCCTATTAATTTCCTTCCTTTTATTTCCTCTTTTCTCCTCTATCCTTTCTTTAATTTCTATTTACGGGGTGGCCCTCTATAGGCCTACCTGGTACGTCGGTCATGGCAATAAATGGACAATAAATAGATTGTACCCTCTTAGTGTTGATTTGCTGGAGATTTCCCAAGGGAGGTATCTCCATATTTGGTGGAATTGTAAAAAGAATAAGACCACTTTGCCAACATACTTTTTACATAATCATGTTTGTCGTAGAGGAATCATCTTTGTAAATACTATTTTTGACAGAATGACCTGTCAAAAAAAGTTACTGGAGATGGCTCCAGCCTGGCTGTCAAACAAACATAGCACAGGTAGGAACTCCATTGTTTAACTAATCCCATTCATAGGATTGCTGCCAGGGGGGTTAAAGGTTGGGTTGGATACATGTATCTGTTTATCTATGTTATTGCAGTTCTGTGGATACATAAAGCTATGTTTTACAAGAATAAAATGTTCATTCTTGCCGTACTCAATTCAAGGTAGTTGTGTCTACTTATTGGGTACACATAGCAGGGTTCCAAGGTGCGCATGCTGACTGGTACTGGAAGTGATTTCGGGGACAACAGGAGGATACATGTGGGTGATCTCTGGGAGTTACTACAGCTCTCTTGGTGAACCCGTTACACTGTTATTACTAAGATGATGATAAAACATGAAAATATGGTAATTTTATGGCAAGACAGGGGGCTTCATATTTGCATAACTTCTTTACTGCATAACTTCTTTACTACAAAACCTCCAGCAGCAAATAAACAGTTAAAAAAACACAGAACAAGGACCAATCAGAACAGCATAGAGTCCATAAAAGTTCAGAACCTCCAACTTCCTCTTCTTTGCTGCTAGCCTCCAGCATACTAGTGTGCTACACAGATTCCATTATTTTACTTAATAGTATATACTATTTTTCCATTTATTGTCCTTATATGACCTTTATTTGTGTTGGCAATTATTTGTGTTCGGTTATCTGGTGTAACGGATTGCCTTACAGGTTCTGTTTTTCTAGTATCCGCCTACCTTTCCTGTCTTCTCTATCCGTTTTTAATTGGCTCCTCTCTCCTTTTCTTTCTATCCCAGTCCCAGCTGGGTCTTATCTCGCTCCAGCGCGCCTTCCTCGTGCGCCGCCGCGACGCGGCCCACCCAGGACGTTAGCCCCTTTTCCCCGCGTGCCACGGGCTTCGCGGCGCCAGTTGGCATCTGCTTTTATCTCCCCGGGTGCAGGGATTTTCCTTGTAGGTGCGGCTCCCTGAGCTCCTCATCCTCTTCTACTACCCGTATACGGACTTACCTTTACCGTATACCGACTTTACGTTCCCGCGTTTCGGCTACATGTGGCTGTTCCGCGCTGGGTGAGGGTGACCCCCTCTACTGGTGAGGGTGACCCCTCCCCTCGTGTGCTGCGGCCACGGCATCTTTCAGCCGGGACCGCTTACCGTGACTGACATAACTGAGTTCAACACACGGTCATTAAAGTTTTAAAAAATAAAAATAAAAAAAAAGACATGTGGATTAATGTGAATTGTTAGAAATTCAAATAAAAAAAAAAGAGGCACTCAATCACACATTTTTTATTTCACTATTAACCCCTTGAGGTTGGGTTTATTTGCAGTGCCTTTTGAATTTGTCACTGGCTGACTCGCATATATAGGAGCTGTCGCTCCATCCTTGTGCGGTGCTTAGTCACTGCTTTACTGCGGGGGCAACCCCCCCCTCTTACGTTTCCCCCTTTAAACCGGTGTCTCCTACGGTGGCCAGATGGATTAAGTGGATTCTGCAGTTAGCAGGTGTGGACCGGTCCTTCGGTGCGCACTCAGTTAGGGGAGCAGCTGCTTCTGCTGCTTTTGATTTGGGCGGCTCTTTGTCTGACATCCTTTCTGCGGCGGATTGGTCTAGGGAGTCTACCTTTCTTACCTTTTATTACCGCCCCCGTGCTCATCCGTCTCTTGCAGTTGTAGGGACGCTTTAAAATTGCAAATATGAAGCCTCCTGTCTTGCCATAAAATTGGGGATTACTCTAGCCTTGGTGTAGAGCTAATCTAAATTTTATTAAAGACAGGAGGCGAATAATTCCCACCCTGTGTTTCCCTCCCTGGGTTTGTTGTTTTTCTTGCTTTGTGGGTTTCATAGTCATGTTTATATTATGTTTACTGTGGCCTTCTTGCTGTTTTGGTCGTACTTACCTGTTTGTTTTATGTATACTGTGTACTTTCACAATGTTTTTGTTCCATTTACAGCTTGATTCTGTTGGGGATGCTGTCCGGTTGGCTTTCAGGATCTATGCCTTCGGTGGTCCATGTTTTTTTCTCTGATGTAGTTCCTGGAGATGTTATATGGTGCTACCTGTTTCAGCACATCAAAGAAGAGGAAGTTGGAGGTTCTGAACTGTTATTTATGGACTCTATGCTGTTCTGATTGGTCCTTGTTCTGTGGTTGTTTTTTTAACTGTTTCTTTGCTGCTGGAGGTTTTGTAGTAAAGAAGTTATGCAAATATTCGCCTCCTGTCTTTAATAAAATTTACATTAGCTCTACACCAGGCTAGAGTAATCCCCAATTATTAATCATATTATAGTATTTTAATAACTATTGCTAGAAACTGGAAATCAGATCAACACAGTAGGGACACAATATGTATATAGGTTGAACTTGATGGACTTTGGTCTTTTTTCAACCTTATGAACTATGTTACTATGTTACTATGTAGATGTTAATTTAAATTGTGTGTATATCAAAATCCAACTTTCCTATCAATGGAAGATGGAAAGCATTAGATCTTTATAACTAGTCTAGAAAACAAAAGCAAATAAACTGAAATAAAAGGATTTATAAAAAAAATTCTATAATGAACATACACTGATTAGTCATAACACCTGCCTAATATCGTATAGGTCCCCTTTTTGGCACCAAAACAGTACTGTGGTATCTGGCACCAAGACGTTAGCAGTAGATCCTGTAAGTGGGGCCTCCATGGATTGGACTTCTTTGTCCAGCACATCCCACAGATGGTTCATTGGATTGAGATCTGGGAAATTTGGACACCTTGAACCATTTTTGCTTTGTGGCAGGGTGCATTATACTGATGAAAGAGGCCGATGCCATCAAGGAATATCGTGTCCATGAAAGGGTGTACATAGGCTGCAAAAATGCTTAGGTAGGTGGTACATGTCAAAGTAACAGCCACATGAATGGCAGGACCCAAGGTTTCCCAACAGAACATTGCCCAAATCACTACCTCCATTGGCTTGCCTTCTTCCCATAGTGCATCCTGGTGCTGTGTGTTCTCCAGGTAAGCGATGCACACGTGGCCATCCACGTGATGTAAAACAGAAAAATTGATTCACCAGACCAGGCCACCTTCTTCCATTGCTCTGTGGTCCAGTTCTTATGCTCACGTGCCCATTGTAGGTGCTTTTGCAGTGGACAGGAGTCAGCATGGGCACCCTAACTGGTCTGCAGCTATGCAGCCCCATATGCAACAAACTGTGAGTCATTGTGTGTTCTGACATCTTTCTATCAGAACCACCATTGCAATTTGAGCTACAGTAGATCATCTTTACCCTCCACGTGCATCAATGAGCCTTGGCCGCCCATGATCCTGTCGGCGGTTCACCGCTTTTCCTTCCTTGGGCCACTGCAGACCGGGAACGCCCCACAAGAGCTGCAGTTTTGGAGATGATCTGACCCGTTCATCTAGCCATAACAATTTGGCTCTTGTCAAAGTCACTCAGATAGTTACGCTTGGCCATTTTTTCTGCTTCTAACAAATCAACTTTGAGGACGAAATATTCATTTCACCTGTAAGTGTTCATAATGCTATTGCTGATCGGTATACCTATGTATATTACAGCTATACATATCTTTATCCTTATTCTATTTAGCTTTTGTATTAATCTACAATTTAGTATAGTTTTGTGGAGATGTCAGGAGCCTGAGTGTCAGCCTGCCTCAGCTTTTGGCACCATCTATAGACACTAGCTTTGGGGCACCAAGGGGTGTGCTTATTACAGGGTCGTCTGTAGCCAGTGCAGACTGCAGAGGGGGTCTTTAGCAGGGTACCAGGGGATGATCCAGAAGTCAAAATCCACACCAAATAGGTAAAAATCCTAGTAATCAAAATCAAACGCAGTACAAAGGGGCAAAGCTAGTTAAGAGTCAAAGTCCATGCCAAGGGTCAAATCCAAAATAAAGACCAGAAATCACAAAAGGCTCAGGATGCAAGTAGGGCCAGAAACAAATGCACTAGCCCAGAGCTAGGATCATGCCCAAGAAGATATTAGGGCCATGATCACCTAGCAAGCCCTAGGAGAGGCAGGCAGAGGCAAGCCTACAGCCAACATGCCACATGTGTGGCATAGGCAAGCCTGAAGCCAATGTCAATGGGCAGGTATAAACACATGCTGGCTTAGTGGTTATGTATAGTACCTACCAGGGGCCATATATATAGGGCCATGATCATCTAGCAAACCCCAGGCGAGGCAGAAGCAGGCCTGCGGTCAACAAGCTGTAGGTGTAGCATCGGCAAGCCTGAAGCCAATGCAGAAACCTGTAGCCCCTAAGCCACCTGCTGGCCTAGTGGTTAGGTAAAGTATCTACCAGAGGCAGGATTGATGGTTTAATCCCCCTCGCAGCCTGACAGTAAATCGAATGCCATAGTTTTTTTTATTAATTTGTATTTATATTTATTTATGTATTTATGGTTATCTTTAATGATGTGGAGATAATTAAAAATTCATTCCGTAGTAGCTAAAGATAATTTCACTGTTACCGTACCATGTTCAGAAATGTTAATGCTCACACATGGATGCTTCGGCATCGGGCTTTCTTTCTGCCCATGTTTGATTTTGTTTTTTGGGTTTCTGTTAATTGTTTTATGTTATCTGTTTCTTTTCCGATGGAGAGTCATGCATACTGCTTCCCGTAAGATGTCGCTTCCTGGTCTTTACCAGTTTACCATTGTGTTATGTCTCTAGACTCACTTAGGTTTACGTCACTAAATGTCAGGGGCCTCAATAAACCTCAACAGCGGTCCAAACTGCTTTATACTTTACAGTCTTCTCATACTCATGTTGCGTTCCTTCAGGAAACGCATTTTCTTTCTTCAAAACAATTTGCGTTAACAAATAAATACTTCCACTCCGCTTATTATGCTAGCTCGCCCTCCTCTAAGACTAAGGGGGTTGCGATCCTCATCCACAAATCTGTGCCGTTCCAATGCACGGACGTATGGACAGACCCTGAGGGTAGGGGTCTGTTTCTCAAAGGCTATATTGGTGCCCATATGGTCACTATGGCCAATATCTATGCCCCCAATAGGGATCAGGTTCTCTTCTTGGTGAAAATGCTATCTAGATTGGCAGACTACCAGGAGGGCCTCACCATCTTTGGGGGGGACCTCAACATGGTACTGGACCCACACCTTGACTGCTCTGCGGGTAGTTCCCACATCCCATATTCAAAAATCAAGCGTGTCAGGCGTATGCTGTTGTTGAATCAGTTGGCGGACTCCTGGAGATCCCTACACCCGACTACCCTTGACTATACGTTTTACTCTTCCTTACATGACAGGTATACCCGCATAGACGCTCTTTTCATTTCACACAAACACCTCTCTTATCTGCGCTCAGACTTTTAGCGACCACGCGCCCGTACACCTAGTTATTAGGTTACCCCACGCCCCTAAAAAGCAATGGTGTTGGCGACTCAACGAGAATTTGCTGGGTATCCCCTCACATATTGACGACTTCTCTGATCACCTTAAACGCTATTTTGCTGAAAATGATTTGGAAGATATATCGATCCCGACGCTATGGGAAGCCCATAAGACGGTCATTAGGGGCACTTTATCCAATTGGGGGCCAGGCTGAAACGTGCTGACCAACTGTCTATTGTTATGGTCGCACGGAAAATTGCTGAACTTGAGATCCAGCATAAACTTTCGTTGGATCCAACTGCCTTGACTCAGCTGAAGACTCTTAGACACCGCCTTTCAACTCTTCTTGACTCAAAGATGAAAAAGAAGTTCCTTGCTACTAGGAGCCTTTTCTATGAACTGGGTGATAAGCCTGGGAAGCTTTTAGCCCGTGCATTACGGGCAAAGAGGATAGCCACCTTTATCCCTAAGATAAGAGATTCGAGTGGAACCTTGCGCCATGAAACTAGTGAGATAGCTAAATGCTTTCAGGAGTTTTATACTAATCTGTATAATCTATCATCCGGCCCCGATCCGCGTGTCTCCCTGTCTGATTTATCTGACTCTTACCTAGCGAAGCATCTCCATGTCAGACTTCCGAGGGACGCTCGGCGGGATTTGGATGCTCCTATAACAATGGATGAGTTGGCGAGGGCGCTTAAGTCCATGCCAAGGGGAAAATGTCCAGGCCCAGACGGCTTTACCCCCCTTTACTATAAGAAATTTTTGCCTATCTTGGGGCCTTATATGATATCTCTGTTTGGGGCTATGGCTGGAGGTACCCTCCTGGATTCCCAATCTAATATTGCTCATGTCACTGTTTTGCCTAAGCCGGGGAAGGACCCTGAGCTCTGTAGCAGTTACAGGCCAATTTCACTCATCAATACCGACTTAAAGCTCCTGGCGAAGGTCCTTGCTCTGAGACTGCAACCCTTTCTCCCTAAATTAATCCATCGAGACCAGGTAGGATTCGTGCCCGGTCGGGAGGCTAGGGATAATATCATTAAGGTCCTCAATTTGCTTACCGTAGCTAAACACCGGGACATCCCTCTATTGCTTATCTCTATGGACGCTGAAAAGGCGTTTGACCGGGTGTCTTGGCCGTTCCTGTTCAAGCTTTTAGAGGGTGTAGGACTCGGTCCGGGTTTTACCCAACAGATTAGAGCCCTATACACGCACTCTTCGGCACGAATCCGAGTTAATGGTACTCTGTCTGACAAGGTTATGCTGTCCAACGGCACGCGGCAAGGCTGCCCCTTGTCCCCGCTCCTCTTTATTCTTATGCTGGAGCCGTTGGCTAATGCTATACGTCTTAATCCCCATATTAGGGGGGTTGGGGTCGGGGGAACGGAATATAAATTAGCAATCTATGCCGACGATATGTTATGCTCTGTTACTGACCCTCTCACCTCCGTTCCGCATGTCATATCAGAACTTGATGCTTTTGCCGCCATTTCCAATTACAAAATCAACCTACAAAAATCGGAAATTCTCGGTATTAATGTCCCCCCGGCCCTCGGCTCTCTTCTCGCTAGGTGTCACCAATTCCGCTGGTCTGTTGACCACATTAAGTACTTGGGGGTTAATATTACGGCGGATCCGGCCGACCTCTACGCACGCAATTTTTTACCCCTCTTATCCTCATGTTCCACAGATCTGCGGAAATGGTCGTACAAACATATCTCTTGGTTTGGCAAAATGGGGGTCCTTAAAATGAATATCCTGCCACGTTTACTTTATTTGATTCAATCTCTCCCCATTTTTGTGCCTAGGACCTTCTTTAAGGCTTGTCGCAGGACCTTCGCCAGGTACATTTGGTCTGCCACCTCGCCCAGGTTGGCGTATTCGCACCTATCTAGGTTTAAGGCTACAGGGGGAATGGGTCTGCCTGATGTTGAGGGGTATTGGGTGGCTTCGCACTTGCGGGGGGTTGTGGAATGGACGCGTGGCGCCCCTGCACTCTGGGTGCAGCTGGAAGCCTCTTTCTTTATTTCTCCAATCTCGGTCATACCTTGGGTGGCCGAAACATATCGGGTTCCCACGGTTCGGCCACACCCCACCATAAGCCCCACCCTTGCGGTCCTTAGGCGGGCACGGCTTAAATACCACCTCACAACCTTTCCTAGCCCTCTTATGCCATTGTCTTTCAATCCAGATTTCCTGGCTGGTACGGATGGCTCTTTCACGCGCCCATTTCTCTCCTCTGGGGAGCGGATTCTCCGGGTCTCCCGGTTACTGCATAGGGGCGCCTTTGTTCCTCTTGCAGACCTTCTTCGAGGTCCCAGTTCAACCTTCACGCTTCAGTACCGATACCATCAGATGAAACATTTTGTCTCCTCGGCCGCTCCGCTCGGTCAGATGGGAAGGCCTCTCACGCCTTTTGAACTTGTCTGCGACGACTCCACCAATTCCTCCCACCTTCTTTCCCGACTGTACAAAATATTTATTGACGCGCGCACCACTACTAAACCGTATTATCTCAGCCTCTGGGAGGGTGAACTGGGCTTGACCATGGAGACGGATGACTGGGATAAAGCTATTGCCCTGACCCACTTTTGCTCTATGTCCAGTAGGATCCAGGAGTCCGCATTCAAATTATTAACACGCTGGTATAGGGTCCCAGCGGAGCTTCATCGTTTTTTACCGTCAGTCCCGCCTAACTGCTGGAGATGTGGGTCCCTCGAGGGTACTTACCTTCACCTGTGGTGGGAATGTCCTCTGATAACACCCTATTGGGAGGCCATTATACGGGTCATTAAACATGTGACTGATCCCGATTTTACTGTTGACCCCGCTAGTATTCTCCTTCACATTACCAAATCCTCACTGGGCATTTATAAGCGTTCTCTCACGATTCACCTCCTTAACGCTGCAAAGTCTATAATTCCTAGATTTTGGAAGCAGCCTATAACACCCCCGCTTTCGGCATGGCTACATAGTGTGAATTTCATTTACCAAATGGAGGAGCTGGTGCATTCTTCGCGAGGGTCGGCCTGTAAGAATGAGCTGAAGTGGTTGCCGTGGCGGTCCTTTTTGTCATCCTCGGCTTTTGTTAATATACTAGGGGTCGGCTCCCCAGCTTGGGCTTGGAACTCGGAACTCGTGTTCTCCTGCTCTTAGCACTATACCCCGTTCTGAAGGCCTTCTACATGCCTCCCGGGTTCACCTATTTGACTACATCTGCTGGTATGCTTTTCGTACTTTTCCTGCGCGATTCTCCACTGGTTGGGATTTACATCCCTGTTATATTGTTGTGGTTCATTATGACTCATTCTCCTCTCCTGTACTCATGTATTAGATTTGCATTTTCTGTGTGTGCCGCTATGTGGCCTCGTGTTTTTTTTTGTACCCAATGTTTTATTTTTCTGTCATGTACCGAGGTCTGGATTTGATATGGTTTTGCATATGTATAGGATGCACCTGTGTATTTCTTCTTTTATTGTCAGCCTGATGCGGTTGCATTCATACTTGCATATTGACCAATGTACAAATGTATGCAGATACTGACCTATTTGTATTTTCATATTTTTTAATAAACGGAGAATTGAGAAGAAAGAAATGTTAATGCTGACCATAATCACAATTTAATTTTTTTTTTGTAATATAATGAAACTTGATCAGAGCACAGTTTACCCTTTACCAAAGTATCTGAAATGTGCAAACTTTTGGCTTTTTATATATAAATAAAATAAAAATTCTAATTCAAATATTTTTTAAAGCTTTCTTACTTTACAGCATTCTTTCACAGTACTATATGCATACATATAATATATATAATATACCCACATTTTCAAACTACTCAAAACAAACACAAACCTCTTAAAATGTTTAATTTATCTTTAATGAACATAATACTCTAATGCAATATGATCAAAACACTTCCATGTATTCAGTACATGTATACAAATTATATATATAATATATATATATTTATATATATCCAGTAAGCAACATATTTGCTACCATAACAAAGAAAAAGAAAATTTCTGTGTAAAAGTTTTATATTTTATCATTTAACATCTTAAACACAATATATATTTAATAGTTTTCAGCTTTTTAGACGCTTAAGAACTCAACTTTATTTAACTAAAACAAATAACTTCCAGCTGCAGGCACTTGCTTTGTAAGGTAAAAATTTGTATTGGAATATACCTGTTTTGGGCCCTTCCTTCCATGCAACTGCCTAGTGTGCTGTAACAATAGATATTGTACTAGCGAGAATACAATTTTCTGCAGGTCACTTTGTAAAAGTGTGCAGGCTTTCCATCAACTTCACCAAGCAACATGTACCACAGTGCCATTTTCGCTATAAACAGCTTGCGAGCACCACCTTTGGCCTAAACAGCTTGTGAGTGCCTTTGACTCCAAGCAGCTTATCTAACCCCCAACCAGCCTGTTTCTGTTATCTTTGCCCCAGCTGGTCTGTGCCATCATTGCCCCCAAACAACATGTCTGTGCCTTCTTTGTCCCTTGCCTCCCTTCAAACATACACTCTGGCACACATATGTAAACATAATAAAACAAATTACAGACACTCATACTCACTAACATACACGTACATATTTAGTCTAACACACCCTCCATCTCACCCCACTTACACATCCATGCTCACACACAAAGACTTGCACATCCATGCTATCACATAACTACACATCCATGCTCACACACACATGCTCAAACACTTGCACATCCATGCTCACACACATAAGCACACATCCATGCTCACACACATAATCACACAGCTGTTTATCTGGTAGTGTCACCTTTGTACATAAATTAGACAGTACTTGTAAAATGTGAACTGTAGGAGTGTTTTTTTTTTACATTCTTTAATAATGATTACAGGTAGAAGCTGTCATTCAAAATTTGCTTTGGCTTTCAAATTGTAAGAAATATGTCAAGTGTGCTTGAATCATAATCCAAAGTATACTCAGCATGAATATATCTAAAAGATCAAAAATAAGTGATGATTTTATTCTGATTCCAATGACCTGTGCTCACTCTAGGAAGGTACGTTAATGTACATTTTTTATTCACTAAGAAGAATGTTGCTAGGGCTGGCATCTTCTGGCCTGGGGAACAGGTAAAGCCAAGTGTCACCCTACGGTAAGTCACATATGCACTGGCACACATAATTACATACACAATAATGCTGATGCAGATACACACTTACACAGATACTTACACTAATACATTCAGGCTAACACAGAAGCACACATTCATGCTAACACACAAACACATATACACATTCATGCTTACACATATATGCATACACATTCATGCTTACACACAGTTACATATACATATTCATGGTAACACAAAAACACATGCTTACACATTCTCATTGATGCTCACACACATACACATTTATAAACACAAATACATTCATGCTAATGCATACACGCTACCTTTCACACACACATTTACATACACATTCATGCTAACACACACATACATACATTCTCACTCTAACATACAGACATATTCATTCCTCTATTTCTCACTCCCTACCTTGCAACCTACCTTTCAACCTCTCCAGCAGCTTCCTTCCTGGCTGCTTGCATGCGACCTTCCTCGCTTTTACCAAGGTTACGTGACCCTGCTGCATTCCCACCTTCCAAGGCCATGCCAGAATTCTTCACAAAGGGCTGGTCCAGATTGGAGTTTGTGAAGAATTGTGGACTGGCCTAGTGGGCAATTTCCCCCTTGCCCATTCTTCCCCCGTTGCCAGGAGTCTTTGCAATAGTGTTGTTTTTTAAACTCTCTTATTTCACTTTGAAGGGCGGGGCTGAAAACATGTAGGTTTGATGTACTAGAGTGGTTCCTTAATAACTTGAGAGATCCAATGGATTTTAACCCCCTTGAAATCCTCAAAAAATTATTAAAACCTTGGGCAGGTTTATCAAGTACAAAGGGCTCAGCTGGTGCTGCATAATGCACGATTTAATGGATGAGGGGAAATCTCACTGATTTAACTAAACATTATACAGGGTCAGTCAAGCTTTTCCAACAGCAGAAGTTGATATAGTCCTTTAAAATGTATAGTGATGTCAAGGGGTTGAAAACAATTCTCTTTCAAACTCTCTTCTCAATTCTTCCTTTAGTGAATAAACCCAAAGTGTACCCATACCGTGTTGTCCATTTTCATATTTAGGTGATCCAAACTTGATTAACAAAAGATTAGTAAGAAATAATTTCTATGTACACAGGATTATAAAATACATCTGAATTCACCTTTACTCATATGTGATCCATATTACTTTTGCTTTGCTATAGATAAATTGACCTTCCCAATAATTCTATAAAACAAGGAAACTGCTATTGGAAATGTTCATAACTTTAAAAAACAATAAGTAATGTTTTCATAAATAACCTTATGTTCTAGGATGATATATCTGCTATAACTATAATAGTTGATATGTTAATAGGCTGTACTTCACATTGTTGTGTTTGGGATTTGTGCTGTGTTACACAGTATATCATGTGGAGACAGTGAGACAGTTAATACCCACCTATGTCCTTTACATTGGATAGGAATAAACTAAGAAAATCAAAAGGATGAGGAGTATAGATTATGAATGTTAATTATATTGCAATATACTGTTCATAATTGCTAAATGTAAAATAATTTTGTTTATTTTAACTGGTGAGTTAATTGATTATTACGTTAGTTGATTATTTTGTTCAATAAAGATGTAGCCAGTTTGTTATGAGGAGCAGGATCGAAAACATACCTCTGGTTCACTTTCCTGGTATTTTGGTTGCAAACATTGAAAGAATTCACCCTCTATCTAAAGCCAGCAATATACACCACTTTTCAAAACGTTAGCTGCGTTGATAAAAAAACGAGGACATTTTAAACTTAAACTTGTATTAGCTAAAACAACTTGCCATTGGAACACAGGAGTGAAAGTCCCATGCACACCTATGGAGATATTCCATTAATAATCAGCCATTTCCAGTAACAATAGTTATTTACAACATTAACAATGTCTACATTATTTTTCATTCATATTCCATTTGATGTTAATTTAAGAGACACAATTTGTAAAAAACAGTAATGTATATCTTTTAGGTACATCTGACCTAATGATAATAATACTGAAAATCCAGATTTCAATACATCAACAAATTACTTTCCAGGTTTACATGAAGGATGCTTAGGTGCAACCCTGTCTATCAGGATAATGTTTTTTAACTATACAAAAATTATGTCCACCTTCGAACAGAAACAAAAATACTTGGTACCTATAACACACTGAAAAAGATCATCTCTCCTGTTAGCAGTCACTTATTAGCAGCTGTGGTACTTGGAAGGCAGGCACGGAACAGTGCAGCTTAGTGGAGGGGGCCTTGATCGAGCTAGGAGGTGGGCATAGCTGGAAGCAGTTGACTTGATTGGCTGAAGGTCAGTAGCAGGAGGGGTTAAAGGGTTGTTATATATATATATTTAAAGAGCCATTTTGTGTTAACTCACAATTTACTTGCTTTTCAGACTAGGTGTTGTTCCACCCACCCTCCCTCTTTTTGGGAGGCTAGTCCACTTTGGTCAATTGTTAGGTTTATTCCCCGTTTTGTCACAGTGGCAGGGGTTCACTTGGAAGCTAAGGGGGGATCATGTTTTGGTTTAGGATAGCCAATTTAGTTGGTTTTAAGTTGGTGTGGTGGGTTTTGAGCTGGCCTGTGGCTCAGAACCTTGTGGTTGTCGGGGTCTCTTGGTATGCCCCTACAATTGTTTTGGGTTCATGTTTTTGTGGCATTTTGTAATTTGACATTTGATGCTTACAATCTGTGGGGTCATATTGCGATATTGTTTTGGTTTGTTTGACAATGAGTTTTATTATTGTTAATGTGTAATAAAGATGTGGACATATATTTCCCTTTTCAATAAAGCGTGATTATGTTTTATTGGGGTTTTTGAGATAAACAGGTTTTTTTTTCCAGGGGGTCCACAATTGACTATGTGCCTGTCAAGACATCCACTAGAAGGTTCTGGGTTTGTGTTCACATATTTAGCAGTTTCTACATTGCACAAAGGCATGCCAGCCCGAAGATGTTTTACTTCAGACAGTTCCACCTTCTCTCTTTAGGGTAGGAACAAGTATCAAGTACACTGAGGTAGTCTAGTTTGTATTCCTCTTCAATGTTCTGTTCTTTTATTGATGCCACTACTAAAAAAAAAACATACAGTACAGAGGTTTTTATGAAATGAAATAAATTCACATTATATTTTTATGCTTGTTTTACCTTAAAGTCTCTAAATAAATATTTTTTGTTTTGTTCTATTTAGCTCCATCATATTCCGTAGCACAGTAGACTGAGTAGACAGGATATAACAAGTAGTATATAGCATAACAACTTGAGTTACAAAAACAACAAGAGAGGAGGGCTCTGCTTAAACAAGCTTACAATGTAGAGCTCTTACAAATATAAGCTCTTCCATGCTGCATGGTTGAATCAAAAATGAAAACTTTTTTTATGCAATGAACACATGACATTTTTTTTAAGGTATATGTCTATTTATAGTTCAGTATGCAAACGTTATTTTAAGATGCTTATCCAACAAATAAGCTTCTAGATTACCTTTTCTTTTCCATTTTCATCATGATCACATACTTCATTGTGGTATCCACCAGTAGTTATCTAACAGAAAGGAATAAAAGTGATTCATAGTAATATTTGTCCATTGAAGTGTACAGCATTTTTTCATTCAGAACAATAGCCTGCAAATGATATACTTGTAAACAGGAAACATAATGTCAAACATAACCTTCTTCCTAAAGTTATAAAATTATGTGTACAGTGCCTACAGTTGGTTACTGACCAATAAGGAGCTTTCTCTCTTCCTTGATTGAAGCCTCTATTACAGAACTTTCATGTCTACATTTAAACAATAAACATGTGAGACTTCGAGCAGGGATAAGGCTGCCGATCATCTAAAGGTTTCTTCCACGACTGCAGAGATATGTGCTCAGAGTTCCAACATCTAAAGGATATGTGGTTGGCTTCCTGAGTACACTTTGCTATCAATGTATCACCAGATGGTTGGTATTCTAAGTGTAAAAGCTCAAACAAGCCAGGTGGCTGCCTAGGGCAATGAGATGATATGGGGCACCACCATGATGGGTTTTCCTAAATTAACAAGACCCTAAATTACCCTATTCCCCTAATTACTTTCTCCTTACTACATATAGTCTTGCAGGGGCATGGATGTAGTGACTAAGGCATTCCAGTGGGGGGAGAGCATGTTTCTACCTTTGACCTTGCCTGCAAATGCATGCTATTTCCAGAGGGGGGGAGAGCATGTTTCTACCTTTGACCTTACCTGCAAATGCATGCTAAGCGACATAAAATGCTTTACTTGGTGATGCCATGAAACCAGATATCCTTTCACAGACAAAATCAACTCTGTTATGTTCAATGCAGTGAACACAACATAGTTAAATCAGAATTACCACCTGGGTGGTGAACCCAGGTCAACATGGAGATTAGTACATGTGTATTGGGATAATAATAACTAAGAAAAATCCAGGCTGGGAATATGTATTAAATGGGAAAACACTGGGGACGACTGACATGGAAAAGGACTTAGGAGTTTTAGTTAACAGTAAATTTACCTGTAGCGACCAGTGTCAGGCAGCTGCTGCTAAGGCAAATAAAATCATGGGGTGCATCAAAAGGGGCATAGATGCCCACGACAAGGAAATAATTCTACCCCTGTACAAGTCACTAGTCAGACCACACATGGAATACTGTGTACAGTACTGGGCACCAGTGTACAAGAAAGATATAGTGGAGCTGGAGAGGGTTCAAAGACGGGCAACCAGAGTAATAAGGGGAATGGGAGGACTACAGTACCCAGAAAGATTATCAGAATTGGGGTTATTTAGTTTGGAAAAAAGACGGCTTAGGGGGGACTTAATAACTATGTATAAATATATAAGGGGACAGTACAGAGATCACTCCCAGGACCTATTTATACCCAGGACTGTATCTATAACAAGGGGACATCCTCTACGGCTGGAGGAAAGAAGGTTTCTACACCAGCACAGACGGGGGTTCTTTACAGTAAGAGCGGTGAGATTATGGAACTCTCTGCCAGAGGAAGTGGTGATGGTAAACTCAATAAAAGAGTTCAAAAGGAGCCTGGACGTGTTTCTTGAAAGCAATAATATTACAAGTTATGGATATTAGATTAATAGGGACAGAACGTTGATCCAGGGATTTATTCTGATTGCCATATTTGGAGTCGGGAAGGAATTTTCCCCCTGGTATGGGGCAATTGGCATCTGCTTCATAAGGGTTTTTTGCCTTCCTCTGGATCAACACAGTAGGGACACAATATGTATATAGGTTGAACTTGATGGACTTTGGTCTTTTTTCAACCTTATGAACTATGTTACTATGTTACTATGTTACATAAGAACTTTGCTGTAAACACATTGCTTACCATTCTAGTCACATCTCTAGAGAATGCAACACCTTTATTTGAGCGCTGTTCCTGGGACCCTGAGCTGCTGCCTCCAATTGAATTCTTTCTTATAATTCCTGTGAAATGTGAATAATATAATTGTCCTTTAGAAAATATATGCTGGAGTTATTTCATTTGTATATTATCCTAGTATAGCTCATATGTGCATAATGATACCTAAAACTATATGTCTTTTCAAGTCTTTTAATTATGAGCTGAAATGTCAGGCGGCTCAAGGGTGTGTGGTCTGGAGGGCACTAAGACAGCTGCATAGAAAGAGACTTCAGCACAAAAGCATGTTTTCACTGTAGTAACTGGCCAATTCACACTGGGGTCAGCGTGCTAAATAAGTGGATCCTTCCATGCAGGAACTAGATGAGAACTGTGAATAAATAAGTTGTGTGTTTGATTTTTGTCTGCTTCAATTTAGGAAGCGGCTTGTCTGACCATATAAACCCCCTGGGGCCGCCAGAACTGTGCATGCCAGAACCAGAAAGTACAATTTGGATTTACCTGCCAACACCAACTAAAAGTACAATATGTAAACATGGCCTGTGGCTAGAATATCTCACTCATTGCACTACAGCTAATATTCATGATTCATGCTGAATATTCATAATATACTTCAAGTTAATATTCAAATTATTCGTGTTAAAATTTTTACACACATTTTTCAAACACACAATTATTAATACCTATGGCCAACCAAAAATTGCCGTTGCATATATACCTAAAATAGTTACCGAAACACACTCACCAAGGGACTTGCTAAGAGAGACATTTTTAAAAACTCCTGAGTGCTTAACGCCCTGTTAAGCACATATTGTTTATTTTTTCTGTCCTGACTCTCCCTCCTTCTGACACTATATTGTGCTTTCTGTATCCCTGGCTCTGACCTCTTCTTGTCTCCTGGATTTTCGTTTTTGCCTGCTGCCTGCCCCTAGATTATGACACAGACTTTTCTATTTGTTTGCTGCCTGTCCTTGACCCTTGGATTGTGTTATGGATTTCTAATAGGAGCTGCTAAACGAGGAGGTGATGTCTCCTTTAACTGAAGCCTTGCCCCTCCCGCTGCCTGTAACATCCCCTTCAGCTCCTTGCTAGACCGTGGGGAGTGAAGAGCAGGGAACCAAAGAAAACAACCGACTGGAACGGGAGGATCGGCACCCTAAAGCATACCATGCCTCCCCTCCTTGGAGGCGCAGGAGAAACAAGCCCTGCGACTCGTACCTGACAGGTAAGGTGCCTGACAGTATCATTGGCTTTCAAGCTTGACAGTAGTTTGAGAGAAAGATAGACAGAAGGCCAAAAGGTCTAAAGGTCTCTTTTATCCGTCTCCTCGACCCATGTTGGTTCCTTGTCCACCTGTTCCTACTTTAGCATGTGAAGAACCCATGCAGTTAGGGGCTACTGATCTCTTGCTGGTTATAATTGCCCACTGAAGATTGGGGGGTCTTTGCCTCTACTGTGGTCAGAAGGGTTACTACTCCAGATCTTGTAGGTAGAACACTATCGCACTCAGGCCAAGTAAGGGAGCCTTGTCTGAATGACTCTATTGCTGCTCACCCTGCTGGAAGGGATTGTTTCCTAGTTCCTGTAACCATAGAATGGAATGATATCTCAGTTTCTACCTTTGTCATGCCAACTCCATAGCTGCGGGTTATTTCATTGACTCATCTTTTGTTTCTAAATGTCAAATACCTATCTTCAAGGTATTTCCACTTATTAGTGTCTCCACTATTGATTTGATATCCCTTACATCGAGCTACCCAACAAACCTCTCCTCTACTTCTTTGTGCTGGAGTACTACATCTGGACTCAGTGATATTTCATCTCATTTCATCGCCCAAATGCCCCATTATTTTGGGTTTCGGGTGGCTACAGGTGCATAACCATAAGATCAAGTGGCAGAGGGGTGATATTACCCCCTGGAGAAATTCCTGTACCTCACACTGTCAGTCTTACTCAAGTCTACGTACATTTCCACTGTCGTGCCCTCTGCTGCCCAGTTCATATAAAGAATATTCAAAAAAAACCCAAAAACAACAAGCCAAGGAACTTCCACCTTATGGCACTTATGATTGCCTGATTGAGCTGCTCCCTGGTCACTACCCAAGTCTTTAGGTCTAGAAGAATGTGTTAAGGATAATCTTCAGAGAGGTTTTGTTCATAAATCGATTTCTCCTGCAGGTGCTGGTGTCATGATTAACTCATATAACATAGTGGATGCATGGAAGGGTAACCCAGCAGAGGTGGTTAGTTTCTTTGTTTAAGCATTCAATTAGTTAATCTGAGGTTGATGTAAATGTGTTTTTGTGCATGCCCTCTGTATCTGTTCTGGCTAGAGGGGTCATCTTCCCAAAGGACCCCTGTGGTGATTCATGGCCCAACAGATAAGGATCCTTAGTTATAGGAATTCCATTCCTATCTTAAGTGGAGGGGTTTTCCATCACCTTTACCCCACCATAACTTATTGGCACATCAAAGATGGGAGCCAATTCTTGGGGAAGGTGTCATATAATCGGTCATGTGGTCAGAGGGGTGTTTTCTTGAAAAAGAGTCTGATTTAGGGACAATGCAGCCACCTCAAAGCAAAACTCCATGATATACTCTGATCGGAACAACATCGTAAGAATCCATCTGGACTTAAGGAGTTCCCACAGGCCTACTTATTGGAGAAACTCGTGAGTGAGGGTCCTGTGTTTAATCCTATTTGTTTTTAAGAACTGTTTGCCGTTTTATTTTTATTTTGTATGTCTTGTTTTTTGTAATTCTGGCACTGTGTAATCTTTGTCTTTTTGTTATTAAAATATTCTAAATCCAAGTCTGTCTTTGGGCTCTAGTATCGATATCCACAAACCCTAAGAGAGGATAACACGTTACCATATTGTTATTAAGTTCTACGGGATATATATATGTTGGTTGCCCAGGGTGGGTTGATATATATATATATATAGAGAGAGAGAGATAAATGTTCTAATTCGGATTTCTCACGAATCCGGTATCAAAATCATGAGTGGTGGCAGACTACCTGGGGGGATACAGGCAGGATTTGGGGGTTAATTTGGTGTAACTTATGCCTTGTTAAGGGGTGAAGTTAGTAAATCCAGAGGCCTGGTGCTATTAACCCCTTCATGCCCACGCCCTCCACATAGTCACGGCTTGGCAAGTAGTCCTGACCGTGACAGCTGGTTTCTTCTTTATTTACAAAAAAATGTAGGGTTGAGACTGTTCATGGATTCGCTAATTACAATCAAAAGTTCATTAAGAATTTTCCGACACCATGGACCCACTCACTGCCATGAAGGTGGCAGATTGTAAACGTTGCTCTGCTTAATCCTTTGCCTGTTATGGTGAAAACAGGCAAACATCTGCCGCACCTCCCTCGTGACTTCCCATCCATAGGAGAATTAAATTCAAAATACTCACAAATATTTACTTATCACCTCCTCCCACGCCCGCTCGCTATATATAAGGTGCGCTTCACTCTAGTCTGGGGATGTGGCCTACAACAGAGATGTGCTGCCCAGGTAGAGGTAACGGAGCATGAGGACCCCCAGGAGCAGTAAGAGGACTCCTCTGGGAAGTAAGTGATGGGTCAGGAACCTGACAGTTCTCCCCTTTATGAGAGTGTTTTTTTTTAGTGTGATGAATCCTTGTTGAAGAATACAGACACTTTCAGCAACAGTTGGTATCTTGGACGTATGTGGCAGGTCCATGAAGAAGGTCAGATCAAGTCCGCAATTGGCCTTGAATGGAGACATACCTATAGATCGTAGTTGACTGTTGTAGATATATTCAGCCAACAGTAACAGTTGTAGCCAATTATCTTGTAAATGGGTGATGTAATCTTGTAGATATTGTTCAAGTATCTGGTTGACCCTCTGTTTGGGCTTTTGTCTGGGGATGATATGCCCAGGAGAGCACACGTTTTGAGTCTGGCAAAAGGCTGCCCAGAACCAGGAGGTAAACTGTACTCCTCTGTCAGACACAATCGAATGGGGTACTCCATGTAATCGGAAGACTTGTTGTATGAACAAATCTGCTGTTACCTGTCAGGACTCGGGTAATCAGGTCAGGTAGGAGCCCATGTGCAGGGAATACTTGGGGTTCGGTCTGTAACCCACGGTGCATGATTATACAAACAAAGACACCACAAGCAGAAATCCAGGTAATGCAATGTATTGTATGTATATAACAGGACAAGCAAATAAGGCTAATAAAGTCTGTAAGCAAGAGCCCGCTTGGAAGGGCATGAAAAGCACAGAGCCCGCTTGGAAGGGCACGAAAGGCACAGAGCCCAGTTGGAAGGGCACGAAAGGCACAGAGCCCACTTGGAAGGACACAAAAGGCACAGGGCCCACTTGGAAGGGCACGAAAGGCACAGGGCCCACTTGGAAGGGCACGAAAGGCACAGAGCCAACTTGGAAGGGTACGAAGGGCAAAGAGCCCACTTGGAAGGGTACGAAAGGCAGGGAATCCACTTGGAAGGACACAAAGCAGGGAATCCACTTGATCAGGACCCAAAGCAGGTAACCAGGAACGGTACAGGTGCAGAGCCACAGACTTCAATACAAAAGCCCTGACTGAAGGGCAGGGCAGGTTCATAAAGGTAGGGTAATCCAGGTAACAAGGCCCAGCTGGATGGATTGATTAGGGCTCAACTCAGGTAATAAGGTACATCCGATACTAGTAATTGAGTTCTGCGTGCTCCAGAGGGCGGCCACCAGTGGTAGCAGATATATATATATATATATATACACACCACAGGTATGAAAAAGCCATGGTTCAAACAGCTGCTGTGGGTACACTGGATACTGGAATGAAGTGAGACATTTTAGTACGGCGATCCACCATGATCATGATTGTATTGTGTCTTTGGGAGAGTGGGAGATCGACTGGGGACTGAGATGTCTTCCCAGGGTTGTGTTGGAATAGCCAAGGGTTGAAGTAATCCTGTGGGTCTTGGTGTTCAGGCCTTTGTCATGTGCACAGGTATCACAAGATCAAACGTATTGGATATCACGCACCATTCCTGGCCACTAGAAAGTCCTGCAGACTAGGTCCAAGGTCTTACAGACACCGCCATGTCCAGCAAAGAAGTGATCATGTACAGCCTAGAATAAATAGTCTATTGCTTTTAAGGGTACAAAGATGAGTTCTTCTTTGTACAGAAGTCCTTGTTCATTACGGAGAGGAGGGAGTCCGGCTGTTGTCTGGTCTTGGTTGTTTTTCTTGATCCCTGCTATAATAGAATGTATGACCAGAAAATAGTTGGGTTGAAGTATTGTGTCTTCTTGAGGAGTTTAATTGTGCTTGTTCTCGTAGAGTCTGGATAATGTGTCAGCCTAAACGTCCTCCTGGGCGGTAGGTGATATGTAGAAGGAACCTCGGAAAGAACAGAGCTGATCTGGCTTGCCTGGGGCGAAGCCGATGTGACGCTTTAAAGAGTAGGAGACAGGATGGAGTTGTTCTTTTTCGCCTTAATAGAATTGCTCCTACTGCATTATCTGAGGCATCAACCTCCAGAAAATATGCCATTTTGAGAGTCAGGAAGTGATAATAAAAAGGCTGTGGTGAAGTGCTGTTTAAGGTAATCAAAGGCACGTCATGCTTGGTCAGTCCATGTGAATCGGGTGTTTTTCTGTGTTGAAAAACTATTAGCAAAACGTCTGTTAAACTTGGGGAATCCGATGAAACATTTAACCGCTTCACCGAGGTAGGTACAGGCCACTGGAGTACGGAGTCTCACACCACCGTCCTTTTTTTCTACGTAATAGATACCAGCTCCAGCAGGGGAGGTAGAAGGTCTAATAAAACCTTTTCACAGGTTCTCCTCCATTTACTCTGTCAGCACCGCCAGTTCAGGTTCTGCCAGGAAAGATTATACCGAATTGAGTAGCTGCTCTTGGTAACAGATTGATTGAGCAGTCGTAGGGACAGTGGTAGCTTGTCAAATACTATGGCGAAGTTCTGGTTAGACTATGGGTATTAGAGAACCACTAGGCGGAACTGTTGAGTCATTGTGTACAAGGAATATGGAGGAGGGAATCTGACAATGCTGTTGGGAATAATCCAATGTGAGGTTGACCTCTCTGATATTCCATTGAATGATCGGTTTGTGTTGTTGAAGCCTACACACTCAGTGCCTACACCTAAGCCTCTTCACTGTTGGGTTCATCTAAATCCCTGTCCACTTAGTTTGGGGTCCTACTCTTTGCTAGGTGACTCAGAACTTAAGAAATTGCAGTGAGTGCTCATGACAGAGGTCAGGACAGTATCACTGTACTCAGGAGATGTTGCCGAACACATATTGGCGTGTTGTTTGGCTGTGACACATACCAGGAGCTATTAGTACATACCTAAAGTACAATGTGTGTGAAAAAAACAAAAACAAAAGAAACTGCTACAACAGTCTTTGACAGGCTGGTGGTAGAATTAGTGCATGCTAAGAGTTAAATACTAGCATTTAACATACTCTGAGATGTCTAATTTTCAAATGGGTGCAGATCTGAAAAAAACACCAACATTTTTTAAATAGTAATATGGTACAATATGCTCTCTAACTTTCAAAAACAAAAAATATAGTATTTTAACCCCTTAAGGACCGGGCTTATTTTTCTTTTTGTACCCTTTGGGACCGAGGCTGTTTTAACACTTTTGCAGTGCTTATGTTCAGCTGTAATTTTCTCCTCACCCATTTAGTGTACCCACACACGTTATATATTGTTTTTTTCCCCCAAATTCTGCCGTCATCTCCTCTCTGGAACATCTTTGAAGCTGGTTAACTCAGTTTATCCCCATCAAACAATATATTTTTAAAAACTAGACACCCCAGAGTATTTCAAATGCTGGTATTTTAACCCTTTCTATGCACTAATTATACAACCACACTTTGTCAAACTTTGTAATAGTAATTTTTTTTTAGTTTTTTTTCTCACAAATTGTAATTTAATTATAAATATACCGGTCCTGGTATATGTCACTGTCAAATAACACCCCAATATGTGTTCAGCAACATCTCCTGAGTATGGTGATACCCCACATGCATAGGTTTGTCAGATTGTTTGGCTGGTAAAAGGCTACTTTTGGGACATGCGTAATTCAGGTTTTCAACACAGACTTTTAGCATTTGGTCATTCTGCCTCTAAATCCTCTTTGGAACATCTTTGAAGCCGGCTACTTCAATTTACCCCATCAAACCATATATTTTTGAAAACTAGACACCCCAAGGTATTTCAAATGCTGGTATTTTAACCCTTTTCATGCATGATATTCTACCACCAGCCTTTGCCAAAGTTTGTGGTAGTATTTTTATTTTTGTATTTTTTTCACACAAATTGTACTTCAGGAATGAATTCATAGCTCCTGCTATGCGGCACAACAACACCCCAATATGTGTTCAGCAACATCTCCTGAGTTCAGTGATACCCCACATGCATGGGTTTGTCGGGTTGTTTTGGAATTTAAATGCCACATTTGGGAAGTGCGCTTTTTTCTCCATTTTGGTCAGTCTGTGCCTATGCCCTATCTTTTGAGCCCGGCCACTCCAATTTACCCCATCAAATCATTCATTTTTTAGTAAATTAGCCCCCCCCGGGTATTTGAAATGCTTTCATTTTAACTCTTTCTATGTCGAGATTTTTGAGAAGATAAATCGCTAATAATAAACTTTATTTTTATTTTAGTTATTTTCTTTTTTGGACTTTTTAGTTTTTTTACATTTTGGTGGTACTGGATGGGTCATCTGGTGACATCACTGCATAATTATTTTAAAATGTTAGCACATTTGTTTTTTTAGCAAATTGTTTTCATATTTTTGAATATTTTACTAATCACATTGTGATTAGAAAGCTGGGCTCCACTGACTTGCATGGTTGAATGCAGTACCCAGTGGCGGAACTACCGGGGTCGCAGGGGTCGCGACTTTTTTGTTTTTTTTTAAATAAGGCAGGGGCGTCCAACATGCGGCCCGCGGGCCAAATGCGGCCCGCGAGACCTCGAGGTGCGGCCCGTGTAAGATCGGCAGCCAGGGCAACCGATCTTACGCGAGCCGCACCTCAAGCCCTGCTACTTACTTGTGGGAGGGTCTTCTGGACTGCACAGAGGAAGCGGAGTTCACGTGACATCCTACTTCCTCTGTGCTTTAGCAGAGAAGGCAGAGGGAGGCCGCGCCCCCTGCTGAAGTCTGTGAGCGGCATCGAGGAGCTGCAGTGCAGGTAAGGGGGTGGGGAGGGTGTTTGAATGAGTGTGTGTGATTGAGGGAATGAATCTGTGAATGAATGATTATATGAATAAATGAGTGTGTGTGTGTGTGTGATAGCATGGATGTGTAAGTGCTGGAACCTAGGCATGATGGGACTGTGAGTGCTGTTAGCAATCACACTCCTATCATGCCAAGTCAGCCAGTACATGCTGAAACCTGGCCAGCTGCCCCCCTTGTGTAGTGATGCTGCCAGCAGTATGGGGTCTGAACTTACAGCCACCCTGTACCAGCATGTACTGGCTGACTTGGCATGATAGGAGTGTGATTGCTAACAGCAATCACAGTCCCATCATGCCTAGGTTCCAGCATTTACTGGATGGATGTGTAAGTGCTGGAACCTAGGCATGATGGGACTGTGACTACTGTTAGCAATCACACTCCTATCATGCCAAGTCAGCCAGTACATGCTGAAACCTAGCTAGCTGCCCCCCTTGTGTATTGATGCTGCCAGCAGTATGGGGTCTGCACATCACTTACAGCCACCCTGTACCAGCATGTACTGGCTGACTTGGCATGATAGGAGTGTGATTGCTAACAGCAATCACAGCGAGCACAGTCCCATCATGCCTAGGTACCAGCATTTACTGGTTGCCTGGGTATGATAGTACTCACATGTTTAATAAATAGTACTCACATGTTTAATAAAAGTAGGTAACACACAATTGGACAAAATTAGCAATATGACTTGGCATGATAGGAGTGTGATTGCTAACAGCAATCACACTCCTATCATGCCAAGTCATATTGCTAATTTTGTCCAATTGTGTGTTACCTACTTTTATTAAACATGTGAGTTTTTATTATTATTTTTAAAGGTGGGGGTCATTTTCGGTTTTGGCTAAGTGAACCCTGAATGTTTTGGGCCAGAATTTTCATTTTAGTTCATCCCTAGAATAAATCTAGGGAATCCTGAATTTGTAGTCGCAAAACTTTCAAGGCCCAGAAATCAGTGAGAGGAAGAGTAAAGGTTTTGTGTCATTTTACTTTATTTTAATCTGCATATTTTATTAAAGGCCATATTTTTTGTCACAGTGAAAAATGAGTGCGGCCCGCGCACGTATACAATTCTGATGAAGTGGCCCACTGCAGAAAAAACTTGGACACCCCTGTGATTATGCCCTTTGTACATGCGCCCCTTTTTCTTTGATTTTTTTACAGATATGATTCAATATGTAAATTGAATTAGTTGAAAAAAAATTGTTGGGTAAAAATCATGTTTTTTGGGGGGGGTGAGGGGGTGGGGCCTTAACAGATTCTCGCACCCGGGCCCTGAGGCGTCTAGTTACGCCCCTGGCAGTACCTGTATTCAACCTGCAAGTGGAGCCAGATTCTCAGGAGGGTCTGGACAGACTCTCTTGAGGATTCTTTTCAACTTCATTGTTTTTTTTTAAAGGGCTACACATTGTTTTTTTTTTCAGCGACACCATTGATCACCTCCTAAACTCTTTCAAAAAGGGCGTCCGCCGCCCCCGGGGAGGGGCCAGACATGGCCCGTGGTGCCGATCCCGGCGTTACTGAATGCCTCGACAACGCCGTTTAATCGTTGATCACTTTCTAAGCTTATTTCATTAAATGATGATTCAGGACCGTCAAAGGTTGTTAACAGACCGTTTTTGCGTGATGGCCCTGAACCGTCAAAGGTCGCTAAGGGGTTAAACTCAGGACAAGTAGTAGAATCTATTTAGCAGGTTTTTTCATTTTTGGAGATGAATTAAAGATTTTTCAAATAAAACCATTTTTCACCATATTTTTTTTTAAATGAGATAATATGATATGAAAATGATATGTAAAGACAGCCCTTCTTGTCCCCAAAAATATATAATTTGTCTGAGAGAGATTAAAATTTACAGCTAAACAGTTTCACTGTAATTAGGGTTAACATAAATAAAAAACACTTCTGTCCTTAAGGAGTTAAAATGTTTTTAAGAAGATAGAATAGGTCTAGCTGAGCTTACCAGTTGCTGGCAGAAGCTCTAGCCTCTGCAGACTATTCCGCCTGGATGGGTTAAAGCTGCCTTTAGAGAGGCGCCTCTGTCGGCTAGACAGCATGGCTGCAGGAGAAACAATACCTGGAGGAGGTACCTTTCCCATTTGATAATACAACTCTTCAATCTCTTTTTTCTGTAGGGCTTGTAACACCTGCACTTCAGACATGTGTCTGCAAAGTAGACAAGAAAAAACAATTTAGAAGTAGATTAAACACAGGAAGTACGTAAAACCTTCATTGCCATGTTATTTTAAATTTTATTTTGCATACCAGTTCTGCTAGGATTTTTTTTAGAGCCTTCTGCTATAATGTTATGCTACTTCAAATTTGTAGTTTCCATTGTACATTTCAAAAAGCTTTTTACAAACACTTAAATTAAATCATATTATAAAAACATTAAATGATATCATAAAACCATTGAAAATTGTTATGTTTACTAAAAAAACAGAGCTTTTAGGAAAACTAAAAGCTCTGTTTTTTTTAGTAAAACTGTAGCAAATATGTGAAGTTTTACAGACATACATGACTCTAACAGCACTGCAGCACATCACATTTTAGCTCTCACTTCACCATCCTGGCTATTTACAATATAGGAGACTGCCTGGTGTGTACAGTACTGTACAAAATGTTTAGAGAAGTAACCACAGCTCTGTGAATTAAGGCAGCCTCACTTGCTTTCATGGTGCTCACCACTGTGTCTACGGTCATCAACCTCTGTCTACCTTAAAATTTCTGAATAGGAGAAACCTTGCTGATGCTTCAATTAATGATTGTGTTTCAGCTTACATACTAAATTGATGATCATTAGACACATGTTTGATATAATTGTTTTATCATACACCTAACTATATGCCTTCAAAATCCCTGACATTGGCTTTTGCAGGCACTGCTGCATTTAGCTTAGACCAGCAGGCGGATCGTGACCTGGGGCGTATCTTGCTGACATCTCCTCATTGACATCTCTGAGGAGTGAGGAGTTACAAGCAAAGAAGGAGAGTATTTTTATTTTTATTGCAAGGTGGAGCACTGTATTTGTGTGGTGTTCAATATAAAGTTTGGTTTAAAAAAGAGTAAAGGCTTTTTCAGGTGTGTTGCTAGTTAAGTAACCTTCTCTGTGAATCCTACTTGACTTTTGCAGGCACTTCTGCATTTAGCTTGGACAAGCAGGCAAATGTTGAGCTGGGGGTGAGGAGTTACAAGCAAAGAAGAAGAGTATTTTTATTGCAAGAGAGCACTGTGTTTGTATGGTGTTCAGTGTAAAGTTTTGTTATAAAAAAGGTAAGGTGGGTGATCAGATGTCCCCGGTCTCCGGTGACAGTCCTTGGATTGAGGACACTCTCCCCGGACAAATTATGTCCCCGGATGCTTAACTGTGCGTTGCTCGCACAATGTGTCAGAGCAACGTCTCTTGAATCCACCCAGGGGAAGCAGGAAACCAGCGGAGTCATGTGAATTCATGCCACACCACATGATACCGCTCTGTTCCTGCTTCCCCTGGCAGAGCCTGTCCAGGTGTGTGTGTTTGGGTAACGGTGTGGCAGAGCCTGTCCTTTTGTGTGTGTTTGGGTGTCGGTGTGGCAGAGCCTGTCCTTTTGTGTGTGTTTGGGTGTCAGTGTGGCAGAGGCTGTCCTGGTGTTTATGTCTGGGTGTCGGTGTGGAAGAGCCTGTCCCGGTGTGTGTGTTTGGGTGTCGGCGTGGCAGAGCCTGTCCTGGTATCTGTGTTTCTTGGTGTTGGTGTGGCAGAGCCTCTCCTGGTGTGTGTCTAGGTGTTGGTGTGGCAGAGCCTGTCCTGGTGTGTGTGTTTGGGTGTCAGTGTGGCAGAGCCTGTTGTGGTGTGTGTGTTTTGGTGTCTGTGTGGCAGAGCCTGTTGTGGTGTGTGTGTTTGGGTGTCTGTGTGGCAGAGCCTGTTGTGGTGTGTGTGTGTTTGGGTGTCGGTGTGGCAGAGCCTGTCGCTGTGTGTGTGTTTGGGTGTCAGTGTGGCAGAGCCTGTCCCGGTGTGTGTGTCTGGGTGTCGGTGTGGCAGGTGAATCTTGCTGACATCTCTTAAGTGACATCTCTAAATGAGGAGTTAAACTGCAAGAAGGAGGGTAAAGTATAATTCCTTGTAATTCCACATATATATATATATATATATATATATATATATATATATACAGTGTCTCAGAAAAGTGAGTACACCCCTTACATTTTTGTAAATACTTTATTATATATTTTCATGTGACAACACTGAAGAAATGACACTCTGCTACAATGCAGAGTAGTGAGTGTACAGCCTGTATATAAGGGTAAATTAGCTGTCCCCTCAAAATAACTCAACACACACCCATTAATGTCTAAACCTTGGCAACAAAAGTGAGTACACCCCTAAGTGGAAATGTCCAAATTGGGCCCAAAGTATCAATATTTTGTGTGGCCACCATTATTTTTCAGCACTGCCTTAACCCTCTAGGGCATGAAGTTCACAGGTTGCCACTGGAGTCCTCTTCCACTCCTTCATGACGACCTCACGGAGCTGGTGGATGTTAGACACCATGCGCTCCCCCACCTTCTGTTTGAGCATGCCCCACAGATGCTCAATAGGGTTTAGGTCTGGAGACATAATTGGCCAATCCATCATCTTTAGCAAGGCTGTGGTCATCTTGGAGGTGTGTTTGGGGTCATTATCATGTTGGAATACTGTCCTGCTGCCCAGTCTCCGAAGGGAGGGGATCATGCGCTGCTTCATTATGTCACAGTACATGTTGGTTGTGACGGGAAAGACCTGTACCCCGACTGGGTACACCCATCATATGATCCTTCCTTCTCCCCATGGCCACCGGGAACACGAAACTTCAACCGTCAGGCAGGACTAGCAATGGAGACAGCAAGAATCATAGCTCTTCGGGACCTCGTCGGCACTGTAGTATACAGAAGTATAGCAATACAGTGCTTTACCGCCCTGACAAGGGCAGCACTGAGGCCTACCCCAATAACAAGACGAGACTCGCATTGAGGTAAAACAGGAACTTCCTTGTCACAGAGCTGGCTGGTCCAACTGACTATCTCCACTATCTTGTGCTCCCTTAACCTGGGACAATACACTCTCTCCCTGGTTCCCCAGTCACTAGCGGAGACACAGGCACAGGTATATATATCCACATAATCATATCAACACACAGAATGAGAAATCAGAGTAACATAACCGCCCCTTTAGCTGGGGGATTCGGGTCTCCCAGGAACAATAGGGGAGATAAAGGGATTAGCCTCAAACAGACCCCCACCTCTGATATCTTCCACCGATAGTCAGATAGAAGCCCTGGCTGGGCACCCTGTGGAGATAATCCTGTCCGGTTCACAGAGGGCATAGTGGGGCAAGAGGCTATTCTAGCCGCCCAGTAGTTCCAAAAGTAAAACCTGTATGTCCTGGTACTGGGCCTGGTGGTGTGGGCGGCAGAGGGCAACTTCTGGGTCGGGGCAATACGAAAAAGGGGTATACTATAGAAACTGGGTTCCAGGCGAACGGGTGGTTGGGCTGCATAATATTCACAGCGGTGTGCCTGAAGGGACAAGTCTGTCACATTAGCATTCATGGTTCCCTCAATGAAATGTAGCTCCCCAGTGCCTGCAGCACTCATGCAGGCCCAGACCATGACACTCCCACCACCATGCTTGACAATAGGCAAGACACACTTGTCTTTGTACTCCTCACCTGGTTGCCGCCACACACGCTTGATGCCATCTGAACCAAATAAGTTTATCTTGGTCTCATCGGACCACAGGACATGGTTCCAGCAATCCATGTCCTTAGTCTGCTTGTCTTCAGCAAACTGTTTGCAGGCTTTCTTGTGCATCATCTTTAGAAGAGGCTTCCTTCTTGGACGACAGCCATACAGACCAATTTGATGTAGTGTGAGGCGTATGGTCTGAGCACTGACAGGCTGACCCCCCACCTCTTCAACCTCTACAGCAATGCTGGCAGCACTCATACATAGTTTTCCCAAAGACAACCTCTGGATATGATGCTGAGCATGTGCAAACTTCTTTGGTTGACCATGGCGAGGCCTGTTCTGAGTGGAACCTGTCCTGTGAAACCACTGTATGGTCAGTTTCAGGGTCTTGGCAATCTTCTTATAGCCTAGGCCATCTTTATGTAGAGCAACAATTCTTTTTGTCAGATCCTCAGAGAGTTATTTGCCATGAGGTTCCATGTTGTACTTCCAGTGACCAGTATGAGAGAGTGTGAGAGCGATAACAACAAATTTAACACACCTGCTACACATTCACACCTGAGACCTTGTAACACTAATGAGTCACAAGATAACGGGGAGCGGAAATGGCTAATTGGGCCCAATTTGGACATTTCCACTTAGGGGTGTACTCACTTTTGTTTCCAAGGTTTAGACATTAATGGCTGTGTGTTGAGTTATATTTGAGGGGACAGCAAATTTACAGGCTGTACACTCACTACACTACATTGTAGCAGAGCGGCATTTCTTCAGTGTTGTCACATGAAAAATATATAATAAAATATTTACATGTGAGGGGTGTACTCACTTTTGTGAGCTACTGTATATATTGTGTGTCTTACATTAGTGAGCATGTTAGATAATGCTAACATGTCTTGTAACATGTATGCGCTCTTGGAGCAAGTTCCCCAGGGGCTATATCGCTGTTACAAGTGTAAGAACGTTGCTACTTTTTTTAAAGAGGCAACTGACAACACTGAGGGACATAGACAACATGGAGAGGAGCTTACAGAGCAGGCATTGGCTGGGGCCAGTATAGAGGGGGTGGAGATGAGGAAGAAGAGGACTCATGGGAAGAGAGCTGGGTTAGTTTTGTAAGGGGCAGCAGGGGTCGGAGAGCTAGGGCGGCTTGTTCTGGGTTAGTTCACCCCAACATATTTGCCAGTTTGTGCGAAGATGCTGGAGAGACCAGCTCAGAGGAAGCATTTCTGGGGCAGACTGACTCTAACTGCTTAGTAGCCTTTCCAGCATAGTGGGGAGCCATAAGGCAAGGGAGGCTAGACTCGCTAGGTGCTCGTGGTAGGAGATTCAATTATAAGGAGGGTTGATAGGGTAATCTGTCGCCAGGACCCCGAATGCCAAACAATATGCTGTCTCTCGGATGCTCGGGTTCAACATATTGCAGACCGGGTAGACAGGTTGTTGGGAGGGGCTGGAGATGATCCAGTGGTCATAGTACATATTGGTACTAACAACAAAGTTAAGGGCAGAAAAATAGGCAAAGGACCTCCAAGGTAATATTCTCTGGAATATTACCAGTACCACATGCTACATCAGGGAGAAAGCTTAGGGAGATCAATACATGGCTAAGAGGGTGGTGTACGAAAAAGGGATTTGGGTTTTTGGAGCACTGGGCAGACTTTGCAGTTGGCTACAGACTCTACAGCAGGGATGGACTGCACCTCAATGATGATTGGAAGGCTGCAGTGCTAAGGGAGAGGGTGGCTAGATGAATCAAGGATCTTTTAACTAGGTTCTGGGGGAGCAGGATAAAGATAGAAATGAAGTGCTAGCTAGAGTAAACTGGAAATGGGGTCTAGCTATGGGAAAAGGGGGTGAGAGCAGTGGTGGGGTCAGGATAGACAATATGGAGCTACATAGTAGAAAACCTGCAGTCATTAAGTATTTGTCAACTGATGAACCAAAAATGGGTAGTAACCTTACATGCCTTTTAGCAAATGCAAGAAGCTTGGCAAACAATATGGGTGTTTTGGTAAGTGATGAACAGTATAATTTGATCGGTATCACTGTAACGTGGTGGGATGATACACTCTACTGGTCAGTTAATTACAAGATTACTCGATTGTTAGAGGTAAATAGAAAAGTGGATGGGATTTGTTTATATGCAAAGCCTAGTATTAAGGAAGTAGTAAGTAATGTAGTAATGTAGTAGTAATGTGGAGACACTGTGGGTGGAGATTAGCCTAGATAGTAAAAAGTGTCACACACTACTTGTAGATGTATGCTACAGGCCACCAAACATTTGCAATGAAGGAGAGGATCAACTGTTATTACAAATCGAAAAGGCTGCAAATATGAATAACACTTTTAATTACCCAAATATAGACTGGGCAGCAAGTTTCTGAACCTGCTTAATGACAATTGTGATAATCCCCTCAGCAAGTAATGAGACAATATACTTCTGGGGGGAGTTAAAAATACAGGGAGACACAGAGAAAAGTAATTGCAAAACATAATTTGTGTTTGCAAAGGACAGGACCAATCCCAACTCAATATCAGCGCTCCACAGTCTCTAATATTTAGGAAATATAGTAAAACCTGTACCAGGGAGAAAATCAGTAGAAATTGACCCCCTGTACCTACACACAGAAGTCTTTTCAAGTCCAGGGACCATACTTGGTAGGGAGAAGGCTGGCTCTTAGGCATCTCAAGGGGCCCCAGTGATGGAGGGTTCTGTGACATTTCTCCCCCTTCCGAATGGGACTGGCCCAGGAGGAGACCCAAAACGGGTTGACTCTGTAGTCAGTCAGTTCATTTGGCCCATCAATGCCCTCCCAAAACTGGTGCCCCAAACCATCTGCCGCTCCAAGAGCAGTACTCACCCGCCTTACCTCTGCCTGTCCCGAAAAATATAACTGCCGCTGGAGAGAAGTGCCAACTGCACCTTCTCTTTGGAGTCTTCACAGCCGCTGGGTGATGAGGGCCCCTTCAATCCAGGGTTGCGGTTCTGAGCCAACTGTCCAGCATTTCTGGGGACCACAGGTGGAGACCACAGTCTCTTCCACTTGTATGGGATACATGTCCCCAGTGCTTGTTTTGTACAATACTCTGCTTTTGCCACCTTTTCAGCTAGGGAGTGTGACATTCTGCCCTGGTTTCCTGGCTCCTGTATTGTGCATTCAGGTTTTTGGACTGTTCCTAGTTCAGCCTCTAGTGGCCGCTCTGCCTATGTTTCTGCTCTCCTCCTTTTGTTGTCACCTGGCCTCGTTACCTGCTGCCCTGCAGTATAAAGGGCTGTAGCTTCCTGCAAACTGGGCCTTGGCATTGTAGTAATAGGACCGGTTTGCCCTGGTCCTGTTCCTGAATTATTCCTGGCTTCCTATTGTACCTGATTCTGTATTGCTCCTGCCTTCAGCCCTGCGAGTGGGCTTCTTGTCGTGTGCCCTGCAAGTGGGCTTCCTGTCGTGTGCCCTGCGAGTGGGCTTCCTGTCGTGTGCCCAGCCTGAGGGCTTCCAGCAGCATGTCCAGTCCTGTGCTCTGCCAGTGAGCTTCCAGTCGTGTGCCCTGCCGGGGGGCTTCTATTTCAGCATCAGCCTTGCCAGTTCCAGTCCCGCACTTCTGTCTGCTGTGTGCCTGTCTACCTTGCACCATGAATCGCAGTGTACAAACAGACAACGCTATCCCTGCACCGAGGCCCCTCGCTAACCTGCTTACCCAGTGTGTGACAGAATGCCAAGGCCATACTGAGGAGTCCGCAGGGATACCATCGGTGTTACTGATGCTGGCTGAGGGTATGCTGGTGTTGTGCAAGTCAGTTAAGTGCATGGTTGAGTGCAACACTAGGTGTGCTAGTACCAGTAAGTCCAGGGCTGTGTCTGAACCTGAAAAGGTCCAAAACAAAAGTTATAAACGAGAACCCCTCACTAAAGCCGAAAAACAAAAGCGACAGGAGGGCAATTTATGCTTTTATTGTGGGGGGATAGATCACAGGATTTCTTTTTGCCGGTTCAGGCCACCTAAACCAGCTAAGTCCTCTGTTGCTGATGAACAAAACATGCAAGCCTCTGTTATGAAAATGATTTTCCTAATTTGTGATTTACGTCATAGACAGCAGAATGACAGCAGAATTAATTTAATATAAAGGCTGAACTATTGACCTACTGGTCAATAGTTGTCCTAGGATCCCAACCACAACAACAAAGTTGCTATACAAGCTATCCTAGCCTGAGGCGATAACAGCCAGTTCTTGTGTGATTGGTGTTGCTTAGTTACATATAGGCAGAGGCACATTTTGTTTTATTCACATGTGTGTAGGTATAGGATGTGTTAGTTATTCCGGTGTGTATGGTTACAACCGAAATACTGTGCACCTTTCAACCGAAAAAACTGTTACTAGTTTACAATTGCTACGGTTGCTATTTACATAGCAACCTATCAATACTATAGTAAAAAACACCTTAAAAAGAACCATACACCATGTGCTGGAGGAACTTGAATCCAGGGCTTGACGGTGCCTGGATCCAGAGGGCTTCACCTGTTTGTAAGCTGGGTAAGAAACCCAGCAAAACAATATCAAGTGGAACTCCGTTGGTCATAACGACTACTTGATGAAACGTGGGAAGGATTCCGGTCTATAACCCAGGGGGGTTATAGACCGGAATCCTTCCCACGTTTCATCAAGTAGTCGTTATGACCAACGGAGTTCCACTTGATATTGTTTTGCTGGGTTTCTTCATCATCTCTGTAAGCTGACCATCTACTGAAGCTAAGTATTATTGTTATGTTATTGCAATCTGTTAAGACTGGTGTGTGATTTTAATTCTGCTGATCATTAAAGTATAATTACCATTCACCACAGTATTTAAGTATTTCTCACCATATGATCGACTGGAATACCTCATATTATATACCATTTGTATATCAAGATACAGAGTGTATATAGATTTAATAAAATTTATTGTTGTTATTAAGGTTCCCTGATTACCTTAATTAACCCCTTCAATCCCCTATAGACGTACCGGGACGTCCAAAAAACGCCCACAAAGAAACCCCTATGGACGTCCCGGTACGTCCAGCCCTTCGTGCAGCGTCAGGGACACATCCCTGCCGCTGCACGGGAGACCAGGCTGTCGTTTGACAGCCTGGACTCCCCACTGACAGCAGAAGCCGGCTTTGCCGGCTTTCTGCTGTCCGATCGCCCGTAACAGCTTCCGGCATGAAAGCCAGTAAGCTGTTACCGGTAAACTGCCCGATCGCGCAGTTGCAAACGCGTGATCGGGCATTCCCTTCCGGGTTACGTCACTGCTGAAAATTAAAAAAATAAAAAATATATATATAAAAAAAGATAATAGAAAAAATTCTTAAAAAAACCTTACATCCCATTGCCCTAGCATAACATCTAGCCAGTATAACCCTCCTGCCCCCGTTCACATCCCCCAAACCCGTTAAGCCATAGGCATAAAAATTATACAAAATTGTACACCTAATAGAACGCTCCCTGGTGCTGAGAAAGTCTGGAAAATCTATTTAAATTAGGTATTTCTGAAATCAGGACACCTGAATTGATAAACTTGGAGGGGATTTTCCATCACTTTACCTAATTTTGTGAGGATTCAGAGGGAAAATGTAAAAAAAAATTAGTTTATTTTTCTAATCTTCGCTAGTTTTTACTAAATTTCTCATTCTAAATTTTCAGCTAATCATCCAACTGTGGTATCAAACGAAAGCTCAATCGCTCCTTGAAAAAACAATATATAGTTTACATGGGTACACTATTCACAGGAAAAGAGAATCATCGCTAAACCGACATACCCCAAAAATGGCAAAATTGCTCTGGGCTTTGAGGTACCAAAAACCCCTGGGATTGAAGGGGTTAAATAATTTAAAGTTAGAATCAGGCCACAACCACAACAATTGGAGTAGTCGGCAGGATTCACAACAATTGGCGTAGTCGGCAGGATTCACAACAATTGGCGTAGTCGGCAGGATCCACTTGATTGTTGGGAGAATTTTGTTGTTTTGCAGTAATAATTGCTTGTTGTTACGGTGTGTTAGTTTAAGATGTTTGCTTTGTTTAAAAAGAGATCACCAGCTGTGGGAAGGTAAGAATGGTCTAAGTATGGAACTATTCCTGAGTGGGCTAGTTTCGGTTGTTGGCAGTCTGTAGCTCAAGAGTTGATGAAATATGCCGCCCCAATATACCCTGAGACTGGGACAGAGTTGGGGAACCACGCTTTGAGGTTGAATCTGAGTGTGTATGGTAAGAATGAGCGAAAGGCTGCGAGTGAGACAGGATGGATTATTATGCAGGCACTGCAGAGAGAAGTGCAAAAGAGGTTAGAATTAGAAAATGAGTTAAAATATGTGCAAGATGAGTTGATAATGACTAAAGAGTGTATGCATAGCAATGCTGCACGGGTTACACAGCTGGAAGATAAGTGTACAACTATAGTTGTTAACAAGATTAATGAAAATAAATTTAGGAGCCTTGCAACTTGCAGTAAGAGGGAGGCTGATCGTATGCATTGCACAGCTATAAGTAACAAGTCAAATGTAAAACTACATAAAAGAAATGATGTTGTTGCTGCAGTCAAAGTGTTAGATGAGAAGCAAAGTAATGGTAATCATAAAATGATCCAAAATCACTGCAAAATTATTGCAAAGCCTGTGTCTGTATTAAGCCCTTCGCTTCAGAGACAGTTATATCAGAGCAGGCTCCTACACAAATTTCAAGGACCCATAGGTAAAAGGGAAGCCTTTAAATGTTTTGCATGTGGTAAAATAGGACATTTTGCCAGAAATTGCCACTCTCACTCTTCCAAAGGACACCATGTTCAGGAAAGACCCATGGTTGATAGCTGGAGGCAGGGAGATAACAGTTGTTTTAATTATGCTAGGTGGGGATCTCAGGGAAGAGGTAATGGTGCTAGGAAAGACTACATGAAGCCCTGGATTCCCTACCATTTTATTAAGGCACAGAAAGAAAGATTTGAAAATGAGCTACAGCATAAAGTAGCAGTGTATACGAAGGAACTGGACACTATAAAGACAGAAGTGTCCAGAATAAGAGGAATGTTAGGAAACAAAAAGATAGCTAAATCAGAAGAAAACTAGTGTGCTCTTCTAGATTTGTTTTAATTTGTTGTTATAACATATGGTACTAATCTATTTGTTTAAAGTATTTGTTTTTCAGAGAGAAAAAAAAAAGAGACGATACTAAATGAAAAGAAAAGAAAAAGAAAGGAAATAGACCTGTGAGAAGATCGGGATATTAACATGTGTGATTTCTTGCAGGAAATTTACATTTTCAAAATATTAATAGAGGACCTTAATATCTATTTTTATTTTTCTTAAGGATAATCTTCTAAATTCGTTCAGTACAGTCAGGTGGGCCAAATTTCAAATTATTTTTGTTTTATTAGTTTAGGGCGCCTGCACTGCCAGCTACAGACTTAGTGTTATATTTTTTGTTTGTTGCTGGATTACATAATTTAAAAGTCATAGATTAGGTGAATTGTTGCCAATATGAGGTTTATATTTTGATCACAGTGGAGAGATGTGATTATGTAACATTATTGTTGGTCTTCAGCATTATATATTTTTTCTGTTCTAGATTTTTGTTTTGTTTTAATTTTTGGTTACAAACAAAATACAGCCTCAATCTGATTTTTATTAATATTTCTGAATGGCAACATATTTTTTATATTTTATTTTATATAGATTGCATGCTGCCAAGTCATGTAGTCTGACTGTGAATTTAATGGTAGCATTCAATCTCCTTTTTTGTTCTCTCTCCATTTATATAGAGTTTGTTGAAAATTAATGTTCTTAGGGTGGGTGCAGAAGTAACCACAACGTTAGTGTTATGGGAAGTTTTAGGATTTTCATATCTGTTATGTATGTATGTATATGTTGATGTTTACAATGCCTTAGATGACCATTTGTAAAGCCGGGTATTAATGCTGAGACAAGAGTGATAAGAGAACCACTAGTAATTTGGACAAGATAACATTACACCCTTTCTGTGTAGAGTATCTTTTAATTTCCAGAAGCCTTGGGCAAATTAACAAAATATCAAACACCCTCAAGGGCTGAAGCACAAACCCACTCCAGATATACAGGTTTCAGTAAACGTGCACAAACACCTTCATGAGTATCACCACTATATACAATCAATAAACCAAGTTTCTCTCTTGTGTGGTCTCTATAATACACCGTGTAAGTGAACAGCAAAGAGAATGCTGTTGGTGTGAAAATACACCAGATGTCACAGTGGGCAGAGGTCAGAGGCCTAAAACAAGGCATGTAATTCAAAGGGTTAAAGGAACCTATGGTGGGAGCAGTGTTGGTGGCACAGGTACCTGAGAGTGATGGGAATGAACACAAATGGTTGCAGTGATGCCAAGTCTGTGAGGGTAATGGAAGGTTAAAGATATGGCTGAAGGAATTCAAATTATTGGTGAAATATGATAACTGTGAGTGGCCTCTACGATTCGGTTAAATTAGGCCTCACAGTGCCCTAAATTTTAATTTAATTTAATTTAGGTCAATAGTTGTCCTAGGATCCCAACAACAACAACAACAAAGTTGCTATACAAGCTATCCTAGCCTGAGGCGATAACAGCCAGTTCTTGTGTGATTGGTGTTGCTTAGTTACATATAGGCAGAGGCACATTTTGTTTTATTCACATGTGTGTAGGTATAGGATGTGTTAGTTATTCCGGTGTGCATGGTTACAACCGAAATACTGTGCACCTTTCAACCGAAAAAACTGTTACTAGTTTACAATTGATACGGTTGCTATTTACATAGCAACCTATCAATACTATAGTAAAAAACACCTTAAAAAGAACCATACACCATGTGCTGGAGGAACTTGAATCCAGGGCTTGACGGTGCCTGGATCCAGAGGGCTTCACCTGTTTGTAAGCGCCCTGGGTTATAGACCGGAATCCTTCCCACGTTTCATCAAGTAGTTGTTATGACCAACGGAGTTCCACTTGATATTGTTTTGCTGGGAATCTTCCTCATCTCTGTAAGCTGACCATCTACCGAAGCTAAGTATTATTGTTATGTTATTGCAATCTGTTAAGACTGGTGTGTGATTTTAATTCTGCTGATCATTAAAGTATAATTACCATTCACCACAGTATTTAAGTATTTCTCACCATATGATCGACTGGAATACCTCATATTATATACCATTTGTATATCAAGATACAGAGTGTATATAGATTTAATAAAATTTATTGTTGTTATTAAGGTTCCCTGATTACCTTAATTAAATAATTTAAAGTTAGAATCAGGCCACAACCACAACAATTGGCGTAGTCGGCAGGATTCACAACAATTGGCGTAGTCGGCAGGATTCACAACAGCCTCAGAACATGAAAGTCATGGGGAAACTAGAGGTGAATCGGGGGAGGCTGAACCCAGTGTTCCCATTAACCCTTTCAATCCTGTCGTTGGGCCTAATGATCTTAAAATGCCTAGTGTGTCTGAACTTACAGGGGAGGAAAATATGTCTTTCGAGGCTCCAGATCTCAGTGAGGAGGACATAACTGAGAATAATTTTTGTAGTCCTATTTGCACTGTTAAAGAGGCTGTTTCTTCTACTCCCCGCAGACGCAAAACTTATAAAAGGAAAACTGTTGCTGCAAGGACTCCTATGGCGATTGCTTTGAGTGATAGGAGTAGTACTCCTGACAGAACCAAACGAAAAAATAACTCTGGAAAATTGCAGACTGCACGACATCCTTTAGGGGCCCTAGGTCTTGTCTTGGCTTCTGACGGGACAATCTTAGGTAGAGAAAATCTTGCGCAGTATGAAAAACATTTAAGTGAACACAAGTCACTCCAACGTAAACGGCTACCTAATGAGTCTAAACATGTTTCTTTGATAAGCCAAAATGATTCTGAAAGAACCCCTAGCTCCTTTTCTAAACCCCTTGTCCTTGGCACAGTTCTGGTTTCTGATAAAGCTGAGGTAAAGAAGAAAAAGAAACCTGGTGCTCGCCAAGAGAAGATTATGACAGCCAATACGGAGAAGTCGGGCTATGTTCTGCCACCAGATTGTACCTATGCCTCTGATGGGACTGTAGTGAAACTTAAAGACCTACAGATTTATGAAAATATGTTGTGTACTAATTCTGACTAGTTACCTGTTCATGCCCTGTCTGTCTGTTTTTCTGCATTAGGGACTGGAGTGTGCTGTTTTCAGCAGCTCATTTTAGTGTGGTCCCTCTTCGTTTCAAGTTTTGTCGCGTCCTGAGTTCGCTCCTTAAAGAGGGGGTACTGTGACATTCTGCCCTGGTTTCCTGGTTCCTGTATTGTGCATTCAGGTTTTTGGACTGTTCCTAGTTCAGCCTCTACTGGCCGCTCTGCCTATGTTTCTGCTCTCCTCCTTTTGTTGTCACCTGGCCTCGTTACCTGCTGCCCTGCAGTATAAAGGGCTGTAGCTTCCTGCAAACTGGGCCTTAGCATTGTAGTAATAGGACCGGTTTGCCCTGGTCCTGTTCCTGAATTATTCCTGGCTTCCTTTTGTACCTGATTCTGTATTGCTCCTGCCTTCAGCCCTGCCAGTGGGCTTCTTGTCATGTGCCCTGCGAGTGGGCTTCCTGTCGTGTGCCCAGCCTGAGGGCTTCCAGCAGCATGTCCAGTCCTGTGCTCTGCCAGTGAGCTTCCAGTCGTGTGCCCTGCCAGGGGGCTTCTATTTCAGCATCAGCCTTGCCAGTTCCAGTCCCACACTTCTGTCTGCTGTGTGCCTGTCTACCTTGCATGAATCGCAGTGTACAAACAGACAACGCTATCCCTGCACAGAGGCCCCTCACTAACCTGCTTACCCAGTGTGTGACAGGGAGTGAGGATCTCGGGCAATTGCCCAACATTCCAGTCCCATCCACTACCACAGTCTCTGGGGAAGGGAGCAGGCAGCGCCACTCGGCCCGATGGCAGCTCTTCTGCTGGGTGGGTGCTAGTGGTGACCACAGTCTCACCCACTACACTCAGAAAACTTTCTTCCCTTTGCTGGGAAGGGAAGCCAATTGCATCCCCTCCCGGACCAACATCCTTAGATGTAAAATCAATTAAATCTACAACCTCTGAATCCGGTTGTGGAGTAAAGTCACAAAGTTTCGATATTGGATCTGGGTTAGCTGCCCAGTATCCCTGTGACTCAGCGTTGGAAACCGCAGTCCCATCCACCCCTCCTGGGTCAACATCCTCAGATGATCACTCCATAAAATCCACAAAATCTATGGTCACGGGCATACTGTTGAACACAGTCGAACAGCTCTTGATATGACTGTTCCAGTTCTCATTCTTGTGTGACCAAATAATCCAGGTCAGTCTACAGCTCAGGCACGTATGGGATATCCTCCGCCCTTAGCTCCTGGAGATCTTCCCCGGCACTCTGATACACTACCCAAACCGTGATCCTTTTGTATGCTTTCAAATAATAATCCTGGGCTGCCAAAGCCATAGCCCTCTGTGGGACCTTTATTCTCCAGCCCCGGACACAGCTGTGCTGCCTACCACCGCAGAGCTCGATATCCATTGTCCAACCTCAGCTCTGTCTGGACCAGCACCTCCAGCTCAGCCACCCATTCCTCTTTGGGCTGCTTCCCCTGGAACGGCATCAGCAACTTCCCCTGGAGTCAGAACCTTTCCTCAAATGTTGGGACGCTTTTCCCTTTGTACTTAATTTCCAAGTGGAGAACCTCCCTCGAGAACATCAGGCGGCTATAATTCCTCTGGATCAGCTCTGTGTAGTTTACATCCATTCCCTTTCCTGGAGATAGATCCCAGTGGTAGTTTGGAATATCCCTCAGACTAGGAAGCAATCCCACCGCTTGCCACCAATGTCACGGAGCTGGATAGTCTGCTGACTTGCGCTACCTTAGCCTGGAACAACACACTCTTTCCCCAGTTCCCAGTCACTAGCCGAGATTCAGTGTAGGGTAGAAATAAAACTAAGACTGCTTTATTTTTCACACACATGACTGGATATAGCCAGTAAAGCATACATTAACATAAATCAAGATATTGGGATACAGTTAGTACACAACCAGAGACAATAGGGTCAGTAAAGGGATTAACAATACAATGGGGGTCCCCAACTTCACTATCTATTACTGGTCAAAATCAATTCTAGGGAAAAGGATGGTTTTTTTTTAAAAGGATGGTTTAGCCAGGGTAAATGTCTGTAGTGGTAGAACTGGGGTGGGGGTGGGGTGACTGGCTTAAACAACATATTGGTACACCATGGGGGGTGTCTGACATTAAACTGAAACAATGGCTTGTCACTCCCTGGTTGCATATCCTGGCTGTCTGACAGAGATAATCCCCTCAAGCAAGTAATGAGACAATATACTTTTGGGGGTAGCTGAAAACATGGGGAGACACAGGGAAAAGTAATTGCAAAACATCATCTATGTTGGCAAAGTACAGGACCAATCCCAAATCAAAACAGAGTTCCACAGTCCTCAGAGTCTCTAATATTTAGAAAATATAGTAAAACCTGTACCAGGGAGAAAATCAGTAGAAACTGACCCCCTGTACCTACACACAAAGCCAGGCCCCATAGCCAGTAGGGAGTTAGCTGGGTCTCAGGCCTCTCCAGGGTCCGCAGTGATGGAGGGTTCCGTCATAATGCTCAAGCAATTTAATACTGTTAAGGTAGAAAAGGCCCCTGGGCCGGATGGTATACACCCAAGGGTACTTAAGGAGCTAACCCCAAGTCTGGCCTAACCATTATTACTGATCTTTCTATGAAGAAGTTAGTAAAAATATAGATCTGGGTGTGGCAGTAGATGTGATTTATCTGTACTTTGCTAAGGCATTTGATAAAGTTCCACATAAAAGGTTACTCTACAAATTAACAGAAATAGGCTTAGTGGCAAATGTCTGTATTTGAATAAAAAATTGTCTAAAAGATAGAATGCAGAGAGTTGTTGTTAATGGATGTTTCCCAGACTGTACACAGGTATTATGTGGAGTGCCTATGGGGTCTGTTCTAGGTCCTCTTCCTTTTCATTTGTTTATTAATGATCTCCCAAGCTCCATTGAGAGCCATGTCACAGTTTTTGCTGGTGACACAAAATTAGGCAGGGTAATTCAGACTAATCTTGATGTTTCTTCTGTGCAGGAGGATATAGACAGAGTTGAGGAATGGGCGGGCAAGTGGCAGATGAGGTTTAACATAGCTACATGCAAAGTTATGCATTATGGTAAAAATTATAACAATGCAACCTATACTATGAATGGAATATCCCTGGGGAAAAATACCAATGAGAAGGATTTAGGAATAATGGTAAGCAACAGACTTGGCAACTGTGCGCAATGCTAGTCAGCAGCTGCAAAGGCCAATGAGGTTTTGGCATGCATAAAACAGGGTATTGATTCATGGGAGGAGGATATCATCTTGCCTTTTTACAGGTCAGTGGTAAGACCCCAACTTGAATATGTCGTACAATTCTGGGCACCGGTCCTTAAAAAAGACATTATGAAAAAAGAAAAAAGTGCAGAGGAAGGCAACAAAATTAATAAGGGGATTAATTATGAAGAGAGACTAAAAAGTTAAAATTATATACACTGGAAAAACAGCGTCTTAGAGGGGAATATGATAACCTTATATGAATATATGCAGGGCCAATATAAAGAGCTCTTCAGTGACCTGTTCATTAACAGAAACGTAGAAAGAACAAGAGGTCACCTTCTGAGACTGAAAGAGCGGCGATTTCATAGATGACAAAGGAAGGAATTCTTTACAGTAAGGACAATAAAGGTATGGAATTCACTGCCAACGGAGGTGGTGTTATCAAATACATCAGATACCTTCATAAAGGGCCTGGATATTTTTTTTTTAGAAAGGCATGACATAAAGGGCTTTGAATAGAATATCATTAATATTTTAGAGCTTCTCGATCCAAGGAGAAATCCAATTGCCTTTTGGATTCAAGAAGGAATTTTTCCCTCTGAATTCCCTGGCAGAATTCAAGTAGCTTAATTATGTTTTTTTGCCTTCTCTTGGATCAAGAGTGGGAAGGTTAGGTAGAAGGGTTGAACCAAATATTAATTTGATTTAGAAGTTTATTCTGTCCACCTACTCTGCATTTTGTTAAATGATAAAAATAAACTATTACGTGTCTATTTATGAAAGCATTCTCATTTTACAGCATTTCTCACACTTATCTAAAACTTTCTCACAGTACAGTATGTATGTGTAAGAGTATGGAATGAGTGTGTCTGCGTAAATGTATGGTGTTAAAGTGAATGCTTGTTAGTGTATGTAGTTGTGTGCATATGTTAGGGTAGGCTATAAGTGTGTATGCCTATGATGTTTGCACACATGTGTGAGTATATGCTGTTAGCATGTTTTTGTGCATGTTACTGTAGGGTGTTAGAGAGTGTTTTGAGTGTATGAATGTTTGCACGAGTCTGTGTCAGTTTATGGTGTTACAGTATCAGGGGTGAACCTACAGTTAGTGGTGTAAGGGAAAGGAGGGAGACATTGTGTGTATCTAATTTATGTGTAAATGTATGACGTTAAAGTAAAAGTTAGAACAAGTTTGTGTGTTAGTATATGCAAGTGTATTATTTACGTGTAAGATGGGGAATGGAGAAATACTGTACCCATGTGCTACTATCCTTAGGTTCAACTCTGTCAAAGGGGCATTTTTACCTGCAAGTGGAAGGGTGAGGGTGGCAACTGGGAGAAAAAGCAGAATTTTGTTATTTTAAAAATATAATAAAAGCCAAAGTAAGTTGAGAAGCACAACAATAGTTATGCTTGTTTTTGTCTGGCACAGTAATAAAAAAACGTACTTTTGTCGAAGTAGCTGAAGCTCCTCAAATATTTCCTCATCTTCACTTTCGGTGTCATCACTACTGAGATAAGAAATGCCTCTTGTGTAGTGCAGCCAGACCTGAACAGTGGAGATCTGCTGTGGTGTTTTTTCTGCCTTTTCTTCCTCACTAGAAGACCTTAAACTCATTGTCTTATAATCAGTAGTTGTACTTTTGTTCATCACACCTTCACTATCCATAATAGAGCTGAACTGACCATAGTCCACGAGCCTGGAATTATCATGGCAGCCATGTCTACTATCTTTGCCTGCATTGTTATTGATGACACATGAGCAGATATCATCTGAATCAACAGTTTCACAGTTTGTTGTAACAGGAGTTAACCCTTCCTTGTCACTGTTGTCTGTTGCATCATTTTCATTGCTGAAATCTTCAGGTTCTGGGCAGTCACTCAAGTCTTGGTCACACACAGCTTTATGTGTGCTCCACAGCGGTGTGATTTCAGCATTTGAGCATTTTCCCTCAGTTCCCTCATCTGTACTAATGTCGGTGTCCGAAGATGCTGTCTTGTATATCTCAGAAACAGTGTCTTGAAATCCTGTTTCTGATTTCTGAGATTCTTCAGGGCTGCTACTTGAATTCTCCCCTAGACTGTTTTCTGTCAGATGTTTGGAGGTTGTGACATGGAACCTCCCTACAATCTTTGGTTGAGAATCTGTGGAAAGGAGACAGAGGATAAAAAAATATATATATTAATAGTGTAGTGAAAAGGAGGAAAGAAATAGAGGCATGATTAAAAGACATGTAATGGCATTAGAGGAAGAAGAACAAGGATGTAGCAAGATTTTGCAACAGAGAGGCTTCTTTGAAGGAGAGTGTGTAGATAGAGAAAGAGGCGAGATGGAGACGATAGTGATAATTAGACTTGCGCATTCGTCTTCGGGCGAACATGAAAACGAGCACGAAGAGGCCATTTTTTTGTTCGTTCCGAAGACACGCCGAAGAGAATACAGTGCCGGCAAAACGTAGGAGAAGACGAAGACTCACAACCACGAAGAATCGAAGATTCTTCGTGATCGTCTTCGTTTTTGCCGCGCAGCCGCCAAAATTTCAAACAGGAGTGAGCTGATCTTGTCTGTCCAATCAGCTCACTCTTGTGACGTCACGCTAAGGGTCTCGTCCAATGCCTGTGCTGCTGTTTTTTTTAATTCTGAAGGCGCCTTTATAAGACCAGAGCTTGCCTGAGAGATCCATTCATTTTTCGCTGTGACTGCTTTGGCAACACTGCTGTGCTGCATCCGAGCGTTACAGAGAGATTGTTCTGTTCTGTGTGAGACTGGTAAGCCTTAGCCTGCCATTTCTCACAGTGTACTTCATCCTCACTTCAGTGCTACTTAATATAATTAATAATAATAATTTGATTTTTTTTTTTTTAATTTAATTTGTCATCAACTGTAGTGTAAGTGCTGTTGAGTTGACAGTGCACCCAGTGTCTCAGTGGCACTGGGGTGCCCTTGCCCTGGGCTGGCACTAGTGCCTACTGCCTGTCCTGCTTAAATAAATTAAATAGAATTTATAAATAATAATTTAATAGAATCTATAATTTAATAGTTCATTATAATATTATATATATATATATATTTGTCAGTCATATATATACTATAGTATACTAGTGTAGAGTGTACTGTAGACATTCATCTACTAGTGTCTAATTTAAAATCAGTAATATTAATTAATATAATTAATAATTGAATTCATTATAAAATTATATATATATTTGTCAGTTATAGTTAGTAATAGTATACTAGTGTAGAGTGTACTGTAGACATTCAAGACATCTACTATTGTCTAATCTAAAATCAGTAATATCAATAATTCTATAATTCTTTCTTATCTTAATAGTTAATTAAATTAGCTATAAATAAAAGTAATACTATTAATTAATTACTACTAGCGTATAGTTCAGCTAATCTTATTAGTACTGGTGTTGCAGCTCTATAGTTTGTGCTTTGTTTTCGCAACAGCAAGAGACCAAGTCAATTTTTCTTAATAATCTTTCATTTTATTTCATTTGTTTTGCTCACCTCAGTCCATCAGTGAAGTGAACTTGTTGGGCTAGTGAGTGCAGCCGCATAAGTGCTGTGTGTTTTTGTTCAGCAAGCAGTGAAGCTAACTGTTTTGCTGTGACATTTTATTTTATTTCTAATTCTTTTCAAGAAAAATTGACTGTGACGAGCTGTACTAAGCAAAGCTTCAAGCTACTAGCTGTAGTACTAAAATAATTCTAATCTTCTTTAATCTTAATCTATAATATATTATAAATAATATATAACAATATAAATTCTAATTCATAATCTATAATATAAGTAATTCTAATTGTAAATTCTAATTCATAATCTATATTCTTCTATCTATAATACATAATATATAAGTAAATTATTTCTAATCTATTAATATTATATAACTTAATATTAATTAATAAATCATATACTGAATCTGATTTAACCTCACTTTAGCTTAGTGGGTTTGAGAGCGTCTGCCTAGAGGTAGACATATAGTAAGGAAATATAGCTTTAGGCTAGCATAGTAGTAGGCTAAGCTCTTAGGCCCGTGTAAATTCAAATTAAAAATAAAATACTGCTAGTTATTAAATAGTTAATCTTGAGTTAATAATTTAAATAACTTTAGCACTTTGGCAGATTGCACACAACAGCACAGTGCAGTAGTGCATAGTTTTACTTTTTAAGCAGTAGCACTGAAGAGAACTTCGTCTAATTTTTTTGTCTTTAATTCGTTTTTCCTTTTTTTATTTTTTGTTTATAGTTTTTTAAACACTACACTACACACACAACACAAAATTTGAACTGGATCCTCCTTTTGGGACTAAGGAGGGACAAGCTCCATCTACCACCACCACCACCACCAGTTCTAAGATGCAGCCTTTGTGTCAGTCTAGTCGGCCAAGTAGGCCAAGCTCTCGCTTATCATTTGGGGAAGCATTGCTTGAAGGATCATCAAGTAAAGGAAAGGCACCAAAAGCAGGCAGTAGTAGTGCGGCTAGGCCCACAAGCTCTATGGTTTTTTACGGAAAGCCTAAAGCACCAGAAGCACGTTAAAAGTTAAAGGGTAGCACAAGTAGTACCAGCCCAGTGACTAAAAAGAAGTGCCTTTTGCCCCAAGCAGCATCTTCCCCATCCACAAGCCGCATGCAAGGTACCAAGCAGAGCCAAATTAGCAGCAAGACTCAGAGGGGTCCCAAACCAAAGCGATCTCATTCCTTTGTAGGGAAAACCACCACCACCACCGCCTCTACCACCACTAGTGCTGCGCCTACTGTTCCCACCACGCCATGGCCTCCTAGTACCTCTAGCAAGCCACCAAGTCCTTACAAAATTTTTGTAAAGACAGTTAGAGAGAGGGCTACACATAGTGGAACTCCACCTAGCAAGGTAGCAGAGGAGCCTGAGACTGAGAGGCCAAGTGCAGAGTCTATTCTTCCTGCTCGCACTACTACTAGTCACGAGTCTCACGACGATATCAGTCTTAGCTCCAGCCTAGCAGGAATTCCATTCGATCTGGCTAATGAAGAGCTAGACTATGAGCCAGAGGAAGTAGAGGAGATGAGTGGTCAGGAATCAGATTCCTCAGGGAGCAGTGTCCAAATGACTAGTGCACAATTTTCCCCTGAGCCTCCACCTTCTCCGCTAAGATCATCACCATCACCACCACCACCAGCAGCAGCAGCAAAACCTAGCAAATCTAATGCAATTAGCAGTCCCACTATGGCCAGTACTGTTACCACCAGTCCCACCACCACTAGTTCTGCCTCTGTTCATCCACCCCGAGCAGTAGGAGCAGCACCCAAGGCACACTCCAAGGCTATGCGCGCCCCAATTTGGGAGCACTTTGAAAATGTTGAAGAAGGGCGCTATGGAAAGTGCAAACATTGTGGGAAGCTAATAAGCAGAGGGAAAGTGTCTGGCCATTTTACCAGTGCTAGCATGAAGCATCACCTCAGCACTCAACACAACGCTGTGCTATTGGGGAAAGATGCAGAAGTAAAACTTAGTGCAGGCAGCATAGCTGGTGGCCGTGGAAAAACCCCAACAGCTTCTTCTTCTGAGCCAATAGCAGCAGCAGCAGCAGCAGCAGCTAGTGCTGGCAGCCAGAGACCAAGGCAGGGTGGAGCACTGCATGTCCAGCCCACCCTGGAACAATTTGTGGCATTCCAATCCAAAAGGTCAATGCCCAAACAGCAGGCCAATAAAGTAACGCGACTGATTGGTCAGTTCATTGCTGTTGGAGGGGCATCCTTCTCTATGATCGAAGGGGAGCCTTTCAAACAATTGATGGCGGCTGTGGCTCCACAATATACAGTTCCGTCATGTTCCACTTTCAGCAGGAACATTGTCCCCTCATTGTATCGGTCCTGTGTTGCAGCAGTGAAAGAGGAGCTTTCCAAGGCTGCTGGTCAGTCTGTTCATTTCACTACAGATTTGTGGAGTGCACCTAGCGGCCAGCATGCCTTTCTTTCTTTGTGTCAGGGTTTCGGCCTACCTGCACTGGCTTTCCTCCTCATGGCTCTCTGTTTGTTAGGCCGCGCCCCCTTCCTCTTCCAACTTTATGTCCTAGTTAACCCCTCCTCTTCCTGCAGGCTGTGACTATATTAACCAGCTAGTTCAGTTGCTGGTTGCCCTTTCGTGGTTCTGGACCTGTGAGTGCGTGCTTCCTTCCAGTGTTTGATTCTTGTGTATGACCCGGCCTGTCTGACTCCCATTCTGGTGCTGACTCCTGCCTGCTTTTGGACTACGTGGATTTCTGGACTCCTGATCTTGGCTCGTATGACTACCCGTTCTGGCTCCTGACCTTGGCTTGTTCTACGACCACCCGCTTGTCTTATGTTTTGGATTCTTGTTATTATTTTATTTTAATAAACATTTTGACCAGTACCTTTTTGCCTCCGTCCTGATTCACTGGTACCCTGACATTACGAAAGGGCCATGAATCCTGATGGTACTGGTACTCTTCCTGTTCCTACAGTCTTCACCCGGTTAGACCAACAGGATCACAGGTTGGACCAGTTGGCTGCTGCAGTACAGACACTCCTTAACCGTACAGCGCATTTGGAACCACCACCTGCATGACCTATAGCTCCAGCTCCTTATGTTGTTCCTGCACCAGCTGTTGCAGCTGAACCACTGGCTCCCAGAGGCATGAGTGGTACTGCTCCTCTGCCCCAACGCTATGGAGGGGACCCCACCCAGTGCCGTGGCTTTTTGAACCAGGTTGGCATATATCTCGAATTGGTGCCTCAGGCTTTTCCGACCGAGCGGGCCAGGGTTGGTTTCCTGATCTCACTACTAACCGACAAAGCTCTAGCATGGGCTAATCCACTTTGGGAGGCGAATCGGCCTGTTGTGCAAAATTATGCAGAGTTTGTGGTTTCTTTCCGTAGAGTCTTTGACATTCCGGCCCGCGCTACCTCTGCTGCCAAACACCTTATGTCCATTCGCCAGGGGACTAGGACTGTGTCTGATTATGCGATTGAGTTCCGTACCTGGGCAGCAGAGGTCGGGTGGAACAATGAGGCTCTAGTGGCTGCTTTCTTCCATGGTCTGAGCGATTCCATTAAGGATGAAGTAGCAGCTAGGGATCTCCCTACTGACCTCGAAGCCTTAATCACCTTCCTGACCTTTATTGATACAAGGCTTAGGGAGAGACCCTCTTTCAAGGAATGCCTGAGGAGGCATCCTTTTAGGTTGGCGCCAACCTTTTTGAACCCACCCGTTCCTCCCTCTCCTCCCGCGCCTCCTGTGGATGTCCTGCCGGAGGGCGTTGAGCCCATGCAGTTGGGGGCTACCCGGCTCTCTGAGGCCGAGAGAGCGTACCGTAGGAGGGAGGGCCTATGTCTTTACTGTGGCCAAAGTGGGCATTTGCTACGTTCCTGCCCAACTCGCCCGGGAAACGCTCGCACCTAGGGTCCGGTCGGGGACACACTCTAGGTGGGCTTACCCGGTCCCCTAACATCTTCAAAAACAAGCCTCTAGTTACGGTTGTTTTGTCATGGCCAGTGGCTTCGATTGTTACTAAAGCGCTCATAGACTCAGGTGCTGCCGATGCCTTTATTGACACCTCCTTTGTGGCTAACCATTGTATACCTGTTATTAACAGGGAGAAGCCCTTGGCCGTCCAGGCTATTGATGGTAGGCCTCTGCAGCCTTCGCTCATTACCAAGGAGACTATTCCTCTCTCCATGTCCATCGGGGCTCTCCATCAGGAGAAGATCCAGTTCCAGATGATCTCCTCTCCTTACTTTCCTGTGGTGTTGGGCTATCCGTGGTTACAAAAACATAATCCTACCCTCGACTGGCGGCAGTCTGAGGTGTTAGCCTGGTCGCCTTCTTGCCAAAAGGAGTGTCTTTGCGAAGTTATCAAGGTCCTTTGTACTGATGCTACCCCGGTGTTGCCACAAGGATACAAGGACTATGCTGATGTCTTTGACAAAGTTCGGGCTGGTTCCCTACCTCCCCATAGGTCCTATGATTGCGCCATAGAACTCCAGCCAGGCGCTGCTCCTCCTCGTGGTCGAGTCTACCCATTGTCAGTTGCTGAGAATAAGGCCATGGAGGATTATGTCTCCGATGCCCTGGCTAGGGGATTTATACGTAAATCCACTTCCCCCGCTGGTGCCGGCTTTTTCTTTGTAACAAAGAAGGGGGGTGAACTTAGGCCCTGTATTGATTACAGAGGTCTGAATAAAATTACGATCAAAAATGCATATCCAATACCGTTGATCACTGAGCTTTTTGATCGGTTAAAAGGGGCCAAGCTGTTCACCAAGTTGGATTTACGTGGGGCCTACAATTTGGTACGCATTAAGCAAGGACACGAATGGAAGACAGCATTTAATACCAGAAGTGGGCACTATGAATATCTGGTTATGCCTTTTGGCTTATGCAATGCCCCTGCTGTCTTCCAGGAGTTTATCAATGACGTACTCAGAGATATGCTACAGGAGTGTGTTGTTGTATACCTTGACGATATACTCATACACTCGCCTTCTCTCGAGACCCATATCAGTGACGTCAAACGTGTCCGCCAACGCCTCAGAGAGAATGGTTTATACTGTAAGTTGGAGAAATGCGAGTTCCATAAAAACCAGGTTGCATTTTTGGGCTATATTATTTCTGATAAGGGCTTTTCTATGGACCCTCAAAAGGTTTCTGCGGTACTTAATTGGCCTCGTCCTGTTGGTCTTCGGTCTGTCCTACGCTTCCTCGGTTTTGCTAATTATTACCGCAAATTCATACGCAACTTCTCTGATTTAGTCAAACCCATTACTGACCTCACCCGAAAAGATGGTGATCCTTTACGATGGCCTCTGGTTGCGATTCAGGCGTTTGAGGATTTGAAAAAAGCATTCGTGTCCGCTCCCGTCTTGGTCCACCCAGACCCGACACTACCATTCATCCTGGAGGTAGATGCGTCTGAGACAGGAGTAGGCGCCCTTCTGTCTCAACGTCCTAAACTTGAAGGCCCGCTACACCCGTGTGGCTTCTTCTCAAAAAAACTCTCTCCAGCCGAATGCAACTACGATATTGGTGATAGGGAACTTCTGGCTATAATTCTAGCACTCAAGGAATGGCGTCATCTCCTTGAGGGGACCACGACACCTGTTTTGATTTTAACAGATCACAAGAATTTGACCTACCTCTCCGAGGCCAAACGATTGACTCCTCGGCAAGCTCGGTGGGCCTTATTCCTTTCCAGGTTTAATTTTCTGGTATCTTACCTCCCGGGCTCGAAAAACGTACGTGCGGATGCTTTATCTCGACAATTCACTTCCTCTTCCAGAGAAGAAGTGCCTCCGACACCGATTATTCCTCCCGATCGCATCCTGGCAAGCATCCGTACCAGTCTGACCTCCCCATTGGGGGAGAAAATCCTGGCTGCACAAAATCAGGCTCCACCGTGCACACCGCCTGGCAAGTGCTACGTACCTGTTCCCCTCCGACATTCCTTGTTGCGCACTTACCATTGTTCTAAGGCCGCGGGCCACCCTGGTAAGAATCAAATGATTTGGGGTATGACCCGTCAGTTCTGGTGGCCCAAGATCCGTAATGATATTAAGGAATTTGTTGCCTCCTGCCAGACCTGCGCTCAAAGTAAAGATCTCAGGCATCTTCCTGTGGGTTTACTGCAACCTATTCCCAATGGCGAAAGACCCTGGACACACATTTCCATGGACTTCATTGTGGAACTTCCTCCCTCCCAGAACAATACTGTCATTCTGATGGTAGTGGATCGGTTCTCCAAGATGTGCCACTGTATCCCACTTAAGAAACTCCCGTCTGCGCAAGAATTGGCAAACGTCTTTACGAGGGAGATCTTTAGGCTGCACGGAATACCTAAAGAAATAGTCTCGGATAGAGGGAGTCAGTTTGTGTCTCGCTTTTGGCGTGCCTTTTGTCTCCAGTTGGGGATACGCCTTTCCTTTTCCTCGGCCTACCACCCACAATCTAATGGAGCCGCAGAGCGCTCGAACCAGGGCTTGGAGCAGTACCTTCGTTGTTACATTTCGGATCATCAGAACAACTGGTCTGACCTGTTGCCTTGGGCGGAGTTTGCTCATAATAGCCATGTATCCACCGCCTCTGGTCTCTCGCCTTTCCTGGTAAACTACGGGATAGCTTTCCACCCCAGAGCATCCCTGCTCTCGAGGACCGTCTACGCGAACTCCGATCCATGTGGGCACGGGTCAAGGACTCACTCCAGTTATCAGCACGACGGTACAAGCTCCAGGCTGACCGCAAACGGCTTCCGGCTCCTTCCTACCAGGTCGGGGAGAGGGTTTGGTTATCCTCTCGCAATCTGAACCTCTGGGTTCCCTCTCACAAACTGGCCCCTCGTTTTGTGGGTCCCTACCGTATTCTGCGCAAGGTTAATCCGGTGGCTTATGCCTTAGATCTTCCTCCCAACATGCTTATTCCGAATGTCTTCCATGTCTCGCTGCTGAAACCACTTGTTTGCAACCGATTCACTGCTTCAGCTCCTCGCCCGATTCCGGTTAATGGTCACGATGAATATGAAGTTCAGTCTATCATCGATTCTCGTGTGTCCAGGGGTCGCCTGCAGTATTTAGTTCATTGGAAAGGATACGGACCTGAGGAACGATCTTGGGTGCCTGCCCAGGATGTTCATGCCCCTAAACTGGTACGAGCCTTTCATACGCATTTCCCCCTCCGGGGGAGGGGTCGTTAGGGGAGAGGTACTGTCAGGGTTTCTGCCTACCTGCACTGGCTTTCCTCCTCATGGCTCTCTGTTTGTTAGGCCGCGCCCCCTTCCTCTTCCAACTTTATGTCCTCGTTAACCCCTCCTCTTCCTGCAGGCTGTGACTATATTAACCAGCTAGTTCAGTTGCTGGTTGCCCTTTCGTGGTTCTGGACCTGTGAGTGCGTGCTTCCTTCCAGTGTTTGATTCTTGTGTATGACCCGGCCTGTCTGGACTCCCATTCTGGTGCTGACTCCTGCCTGCTTTTGGACTACGTGGATTTCTGGACTCCTGATCTTGGCTCGTATGACTACCCGTTCTGGCTCCTGACCTTGGCTTGTTCTACGACCACCCGCTTGTCTTATGTTTTGGATTCTTGTTATTATTTTATTTTAATAAACATTTTGACCAGTACCTTTTTGCCTCCGTCCTGATTCACTGGTACCCTGACACTTTGACAGCACACTGGTGGCAGCCCGGTGTGTCTAAGGAAGCTGCTGTAGCAGGCTACCGATCTTTCCTTCTCCATGCAGAAGTGATGGATGAAAAGCACACTTCCCAAAATATTCTGCATGCAATGAGGAAAATGTTTAGCCTTTGAGTGGGAGCAGAGGCGGGCACCAATGTTGAAGTTGGTTTTGTGGTAACTGACGGAGGTGCCAATATGGTGAAAGCGCTGCGAGATGGTCATATTGTTGGTGTGCGCTGTGCAGCCCACATCATCCATCTTGTAGTGAAGGCAGCAATGTCAGAAGGAACTAATGTGGCAGCAGTAGTTCTGTCCCGCTGCAGAAAGATCGCTGGGCACTTTCACCATAGTGTTAAGGCTAGCCAACTTTTGAGGGAAGAGCAAGAGAGGTCAGGTCTTCCCGTACAATACCTACGTCAGGATGTCAGTACACGGTGGAACTCCACGTTACACATGCTGGAGAGGATTTTGGAGCAGCAGAGGGCAATCCATAATCTTGCCTCAGAGCACAATATTGGGATTACCTCTCCATTGAATAGGGAGGATTGGACAGTGATCGCCCAGCTAGTGGAAGTCCTTAAACCATTCAGGGATGCCACAGAAAATTTAAGCTCAAACACTGCCAGTCTGGCCCAGGTAATCCCAGTGTTCTCCCATCTTGGCAGCAAGATGGATGTGTTCCTTGGAAACCGTGAGGCTGTTCAAGGTGGCACTCTACATCCTGACGTAGCAGCCATAGTCAGGAAGCTGAAGGATCTGCTAAAAGTACACCTTCGCAAACGAATGGAAGGGAGTCCCGAAATGATGCTAGCGTGCCTTTGTGATCCAAGAATTAAGGGAAAGCTAGCTTTGAAATTTAATGTTCTCAGTAGCTACCGGGAGCAATTGGTCAACAAGGTGCGTGGCTGGCAGCGTAAAATGGGAATGCTGTCCGAGGAGGGAGAGGTGCAGGAGGAGGAAGAGATGATGTGGTCTGCTACTCCTAGCAGCAGCATCAGCAGCAGTGCCACAAGCAACACAACACAGCTGAGTGGAGCAGCTGCGTTTTGGGAAGAGGCACTTGGGAGTATAGTTGGACCATCTGACAGAGCTAGCAGCAGAAAGGAGAGTAGTGCTGCTGAAATGGTCAAACTTTACCTCTGTGAAGTTCCTTCTGCGCCTAATGTTGATCCTCTTAGCTACTGGGATGAAAAGAAGAGTGTGTGGCCTGCACTCTCATGGGTTGCACAGCAGCTACTATCATGTCCGCCAACCACTGTTCAAAGTGAGCGCGTGTTTTCTATGACTGGAAACATACTGAGTCCACAGCGCTCACGCATGGCACCTCATCTGATGGAGCAGATTGCCTTTCTTAAATTCAATCTGCCCAAGTTGGGTTACCCAGCTCTTAGCTTGGAAAGTTAATTTTTTTTCTCTCTAATGTTTAAGGTAGTTTCTCCCCCTGGTTGCACGCGTTTGTGGTGTGGCAACGTCTGCTACCTCCGCCGGTGTAGCCAATTTACGCTAGGGCCTAGTGTCTGAGTTCTGGAAGTCCGCTCCCAAACGCCATGGACTGACAGACTTTCATGCTTTGCCCTGGGGTGAAACAGGTGAGCGGGTCGTCAATTGCCCACTCATTCACCTTTTTCCTTTTCCAACGCTGCTGCTGGTGGTGGTGCCAGCATCTTTTGCCAGTTCGCTTCCTGGCTGAAATCATGCCTCAAATGTCCCTAATGGAGAGGGTAGTTTCTCTCCCTGGTTGCACTTGCTGCGGTGTGGCAATGCCTGCTACCTCCGCCGGTGTAGCCAATTTACGCTAGGGCCTAGTGTCTGAGTTCTGGAAGTCTGCTCCCAAACGCCAAGGACTGACAGTATTTGGATGCTTTGCCCTGGGGTGAAACAGGTGAGCGGGTCGCAAATTGCCCACTCATTCGCCTTTTCCAATGCTGCTGCTGCTGCTGGTGGTGGTGGTGCCAGCGTCTCTTCTCTGCCAGTTCGCTTCCTGGCTAGTGTCATGCCTTAAATGTCCCTAATGGAGAGGGTAGTTTCTCCCCCCTGGCTGCATCTGTTTACGGTGTGGCAACGCCTGCTACCTCCGCCGGTGTAGCCAGCTTACGCTAGGGCCTAGTGTCTGAGTTCTGGAAGTCCGCTCCCAAACGCCAAGGACTGACAGTGTTTGGATGCTTTGCCCTGGGGTGAAACAGGTGAGCGGGTCGTCAATTGCCCACTCATTCACCTTTTCCAATGCTGCTGCTGCTGCTGGTGGTGCCAGCGTCTCTCCTCTGCCAGTTCGCTTCCTGGCTAGTATCATGCCTTAAATGTCCCTAATGGTAAGGGCAGTTTCTCCCCCCTGGCTGCGTCTGTTTGCGGTGTGGCAACGCCTGCTACCTCCGCCGGTGTAGCCAGCTTACGCTAGGGCCTTGTGTCTGAGCTCTGGAAGTCTGCTGCCAATAGTCTAAGACTGACAGTGGGTGCTTTGCCCTGGGGTGAAACAGGTGAGTGGGTCGCCAATTGCCCACTCATTCGCCTTTCCCAATTCTGCTGCTGCTGGTGGTGCCAGCGTCTCTTCAATGCCAGTTCGCTTCCTGGCTAGTGTCATGCCCAAAATGTCCCTAATGGTAAGGGCAGTTTCTCCCCCCTGGCTGCGTCTGTGTGGCAACGCCTGCTACCTCCGCCGGAGTGGCCAGCTTACGCTAGGGCCTTGTGTTTGAGCTCTGGAAGTCCGCTGCCAAACGTCTAGGACTGACAGTGTTTGGATGCTTTGCTCTGGGGTGAAACAGGTGAGTGGGTCGCCAATTGCCCACTCATTCGCCTTTTCCATTTCCTTTTCCATTTCCATTTCATTATTTTCCTTCTGATACACAACCAACCAACCAAACATAACACACACAATAACACAAATAACACAGTGACATAACACATAACACACAACACATATAACACACAGTGACAACACACATAACACACATAACACATACACGTACAATGCACAAATCACAAGGACCTTTCCTCTTGTTATTTGTCCTGGCCTTCACTTCTACACTCACTAGCATTAACGCTGTAACTCACACTTCATACTATAACATTTTTCCATCCACATACCTGCCAACAGACCCAACTTTTTCAGGGACAGTCCTGCCTTTTTCCAGTCCTGTCCCATCTAATTTAGCTATCTAGGTATGCAAATACACGTTGGTAGTTATAGCTCGGTAGGTAGCACTAGTATAAACATTAAATAAATATAATAAAGTACTAAATAATAAATCTAACTTTAAAATACATTTAAATAAACCCCTAATTTTTTTTTAAAACCCATTAAAATTAAATTATTATTTAGACATAATACATCTTTAACCAAACCAGTGCACTGCTACTAATCTTAAACATAACCGTACATTAACCCTAAGCTATTTTTTAGTTCTTGTCCAACATTTTTCCATCCGCATACCTGCCAACACACCCAAGATTTTGGTGGACAGTCCTGCTGTTTTCCAGTCCTGTCCAGTAAAAGTTGGGTTGTTGCAAAGTATGCCATTGTGAATAGGTAGCAAATGTATTACAAGTGGTCCAAAATCAATTTAAAAATGTAAAATAATCCCTATTCTTTTATTAAACATCTATGGATGTGTGATTGTGTATGATAAACGGAGGCCAAGTTCCTTGGAGCATTTGTCTCTAGGTCATTTTGTGTACAGTACGTGTGTGCAACTCTATTGGTCGTTTCGGCAGGGGGCTGGCCTGCCATCAACGAATGAAGTGCGTTCTGCAATTCACTCGTTGATGCCAGACCAGCCCCCTGCTGAAACGACCAATAGAGTTGCACACACGTTCCTTCACGGCAGCTGCTGCTGCTCCGATGTGTTGTTAACCCCGTATTAACCCCTGCTAGGCAACCGGGAAGGAAACGATTAAACGAGCACGAAGAATGTCCGCGAATATTCGCCTAAAGAGAAGACAGGAACGGGCGAATATTCGCGGAATACGAAGGTTTTTTTCCCCCCGAAGACGAGCACGAAGACGAACACGAAGAGCCCCCTGGTGCCCAAGTCTAGTGATAATGAAAACTGGTGAAGAGTGGTGTGAAGACTGAGATACAGAAGGAGATGTACTAGCATATGTGTCCATCATGGAATCCACATGCCCAAAGATGTTTTCTTTCCCATTCTCTCGCCTCCCTCTTGTATTCCTTTTCCCTTTCTTTCTTTCTCCACTCTATCTTCCCTCTTTTTCTATCACCCCTGCATTTCTGACTCCCTCCTCTTCTTCTCTCTCTCTCTCTCTCTACTTCTCTCTTTACTGCTTCTCCCTCTACTTCTCGCTTTATTGCTTCTCTTTCATGCTATTTCTCGGTACACTGCTTCTCTCCTTCCAGTCCTTAGTTTCTCATTCTCTCACCACTCATTTTTTCTTGTTCTCCCCCACTTTCCTCTCTCTCTTCCTCTTCTCCAAAATGAAATGGAGGGGACCAAGAGGCAGTGGTGGAGAGTGGTGGGCAGCAAAATTGCAATGAGGGCAAAAGAGGGGAGGCCTTTCTAAAATAAAGCTCTGATTAGACCATATTTAAAATTGATAAATTCAGCTTCAAAAAGACATTAGGGGTGTAAAACTGTAAATTTACAAATCAAACAATTCAATACTAGTAAACATCCTCAGTGAAACAAACATATGAGCAGCTACCATACAAGTCATAAAATAAGTTGAAGTTAATGACCGTACTTTTAGTGTATCATTCACTTGCTCCTCTCCTATACCGCTATCTATTGGTGTCACTCACAGCTCAGTTCTTCCCTCGGACAACTCATATCATCTTTTGGCTTCCAGTACCACCTATATGAAGATGATCTATATTTCTGCTCTAGACCTCTCACCCTCTCTTCTAACTTGCCTCATCAACCGTCTTTCAGGAATTGCATCATGGATGGTGTCCCATTACCTAAAGCGCAACATCTCCAAGATAGAGTTTATGGTAATCCCGCCATCTGCTCTGTCAACAATTTCACCCATGTCACACCCCTCCTGAGGAATTCCCTTCCCTGTTCTGTCAGACTTTATCCCTCGTATGCAACTTTCAAAAGCTTTCTGAAAACCCATCCTTTTGGGTACAACTTTTCTTCCCACTACTCACAAGAGCAGGGCCCTCTTCTCCTTTTGTACCAGTTGTTATTGTGTATGACTTAAAATGATCCCACTGATTGTAACAGCGCTACGGAATCTGCTGATGCTTATCAATAAATGTAATGTAATTAAACTTAACTCAAAGTTTGTGGTGGTCAGTTGTGTATTTAGTTCAGAATCACTTACCAGTGATGTCATCACCTAGAGGCAGAGATTTCAGTGAGAGCTGGGGTGATGGAGAACAACACTCTATAGTAATGAGTTGTACCTTGAGAAGGAAAATAAAGGAATTAGCTTGTAGTTAATACTGATTAACTATTCACAGATTAGGGTTGAACAGAGCTGCATAACTCCACTCCTACAGGGCCAGAAACAGGTTAGGAATTGTGTGTGCCCCTGCTTTAAGATTAGCAGTTTAATGAACATTGTGCTCAAGCCGGGACATCCAAACATTGTGGCTTGTTTGCACCCATCAAGGACTGCAATTGTGAAACCCTAGGATACAGGAAGCTATGTTTCAAAAAGTCAACATAGTATTTTTTCACAAAAACAGTTTAATCTAAAAACGCAACTGAAATGGTAATTAAATAAAATATATAACTTGGACCACAGCAAGCATGGGTATTGGTCAGGTTGGTCAAGTGCCATGGTTCATAGACTTTTTCTAAAGGCTCCTTTATCACCAGTAGCCAAGTGCATTAATCAATCTACACAACCAGCCCTCTGGTGCTTTCTTTCAACTGAAAGTTAAAGTTAATTTATAGAAAGTTAAGTTATAGATCTAAAACTATTTCAGCAGCCATTCATTCTGTCTTTTCCCTTCAAGTCTGACTCTTGGTTTCCTGCTGTCCAGAATAGCTGCATAGGAAAAAAAATAAATTCGCCTTAATTTCATTGGCTCAGTTCAACTCAAAAATCTAGAAGACTTTGAAGCTTGCTATTCAAAGATGTTTAAAAGGCTAAATCAAAATTTTGGGTGCTATAAAGCATGCTCTTAGAAATGCATTTGAAAAATATTCCCACACATACTCAAGGGACTCTAAAATGATACTATACCACCCTTACTTTTCAAACCAAAGTACTGTATGTTTACAGTTATGGCCACTGGTCAAGCCTTAAAACAAGATCTGTGCGTATCACAAAAAGTATGCGTACAAGTAAACACAAAACATTTTAACCCTTTTTACTGTTGGAACACATTTTTAAAACCCAATACAAGTCACAAATACTCATAATGCAATACACTCCACTTACTACACATCACACTGGTACATCTATACACATCATACATATTACCTGAAAAGGTAGGCCTGTTGATACAATCAGTTCACAGGCATGCCCTGCATAATTTTCACGTTCAATCATTATTTACATGTTTTTAGCAATTAAAAAGCAAAGGACACTCAGCATCTTCAACCTTTTAAGGTTCACTAACCTCCTTTGCTCTTCTATTTTTGATAATGTAGTGTTTGAGGTGCATATAGAGGCAGCATTTGTACTGTCCAAATGTTTTAGGCAAGTATGAACAAATTATGTAATGTAAGAATGCCTTAAAAAGACATGTTATTTGTGTTATTTTACAAAATACAAAGTGAGAGAACAGAAGAAAACGCTAAATCAATATTTGGTGTGACCACCCTTTGCCTTTAAAACAGGTTTTTATAACATGGAAATTGCACATTCATTTTCAATATGAGAAAAATATCCATTAATATATTATTCTTTATTATTAATACATTTAATACTTCCCACTCCCAGGGCCGGCCCTACCATGGAGCAGAGCGGCACTTTTTAAGAGGGGCAATTTGCCGCCCAAGAGCCTTTTTTTTAATTTTTAAGCGGAGGAGAAGAGGGGCGCCGAGTGGTTTTCGCTCACCCGCTCGGCGCCCCTCTCTCTCCTCTGCGAGCCCTCTAGCTCGGTCTCGGTGCTGGCTTGTAATGCTGAGCACCAGAAAATGACGTCATTTCCGGCAGTAAAGCAGCCGTGGCAGAGCAGGGAGACTCGCCGCAGGACTGCTAAAAGGTAAGTGCAAAGGGGGGGTAGGGTAAATAATAGGGAGGGAGGGACCCCCTGACCCCTGGTGTCAGCGGGGGGGGGGAGCAGCATTTTAAACTTCGCCCCAGGCGGCATTATGTCTTGGGCCGGCCCCGCCCAGTCCTTTATATGAAACTTTGTTAGAATCATATAAAGATTTTTTCTTTAAATTTCTGAAATCCATTTTAAAAATGTGTTCCCCACCAATCCAAAGTTTAAAAGAAAAAAAGCGGTAACATTTGAATTTCTTGCCCAGGGTATGTGTAACTGCACTAACAAACACCAATTTGTGCAAAGTCAGCAAAATTTTTATAGAGCACTTATAGATACACTTATTTTTTTGCTTCTGTTTTAGAGGGAGAAACATCATGTTCCTGCAGGTTGTTGCACCAGCCTGTAACAGCGCCCACAACATCTACCTGTCTCTGATCACACTGCGATTAAGAAGCAGGGATGTGCAGCTCTACTATCCCAATCACAAGGATAATCACAACAATAGGTCTCTCTACAGACCCCCCGGTGATGTCAGAGATGACATAACTAGAAAGGTGATGCCTGAATATTGCATAACTCAATTTGAGCACTGTCACATAGATCGTTCAGCTTGGGAGTACCCAGGATGTCAATGGCCTAAACTTGTACATGTGGTCTGATAGCTATACATTAAAAATATATATATATATATGCAATATATATATATATATATATATATATATATATATATATATATATATAACCTAATAAAATGCTATGTGATCACTGATTAATGACCTTTGTAGCCACTAATCATTGATCACTCTTACTTGCCTGGTTCAACTGAAAATGTGCTGGTCTCTTGTGACTGTGTAACGCTGACATGCCACTTATATGGGGTATCTACATTATGGAGGGTATGTGTGATGGAGGGAATAAATGAGTATCTGTGAATGAGGGAGTGAGTATCTGTGAATGAGTGAATGAATGAGTATCTGTGAATGAATATATGAATAAGTGAATGAATGTTTGTGAATGAGTAAATGAATTTGTTTGGGGCAAATATGGCATGTCCTATGCTTGTGCAGGTCCTGTGGATGCAATCTAGGTGCTAGGGGGTGCTGGCTGGGAGCATCACATAAATCAATACTAAAGGGGGCTGGGAGGTTGGGATATACAATGTGTGCAATACACAAGGGTGTGGGGGCATTAGGGTGACCACATCTGCCATGTTTTCCAGGACACATAACTTTTACATATTGCTGATCAGCCCAGATAAAATGTATGGGGGATGTATAGACTTATGGAAATGAACTAAATAGTCAGATATACATCCCCAATACTGCAAGGCAGCATTTTATCCAGGTTGGCGGCATCAATATACAAGGAGGGCAGCTGGGGCCATTATATTAAACAATACTCGAGGGAAGGGCAGGCTGGGGGCATAAATACACATGGTTCTGGCTGGTGGCGATACACAAGGGGGCAAAAACACAAAAGGGGGGTCAACAACAAAGCAGTGTGGAAAATACTTTTTTTTGTAATTATTGTTGTAGCTTAGCCTGTCCAGATGTGGCTGTCGGTGTGGCAGAGCCTGTCCTGGTGTGTGTTTCTGGGTGTCAGTGTGACAGAGCCTGTCCTGGTGTGTGTGTTTGGATGTCGGTGTTGAAGAACCTGTCCTGGTGTGTGTGTCTTTGTGTAGGCGTGGCAGAGCCTGTCCTGGTGTGTGTGTCTGGGTCTCTGTGTGGAAGAGCCTAAATCTGGTGTGTGTCTGGGTGTTGGTGTGGCAGAGCCTGTCCTGGTTTGTGTGTTTGGGTGTTAGTGTGGCAGAGCCTGTCCTGGTGTGTGTGTTTGGGTGTCGGTGTGGCAGAGCCTCTCCTGGTGTGTGTGTGTGTGCAAGAGTATTCTCAAGGAATATAATGACGCAATTGCTAGAAGCCACATTTCAAAGATATGCAAGTAAAGGGCTCTAGTGGCCCTAAATGCAGCTTGACTTATTGTTATCAACTCAGATTGTTTTCTGAAATAACAAAAATATCGAGTGACTCGTTCTCCATAAAATACTGTCAGATGTGTTTAAATATAAATCTCCGCCAATTTGTATTGTGACTGGTGTTGATGAGAGTAATTTTTTGAGATTTAACCATCTGAAGCTGACAATTGTGCCTAATTAATACAGAACGGCTGAAGTTTTGGCTACTAGAAACAATCAAAAGCAACCGGCTGACTACATCTGTTCCTTGTTAAGGCAGTACTTGTTCAAGTCACCATAGGGATTTGCTTTCCATAAAATATTGTCAGATTTTGTTACGTTTGCATAGGTGTGGAAACCAGGATGCAGGATACAAATGGATCAGTCTCTTAATGGTCAGATAATCCAGGTCAGGAGCAGAGAAGTTAACGTGGTCAGGAATCAAGCCGAGGTCGGTACCAGGTAGCAGGCAGAGAATGGTCAAGCAAGCCGTGTCAGGAGCTGAGAGGTTAACGTGGTCAGGAATCAAGCCAAGGTCGGTAACAGGCAGCAGGCAGAGAATGGTCAAACAATCCGGGTCAGGAGCTGAGAGGTTAATGTGGTCAGGAATCAAGCCAAGGTCGGTAACAGGCAGCAGGCAGAGAATGGTCAAGCAAGCCGGGTCAGGAGCTGAGAGGTTAACGTGGTCAGGAATCAAGCCAAGGTCGGTAACAGGCAGCAGGCAGAGAATGGTCAAACAATCCGGGTCAGGAGCTGAGAGGTTAACGTGGTCAGGAATCAAGCCAAGGTCAGTAACAGGAATCAACATGAAGAAACAGATATGCGCCAGGTAAGTACTACAGCTAGTTGTAAAAACAACTGAGCACTGAACCGGCATCAGTGCTCTGGTTTTAAACCTGCCGCCCTTCCAGATCCCGCCCCCAACCCTGATGACGTCCAATGGACGTTGCTTCTCCTCCAGAGGGGTAAGAGTTCGGCAGGGGGGCGTGTCCTGTGACACCGTGGGTGTCCATCACTGTGCGGCGGTTCATTCTTGTGAACCGCCGCGTATGAGGACACTGTGTGGCTGGATTGTCCCGGGAGGGGTAAGTACCGAGTACCCACCACTCGGGGGTACTCGGGAGATGCACTCCGCACCGGAGCGCGACGCCACGAGCACCTGGGTGACGCGTCCCGGACAGGGCTGTGACGCCGCGGGTACTCGGGCGACGCACTCCGCACGGGAGCGCGACGCGGTGAGTCCCCCCGGACCGTACTCCGGCCAGGATCATGACAGATTTGCTTAAACATATATCTCCGCCAATTTATTTGGTGACTTGTGACGATGTGAGTGACTTTTTGAGATTTAACCATCTTGAACCTGACAATTGTGCCTAATTAATACAGAACAGCTGAAGTCTTGGTTGTGAGAAATAATTCAGAAGCAACCAGCTGATTACTTTTTTAAGGTAGAACTTGTTCAAGTCACCATAGAGATCATTCTGACTACTTATTCTGACAACTTTAGTAGTACTCGGATTCATCTATTGGAGAAATACTGGAAAAGAGCAAACAAACTATCAAACCTGTATAAAATGACACAAACCTGTGCTTAGCAAACACTAAAATGTGCCAAACTAATATGGTGGGGCAGAAGTATTAGAGTTCCAGAAGTGAGAGTTTGGATTTGTTCCTTATAAATATGAAATTTGACTGTGATCAGCTGACACTATTGAACAGTTTTAAAAGACTTAACATACCTGTTTGGCGATGCTTATAGAGTCCTACTGATATACAGTGTCTTGGTACTGACTGAGTTTGAGAGCTGACAAGGGGAATTAAACCCTTGAGTTATCAAATTGTTTCGATTAGAGATCCATACGTCTTGCTAAGAAAAATCAACTCCATAATCTATCTATGTGAAAGTCCGGAAGTTTTTCTGAAAGACCCTACTCAATGTCGGGCACACTGGAATTTATAAGTGGACTAAGCTGCAGGTCTTTTTGAGGAAGACTTGTGAGTCCTTTATGATTCTAAGTTAATAGACGGCAAAGTACTGAAATTTTTGACCTTTCGAATAGATCCCAGAGTAATCTGGAAAATGGACTATTTACAAATCATCAGAACTATTTAAGTCATCAGAACAGAGCCGTGCGATATATATATACATATATATATATATATATATATATATATATATATATATATATATATAGATATATAAGTATATATATATTTTTTTCCCTTATCCTATATATATAGTAAAGTGACAAGCCGCAAACCCCAAGAAATGAAGAAAGAATAAAGGTCAGCCAAAGATAAAGAAAAAGAACAAAAAAAAAAAGCAAAGATCACAACGTATCAGCCTTTTTCTCCCCATCAAGAGGTTTGCCTAACCAACCTGGATTGGAGTAATGAAACAAATAAATCAGTCTAATTAAACATTGATGACTCACAGTTGGACCCTTTAGGAGGTGAAAGCCATGCATCTATCACAGCCGACCAAATGAAAGACAGCTTGGCACGAAAGACATAAAGAAAGACATTAACATCCTGGGAGACAGAGTGATCAAATTAGAGGGAAAAATAGACACAACTTTTTTCCAGGCAAATAAAAATAAAGAGGCCATAGAAATCTTTTTTTCAAATCAACAGAGAATAGAGAAATTTAGTAAGCTGATGATCTTCCCAGACTTATCTGTGTATACCCGTAAAAAGAGGAAGGAATTTTCTACAATTACTCAAGATCATAACAACATTTCTTACAAATGGGGTTTTCCGGTAAGCCTCATAATACACAAAGATAACTCCAGATGGATTTGCAAAACACTTGAAGAAGCTAAAACGCAATTGGAGCGGTTGAAAAAAAAATTAGTTAGCGTGGATCAATAACCGATGGACATCCAAGAGTAAATACATCTAAGTTTGTTACCCTGGTGGACAATAGATATGACTTGAATATATACAATAAGGGCATAATACACTTCTGTATATTATAGATGTTATAGATGGAAATCGGTGCTATACAATACTGCCTCACACGATCATAGCTAGAAGGAAAGAAGAATATAATTTTTTTTCTCTCTCTATGTTTACACTTACACACATTCAGAAACACATTATTTTATTTTTTTACATAATCTTATTCACAATACCTTTGGATGTTGCACTTAAAACTCAAACCCTAATCAATTCACTCACATAATTAAGCTTGAGGGTATATACCAACCAACAATGGTATTTCGAACACACAAACACAGCTTTTATAACTATATATAATACCTTCCCTAGTGGAAGTGCGACATTATCTTATCTATCTACACTACTTAATTTACACTCCTTTTGATTGCTGCACTTAATATTTAGGATGGCATAGGGCACATACTTTAATAGTTTATTTTAAATTTAAAATTATTTACATAATTAAGAATGAAGGGATACTTTATCTTTGGTAACAGGATTTTTACACTTAAGAGTACAACACCAAATACATATACAAAACTTTTATTTTTCCTCTCACGTTTATACACTTATAATGGAAGGGTGACATTTTATCTATTCACAATATTTCATTTACACTTTTTTTGATTGCTGCACTTAATATTTATGATTGAATAGGGCACACACTCTAATAGTTTATTTTAAAATTACTTATACAATTAAGAATGAAGAGATATTTTATCTCGGGTAATAGTGTTGTACTCTTAAGTGTAAAAATCCTATCAACTCTGGAAATAACCTAATTTTAAGAAATCTGCTAAAATTCTGGGGAGCATTTAAAAAATCAAAGAAAGTAGGATGTGTCATGATTCCAAGTGCCTCCCTAAAATTTCTTCAAATAAATATTAGGGACTTAGATATAAGTAAATGGTGTGCCAGTGGTCTAAAGAAATACAATCAGCTGGTCAAAAATGACAGCATTAGACCTTTTGCGGAGTTGGCAGAGGAGGTTGACCTATCTCTGAAGGATGAATTCACTTATCTACGAATAAAGAGTTATATAGAGTCTCAGAATAGAATATATAATGAAAATAAAACTAAGATAATAACTTTGATGGAGAAAGATATAAATATTAAAACAGTGTTAAAAAGTGGGATATGTGAAGAAGAGGGCCCCCTGAGCAAATCAAAAGCATTCATGAAATGGCAGACAGATATAGATCATGAAATCAACCAGGAGGACTGGTTCAGAACGCATTCTAAGTAAAAAAAAAAAAAACATACATTGTCTAAACCTCAACGAATTAAAATAACGAACAGATGGCATTTGGTTTCGGAAAGGCTGGAAAAGATGTTCCCATGGGTCTCCGACCTAGGCTAGAGATGCAACGTGGAGAAAGGTTACAAATGTTCACATTTGGTGGAGCTGCAAATTACTCGACAAGTTCTGGTTTATGGTCGTCTCAGTGTTAGATATGCTAGAAATTACTGGAATACAACATTCTCTTGAGAGCTTTATTTTCCCTTTAACATGGACAAATGAAAATAATATACAAAAATACCTAGCCCTCCATACACTAATGCCAGCTAAAATCCTTTTGGCACGCAATTGGAAAAATCAAGAAGTTCCCCACTGGGAAAAACTCAAAACACAAATAAGTTATCAACTGCAAATGGAAAAAGGTCTTATTGAAGGCAAACACGAAATAACAGCAGTCCAGGCTTTTAAAAAATGGCATTTACTGGTCTCTAATGATACACCAGAACAAATCTAGCTTTCATAACGAATAATTCTCTTTTGTTTTACGACATTCGAGTGATACCTAGCCCTTGGCTATGTATGGCTACTCCCAGAAATGTCTTTATGTATTGGTTTTTTAAAGGATTATCTCAGGCTAAAGAAATACTTTGTGTCCAGCATTGTATGTATGTATTGCATTTCATGTTTTATATGTCTCCCGCCAGGGCTTCTATGACTGAGCACCAGAAGGTCATGTGACGCCGACGCTCCGTCATAGAAGCCCCAGAGGAAGTGCGCGCATTGTGAAGGCATCCACCGGCTACCAGAAATGAGGATTCAGGTCCTCTATTTCAGGTCCGATTATAAGATGACCTCTCCAAGCACCCTCGGAAACAGCCAGACTCGCGACTTCGGAACACCTGCGACAGTCTCACAGGCGACATGTACCAGTGGGCGATCACTTTATACGCCCGTTCTTTGGTTACTGTGTTGACGGTAAGTTTGTGTATATTTGCTGTGCAATATCTGGTTCCCTTGCTTGGATTTATGTTTAAGTCACACTGTAACTGATTAGGGGTAATGGGTGGCGGCAACAGTGAGAGAGCCAGAGCTCTCTAGCTACCAGTTTCCCCCTTCCTCCTGCCTCTCTGACCAATATTATTGGTTCTGATGCAGGATAGTGTAAATTGGTGTGGTTTTTTGTTATAACCAATTTGCATATGTTCTGCATATTACATATGGTGTGATGCATGCTGGTAGTAACTCACCGCCAGCCTTTTGAAAGGCGATTATTTCCTCAATAAAGTTAGTTCCTGTTTTACCTCACACGAGTCCTGACTTGTTATTGGGGTAAGCCTCGATGCTGCCCTTGTCAGGGCGGTAAAGCACTGTATTGCTATGTTTCTGTATACTACAGTGCTGCCGAGGTTCCGAAAGAGCTATGTTTCCTGCTGTCTTCGATGCTAGTCCTGCCTGTCGGGGTACAGGTCATTCCCGTCACAGTAAGCACCCACATATCAAGGTCAGGTTTGTATAGTGAAGAGCAGCCAATTGACTGCTCAGGTGCGTGGCAGTACTCTCTAACTCATGGTTTCAGCTGAAACAACAGGCTGTCTAATTGGAGCAATAAGTATCACTCTTTATTGTTCAGTCCTCATCATCGGGGCTAATTCTCTCACTCCTGATCAGGGGCTTACCTAGATTATTTGGCACTCCCTGGGTAAGCTGGAGCCCCGCTTTTGGCATAGACATCTTTTCGGCCAGCCCCTGGACCACAGTGCATCCCCCTGACGAGTTGCACCTGGGGTGGAAAGCCCCCCGTTAGGTACACTACTGCTCCTGATTAGCTTTTCTGCCTCCTCTGCCCTATTGAATCCATCTGTCACATGGTGACACAGAAGTCCTCTTATGCCTCTCAATCAAGGAGCCAGCTTTGCTGAAAATCTTGGTGTGCTGTACTTTTGCTGTTTTAATTTCTAGTGTATTACCTTTCTTTCTTTAGTTAATGGATTTATTCCTCTGGCTTTGATGTTTTAGCTGCTACTAACAAGTTTGACCCTGGCTATCTCTGACTATGAGTACCCTCTAATCTTAAGCAACTGTACTTCGGCTTCCTAATTCCCTTTTTCTGCACCACCTGTCTGTTTACCTTTCCATTTGCTGTCAGAGTAGATATTCAAACCTAGGTAATCGATGCATGGTGGGCAACAGGGTCCTGGCAGCATCCTTTGGGTAGAACGCTGACCCGAAGAGCAAGGGGAGTTGTCATAAATGCCCTTCCAATAGCACCAGGGACATAGTCCAAGGGCTCTCTTGATTTCAATAAGTGGCGTTTTGTCATGTTGCAGATCTTACTAATAGATCCTCTGACTGTGGTCCCTTAAATTATTTGTGATTTAAGCTGCTGTATGACGTAATGCTCATCACTTCTGACTTAGAGCAATCAATTAAGTTGCTCTGTTGGCTCCCAGGAGTGAGAGCAACTTTTATGAAATAAGCAAGCAATGCGCATCTAGAGCTTGCAGCTTCCACTGTGTTTTAGTTTTATAGATCCTGCCTTGTACTTTTTACATTTTTATATGTACGATTGTTCTACTGTCTGAATTAAAATACTTAATTCCTTAAGCGCTCCCACCAATTACTGTTTCTATATTTGTTTTATTATAATGAACAAAGTACCAGCTCAGACCATATCAGTAAAAAGCAAGGCAAAAACAGCACGGGTGCTCAAGCAGAAAGGAGCATCCACTCCAACACTGATATCAATCAGAAAAAGGAACACCGGCACTCCATAATGACAGAAGTAATCAAATAAACGTATAATATAAAAAATATCTCTTATTCAGATGCTTGATCCCATATATAAAAAAATATGATGTAGAAAAAATATATATCCCAAATTATACAAAAATAAAGAAACGAACAAACAAAGCAGAGTACAATGAATATCATACCAGCCACAGAAAAAGAGAGACCGCTTGATGCGTTTCACACCCCAAGTGCTTTATCAAAATCTAATCCCACAAGACAAAACCATCCCTAATATACCCATGTTAATCAACTAAGTGAAAATAAATGAGAACCACCTAATAATGAAAATAAAAACAAGAGGACAAAAGGAAACCAAAGAATGAAAAACATATTTATCAAGACTGAGAGTTTAATGAGCTCATTTTCTACCTTGGTATGCTTTGCATTAATGAGGTGCAGCATATTTATACAATCAAACCGTCTTACATAAAATATTTTGGTTGCTATGTTATTATTATTATTGTTTTATATAGCGCCATCAAATTCTGTAGCGCTGTACAATGAGTGGACAGGACACAACAAGTAGTATGTAACATAACAATTTAACTTACAGAGACAACAGGTGAGGAGGGCCCTGCTCAAACAAGCTTACAATTTAGAGGGATTTAGAGTGTATTGCACAATAGGAAAAAGTGCAATTGTTAAGGATAGACCAGCCACACTAGTAAAATTATTGCAGGAGAGGGACTAGGAAAAGTGAGCTAAAGATATATGGGATTTTTTGAAGGAATAAACGCATGGAGAAAGGCGGATAGGCCGGGGGAGAGCATTCCAGAGGATAGAGGCAGCCCTTGAGAAATCTTGTAAGCATGCATGAGAGCAAGAAATCAAGGGAGAAGATAGAAAGTGATCATTGGATGAGCGGAGAGACCGATTAGGAGTGTATTTAGAGATGACTGAGGAGGAAGGGGAACCGCTGTGAAAGGGTTTGAAAGTAAGAGTAAGGATTTTGAAATGAATCCTGAAGTGCACAGGCAGCCAGTGAAGAGACTGACAGGAGAGTCGTCAGTGAAGTGATGGCAGAGGAAGCTAAGTGTGGGAGCAGCATTCATGGTCGATTGTAGGGGGTGAGATGGTTAAGAGGGAGACCAGCAAAGACAGAGTTACAGTAATCAAGTGCATGGACGAGAGCCTTAGTGGCATCTTGTATTAGGAAGGGATGAATGTGGGCAATGTTTTTAAGATGGAGACAGCAGATTTTAGAGACAGACTGAATGTGGGGGGGGGGCGAAAGGTCAGAGCCAAGCGTGACACCAAGACAGCGGGCATGAGGAGACGAGGAGATGATAGCACCATTAACATTGAAGGAAACTGATGGGGGAATCTTAGCGTTGGAGGGAGGGAAGATGAGAAGTTCGGTTTTGGAGAGATTGAGTTTCAGGAAATGTGCAGACATCCAGATAGAGACAGAGTTGAGACAGTTAGTTACACGATCTAAGACAGAATGAGAGAGATCAGGAGAGGATAGATAGATCTGGATGTCATCAGCATACAGGTGGTATTGAAAGCAATCAGTTTGCCAAGTGAGGAAGTGTAGAGAGAGAACAGAAGGGGTCCTAGAACTGAGCCTTGGGGTACCCCCACTGAGAGGAGGAGGGGAAGTGTTACTGGAAACAGAGATGCTGAAGGTACTATCAGAGAGGTAGGAAGTGAACCAGGAGAGAGCAGTGTCACGGAGACCAAGAGCATGAAGAGTTTGAAGGAGAAGAGGGTGGTCCACAGTGTCAAAAGCAGCAGAGAGGTCCAGTAGGATTAGCATGGAGTAGTGGCCCTTGGATTTGCCAGTTAGTAGGTCATTCGTAACTTTAGTAAGGGCTGTCTCAGTAGAGTGTCGAGGGCAAAAACCACCTTTCAAGGTGAGAGGAAGTAGAGATGGGACGGTAATTGGACAGATCAGTCGGGTAAAGGGAGGAAGATTGGAGTAATGGTAGCATGCTTGAAGGAGGATGGGACAGATCCAGTAGTGTGGGAGGGGTTGAAGATGTGAGCTAGAGTAGGGACAAGAGTAGATGAAAGAGACTGGGAAGGGATCGGGTCAAGGGGGCATGTGGTTGGACAAGAGGAAAGAAGAAGAGGACGTTCTCTTCAGTGACAGCAGAGAATTGATGTAATATAGAGAAGGGAGAAGCGGTCAGTGGGTAGAAGGACGCGTTGTCAGAGGGAGGGTGAGGGCAGTATGGTGACTGTACAGATATGTCATATCTGATAGTATCAATTTTAGTATTGAAGTATGTGGCAAAGTCAGAGGGATTAAGTTTAGTGGAAGGGGTGGTAGGGATAGGTCGAAGAAGGGAATTGGAAGTGCTAAAGAGTCGTTTAGGGTTATGAGATAGGGAGGAGATGATGGCGGTAAGTCTTTAGCAAGGTTGAGAGCAGAGTAGTTGGAATGTAGCATAAATTTGTAGTGCATTAAGTCAGCCATGGAATGAGACTTTCGCCAACTACGCTCAGCAGTGGGGAACAACGTCATAGGTGTCGGGTTACAGTCGTGTCCCAGGGTTGGAAATGTGAGCGTCGTAAGAGTAGTAACTGGGGCTACATCCTCAAGAGCAGATGTGAGAGTAGAGTTACAGAGAGGTAGCGTTGTTAGGCCACGACATGTTAGAGATAGAAGAGGGAATACATTGGTGCAAACTTCTGAAGGTTAATAGAGCTGAGGTCTCTGGTTAGGCGAGGATAGGGTGCAGGGGAGTGAGTAGGAGGCAAGGTCAGAGAGCAGGAAAGTAAGTGGTGGTCAGAGAGGGGGAAAGGAGAATTAGAGAAGTTATTGAGAGAGCACATGCTAGAAAAAATAAGGTCCAATGTCCATGAGTAGGGGAGTTAATATGTTGTGTGAGATCAAAAGAGGAGGTAATAGAAAGAAATGTTGAAGCCATGGGACTTAATGGGGTGTCAACTGGGATGTTGAAGTCCCCAAGGATAATAGAGGGAATATCAGAAGAGAGAAAGAGGGGCAGCCATGAAGAGAAGTGGTCAAGAAAAATGTTAGCCGGGCCAGGGGGACAGTATATAACAGCTACGCGTAAGGATATGGGATTAAATAGTCGGATAGCATAGACTTCAAAAGAGGAGAAAGAGAGTGATGGAGCAAAGAGGATAGGTTGAAAAGTACAAGTTGGGAGAGTAGGAAGCCTACCCCACCACCCTTCCTGTCATCAGATCGAGGAGTGTGAGTGAGGTGGAGGCCACCATAGGAAAGAGCAGCAGGAGAAGGAGAAGAGGTGTTATAAGAGGTTAGCCAAGTTTCCGTTAGAGCGAGAAGGTGCAGGGAACTAGAGACAAAGTGGTCGTGAATGGCTGTTAGTTTGTTACAGACAGAACATGCATTCCAGAGTACAAAGGAAAATGGGGGGGGTAGAAGGTACAGCTGGGTATGTGGACAAGATTATTGACATTTCTGGAATGTTGACTGGGAGGGGATGAGGACGAGAGAACCAAAGGAGGGCCAGGATTTGGGAAAATATCCCCAGCTGTTAAAAGAAGTAGAAGAGAGAGTGAGAGAAGGTGGGAATAGGTGAGCGGAGAGATTGCTGGGAGTGAGGGGAGGTGGGGGAAAGGGAGGAGGTGAAGTTGAAAAGTGCTTGGGATGACAGAAGAGGAGAAGAAAGTAATGATGGTACAATATAGACATACTGTGGTGGCGCTGGTGGCTGGAAAGAGATAACTGTTTTACTAACAATAGAGGAAAGAGAAAGGAGGAACAAGAGGATTGTGAGCATGGTAACTGGAGACAGATGGTGATGGGGATGGAGTGGTGGTAGAGCAAACACAATAAGCAGTAGGCAGCACTTGATGACAATTCAGTGGCGTATTGATTGCAGGGAGCCTCCAGGTTTCTCTTTGTCCTTCCTTGTTGTCCTCCTTGGTGAACTCCCTTGGTAAACTCCCAAACAGTGGAAGTTAGGAAAATTGGCTCTTGGGTGAAAAGTGTCACACAGATGGAGAGTGGCCTGTGTCTCTAATTGGCTTGTGCCTCCAATGTCAGTAGTGATATAGATGATTTGTTATTTATTTGGCAAGGTAACCTTAATTCTATACATTTGTTTGTACATTATGTTAATTCCAATGATTTAAATCTTGTTTTTACATTTGTTACACATCCAGACTATTTATTTTGTAGATTTGGAACTTACTGCAGTTGATACATTAGTTACTACTCAGACATATCGCAAGAAAGTTGCTGGTAATACTATCTTGCATGCTAAGAGCTGTCATTCACACAATACTATAAGAGGTATTCCAACAGGAAAGTTTATTTGACTTAAAAGAAATTGAAATGAATAGTCGGTTTTTGAACATCAGGCAACTGATTTAATTGAAAGATTGAAGTCTAGGGGCTATAAACATAACGGCATTAGGAATGGGTATGATAAGGTCACACAAAAAAAAATCACGCATGGAGTTATTAGCTGACCATACTGTGTCACCTAGTGCAACCAGCTCTATGGTCTTTTCCACTTCATTTAGTAATCAGTATAAAAAGATTAGGTCTATAATACAAAAACATTAGCGCATACTATACATGCCATTTATGATAAAATTCTGTCTAAAGGGGTTACATACGTTCCCAAAAAACTAAAACACTAGGCAATATTCTATCTCCAACCAAGTTTATTAGCCAGCCTAAGGTATTCACTTGGTTGAATCGCTCTGGCATGTTTTCTTGCGGTCATAATGTGTGCACGTGTTGTCCCTGTGTTAATAAATATGTGTCTTTTAAATCTACCTCTAATAACTGTACCTTAAACATTAGGCAGTTTATTAATTGCACCTCACGTAATGTTGTTTATTTAATTATGTGTAAAAAAAAGTGGGATTCAATATGTTGGATAGGATTAGGGAACATATTTTAAGTGTTGATTCAGGTGTTTCTTTTTCATCTATCGGAAATCATTTCATTTTTTTTAATAATTGTAACCTACCAGAGTTCACCTCATTTCTCCCCCTAGAGGTGTTGATGTTATTACCCTTCTTAACCAACGAGAGGTATACTGGATTTTCAATCTGGCCACTAGAAAGCCTATGAGCTTAAATTCTCGTTACGGTGGTCTTGTTTCTTTGATTAAGGTATTGTTTGCTTTTACATCTATATTTATATGTGATTTATTTCTTTATTTGGGTACATTATGTCTTTTGAATTGTTAATTTTATATTATTGGGTGATGTTATGCATTCTTTTGGTTTCCTTGTGTCCCCCCTTTTTTATTAGACCTATTCTTGTTATCATTATGTGGTTCTCATTTATTTTCACTAACTGTTTGATTAACATGGCTATATTAGAGTTGGTTTTGTGGGATTAGATTTTGATAAAGCACTTGAGGTGCGGATCGCGTCAATCGGTCTCTCTTTTTCTGCGGCTGGTATGATATTCATTGTATTCTTTTTTGTTTGTTCATTTCTTTTTTTGTATAATTTTGTATATATATATATTTTCTACATCATATTTTTATATATATATGGGATCAAGCATCAGAATTAAAGATTAATTAATAATCTTTTATATTATATGTTTATATGATTACTTCTGTCTTCATGGAGTGCCGGTTTTCCTTTTCTGATTTATATTTGTTTTATTGTGTGCATAGAGAAGCCACATCTTTGGTGTTTTAAGGCAGCAGCTCCATTATCCTACCCAGAACGGACCCTCTGTCTCCCTTCACCTACTATAACATACAGTTATGTATACAGTAACGTAAATTGGAACAATGAACCTTGCTCTTTAATCGGCAGGCCGAGATGGCAGTCATGTGATATTTTGGATGACTAGCCCTGCTAAAGCAGCACACTAAGATGATTATTTATGATAATGCTAATGAAATCCCCTCTTCCATAAACATTCATTAGTGAGAGTGCCTTCCTTTGCTTAACTAACAGCTTAAATAAATACACCACATGTATGCGTGATTCATAGCATATCTGTCTCTTTAGGTTAAGTTCTCCTTTTTTTTGTGTTCTGGAGCTATGCTACATGTCTTCATATCTAAATCCCCTGGTTATTTCTATACATGATCCAAATAATACATTGCACAACTACTTTCAGATTGGAGCTATTCCTAATTATTTTTGAGAACAGTTAATCCAACCATATTTTATATCTTCCAATGGACTGTTTTATAATTGGATTCTGTTTTCTAAATCTTTTTAAAACGGTTTAGTATAGTCATCCACTGTCGCATCTACAATCATATATTATTCTATCAAACCTGCAGGTACTTGGCCAAGTGGTACTAGTGCCCTTTCCGAACTCTGTGTAGGGCTGGCAGATTCTGGAATCTCTGATAGCTGCTGCAGCCTCAGTTCTCTTTTTTGTGCCATCTAGAGACAAGGTTGGGAGTACATGACAGACTTTGATGGAATGAGATAGTGACAAGAACTAGTAACAGACACTCAGGAGACCAGCGCAGAGGAAATCAGGGTAGGGGTAAGTCAAACACAGTGGAGGCCAACACACAGTAAGTCAAGAAAACCAGAATAAAAATATTCAAAATACAGGCTGAAGTTTAAATTTCAGGTAATGCCAATGAAACAAACGTCATAACCAAAAGAGAAAAACAAGATAGTAATTTTTATCCAAGGCCAGGAATCAAACCCAGAGAATAAACAATGCAAATACAGGCACAGCACCAGTCAGGGCCAGGAAAAAAATCATCAGCAAAGGAAGCTGGGAGCAACACCTGTCTCCCATGCTCACGATAAGGCTGATTCTAATCCAGATGTTCCTGACATCTTCCTGCAGAAGTACGTTGTATGTTTAGGTCCATTATTATACTTGTTGATTCTCCAAATCATTGCTTTTGTATTTACTATTTTTAGTTATGCATTACGATAGTTTTTCTGACTTAGAAATAAACCGGTTTCACTGTCTGACATTAGTGTGCACAATACCCTATTATTAGTCTGAAGTTATCCATTTGGATAAGTTTATTTACTATTAACAATTAGCAACTCTATATACCTTCTACTTATCCTCATGGGCTCAGTTCAGAAATCTATTCAATTTAAAATCTTTTAAAACATGAAATCATTATAGATACTGGCATTGCTAACAAATCACAAAATGGTGAAAAAAAGATCCAAAACATGCTCCTGGGTTTGAAGCAGACAATCACTGGCTATCTTTTAGTACATTGTACCTGCACCCTGGCAAGAAGGAGATGTGTTTGCACTTAGCATGTAATTAAGAAAAGCAGCAGTTCCAAAATGTCTTTGTTTCCGTAATATGTTTACTTTAAAATGTGTCTCTATGTGTCTATTATTACTGATTCAATTATTCTGCAGGTCCTACACTGCCTCCTGCCTGCTAATTATGGAATCGGTACTACAAAATCAAAAACCGTAGCACAGAAGGGGTATGTTTTATATTGGGGTATGTTTTTTTTTTGCAATCACATGCACACTAAGTCACTCTTTAATCTCCCAGCAGACACTTTTATTTTAGAGACCTTGTTAGAGGGTATTAGTAAGACTTTTTACGTGAACAAAAATTTATTTTAGTCACACACTATTTGCAAAAGCATTTCTGCAGTTTCTTTTCTCTTGATGTAGATTGTAGGGCTGCAGAATGTATTCACTATGAAACACTGATACCCAGAAAATATTGTATCTGTCCTTGATGTTATGAGGTACTGTATATATAATAATTTTAGTACAACATTTGCAAAACTGTGTAAAACAACATGAAAGTTTGGGACGAACAGCACAATTTCATTTATTTTTGCCTGGTAACATAATTATAATATAATGTTGATAGTATACTTTAAATTCAAAGAGGAGGTGTTGGATTACCCAAATGCGTATACTTATTAAAAAGTTTTATATATATATATATATATACTTCCTTAGGTAAGATTAACCTGGTGGTCAGCAGCATGTTACTGGATCGACATTTGCCTGTTTAAGACATAGTAACAAGATTATCTGAGAAATCTCAGTAAGGCTAGGTTTCCACTTGTTTTTTTTTAGCTAAAAACGCCCATAAAAACGCCAATATCGCCACCTGGCGTTTTTTTAGTGAAAAAACGCAGCAGCCAGATGTTAGCTGTTCTTCAATAGGAAATCGCAGAATGCCATATCCACTTGGCGTTTTTTTGTTTGGCATTTTTTCAGTCCTCTTTGGCGTTTTTCTGCTTTTTTGGGCTCTGTGGCAGTTTTTCAAAATCGCAGCATGTTGACACTCTGGCGTTTTTTGCAAGGAAATCTTGGCGTTTTTCTCCAATAGAAGTCTATGGGAGAGAAAAAACGCCATGAAAAAGCCATGTGGGTTTATTGCCGTGGCGTTTTTTATGGCGTTTTTTCCACAGTTACAATGCAGAGGATGGACCCAGTATCTGTGTGTCCTACGAGAAATAGGCTGGAAACAAACAGTTTCACACAAAACAAAGTTCATATTGAATTCTACACCATTTGGAACAAACATGCCATTACAAACAAACATACGCGACACATCAACTGGATCCTGCGTGCCAAAAGCAACAGCAAACAATTTGCACCATCATTTGGGGCCAATCTTCCTAGAGGAGCAGACATTCGGAATAAAGCATGCCTTACAAACCACAGAAAAGTGACAAAAGGGTCCGCCGGGGCGTTTAAGTAGAACTCTACCAAGTAAATTACATCAGGGGGCAGATACTTGCCATTTATCCTAATCCCTTTTAGCTGGGTGAAACTTTTTACTTGTAAAGGCTGGAAAAACTGCCTAAGGTCAAAAAAAGCAATTTCCACAGAAAGGCTAAAACGCCAGAAAAAACTCCAGAAAAAAACGCCAAAACGCAGGAAAATGCAGTGGCAGTTTTCTTGGCGTTTTTCATCAAGAAAAAAAACGCAGGACAAAAACCCAAGTGGAAACCTAGCCTAAAGCACCTCTGACAATTTTGGAATGACATAATGTTGCAGGCATGTTTCATACAAAATAGGCCAAAACAGGCTTTGTTCTATGTTTTATTTATATACCATCGTGTTGAATGTTACTGAATTTAACCATCATGGTTCACCTGAAATATTTTTTCTTCTCATTAGACAATGTAACATTGACATCACTTTTAAAATGGCTCTATTTTGTTGCCAAGGTATAGTAAACTTGCAACATACTTTGTCACTACTTATGATGAACGGGCAGGAATGGAAACAGGGTTTGCAAACACTTCTGGTGAACTGTGAGATACAAAACTAGCGTTGTAAACTGGCATATCTAGTTGTCCAGTTTTATCTAGTTTTAACCATCCAGCTAATCATATTTTAGGGGTTTTTTTTTTAAAAAAAAAAGTCCATACGTTACCTGCTGTGCAGTACATTATATAGCCATGCCCATATATCATATCACTTATTTAAAAAAAATCTTTACATAGAAATATGGTACTACGCTGCCCCATAGAGCTTACATTCTGATTGTTTTGTATTGGACACAAGAACATCTCTAGTTGGCTACACAAACCAATCCTCCAACTATCCATTAAACATTACGGTGCAGGTAATGCTGTTACCCAATTACTCACTGACCTATATACGCCTTTCGTACACAAATACATAACTAAAAGCAATAAAATAGAACATTGAAATGGTGTGTTACAAAGCTACTACAAGGGCATAGAACGTTAAAAGTGATATGTACTACCCATTCAACAGTATGTTAAAACATTGTAAAACTACAAAACTAGTGCAAAGTTTATGCTGACAGCTGTGTTCTTTTCATAAATACTATACTCTACCAGCTACTTGAGATGAGAGTGCTAAATGAAAAACAGCTAAATAAGAGCATGACCACATTGCTCTCTTGGCCTGTATATATCTCATGTATTACATGGTTAAAGTTACACAAACAAAAAATAAAGTACACATTTTGTATAAAGTTTAACTTCTACACTCCATCATAAATATTATATCTCTCTTTTATCTCTGCAGATATCCACAGCCTATATATATGTTTATTTACCAAGTATCCTACTAAATATTATAGGTCAAAGCTTTAAATTATATATTATTTCTTCTTTCCAGTTATGTTGTAATACATTTTTTATTGGCATGGAGGTGTTTTCTAAAAATCTCCAAAAAACACCCAACCTGGTATAGATTCAATCAGCTTTATGAATCACTAGTATTCTTTAACATCAGTATTTATCCTGGGTTTCTTGAATTTATGCACATGCCGAGCGTATCTGTAATACCGTATTTGCTCGATTATAAGACGACCCCCCCAAATCTGAATATTAATTTAGGGAAAAAAAGAAAAAGCCTGAATATAAGATGACCCTATAGGAAAAAAGTTTTACCAGTAAATGTTAATTCATGTAAACTATGTGAACAATTCTTTTTAAATAAAAGCTATGATTGAGAAAAATATTTTAGTTTTATTTCCTTCTATTTTCCAACCTGCCCCCCCCAGTTATGCACATAGTAACATAGTAACATAGTAACATAGTTCATAAGGTTGAAAAAAGACCAAAGTCCATCAAGTTCAACCTATATACATATTGTGTCCCTACTGTGTTGATCCAGAGGAAGGCAAAAAACCCTTATGAAGCAGATGCCAATTGCCCCATACCAGGGGGAAAATTCCTTCCCGACTCCAAATATGGCAATCAGAATAAATCCCTGGATCAACGTTCTGTCCCTATTAATCTAATATCCATAACTTGTAATATTATTGCTTTCAAGAAACACGTCCAGGCTCCTTTTGAACTCTTTTATTGAGTTTACCATCACCACTTCCTCTGGCAGAGAGTTCCATAATCTCACTGCTCTTACTGTAAAGAACCCCCGTCTGTGCTGGTGTAGAAACCTTCTTTCCTCCAGCCGTAGAGGATGTCCCCTTGTTATAGATACAGTCCTGGGTATAAATAGGTCCTGGGAGTGATCTCTGTACTGTCCCCTTATATATTTATACATAGTTATTAAGTCCCCCCTAAGCCGTCTTTTTTCCAAACTAAATAACCCCAATTCTGATAATCTTTCTGGGTACTGTAGTCCTCCCATTCCCCTTATTACTCTGGTTGCCCGTCTTTGAACCCTCTCCAGCTCCACTATATCTTTCTTGTACACTGGTGCCCAGTACTGTACACAGTATTCCATGTGTGGTCTGACTAGTGACTTGTACAGGGGTAGAATTATTTCCTTGTCGTGGGCATCTATGCCCCTTTTGATGCACCCCATGATTTTATTTGCCTTAGCAGCAGCTGCCTGACACTGGTCGCTACAGGTAAATTTACTGCTAACTAAAACTCCTAAGTCCTTTTCCATGTCAGTCGTCCCCAGTGTTTTCCCATTTAATACATATTCCCAGCCTGGATTTTTCTTCCCCATGTGCATAACCTTACATTTATCTGTGTTGAACCTCATCTGCCACATCCCAGCCCAAGCCTCCAACCTATGCAGATCCATTTGTAATCGTGCGCTGTCCTCTATTGTGTTAACCACGTTACAGAGCTTAGTATCGTCTGCAAAGATTGATACTTTACTATGCAATCCCTCTACAACAGACCTGGGCAAAGCACGGCCCGCGGGCCACATCCGGCCCGCTGAATAGCTCGGACCGGCCCGCAAAGAGTGTCCTGGTGACTCACCAATGAGTCCGGTGTCCCCCCCCGCCCCGGTCACTTACCTTAAACTCCTGTGTTGGAAGCGTTTGTCTCGGGTGCCGGCGCTTTACGCTGGGCGCCTGCATATGACGTCAGACGCCGGCGATCAGCAGTGAAGCGCCGGCACCCGAGACAAACGCCTCACGCTTCCAACACAGGAGTTTAAGGTAAGTGACCGGGGCGGGGGGGGAGATCCTGAGAAGGGGGGGTTAGGGAGTTAGAGGGGAGATACTGAGAAGGGGGGGTTAGGGAGTTAGAGGGGAGATACTGAGAAGGGGGGTTAGGGAGGGAGGTCTTACTGTGTGTGTGTGTATCTTACTGTGTCTGTGTGTGTCTCACTGTGTCTGTGTGTGTCTTACTGTGTCTGTGTGTGTCTCACTGTGTCTGTGTGTGTCTTACTGTGTCTGTGTGTGTCTTACTGTGTCTGTGTGTGTCTCACTGTGTCTGTGTGTGTCTCACTGTGTCTGTGTGTGTCTCACTGTGTCTGTGTGTGTCTCACTGTGTCTGTGTGTGTCTTACTGTGTCTGTGTGTGTCTTACTGTGTCTGTGTGTGTCTCACTGTGTCTGTGTGTATCTTACTGTGTCTGTGTGTGTCTCACTGTGTCTGTGTGTGTCTTACTGTGTCTGTGTGTGTCTCACTGTGTCTGTGTGTGTCTTACTGTGTCTGTGTGTGTCTTACTGTGTCTGTGTGTGTCTTACTGCGTGTGTCTTACTGTGTTCATAGCTTATTCAGTTATTGTAATAAATATTTTAGCCCATTTTTAGCTCAAAATATTTTTTCCTTTTTTTTCTCCTCTAAAATCTAGGTGCGTCTTATCAGCAGGTGCGTCTTATAGAGCGAAAAATACGGTATGCACTCCGAAGCCTTGTTCATTTTGTTCACTTCTGTGCTGTGCTAATAGTTATTCAGGCCTTACTTATTCAAGCACCTCTACCAATGACGTAGGCTTGAATAACTTTATTAAACAGCACATAAGTTAACAAAATGGACAAGGCTTCGGAGTTTGTAGTTTGTAGAGGTCTGGCCCTCTAAAACCATTCCAATTTCTCATGTGGCCCCATGGGAAAATTAATTGCCCACCCCTGCTCTACAAGGTCATTAATAAATATATTAAAAAGAATAGGACCCAAAACTGACCCCTGTGGTACCCCACTAGCAACAGTCACCCACTCAGAGTATGTACCATTAATAACCACCCTCTGTTTCCTATCACTGAGCCAGTTACTTACCCACATACACACATTCTCCCCCAGCCCAAGCATTCTCATTTTATGTACGAGCCTTTTATGTGGCACCGTATCAAATGCTTTGGAAAAATCAAGATATACGACATCCAGCGATTCACCCCGATCCAGTCTTGAGCTCACCTCCTCATAAAAGCTGATCAGGTTAGTTTGACAGGACCGATCCCTTGTAAACCCATGCTGATATGGAGTCATACACTTATTTTCATTGAGATACTCCAAAATAGCATCTCTTAGGAAACCCTCAAACAGTTTACACACAACAGAAGTTAAACTAACAGGCCTATAATTCCCCGGGTCACTTTTTGTCCCCTTTTTGAATATTGGCACAACATTTGCTATGCGCCAGTCCTGGGGAACAGACCCTGTCACTATAGAGTCCTTGAATATTAGAAATAGGGGTCTGTCTATTACATTACTGAACTCCCTTAGAACGCGGGGGTGAATGCCATCTGGACCTGGTGATTTGTCTATTTTGATTTTTTTAGGCGGCACTGCACTTCTTCCTGGGTTAGACAGGCGACATGTACTGGGGCATTTATCTCATCCTGCTGTATATTACCTGGCATTTCATTTTCCTCTGTGAATACAGCAGAGAAGAATATATTTAATAGATTAGCTTTTTCCTGATCCCCGTCTATAACTTCTCCCTCATTACTTTTTAAGGGGCCAACGCTTTCATTGTTAACCTTTTTACTATTTATATAGTTAAAGAACATTTTGGGGTTTGTTTTACTCTCTTTGGCAATGAGTCTTTCTGTCTCCAATTTTGCTGCTTTTATCTGATTTTTACATATTTTATTTTTTTCCCGATAGCTTTTTAGTGCTTCCTCACTGCCTTCCTGTTTTAGTAGCTTAAATGCCTTTTTTTTTGCCATTTATTGCCCCCTTTACATTTTTATTTATCCACATTGGTTTTCTCTTGTTCCTGACTCTTTTATTCCCATACGGTATGTACCTTTCACAGTGAGAATTTAAGATATTCTTAAAAATCTCCCATTGAGCGTCTGTACTCTTGTTTTTGAGGACATTTTCCCAATTTACAGTGTTAAGGGCTTCTCTTAGTTGATCAAACTTTGCCCTCCTAAAGTGCATAGTTCTTGTGGCTCCTCTAAGAGTTCCCTTATTGAAGGACAAGTTATAATGCATCATATTGTGATCACTATTTCCTAGATGTCCCCTGACCTGCACATTAGTTACTCTGTCAGGTCTGTTGGTTAATATTAAGTCCAGTAGGGCGCCCCCTCTGGTCGGGTCCTGTACCATTTGGGACAGATAATTATCCTTACTTATAGTCAGAAACCGGTTTCCTTTATGAGATTCACAGGTCTCGGTTTCCCAGTTTATGTCGGGATAGTTAAAGTCCCCCATAATAACCACCTCATTGTGATTAGCTGCCTTGTTTATTTGCTTTAATAATTGATCTTCTGCTGCTTCCATTATATTTGGTGGCTTATAGCAAACCCCGATCATCTGCCCCAGAAATGCCTTATACCCCCTATATGCCACTGTGCCCCATGATATGCCTTTTGACCCCCTATGTGCCACTCTGCCTCCAGAAATGCCTTATACATTTGTCTATTTTTGAAAGCATATCTACTTTACACCATTTTCGTTCATCTGCCTAAAACTTTTGCACAGTACTGTACACGTGGATTGCGATAATGCATGCCAAATTCATCCCGATGACTGGGATTAGGGCACAGGGAGATTAGACTTTATTCCTTTTAACAAAATTTTGAACAGCCATGTGAAAAACAAATTTAATAAGACTGTTCCATTCACAAGAAGAACTATTTTGACCTCTGTTCCGCTCCAAATTTACCGTATTGGCTCGGATATAGGCCGCACCCTAAAAGTTTGGTGCTTTTTTAAAGAAAACGTTTTTTTCTTTAAAAAAGCACCAAAAAAACATGCTGCCACTCTGTCTCCCCCCCCGAGATATGCTGCCACTGTCCTCCCCCCTAAGATATGCTGCCACTGTCCTCCTCCTCCTCCCCCCCGAGATATGCTGCCACTGTCCTCCCCCCCCCGAGATATGCTGCCACTGTCCTCCTCCTCCCCCCGAGATATGCTGCCACTCTGCCCCCCCGACTTACCAGATCAGACTCCCGGGTGTCTTGCGGGGCCGGCGGGGGACATCTACGCAATACGCGTATACAACTTCCGGTGCCGGCACTCAGCGGATGTGCCGGCACCGGAAGTTGTATACGCGTTTTTCGTAGATGTCCCCCGCCGGCCCCGCAAGACACCCGGGAGTCTGCTCTGGTAAGTCTTGGGGGCAGAGGTAAAACGCATCGTGCGCATGCAGTCCCGGGCGTCGGGCGCTAGACCCCGAATATAGGCCGCACCCCCACTTTAAAGACTTAAAGTGGGGGGGAAAAATGCGGCCTATATTCGAGCCAATACGGTATATTTGAAGAGCAAGACAGCTTGAATTCAGAAGTTAGTTTGGTCCTTTCCAATGATCTATAAAGTACACTAAATCAATTGTAGCAGGGAAATCGTTTGTTCTGCATAAAACCTACAGGGCTGCACTGATTTCAGGATTTTGGCCACTGCCACATTTTTCTTTTAAGTATGTTTTTGTTTATAGATCAGAATATAACCGCCAGGGTATCTACAGTAAGTTGGTCTTTATGTTGCATTTACAACACAACTCTGTATTTTTTGTGCTGTTTTTATGGTTTTTATGACATGACCCCTTTTGATAAATGCATGTTGGATATGACTAGATTTTGAGCACTTGAGCAAGTTGTCTGTTGAGCCCTTATATATCTAGATCATTTGGCTAGGCCAGGGGTAGGCAATCTTCGGCTCTTCTGATGTTGTGGACTACATCTCCCATAATGCTCTTACAGTCATAATGCTGGAAAAGCATCAAGGGAAATGTAGTTCACAACATCTGGAGAGCCGAAGGTTGCCTACCCCTGGGCTAGGCTTTCCAGGCTTGAAGCAGAGGTGGAAGTTTAGCCAAACATGCATTTATTGTGTGCTGGGTTATAATGTGAGCATTGGTCAAGAAAGGCGAAAATATCATACAAGTTTGATTCGTGGGACCTATTAACGTAGCTGTTAATACGCTGTTTAAATGCTAATGTCTTCAATCAATGTACTTGCTAAATTGAATGTGTAGAGCTATAACCCAATAAGCCATTACTCACTACTTTCTATCAATGGGAGGGGAACCTACGTTTTTCATACAGTATTAGTCCCAGACAACATACCTTCTAAATGATTCAGATTTATGAAAATCAGTTACATAAGACTTTCCATGAAGTATGCAATCTTACGCTATAAGAACTTAAAACCTCACATATTAAAGACTAATGCTTACAGGTTTACTTATGGGTTGTCCAGAGACAGATCCTGAAGATTCTGTTGATTTATTTCCAAGGGTTGCAGAAGACACTTCTTTGAAGCTTCCTAGTTTTGGTTGCAGGTCTGGCAAGTCTTGGATGGCCCCTGTAGGGGCTGGCATCGCAGTCTGCTGAGAAGGTTGCATTGGGTATTCAGGCATATTTGATGGTTGCACATTGTGGGCCATCATTCCACTGTGTAGTACCGAATCTTGTGGAACAATAGGCTGCGTATAATTGCCTGACATATTTGGAGGAAACATTGCACTTGAGTGGGTAGATCCAGGATAGATATAAGGGCACTGACCATAGGAAAAGCATCCATCCTTAACCGGGCTTTGAGGCTGAGAGAAATTTGTTGGGTACATACCAGGAGAATGTCCTGAAACTGGCTGACTAAAGAGTGATCCTCCTGGTGGTATCCCCTGAGGTTGAGAGGATGCAGGGGATGCCACTGGTAATAAGGTCTGCGCCATGCTCATTGCTAAGGATAACACATTAGCCAATGAAAACATTGGAGCTGTGGGAGACCACTGAGGTGCTGGCTGTGAACTTGATGTCAGGACTGATACAGCATTATTTATATTATGTGATGCCATCCCCCTATTCAGCACTTCCTGCAATGTATTATGGTTATTGGCAGAATTACCCAACATGCTAAGAAACCCAGAGTTCTGAGAACACATAGGTGTTGCAGAAGATTGAGGCATTATGTAATGGGGCAAGGAGGATATATAGTTGGCAGCCTGCATGGAACTAAAAGCTGTAGGTGGGAAAGACTGGGAGCTTGGCAAGGAGTGGCTTGTTGAAAATGGTCCAGTTGGAGTAGAAATATTTTCAAATGAAGGCCAAGTTCTACTAGTTGCCATTGGGGAACCTATGCAAAACAAAAAAAACAAAATGTTGAGAAAGTAGTTGGCACAGTAAATTCAACATAATTCTACAGATAAACAAGGATAAGCAAGGTTCATGCATCATAATAATTGTATCACCTAAAAGGAAAAACTGACATATTAATGAAAAAGTTGCTGCGAGATATGATTCTATTTTTTTGTATTTTTAAATGGATGTTGCAGTCCATTTTTACATATACTCCAATGCAGTTTGATGCATGCAGTACTGAAATCAGGAAGCATTAGTACATTATTTTACATCCTCAAATAGTATACATGCTGAGACTATAAGTGTTCTGCTGAGTAATAAGCAGATTATGGTATGATAGTTGCTTCCAGTAGAGGTTGCTAAGATAGGGAGCTAAATGAGAAAGAAGCACACCAATAACTAAAGAATGTCTATGTCTATTTCCATTATAAATTTAACATTAAAGTAAGGCTGGGTGCCTAATTATTCAAGGCCACTCTGCCTCATGAAATGCCTTATCCCTCCCTATATGCCACTCTTCCCCATAATATGCCTTTTAAACCCCTAAATGCCAGAGTGGCATATAGGGGTATAAGGCATTTCTGGAGGCAGAGTGGCACATAGGGGGTCAAAAGGCATATCATGGGGCAAAGTAGCATATAGAAGGTTAAAAGGCATATCATGGGGCACAGTCGCATTTAGAGGGTTAAAAGGCATATCATGGGGCACGGTGGCATACTGGGGTATAAGGCATTTCTGGGGCAGAGTGGCAAGCATAGGGCGAGATGTGCATAACTTTTTTGAAAAAAAAAAAGTTTACATAGTTTACATGAATTAACATTTACTAGTAAAACGTTTTCCTATAGGGTCGTCTTATATTCAGACTTTTTCTTTTTTCCTAAATTAATATTCAGATTTTGGGGTGTATATGTATATATATATATATATATATATTAGACTTGCGCATTCGTCTTCGGGCGAACATGAAAACGAGCACGAAGAGGCCGTTTTTTTGTTCGTTCCGAAGACACGCCGAAGAGAATACAGTGCCGGCAAAACGTAGGAGAAGACGAAGACTCACAACCACGAAGAATCGAAGATTCTTCGTGATCGTCTTCATTTTTGCCGCGCAGCCGCCAAAATTTCAAACAGGAGTGAGCTGATCTCGTCTGTCCAATCAGCTCACTCTTGTGACATCACGCTAAGGGTCTCGTCCAATGCCTGTGCTGCTGTTTTTTGAATTCTGAAGGCGCCTTTATAAGACCAGAGCTTGCCTGAGAGATCCATTCATTTTTCACTGTGACTGCTTTGGCAACACTGCTGTGCTGCATCCGAGCGTTACAGAGAGATTGTTCTGTTCTGTGTGAGACTGGTAAGCCTTAGCCTGCCATTTCTCACAGTGTACTTTATCCTCACTTCAGTGCTACTTAATATAATTAATAATAATAATTTGATTAATTTTATTTTTTTTAATTTAATTTGTCATCAACTGTAGTGTAAGTGCTGTTGAGTTGACAGTGCACCCAGTGTCTCAGTGGCACTGGGGTGCCCTTGCCCTGGGCTGGCACTAGTGCCTACTGCCTGTCCTGCTTAAATAAATGAAATAGAATTTATAAATAATAATTTAATAGAGTCTATAATTTAATAGTTCATTATATTATATATATATATGTCAGTCATATATATATATACTATAGTATACTAGTGTAGAGTGTACTGTAGACATTCATCTACTAGTGTCTAATTTAAAATCAGTAATATTAATTAATATAATTAATAATTGAATTCATTATAAAATTATATATATATTTGTCAGTTATAGTTAGTAATAGTATACTAGTGTAGAGTGTACTGTAGACATTCAAGACATCTACTAGTGTCTAATCTAAAATCAGTAATATCAATAATTCTATAATTCTTTCTTATCTTAATAGTTAATTAAATTAGCTATAAATAAAAGTAATAATATTAATTAATTACTACTAGCGTATAGTTCAGCTAATCTTATTAGTACTGGTGCTGCAGCTCTATAGTTTGTGCTTTGTTTTAGCAACAGCAAGAGACCAAGTCAATTTTTCTTAATTAATAATCTTTCATTTTATTTCATTTGTTTTGCTCACCTCAGTCCATCAGTGAAGTGAACTTGTTGGGCTAGTGAGTGCAGCCGCATAAGTGCTGTGTTTTTTTTTGATCAGCAAGCAGTGACGTTAACTGTTTTGCAAAGATTTTCTCATTTATTTTACATTTTATTTCAATTTTATTAAAAGTACCCTTAGTGTTTTGCTCACCTCAGTGCATCAGTGAAGTGAACTTGTTGGGCTAGTGAGTGCAGCCGCATAAGTGCTGTGACATTTTATTTTATTTCTAATTCTTTTCAAGAAAAATTGACTGTGATGAGCTGTACTAAGCAAAGCTTCAAGCTACTAGCTGTAGTACTAAAATAATTCTAATCTTCTTTAATCTTAATCTATAATATATTATAAATAATATATAACAATATAAATTCTAATTCATAATCTATAATATAAGTAATTCTAATTCTAAATTCTAATTCATAATCTATATTCTTCTATCTATAATACATAATAATATAAGTAAATTATTTCTAATCTATTAATATTATATAACGTAATATTAATTAATAAATCATACTGAATCTGATTTAACCTCACTTTAGCTTAGTGGGTTTGAGAGCGTCTGCCTAGAGGTAGACTTATAGTAAGGAAATATAGCTTTAGGCTAGCATAGTAGTAGGCTAAGCTCTTAGGCCCGTGTAAATTCAAATAAAAAATAAAATACTGCTAGTTATTAAATAGTTAATCTTGAGTTAATAATTTAAATAACTTTAGCACTTTGCCAGATTGCACACAACAGCACAGTGCAGTAGTGCATAGTTTTACTTTTTAAGCAGTAGCACTGAAGAGAACTTCCTCAAATTTTTTTTTCTTTAATTCGTTTTTCCTTTTTTTTTTTTATAGTTTTTTAAACACTACACTACACACACAACACAAAATTTGAAATGGATCCTCCTTTTGGGACTAAGGAGGGACAAGCTCCATCTACCACCACCACCAGCACCACCACCACCAGCACCACCACCAGTTCTAAGATGCAGCCTTTGCGTCAGTCTAGTCGGCCAAGTAGGCCAAGCTCTCGCTTATCATTTGGGGAAGCATTGCTTGAAGGATCATCAAGTAAAGGAAAGGCACCAAAAGCAGGCAGTAGTAGTGCGGCTAGGCCCACAAGCTCTATGGTTTTTTACGGAAAGCCTAAAGCACCAGAAGCACGTTCAAAGTTAAAGGGTAGCACAAGTAGTACCAGCCCAGTGACTAAAAAGAAGTGCCTTTTGCCCCAACCAGCATCTTCCCCATCCACAAGCAGCATGCAAGGTACCAAGCAGAGCCAAATTAGCAGCAAGACTCAGAGGGGTCCCAAACAAAAGCGATCTCATTCCTTTGTAGGGAAAACCACCACCACCCCCACCGCCTCTACCACCACTAGTGCTGCGCCTACTGTTCCCACTGGTACCGCCACGCCATGTCCTCCTAGTACCTCTAGCAAGCCACCAAGTCCTTACAAAATTTTTGTAAAGACAGTTAGAGAGAGGGCTACACATAGTGGAACTCCACCTAGCGAGGTAGCAGAGGAGCCTGAGACTGAGAGGCCAAGTGCAGAGTCTATTCTTCCTGCTCGCACTACTACTAGTCACGAGTCTCACGACGATATCAGTCTTAGCTCCAGCCTAGCAGGAATTCCATTCGATCTGGCTAATGAAGAGCTAGACTATGAGCCAGAGGAAGTAGAGGAGATGAGTGGTCTGGAATCAGATTCCTCAGGGAGCAGTGTCCAAATGACTAGTGCACAATTTTCCCCTGAGCCTCCACCTTCTCCGCTACGATCATCACCATCACCACCACCACCACCAGCAGCAGCAGCAGCAAAACCTAGCAAATCTAAAGCATTTAGCAGTCCCACTATGGCCAGTACTGTTACCACCAGTCCCACCACCACTAGTTCTGCCTCTGTTCATCCACCCCGAGCAGTAGGAGCAGCACCCAAGGCACACTCCAAGGCTATGCGCGCCCCAATTTGGGAGCACTTTGAAAATGTTGAAGAAGGGCGCTATGGAAAGTGCAAACATTGTGTGAAGCTAATAAGCAGAGGGAAAGTGTCTGGCCATTTTACCAGTGCTAGCATGAAGCATCACCTCAGCACTCAACACAACGCTGTGCTATTGGGGAAAGATGCAGAAGTAAAACTTAGTGCAGGCAGCATAGCTGGTGGCCGTGGAAAAACCCCAACAGCTTCTTCTTCTGAGCCAATAGCAGCAGCAGCAGCAGCAGCAGCAGCAGCAGCTAGTGCTGGCAGCCAGAGACCAAGGCAGGTTGGAGCACTGCATGTCCAGCCCACCCTGGAACAATTTGTGGCATTCCAATCCAAAAGGTCAATGCCCAAACAGCAGGCCAATAAAGTAACGCGACTGATTGGTCAGTTCATTGCTGTTGGAGGGGCATCCTTCTCTATGATCGAAGGGGAGCCTTTCAAACAATTGATGGCGGCTGTGGCTCCACAATATACAGTTCCGTCACGTTCCACTTTCAGCAGGAACATTGTCCCCTCATTGTATCGGTCCTGTGTTGCAGCAGTGAAAGAGGAGCTTTCCAAGGCTGCTGGTCAGTCTGTTCATTTCACTACAGATTTGTGGAGTGCACCTAGCGGCCAGCATGCCTTTCTTTCTTTGACAGCACACTGATGGCAGCCCGGTGTGTCTAAGGAAGCTGCTGCAGCAGGCTACCGATCTTTCCTTCTCCATGCAGAAGTGATGGATGAAAAGCACACTTCCCAAAATATTCTGCATGCAATGAGGAAAATGTTTAGCCTTTGGGTGGGAGCAGAGGCGGGCACCAATGTTGAAGTTGGTTTTGTGGTAACTGACGGAGGTGCCAATATGGTGAAAGCGCTGCGAGATGGTCATATTGTTGGTGTGCGCTGTGCAGCCCACATCATCCATCTTGTAGTGAAGGCAGCAATGTCAGAAGGAACTAATGCGGCAGCAGTAGTTCTGTCCCGCTGCAGAAAGATCGCTGGGCACTTTCACCATAGTGTTAAGGCTAGCCAACTTTTGATGGAAGAGCAAGAGAGGTCAGGTCTTCCCGTACACTGCCTACGCCAGGATGTCAGTACACGATGGAACTCCACGTTAAACATTCTGGAGAGGATTTTGGAGCAGCAGAGGGCAATCCATAATCTTGCCTCAGAGCACAATATTGGGATTACCTCTCCATTGAATAGGGAGGATTGGACAGTGATCGCCCAGCTAGTGGCAGTCCTTAAACCATTCAGGGATGCCACAGAAAATTTAAGCTCAAACACTGCCAGTCTGGCCCAGGTAATCCCAGTGTTCTCCCATCTAGGCAGCAAGATGGATGTGTTCCTTGGAAACCGTGAGGCTGTTCAAGGTGGCACTCTACATCCTGACGTAGCAGCCATAGCCAGGAAGCTGAAGGATCTGCTAAAAGTACACCTTCGCAAACGAATGGAAGAGAGTCCCGAAATGATGCTAGCGTGCCTTTGCGATCCAAGAATTAAGGGAAAGCTAGCTTTGAAATTTAATGTTCTCAGTAGCTACCGGGAGCAATTGGTCAACAAGGTGCGTGACTGGCAGCGTAAAATGGGAATGCTGTCCGAGGAGGGAGAGGTGCAGGAGATGGAAGAGATGATGTGGTCTGCTACTCCTAGCAGCAGCATCAGCAGCAGTGCCACAAGCAGCACAACACAGCTGAGTGGAGCAGCTGCGTTTTGGGAAGAGGCACTTGGGAGTATAGTTGGACAATCTGACAGAGCTAGCAGCAGAAAGGAGAGTAGTGCTGCTGAAATGGTCAAACTTTACCTCTGTGAAGTTCCTTCTGCGCCTAATGTTGATCCTCTTAGCTACTGGGATGAAAAGAAGAGTGTGTGGCCTGCACTATCATGGGTTGCGCAGCAGCTACTATCATGTCCGCCAACCACTGTTCAAAGTGAGCGCGTGTTTTCTATGACTGGAAACATACTGAGTCCACAGCGCTCACGCATGGCACCTCATCTGATGGAGCAGATTGCCTTTCTTAAATTCAATCTGCCCAAGTTGGGTTACCCAGCTCTTAGCTTGGAAAGTAAATTTTTTTTCTCTGTAATGTTTAAAGTAGTTTCTCCCCCTGGTTGCACGTGTTTGTGGTGTGGCAACGTCTGCTACCTCCGCCGGTGTAGCCAATTTACGCTAGGGCCTAGTGTCTGAGTTCTGGAAGTCCGCTCCCAAACGCCAAGGACTGACAGTCTTCGGATGCTTTGCCCTGGGGTGAAACAGGTGAGCGGGTCGTCAATTGCCCACTCATTCACCTTTTTCCGTTTCCAACGCTGCTGCTGCTGGTGGTGGTGCCAGTATCTTTTGCCAGTTCGCTTCCTGGCTGAAATCATGCCTCAAATGTCCCTAATGGAGAGGGTAGTTTCTCCCCCTGGTTGCACTTGCTGCGGTGTGGCAATGCCTGCTACCTCCGCCAGTGTAGCCAATTTACGCTAGGGCCTAGTGTCTGAGTTCTGGAAGTCTGCTCCTAAACGCCAAGGACTGACAGTCTTTGGATGCTTTGCCCTGGGGTGAAACAGGTGAGCGGGTCGCCAATTGCCCACTCATTCGCCTTTTCCAATGCTGCTGCTGCTGGTGGTGGTGGTGGTGCCAGCGTCTCTTCTCTGCCAGCTCGCTTCCTGGCTAGTGTCATGCCTTAAATGTCCCTAATGGTAAGGGCAGTTTCTCCCCCCTGGCTGCGTCTGTTTGCGGTGTGGCAACGCCTGCTACCTCCGCCGGTGTAGCCAGCTTACGCTAGGGCCTTGTGTCTGAGCTCTGGAAGTCCGCTCCCAAACGCCAAGGACTGACAGTCTTTGGATGCTTTGCCCTGGGGTGAAACAGGTGAGCGGGTCGTCAATTGTCCACTCATTCACCTTTTCTAATGCTGCTGCTGCTGGTGGTGCCAGCGTCTCTTCTCTGCCAGTTCGCTTCCTGGCTAGTGTCATGCCTTAAATGTCCCTAATGGTAAGGGCAGTTTCTCCCCCCTGGTTGCACTTGCTGCGGTGTGGCAATGCCTGCTACCTCCGCCAGTGTAGCCAGCTTACGCTAGGGCCTTGTGTCTGAGTTCTGGAAGTCCGCTCCCAAACGCCAAGGACTGACAGTGTTTGGATGCTTTGCCCTGGGGTGAAACAGGTGAGTGGGTCGCCAATTGCCCACTCATTCGCCTTTACCAATTCTGCTGCTGCTGGTGGTGCCAGCGTCTCTTCAATGCCAGTTCACTTCCTGGCTAGTGTCATGCCTCAAATGTCCCTAATGGTAAGGGCAGTTTCTCCCCCCTGGTTGCACTTGCTGCGGTGTGGCAACGCCTGATACCTCCGCCGGTGTAGCCAGCTTACGCTAGGGCCTTGTGTCTGAGCTCTGGAAGTCTGCCGCCAAACGTCTAAGACTGACAGTGTTTGGGTGCTTTGCCCTGGGGTGAAACAGGTGAGTGGGTCGCCAATTGCCCACTCATTCGCCTTTCCCAATTCTGCTGCTGCTGCTGGTGGTGCCAGCGTCTCTTCAATGCCAGTTCGCTTCCTGGCTAGTGTCATGCCTCAAATGTCCCTAATGGTAAGGGTAGTTTCTCCCCCCTGGTTGCACTTGCTGCGGTGTGGCAACTACTGCTTCCTCCGCCAGTGTAGCCAGCTTACGCTAGGGCCTTGTGTCTGAGCTCTGGAAGTCTGCTGCCAAACGTCTAAGACTGACAGTGTTTGGGTGCTTTGCCCTGGGGTGAAACAGGTGAGTGGGTCGCCAATTGCCCACTCATTCGCCTTTCCCAATTCTGCTGCTGCTGCTGGTGGTGCCAGCGTCTCTTCAATGCCAGTTCGCTTCCTGGCTAGTGTCATGCCTCAAATGTCCCTAATGGTAAGGGCAGTTTCTCCCCCATGGTTGCACTTGCTGCGGTGTGGCAACGCCTGCTACCTCCGCCAGTGTAGCCAGCTTACGCTAGGGCCTTGTGTCTGAGCTCTGGAAGTCTGCTGCCAAACGTCTAAGACTGACAGTGTTTGGGTGCTTTGCCCTGGGGTGAAACAGGTGAGTGGGTCGCCAATTGCCCACTCATTCGCCTTTCCCATTTTTCAATGCTGCTGCTGGTGGTGGTGGTGGTGGTGCCAGCATCTCTTCTGTGCCAGTTCGCTTCCTGGCTAGAGTCATGCCCAAAATGTCCCTAATGGTAAGGGCAGTTTCTCCCCCCTGGCTGCCTCTGTCTGCGGTGTGGCAACGCCTGCTACCTCCGCCGGAGTGGCCAGCTTACGCTAGGGCCTAGTGTCTGAGCTCTGGAAGTCTGCTGCCAAACGTCTAAGACTGACAGTGTTTGGGTGCTTTGCCCTGGGGTGAAACAGGTGAGTGGGTCGCCAATTGCCCACTCATTCGCCTTTTCCAATTCTGCTGCTGCTGGTGGTGCCAGCGTCTCTTCAATGCCAGTTCGCTTCCTGGCTAGTGTCATGCCTCAAATGTCCCTAATGGTAAGGGCAGTTTCTCCCCCCTGGCTGCCTCTGTCTGCGGTGTGGCAACGCCTGCTACCTCCGCCGGAGTGGCCAGCTTACGCTAGGGCCTAGTGTCTGAGCTCTGGAAGTCTGCTGCCAAACGTCTAAGACTGACAGTGTTTGGGTGCTTTGCCCTGGGGTGAAACAGGTGAGTGGGTCGCCAATTGCCCACTCATTCGCCTTTCCCATTTTTCAATGCTGCTGCTGGTGGTGGTGGTGGTGCCAGCATCTCTTCTGTGCCAGTTCGCTTCCTGGCTAGAGTCATGCCCAAAATGTCCCTAATGGTAAGGGCAGTTTCTCCCCCCTGGCTGCGTCTGTTTGCGGTGTGGCAACGCCTGCTACCTCCGCCGGTGTAGCCAGCTTACGCTAGGGCCTTGTGTCTGAGCTCTGGAAGTCCGCTCCCAAACGCCAAGGACTGACAGTCTTTGGATGCTTTGCCCTGGGGTGAAACAGGTGAGCGGGTCGTCAATTGTCCACTCATTCACCTTTTCTAATGCTGCTGCTGCTGGTGGTGCCAGCGTCTCTTCTCTGCCAGTTCGCTTCCTGGCTAGTGTCATGCCTTAAATGTCCCTAATGGTAAGGGCAGTTTCTCCCCCCTGGTTGCACTTGCTGCGGTGTGGCAATGCCTGCTACCTCCGCCAGTGTAGCCAGCTTACGCTAGGGCCTTGTGTCTGAGTTCTGGAAGTCCGCTCCCAAACGCCAAGGACTGACAGTGTTTGGATGCTTTGCCCTGGGGTGAAACAGGTGAGTGGGTCGCCAATTGCCCACTCATTCGCCTTTACCAATTCTGCTGCTGCTGGTGGTGCCAGCGTCTCTTCAATGCCAGTTCGCTTCCTGGCTAGTGTCATGCCTCAAATGTCCCTAATGGTAAGGGCAGTTTCTCCCCCCTGGTTGCACTTGCTGCGGTGTGGCAACGCCTGATACCTCCGCCGGTGTAGCCAGCTTACGCTAGGGCCTTGTGTCTGAGCTCTGGAAGTCTGCTGCCAAACGTCTAAGACTGACAGTGTTTGGGTGCTTTGCCCTGGGGTGAAACAGGTGAGTGGGTCGCCAATTGCCCACTCATTCGCCTTTCCCAATTCTGCTGCTGCTGCTGGTGGTGCCAGCGTCTCTTCAATGCCAGTTCGCTTCCTGGCTAGTGTCATGCCTCAAATGTCCCTAATGGTAAGGGTAGTTTCTCCCCCCTGGTTGCACTTGCTGCGGTGTGGCAACTACTGCTTCCTCCGCCAGTGTAGCCAGCTTACGCTAGGGCCTTGTGTCTGAGCTCTGGAAGTCTGCTGCCAAACGTCTAAGACTGACAGTGTTTGGGTGCTTTGCCCTGGGGTGAAACAGGTGAGTGGGTCGCCAATTGCCCACTCATTCGCCTTTCCCAATTCTGCTGCTGCTGCTGGTGGTGCCAGCGTCTCTTCAATGCCAGTTCGCTTCCTGGCTAGTGTCATGCCTCAAATGTCCCTAATGGTAAGGGCAGTTTCTCCCCCATGGTTGCACTTGCTGCGGTGTGGCAACGCCTGCTACCTCCGCCAGTGTAGCCAGCTTACGCTAGGGCCTTGTGTCTGAGCTCTGGAAGTCTGCTGCCAAACGTCTAAGACTGACAGTGTTTGGGTGCTTTGCCCTGGGGTGAAACAGGTGAGTGGGTCGCCAATTGCCCACTCATTCGCCTTTCCCATTTTTCAATGCTGCTGCTGGTGGTGGTGGTGCCAGCATCTCTTCTGTGCCAGTTCGCTTCCTGGCTAGAGTCATGCCCAAAATGTCCCTAATGGTAAGGGCAGTTTCTCCCCCCTGGCTGCCTCTGTCTGCGGTGTGGCAACGCCTGCTACCTCCGCCGGAGTGGCCAGCTTACGCTAGGGCCTAGTGTCTGAGCTCTGGAAGTCTGCTGCCAAACGTCTAAGACTGACAGTGTTTGGGTGCTTTGCCCTGGGGTGAAACAGGTGAGTGGGTCGCCAATTGCCCACTCATTCGCCTTTCCCATTTTTCAATGCTGCTGCTGGTGGTGGTGGTGCCAGCGTCTCTTCTCTGCCAGTTCGCTTCCTGGCTAGTGTCATGCCTCAAATGTCCCTAATGGTAAGGGCAGTTTCTCCCCCCTGGCTGCCTCTGTCTGCGGTGTGGCAACGCCTGCTACCTCCGCCGGAGTGGCCAGCTTACGCTAGGGCCTAGTGTCTGAGCTCTGGAAGTCTGCTGCCAAACGTCTAAGACTGACAGTGTTTGGGTGCTTTGCCCTGGGGTGAAACAGGTGAGTGGGTCGCCAATTGCCCACTCATTCGCCTTTCCCATTTTTCAATGCTGCTGCTGGTGGTGGTGGTGGTGCCAGCATCTCTTCTGTGCCAGTTCGCTTCCTGGCTAGAGTCATGCCCAAAATGTCCCTAATGGTAAGGGCAGTTTCTCCCCCCTGGCTGCCTCTGTCTGCGGTGTGGCAACGCCTGCTACCTCCGCCGGAGTGGCCAGCTTACGCTAGGGCCTTGTGTCTGAGCTCTGGAAGTCCGCTGCCAAACGTCTAGGACTGACAGTGTTTGGGTGCTTTGCTCTGGGGTGAAACAGGTGAGTGGGTCGCGAATTGCCCACTCATTCGCCTTTTCCATTTCCTTTTCCTTTTCCATTTCCATTTCATTATTTTCCTTCTGATACACAACCAACCAACCAAACATAACACACACAATAACACAAATAACACAGTGACATAACACATAACACATATAACACACAGTGACAACACACATAACACATACACGTACAATGCACAAATCACAAGGACCTTTCCTCTTGTTATTTGTCCTGGCCTTCACTTCTACACTCACTAGCATTAATGCTATAACTCACACTTCATACTATAACATTTTTCCATCCACATACCTGCCAACAGACCCAACTTTTTCAGGGACAGTCCTGCTTTTTTCCAGTCCTGTCCCATCTAATTTAGCTATCTAGGTATGCAAATACACGTTGGTAGTTATAGCTCGGTAGGTAGCACTAGTATAAACATTAAATAAATATAATAAAGTACTAAATAATAAATCTAACTTTAAAATACATTTAAATAAACCCCTTAATTTTTTAAAACCCATTAAAATTAAAATTTTATTATTATTTAGACATAATACATCTTTAACCAAACCAGTGCACTGCTACTATTCTTAAACATAACCGTACATTAACCCTAAGCTATTTTTTAGTTCTTGTCCAACATTTTTCCATCCGCATACCTGCCAACACACCCAAGATTTTGGTGGACAGTCCTGCTTTTTTCCAGTCCTGTCCAGTAAAAGTTGGGTTGTTGCAAAGTATGTCATTGTGAATAGGTAGCAAATGTTAGGCATGTATTACAAGTGGTCCAAAATCAATTTAAAAATGTAAAATAATCCCTATTCTTTTATTAAACATCTATGGATGTGTGATTGTGTATGATAAACGGAGGCCAAGTTCCTTGGAGCATTTGTCTCTAGGTCATTTTGTGTACAGTACACCTCAGTACGTGTGTGCAACTCTATTGGTCGTTTCGGCAGGGGGCTGGCCTGCCATCAATGAATGAAGTGCGTTCTGCAATTCACTCGTTGATGCCAGACCAGCCCCCTGCCGAAACGACCAATAGAGTTGCACACACGTTCCTTCACGGCAGCTGCTGCTGCTCCGATGTGTTGTTAACCCCGTATTAACCCCTGCTAGGCAACCGGGAAGGAAACGAAGATTAAACGAGTACGAAGAATGTCCGCGAATATTCGCCCGAAGAGAAGACAGGAACGGGCGAATATTCGCGGAATACGAAGGTTTTTTTCCCCCCGAAGACGAGCACGAAGACGAACACGAAGTGCCCCCTGGTGCCCAAGTCTAATATATATATATATATATATATATATATATATATATATATATATATATATAGGAGGTGGTAATATATATGCTATGTGTGAGTAGTATCCATACTCACACACAGCATATATATATATATATATATATATACACACTCACACATAGTATATATATTACAATACACAAATCTCCACAGAACAAGGCACTCACTGGTCTTTAAAAGGTAAAAAAAAAAAACCTCACAAATTATTTGGACTGAAACATCAATCTGCACAATGTACAAGTAAAGACCCATGAGAGTCTTGTTCTGTGGAGACATTATTATTAAATGTCCCCTTAGGTAAGTAGGAAAGGGGCCTTCCTCATGGAAAGGAGAATGAAGAAGGATAGGAAAGAGAGAATATAGAAATTGAGGCGAGAAGAATGCAAACATAACGCCTTGAATGGAGAGCCTTAACATTTGAGGTAGGGGTAAAACATGTGCAAAACGCCAGTGGAAGTTTACCTTGAACTGTTTAGACAAGCAGGGATTATGTTATTTAAATCTTGTGTTTTACATGTCCTGAACTTGTTTGCAACTCCTGTGAGTTGTTTTGCTTCCTGGTTTGTATGATTTTAGCATTTATTCATTATTTTTCCATGGGTTTTAATTTTTGGATAATTAATTGGATTAAGCCCATTGATTTAAATTGACCATATAACTGATCTATGGCATCTATACATGTACCTGGCAGTAGAGATCCAAGGTCAGATGACATAAGTAAAGGACCAGAGGTACCAAAAACATCATTGTCCAATGCAGGGCTACTGTGATACTGTTGAGCTGGGGAATTATATCCTTTAGTGGGACTTGTGCACCCCAAATCTTAAAGAGAAACACACAGAATTAGCTATGCAAATGATAACAAGAGGGAAATTACTTGAATAAAATAAGAAAAAGATGTGTTATTAGTAATTGCTTTATTAAATACTACTTTTATATTGTTCAGTAAAAATAGTAAACATGATTATAACAAAACACAATTTAATGAGATGCCAAATGAGTTATGAAAAGTTATTCCAATAAACATAGCTCACATAAATATACAATATGATCAGAAAGTCTGAACCCATAGTACCAACTGTCTTAATTAGATAATTTATTAAAAAGTAGTAGCATATTGTAATCTGCTGATATGTATTACTCAGGAATACATTAACACTAAGGCAAAGCCATTTTTATTCTCTGTAAATTTTGCATGTGAAATTTTCAGGGGTTGGGCTAAATCCCTTACTTCCAGTGAAGGGAAATCTTAATGCCTCAGCATACCAAGACATTTTGAACACTGGTATGCTTCCAACTTTGTGGGAACAATTTGAGGAAGACTCTTTTCTATTCCAGCCTTAATTGTGCCCCAGGGCACAAAGCAAAGTCCATAAAGACTTGGTTGGAAGAGCTTGACTGGCCCGTACAGAGTCCTGACCTCAACCCCATCGAACAACTTTGGGGTTTACTGGAATGGAGATTGCGAGCCAGGCCTTGTTCAGCATCAGTGCCTGACCTCAGAAATGCTCTACTGGATGAATGGGCAAAAATTCCCACAGAAACACTCCAGAATCTTGTGTAAAACTTTCCCAGAAGAGTGGAAGCTGTTATAACTGCAAATGGGGGACCAGCTACATATTAATGTCTATGTCATAAAAGTTCCTGTTGGTATAATGTTTAAGTGTCCCAATACTTCGGTCCATATAGTGTATTCCACTCAAAGGGTAACATCCTAGCACACACGTGAGTTGCATTTGTCTTTTCAGGAAAAATACCTGACATAAATTATATTAGTAAGGTATTACTAGTACTTCTACCAATGCTACTCAAAGTGCTCCTGTTCAGGTGTATGAAGGACATCAATTGAAATACAGACCTAAAGACACCAGCAAAAGATCAGCATATCAAGTAATCATAATTATTGGAATAGAACAGCATCTGAAAGCTCAAATGTTGTACCCCAGTAAGCAAAAGCAAAGTCAAAAGATGACTGGCAAAGTACATCCTTCATGGGTGAGTAGCAGTCTCTAAAGCACTTCAAGTCTAATCATTTAACATGGGCCAAAGGATACAAAAACTTCACAGTGGAAGACTGAAATAAATGCTGTTTTTTTAAATAAAAATGTAAAATTTCTGGTTCCAATCACGGACTTCATGTGATGAGACATTTACATGAAATGCTAACACAATAGTGTGTAAAACTTACAACTAAATAGGGGGCAGCAGAGATTCAGGTATGGAGATGCTTTGCTTATTCTGGGATTGATGATTTGCACAAGATCAACTACACTTTGACCACAGAGAAGTACCACTGTATTAGCAGAGGTATGCCATCCCTTCTGGTTGTGTGGAAGAAGAATCATTTTCCACCAGGAAAACAATCCCAAGCACACATCTAAACTGTGTCAGGCATACCACTCTATTTTCCTGAGGCATGTTAAACCTTCTGGCTTAAAGCTGTATGGAAGCTATCCAAAATATACATCAAAGTCAAAAGTCAACAGTCAAAGGGAAAGCAATGAGTGCAAATTGGCATACATTTACCAATGGAATCACTGGACCTCAACTCCATTGAACATCTTCTTTCAATCTTCAAAGCACTCAAGGAGTTGTGCTTAAACTCAATTACCAAGAGATCATCTAAACTGCTCTCTACCAAGAAATACTGTAACCCTAACTTGGTAGGCGGTCCGGTGATGTCAGTGGGCGCCCCTGCTCACGTCGGGGGCGTCCCCGCTGATGTCAGTGGTTGTTCCCGTTGACATCACGGGAAACACCCCCATTTAAAGGGGAAATGGGCGGGGAGCGGGGCGTGTCATGACCCTGCTCCTGCGACCCGGAGGATTCTGGTGTTGACCCCGAGAGTTCCCAGCTGTCATAAGGGAGAGGGAGACCTCCTCCACCAGCTAGCAGCCGCAGCAGCCGCCACGGAGCAGAGGGAGACCACCCTCCATCACCCAGCAGCCGCCACTGAAGAGAGGGAGATCTCCATCCGACTCCACGCTGGTAGCAAGTCATGGGCATGCAGGTTTCTATACTTTAGATTACGGTCATGCCGCAAACAAGATGCCCTCTGTAATCCCTGAACAGGAAGTGACATCAGACTTTTCAAAACACCTAATTGGTGCCTAGTCACTTACTATACAATATAATTCCTCAGTAGACATCAGACCTTGCCCTCTGATGGTCGTGCCTATGTTACATAGTGCCTATTCCTCGGTACGTTCTATTACGGTATCCAGTGTTGTACCTCGGCTTGACCTTGTTAATTCTGACCTCCGGATTCCTGACTTTGGCTCGTTCTTCGTTGTTCCCTGATTTCTGGTACCCTGACCTTGGCTTGTCTTGTAACCTGCATCAGTCTTTCCAAACAGTTCAAAACATACACACAAAAAAGTCCTATATAGTATAGTTATATTTATAGCACGCATCTAGTAGGAAAATATCATAATAACTTATTTTAAGATCCTCAAATGTATATTCCTACAAAAAAATATTCAAGGAATCCATGTATAAAGTGGATATAGAGGCAAAAGGTGATCATTATTGCATTATTGCATGTGCCTACCAAAAATCCCTTTTGGTTGTGGCAGCACCATGTGATTTCTGAGGGGAAAAAACAAGCCTTCTAGCTTGTCTGGTGTCTGTAGATGACACATACAGTTTCTCACAAAAGTAAGTACACCACTCGCATTTTTGTAAATATTTTATTATATCTTTTCATGTGACAACACTGAAGAAATGACACTCTGCTACAATGTAAAGTAGTGAGTGTACAGCCTGTATAACAGTGTAAATTTTCTGTCCCCTGAAAATAACTCATCACACAGCCATTAATGTCTAAACCTTGGCAACAAAAATGAGTACACCCCTAAGTGGAAATGTCCAAATTTGGCCCAATTAGCCATTTTCCCACCCCGGTGTCATGTGACTCATTAGTGTTACAAGGTCTCAGGTGTAAATGGGGAGCGGGTGTGTAAAATATGGTGTTATCACTCTCACACTCTCTCATGGAACTGGAAGTTCAACATGGCACCTCATGGCAAAAAAGGATCTGGAAAAAAAATGTTGCTCTACATAAAGATGGCCTAGGCTATAAGAAGATTGCCAAGACCCTGAAACTGAGCTGCAGCACGGTGGGCAAGACCATACAGCGGTTTCACAGGACAGGTTCCACTCAGAACAGGCCTCGCCATGGTCGACCAAAGAAGTTGAGTGCACATGCTCATATCCAGAGGTTGTCTGAAGGTGTAGATGAAGTCAATGCAGCAGAAGCAGGAATAAGAATACAAACTGTAGCTTTAATATAAAAATAAACATATCTTTTCTTATATGGAGGTTAGTCTGGAGTGGGAGAAATGGAGGATCTCCAGTGGTATACGTAGTAGTGGAGAGGTCTACAGTTTCCAATCTGTGTCTCTAGGCTTAGCTCCTTCCCTTAATGACATCAACACACATAATGCTTTTCGCATAGAATCCTTCAACAGATGCGTGAGGCGTCTTTCTGCTCCTGCACTTTAAATAATCCCAATCTCCTATTCTCATATTGCAATATCCAAAGTGTTCATGAAAGATAAAAATCACATCAAAATAGATGTAACCAGACCCAGACTGGCCATTGGGCACGGGCGACCCAGGGCCATACTGACGTAGGGGCTGATGGAGCTGCAGCTCCAGGCCCCTACATTAAAATAGGCCCAGTTAGGACCGGACTAACTGGGCCTATGCGGCCTCTACGGCAATCATTAACGCAGGGCAAAAGGGGCACCTTCCCCTTAAACCCCCCTTAAATTAAAACATCGTTTTTTGTTTTTTTTTTACTTTATTTAATATCCTCCATGTTAAATAAAGTTATGTTAAATAAAGTTAAAACAATGTTTTAATTTAAGTCCCGGGCAGGGGCGTCGAGCGGTCGCTCGTGAAGTTTTAAGCAACTGCTCACTCTCCGTGACTCCATCGCGGTGCCGGCGTTTCATGCTGAGAAGTGCGCACCGCGGCAGATAGGGAAGACGGGCGTCTTGCACTCCCACCGCAGGACTCCGGCAACAAAGTAAGTAAGGATAATGAGAAGTAGGGAGATGGGGTAGATAGTGAGAAGGGACAGAGGGGGGTGCAGTGAGAAGGGAAAGAGGGGGGGCAGTGAGAAGGGGCAGAGGTGGTAGATAGTGAGAAGGGGCAGAGGGGGGAAGGCAGTGAGAAGGTGGAGAGGGGATAGATAGTGAGAAAGGGGGAGAGGGGATAGATAGTGAGAAGTGGGGAAGGCAGTGAGAAGGGGAGAGGGGGTACATAGTGAGAAGGGGCAGATAATAAGAAGTGGAGGGGTACATGGGGAATTGTGAATGCGTACGAGAATGAATTAATTAATGTGTGAATGCGTACGAGAATGAATTAATAAATGTGTGGATGAATTGTGTGAATGCATACGAGAATGAATGATTGTGTGGACGAATTGCTTGAATGATTTGTGAGACTGCATTGATGAATATGTGTAAATGATTTGTGTGAATGATTGAGTAACTGTGTAAGTGTTTGTGTTTATCATGAATGTTTAAGTGATTTGGGGAAAAACCCCCTTAATGCCACTCTGCCTCCAGAAATGCCTTTTAACCCTCTATACGCCACTCTGCCTCCTGAGTTGCCTTATACCTCCCTATATGCCACTCTGCCCCATAATATGCCTTTTAACCCCCTAAATGTCAGAGTGGCATATAGGGGTATAAGGCAATTCTGGAGTCAGAGTGGCACATAGGGGGTCAAAAGGCATATCATGGGGCACAGTGGTATTTAGAGGGTTAAAAGGCATATCATGGGGCACAGTGGCATATAGGGGGTATAAGGCATTTCTGGGGGGGCAGGTTGAAAAAAAAGGAAATAAAAACAAAATATTTTTCTCAATCATAGCTTTTATTAAAAATAAATGTTTACATAGTTTACATGAATTAACATTTACTGGTAAAAAAAAATTCCTATAGGGTCGTCTTATATTCAGGCTTTTTCTTTTTTTCATAAATTAATATTCAGATTTTGGGGGGTCGTCTTATAATCAGGGTCGTCTTATAATCGAGCAAATACGGTAATGAGTATCTGTGAAGGAGTGAGTGAATGAATGTTTGTGAATAAGTATATGTAAATGAGTATCTGAATGAGGGAATTAATGAGTATCAAAGAATGAATGAATATCTGAATGAGTGAATGATTACCTGTGAATTAGTGAATAAATATTTGTGAACGAGTGAATGAATATGTGTGTAATAGCATGGATGTGTAAGTTGGGGCAAAGATGCCACAGGCAGGCTGTTTTGGTGGCAGGGCCTGTCCTGGTGTGTGTGTTTGGGTGTCGGTGTGGCAGAGCCTGTCCTGGTGTGTGTGTGTTTAGGTGCCGGTGTGGCCGAGCCTGTCCTGGTGTATTTGTTTGGGTGTCGGTGTGGCAGAGCCTGACCTGATGTGTATGTCTGGGTGGCAGAGTCTGTCCTGTGTTTGGGTGTCGGTGTGGCACAGCCTGTCCTGTTGTGTGTGTCTGGGTGGCAGAGCCCATCCTGGTGTGTATTTAGTCATCTGTTTTCTGGCCCTTTACTTTCTGTAGGAATAAATTGAACTATTTAATTTTTACTTATCCAGAGATAAAATGCCCTCCTGAATTTGTAGTCACTTCAGAGGACAAAACATTCTAGGCCCAGAAATCAGTGAGAGCAAAAGTAAAAGTATTGTTTTATTTACTCTATTTCAACCTGCGTATCTTATTAAAAAGGATTAGTGGCACTAAATTGTGGCTTCAGGGGTCCCGTTTATGATGACTTTTTTTTAGTCACATTGCTCCGCCTAGAGGATTGGCTGAGCGCCGCAATTCAGTTGGGGTGGTCTGAGGTCTAAGTTTCTTCCCTGCTGTGCTATGCTATTAGTCTGTGACTGACAGACTCACTCGTCGTGAGGGTGATCTGACCAGCCAAGGCCCAAAGAGTGCCACACTGCCACAATTTTTTTCTCCAACTAAATGGTCAAAGATTAGTTACTGTTTTGAATCTTTCATTAACGATATAAATTGAATGACGTTATGATTCATTTATTATATATTTATATATGCTAATAGACAACAAGAAATGGTGTATTAAATTTGTCAGAATTTGGTTTAACAAAAAAAAAACGGGCTGCTCGGTCTTAAATGCCCGGGCCTACTTTTTGTCCCAGTCCGGGCCTGGATGTAACCAAGTGTCCATTATGTCCATATCTTATCCATGTACCAGTAGATTTCACATTCACATAAACTTAATCCAGAAATACATTAAATACCGTATTTGCTCGATTATAAGACAACCCTGATTATGAGACGACCCCCCAAAATGTGAATATTAATTTAGGAAAAAAAAGAAAAAGCCTGAATATAAACTACCCTATAGGAAAACATTTTACTAGTAAATATTAATCCACATGTAAACAATTTTTTCATATTTAATAAAAACTATTATTGAGAAAAATGCATTTTTTTGTTTTTATTTCCTTTTATTTGCCAACCTGCCCAACGTTATACACATCTGCCCCCAGATATGCCTTATACCCCTTATATGCCACTCTGCCCCCCAGAAATGCCATATACCCCCCTTTATGGCACTCTGCCTCCCTGATATTCATTTTAACTCCCTATACACCATTCTGCCTCCCTGATATTCTTTTTAACCCCTATATGCTACTCTGCCTCCAGAAAGCGCTTTAGAAGTGCCAGCAGTGGAGGTTGTCTACGCTTAGGCAACCTCTGCTGCTGGCACTTCTGCTGGGGCTTCTATAATGGAGCACTGGAAGGTTATGTCACAACGTGCTCCACCATAGAAGCTCCGGCGGAAGTGCTGGCAGCGGAGGTTGTCTACGCACATCGCGCAGATGACCACCTCCTGCCGGAGAGTAGGATCCAGGTCCCCTGCAGCACTGCGGGGGATCTGGATCCTAACCCTGCTGCTTGTCTGCAGCAGGGCTAAATGGAAAAAAAACACCTGCCCAGAACTGCATGTCCCAGGCATCAGGTGATGCGAATTGCGCATCCCTGTGCTAAATCCCGATTATAGGCGCACCCCGACTTTAAAGTCTCAAAGTGGGGGGAAAAGTGCGGCCTATATTCGGACAAATACGGTATAATCTGTACCGCTAGAAAAATAGAAATAGATTTAATGAGCACGGCAAGGGGATTTTGACTGGGTCACATAAGTGTACTGTCCCCCTTTATTTTATGTATCACCATCAATCTGATTGCTTATTCTCAAGGGCCTTAAACAAATACCACCTGCTGTGAGACAAAGGATTTTTTTTATCTACACCCTAGGTACTAAGTCTCCCCATAGCCTCAATAAAACATTGGATTTAGAAGCTTTCAAGTAATTGAAGTAATTGAGGATAAAGTATGTAATGCAGATCCGGAGCCCCCTATTTATTTAGTTACTGTTGTGTCATTTGGATATCATAATGTCTACATGCATGTATGTGTGTTAGCAGGTATGCCCATGTGTGTGTATATATATATATATATATATAGATATCTATATATATACAAAAGTATTGGGGCACCTGACCATTACATCAACGGGGATTTTTACGACATTGGATCCTAAATACTTAAACATTAATAAGGAGTTGGTCCCCTCTTTGCAGCTATAACAGCTTCCACTCTTCTGGGAAGGCTTTCCATAAGATTTTTGGAGTGTTTCTGTGTGAATATTTGCCCATTCATCCAGTAGAGCATTTGCGAGGTCAGGCACTGATGTGAGAAGGCTTGGCTAGCAACCTGTGTTCCAGCTCATCCCAAGAGTGTTTGAAGGGGTTTACATCAGGGCTCTGTGCGGGCCAGTCAAGTTCTTCCACACCAATCGCATCCAATCATGCATACCTCCCAACATTTCAAAATGTGAAAGAGGGACACTTTTTTTTTTAATCGCTCTTGCGGAACTCATCAATACTTTACAATGCTGTGCTTGCATCGCTATTTAAAACATGCTATTTGTCAGCACAGTCATGCATATTAAAAATAAAGAACACATCAAATTCCCATGTGGCTCGGCCAGACATACTACTTCCATGATGCTAAAAAGAGGCTAATGTTAGCTTCCCTCCCAGGACCCTTACACACTGCCTTTACACACACCTGCCCATAAACATACCTATACACGTACAGTACCCTTACACACACACTGCCCTTACACACCTGCTCATAAACACACATATACACATACACTGTCTTTACACACACCTATAAACATATACTGCCCTTACACACAATTGCCTTTACACACAAATGTACATGTGCCCTTACACACAATTGCTTACACACACACATATACAGATACACTGCCCTTACACACAGCTTACAAATACCTATACTGCTCTTACACACAACTGTCCATACACACACACAAGCTTACAAACACATACATTCATATACACTGCCATTACACCTCTTTCTCCCTATCTCTTATCTCTTCCACAATCCTTCATTCTTCATCCTCCATCCTATGGTGGGAGCATGAGGCCTGTCACTTCAGACCTCGCTTTACTGCTCCCTCATCACTATGCACAGGCTATTGCTGCAGAGCGCAGGGATGACATCATATCCCCGTGCTCGGCATTATTTGCTGGCGTGAAGTAATGAGGGAGCAGTAAAGTGAGGACCTTGTGCTCCCTAATGTTGAGACAATTAGAGGGAGATCGTGCAGGCTGCAGCTGCTAATTGGGCGGCTGTGCGCAACTCCCCCCCCCGCAGCTCTCGCCTCACCCTACCTCTGCCCCTGCAAAGAGGGACAAAGGTAGGGATAGGTGGGACAGCGGGACAGAGACCCAAAATCGGGACTGTCCCGCCCAAATCGGGACAGTTGGGGGGCATGAATCATGTCTTTATGGATCTTGCTTTGTGCACTGGGGCACAGTCATGCTGGAACAGAAAAGGGCCTTCTCCCCAAACTGTTTCCACAAAGCAGGAAGCATAACATTGTTCAAAATGTCTTGGTATGTCCCCTTCAGCATACCAAAACATTTTGTACAATGTCCAGGTCTGGGAAGGTCTTTCTCTACTCATTTTCCCAATTAACTGGCCTGCTTTTATCCACCACTGGAATTTATGCTTTGATAGACCTTCTGGGAAGCATGGGTTGCAAACGATCAGGGTCAGCGGTAAATTCAAAGATGACAGACCAAACTTCCACCATTATGCTTATGCTGTTTGCATAGTGTATAATAGTTTGTTTCTGGACGGTGTAGGCTGGTTAGTCTCTAAAATGGGTTGGACCGTATAAGCATATAAAAGACCACTGCACCCAAATCCTTCCATATCTGCATATTCATTTTTTCGCTACTGTACAAACATTTAAGTGTACATGGTTGCTATTGTAAACCACTGTTGTGCTGTTCACACTTTAGCTAATTCACTGTCCACCTGGCTCTCTATGCATTACAGGCTTAGCTCAGCACAACTGTCAGCTCACACACATATTACAATTGTACAGTACTCTACAATATATAACATACAAATCTTTGAAGGATTATTATATAAAATATATATTACATATTATGTTTGTCTCATGTCTACTGTTGCTACCGTGTTGGGTCATTCTTGCCATTATAAACTATTTCCATGGCTAAATCTTATGAGTTCAAAGAACTTTCCAGCTGGAGCCAGAGAAATCCAGCTGATAAGTACACTCACCACTCAGTGAAGAGGAAGAAAACGAGCGTGATAATTCTTGAAGTTGAAGATCAGCCTACGTAAAAGACAAGATTTGCATTACCTATTATTACAATTAAGATAACAACATATCTTCTTTAGTGTAGTCTTTAAGGCAGCGCAAAAAGGACAACTGTCAGCAACCCAAGCAAGTTACATGTACCCAGTGTCTCTTACAGGTGATTAAAGTTGATGAGGGTGAAGGCAAAGGTGCAAGCCATTATATAATGCTAAGGTGTTTTAAAGTTTTTGTTATGGGTGTCAAGCTGTTAATTATTTACATCAATACTGATCTGATAGATGATTTTTTTTAAATATGCTGGTTGCCTGTCCCTAATTTCAGGTATATCAGTGAGGAGAATTTTAAGAACTATCTCACATTCATCAATCTCTCCTGCAAACCCCTTTTTAATAAATAAACCCCTGATTTTAAGCAAGCCATTATAATGCCAGTGTTAAGTGTATATATACTTTACTTGGAGAATACATGGCACCAGGATGCACTATGGGAAGAAGGCAAGCCGTTGGAGGCAGTGTGATACTTTAAGCGATGTTCTGCTAGGAAACCTTGGGCCCAGCCATTCATGTGGATGTTATTTTGACATGTACACCCTTTCATGAACACAATATTCCCTGATGGCATTGGACTCTTTCAGCAGCAAATGGTTTAGGAATACTTTGAGGAAACACAACGAATTCAAGGTATTTACTTGGTCACCAACTTCCCCAGAACTCGGTCCAATCAAGCATCTGTGAGATGTGCAGGACAAACAAGTCCGATCCATGGAGGCTCCACCTCGCAACTTACAGGACTTAAAGGATCTGCTGCTAACGACTTGGTGTCAGATACCACACCACACCTTCACAGGTCTAGTGGAGTCCATGCCTTAACGGGTTAGGGCTGTTTTGGTGGTAAAAGAGGGACCTCCACAATATTAGGCAGGCGGTCATAATGTTATGGCTGATCGGTATATATGGGCTTGCAGAGGATCAATGTAAAAAGAAATCATGCAGACATACCTTAATAACAATACAAATCGATGGATAGCAACAGTATATATATATTACTCATAAAGCCAGTAAAACTACAAATGTATAAAATGAGACATGCATGAGATCACCCCAACATTTCCAGTGATCACACCTTTCTCAAGGGAGCTGATCTGTTGCTACCTACTTTTCTATTAAAGCATAACTACAGGTCATTTACCATTTTGGTATGTGAATCTTTTAGCATTATATTTATGTCTGCTTGGGATGAGTTTTTTTCTATTATTATTACTGCATGTGTGTTATGTGTGCCCTTCTGTGTAATCTCTTGTCAAGTACTACTGCAGTTACTTCAATATTGAATTACTAACCATGATAGGAGGTATACAAGGCACTGATGAACTGGTAGTCAATCTATTGCCATCATCATCTTGGTCTCCAGTGGTTTCCTTTTTCAATAATGTCTCAACACGATGTATTATATCACGAATCCTGTTGGTAAAACTTTCTCTCTCTGACTGCATTATAAACTCATTGTTTACCTGTACCGGAAATGGAAGAAATAATGAAGAAATATACTATTTTAAGAGTGGACCGTGTCAACAAAATACTTTGAAAAGCATATGTTTTCATTACTTACAGTATAATTTTAAGCGGAAAAAAAACAATAAATCAGGGAGTTTTCCAATATCAGATATAGTGTCATGTCGAACAAGTGCTTTATATTAGGACCTGGCTGTTTTTTTCTACCATTCCTGGTCGAGGCTGTTTTAACATTTCTGCTGTGTTTGTGTTAACACATGTGAACACAATGTCAGTGCTCAGGTATTCTGACCCTCATGTGAATGTCTGAGTGTTCCCTAATGTGCTCTCATCAGTACCTTTCCCCTGAGCGCCCAGGTTTCTAGTCTTGTGCCTGCCTGATTCTCCATTGGCTGTGTCCTATCCTGATACCTGGTTTGTTTATATTTAACCCTTTGCCTGCTGCCTTCCCTTGTGACCTCTGATTAAACCTGTTAACCCTTTGCATGCTGCCTGCCTTTGTGACCTCAGACCGTACCTGTTAACCCTTTCCCTGCTGCCTGCCTTTGTGACCTCGGATTTAACCTGTTAACCTATTGTTTGCTGCCTGCCTCAGTGAACTTGGATTGCACCTGTTCAACCCCTGCTTGCATCCTGCCTATGTGACCTTGGACTGTCCCTCTTTATCCCACTGAAACTATTTGTGATCTGTGAGTACCGTACTCTACCTTGTATTCCTGCATTGTGGGTATTCCCCTGCATTTGGGCTCTCAATCCACAACTCCCCTTAAAAAGGACATTACATAATACCTGAGCCACACATGGAGTCTGCAGCAATAGTCGATACTATGTCGGCACTGACCCAACAACTTGACATGCTAAAGCGTCCAGATCTTACAAGCCGGACAGGCTGATCTACGTCACCAAATATACGAACTACGATCCAGACATGCTGCCCCAGAGCCGGTACCACGTTCACCTCTGATAGCTGTACCTAACAGGGCTGTAGCTTCAGGACCCCGTATACCGTGAACCGACAAATTTTCTGGTGGCAGGTCACAATACCAGATCTTCATAATTGCTTGTCAACTGATGTTTTCTCTCAAACCCAAGACATACTCCTCTGAATATGTGAAGGTCCACATGGTCATTACTCTTCTCACCGGCGAACCCCAATACTGGGCTCATCATCTTTTCCGTATCCATAGTCCAATCCTAGATTCTTGGGCTTCCTTACAGCAAGCCATGGAAGCTCTATAAGACGACCCACATAGAACATCTACTGCCTAGTCTAACCTACGCCACTTACGACAAGGGAAGTGACCAGCAGAGGAATACGTAACTGAGCTCTGTCACTCTACTGTCGAGACAGGCTGTAATAAAGCTGCGTTACTCAAGCAGTTTCGGCTAGGTCTTTCAGACACCCGGAAGGTGCCCCCTACATTGGAGGCTCTTGTTGACCTATCCATACAAATTGACAGGAGACTATGGGATGCTGTCCTCCACCACATACAACCCAGATGGGAATGCCGCCGCTTTCTGTTTCCTCTGTTTCGAGACAGGAAACCTATGCAGATTGGGCTTTTCCAAGAGCCCATAACTGCTCCGGAACACACCCAGAGACAAACATACCACTTGTGTCTGTACTGTAGCACCCATCTACACCAGGAGGTAATATCTTGTCCAAATGCCCTATGGTATCATATGGAGCCCGTCCTACACAGCTCCTCATTTATATGTCTCCCTTTTACTCCAGTAGACTGATCACTCCATTTCCACCACAGCCATGATTGATTCAGGAGTGTGACGGACCGACCAGGGACCTCAGGTTGTCCCTCTCCGCCAAAAGCGACTTCTCCCTTCAGGACAATAATTCCCCGCAATCTGTAGGCAATATCCCCAAGCAAAGTAAAGGGATATCACTATCCAGTACCCAAATAACCAGGCAAGACTAGTCTTTAGGTACAACAAGAGGAGAACTGATTTATTTTAGACACAGACGGCTGGATATATCCAGCAAAACACACATTAACATAAAAGAAGATATTGGGATACAAACCGCCCCCCTCAATCTACATCCCAGAGACAACTGGCGCAGTATAAAGGGATTAACAATACAAAAGGATACAGACGCCACTAAAATAAGGAATACACATTGTCTTGATTAGATTATCTCCCAGACCTTGTGCTGTGTAAACAATTAGGAAATAAGGCAATAAAATAAATTTTTATTAATAACTAACAAAAAGGCTTCATGTCACTGGATAACATTAACTGAGGGGTAGGGTGACTCTAGGAACCGTCACAAGGAGCAAAAAGATCTACAGATCCCAAGTCAAGCTAAAAAGACATCTATTCATATCCATTTGGTTGACTGAACCTGGCTTCTGGACCAGTAACTCATGAAACCATCAAACTGGAGGCGCATCTGGGTACAGGTCACCAGAAGTGGATTTGGTTTGATTTATTTCAATCACCCCTGTTTCCGCTGATACTGGGCCTTCCCTGGCTGAGACGCCATAACCCGTGTATTAACTGGTCCACCGGAGCCCTGTCTCTCTCCTCCTCCTACTATAAAGAACACTGTTTGAATGACACGTAACAACCACAGGGGCAACTCCTTTCTTTGGATTCACCTATTGATGCTACGACCGTTCCTCTGATTCCTCCCGTTTACCTGGCATTTTCCAATGTCTTCAATAAAAAAGGGGGCGATGAACTCCCACGTCGGAGTTATGGCTGCCGCATTGATTTGCTTCCCGGAGCTCCCTTGACAAATTTATCCCTTATCCGGACCAGAATTGCAGTCCCTAAAGGAGTACCTCGATGAGGCCCTAAAGAAAGGATTCATATGGCCCTCCACATCATTGACAGGAGCAGGCATTTTTTTTGTCGGGAAAAAGATGGTGGTCGACATCCCTGCATGGATTATCGGGATCTGAATGGGGCCTACAATCTGGTCAGGGTCAGAAGGGACGATGAGTGGAAAACCGCCTTCCATTCTCGCTATTGGCATTACATTACACTGTAATGTCCTTCGGACTATGCAACTCATTATTTGAATGATATATTTTGGGACTATCTTGACATCTTGACATCTTTATGGTGGTATATCTTGATAACATACTGGTTTTCTCCCCTTCCCTGGAAGAACACCGTGTGCACATGTGTAAGGTGCCCATCTTCAAGAACACAGATTGTACGCTAAACTGGAGAAAAGTACATACAGTGAGACAACTACAGTAGAGTTCTTGGGTTTTCTTCTGACTCCGCTAGGTCTTCAAATAGACGACACAAAAATAAAAGCCATCATTCAATGGCCTCCTCTAACTAATAAGAAAGGGATTCAACGGCTTTGCAAATTTTTATCGCAAGTTTATATGTGGATTCTCCAAAGTTGTCCAACCTCTTACCGCTTTGACTAAAAAAAACCATCAATTTATTTGGCCTACACAAACTCAAGAGGCCTTTGATCGATTGGAAGACATGTTCACCTCTGCACCAATTCTGGTGTTTGCTGACCGTCTAAAACCATACATATTTGAGGTAGATGCATCTGCGATGTCTGTAGGGGCTGTACTATCACAAAGACAAGGAGACAACTAAACACACTGCATCCTGTGGCCGCTTCATTCCTTTTCACTTGCAGATCACCTATAGACCGGGTCCAAAAATGGAAAAGCCAACGCTTTATCGTGTATATCCAAACCACCTGAGACACAACCAGAAGGTGAAGAGACCATACTGAATAAGAGTCATTTTTTGGCAGCTACCCATCAGTTATGGGAAGCACTCCATACCTCCAGCGCCACAGAGGCCTCAAATGTCATGTTACCTCTAGTACCTTGAAACGGTCTCCTATACCACCCAAGGACTGAGCTATGTTCCCCCACAGGTACATCCTGAGGTTCTCCACTTATATCACGACACCCTAACATCCGGCCATGGCTGTGTAAAAAAGATTGAGGACCTCATCAGACGACTATTCTGGTGGCCCGCAATAACAGCATGTTTTCTCCTGTCAGGTTTGTGCCATCAACAAAGGGCCAAGACACAAGCCAGCAGGTTTATCACAGTACTTACTTGTACCCAAACATCCGTGGATAGACAAAGCCATTGATTTTATTGTTGAGCTACCTCCAGTCCAGGGCTATCATTGATAAATATCACAAAAATGGCACATTTCATCCCAGCCAAGAAACTGCCTTCTGCTACTGAAACAGCCACACTCTTCATTAAAGAAATATTCAATTTGCATGGTCTCCCCAATCTATAACTACCTACCGAGGCACATAGTTCACCTCTCGCTTTTGGCAGGCTTTTTGTCATGGGCTCCGTATAAAAATGAATATGTCTTCCTCATTACATCCACAGTCCAATGGTCAGAGAGAATGTACAAACCAGATACTGGAACAGTACCTCCGGTGTTTTGTGACCCATCCCCAGGACAACTGAATACATCTATTACTCACAGCCAAACATAATACAATAATCAGATACAGAAATCTAAAGGGGTTTTCTCCCTTGTTATGCCAGTTATGTATATCATCTAGTTAGGTCACCCACACCAAACACTGTTCCTGCAGCAACCACACGTTTGCAGTCTCTCCTACGCTCCTTCAAGCTTATACGCTGGACCCTACAAAGGGCACAACTCAGAGATAAGATTTATGCCGATAAATGGCGCAACCTAGCGACAAGGTATGGCTTTCCACGGTACATCTTGTAAAGTGCCTTAGGTGGCCCCAGGTAAATGCTGGTGGAGACTGGTATGCAGGTAGTAGACAGTAAGTGCTGGAGCCAGGTCTGGTACACAAGAGAGCAACACCACAATAAGGATAACCGGGTCTGGTACACAGGACAGCAACACCACGCTAAGGATAGCCGGGTCTGGTACACGGGAGAGCAACACCACGATAATGATAGCTGGGTCTGGTACACGGGAGGGCAACACCACAATAAGGATAGCCGGGTCTGGTACACGGGACAGCAACACCACAATAAGGATAGTCGGGTCTGGTACACGGGACAGCAACACCACGATAAGGATAGCCGGGTCTGGTACACGGGAGAGCAACACGGAACATAAATGAGAAGGTATGGAGGTATGGAGCACTGAATTAATTTCAGTGCTCAGTTTTTAAATTGCCCGCTAGTGGACGTCACGCCCCCTGTGCGTGACGTCAGTCGAGCACGTTCCCCGCCGTTTTTGATGGGGAATGCATAAAGTTGAGGGAGAGGGTGCACGCATCTAGCAGAAAGCGTGTTTTGCGAGTGGAGGAGGAAGCGTCAGACGCAACGTGGACCTGCTGTTTCGGATAAGCAGGCATTCCGGTGAGTAACGCGAGCCGGGACCCTGACACGAGATGTGTCAGGGTCCCGGCTCGCGTTACTTCCCCAACAAAGAAACTCAGTCCTGGGTACAACGGACTATTACTATCCTCTGTTTTGTCAGTTCCTTGGCAGTTCGCCTACAACTCCCTGATACCTACCAAATCCATCCTGTCTTTCACGTCTCCCTTGACCTACAAACGAGGCGATGCCTTGCCACCTGCTCCTGTTGAGATTGATGGTGAAAAGGAATATGAGATCCAGACTATCTTTGATTCAAGAATCCGTAAAGGACACCTCAAATACTCATCCACTGGAAAGGGTACATCGTCTCTGAATGATCGTGGGGAACCTGTGGGCAATCTCTATGCCCCCACTAAGATTACATCATCCCGAACATCCTGGTCCTGTGTGTGCCTGGAGGACTCACCTGGCCGGAGGGTTCTGTCAGGTATCTACCTTGCGTCAGCGCCTCCAACTGTAACCCTCCATAGGAGAGGCGTTAGTGTTGCGGCAGGGCTGGGTGCAGTTCCAGCACCGCCCCCTTTACGCCCAGGCAGCCTTATATAACATCCAGCTGAACACAATGCCCCCCCACAGTGTTCCATACTGTGTTCCTATCTGTACCTTTCCCCTGAGCGCCCAGGTTTACAGTCCTGTGCCTGCCCGACTCTCCATTGCCTGTGTCCTACCCTGATACCAGAGTCCAATCAATATCAATATCACAGCAATCAATGCTATAGTGTCAAATGTCAAATACAGTAACACATCACAAGCCAAGTATTTATCACTCTCCTAGCCGATCAACTCGCAACTCAGCAGGGACTGGGGAACCCCTCAGAACAGTCTTTTTCGAAGAGCCACTAGTCTTGGATGCAAGGATCCCTGGGCTGCCCCTGCATGTAATCTCTGACACAGAAGATGAGGCTTCAAAGTTCGTGGTCGCGGCCGTGGCTTTTTTTTATAGCCGGGGATTTTCCAAGGACGAGTGTCTTTACGTCATGGTGTTATCTCTAGGTGTCGTAGGCCAGTCCTCCATCTTACAGTGCTGGCCATGCACTTTATGCCATTATGGCTCTCCGCCATTATGTACTTATATGCTTGGGCGATGCCTTATCTAGTCGGCACAGCAATCTGTACTGTTAACACCTAAATACCAAGTTATACTTAACTAATTAACCCTGTTGTGACCAGGCACAGGAGTTGAATCATTAAAATCATATACAGTCACCAAAAGGGGTCTGCATAGGGGTCCAGTAATCAGCTCACATCAAGTATTCAGACAAGGTATAAACAATGCATAAAATCCTTAATCTACATACTCTTGAACTACAAGTAAAAGATTCTGGTAGTGACTCATGATGTCTAGGTCAGAAAAGCCCAGGCGGCACTGGCCCGCTTTGACACCTCTCCCCTGGGTACTAAGAGGCAATGTACAGCTAAGTGCATCAGAAGTCATTCAGCTGCTTATGGTACATTCCACCAATCATCATGAAGTAGTCATTCTCACTCTACTAGCTGTTTAATGATGGATGACATTTAACAGTAGCTACAGAGTGCTACAGACTCAGGGTAACACTAAATAATACTCAAAATATAATGAATAATGGAGAAAGATGTGCTCATTGCATTTGTTACTGGTCTGGTTATTTGCCTCCCCATCTCCGAATATTTCCTTACCATATTTTTCTCCCCATGAAAGCACATTTACAATACTGTGTCACTCACCATAACCATTGCAATATCCTCTGGGTTATCCCCATCAAGGTCAAATTTGAAGGTGACCATCTTATTGTTATATGTCTGCAGTTGACATTCCACGACTCTGTCACTTTTATCTGAAATCTGAGCCAACAAAGAGAACAAGATATGGTGGCAATCATAAACATAAAAACTGCAGCGGTTTATGAGATGCAGAAAGTACCGTATTTGCTCGATTATAAGACAAGGTTTTTTCAGAGCAAATGCTCTGAAAAATACCCTTCATCTTATAATCGAGGTCGTCTTCTAATCAGACCTCAAATGAGGTCTGACTATGAGACTAAGATCCAGATACCCCGCAGCTCTGCAGGGGACCTGGATCCTCCTGTCTGGTAACCTCAGCTGCTGCCAGCACTTACACCGGGCGTCTATCACAGAGCACCCACGAAAGTGCTGGCAGCAGCGGAGGTTGTCTACGTGCATCGCGCATACCTTCCCCGGCTGGCAGAGAGAATTCTCTGCGGGGAATTCTCTTCTCTGCCAGCCGGCAAACGCCCGCTCGATGAACGCAGACAACCACAGCTACTGCTTGTACTTGTTAAAAGCAGTGATATACAGTATCATTAAAAAAGTACAGGCTTCCCTGCCTTTAAACCATGTAGTGACTATTTCTACATGGCTATTCACTATGCCACTACTATTATTACTATTATTAGTCCTAAAGTGTATGCTACAATAAAGTATAGATGATTAGTGTAATGCAAGCCAAAGCTGGCTCTGCTCAAATTCCTCTTTCCCTTTAATATTTTGGTCACCATGGGGGATTTGCAGCAGATGAATCCTACTCTGCTTGCATCATGACAATGGGCGGTATCACAGACGTCGCAGGAAACACATCACTGTTGAACGAGATGTGTGCGGGGAACGGGACGTTCTACAACGTCTCTCCCACAAAGTTTCCCCATAGTGACCAGGAGAAACTGAGCTTCACCTGGAGTCTCCGGTAAAAACCTGGAGAAATACCAGCTATGATAATATAGTACCAATGGGGACCATAACTGTGGATATGCAATATTACTTCAACCCATTGTGAGAATAATAAAGCATTGGTGAACAGGAACAAGGCTAACTACCCCCTTATCTCTCTGCTTCCTTTTACCTCTATAAATAATAATAATAATAATAATAATAAGACTTCTGTACTGATTCTGACTATCCGTTTATAGTGATATTTGTGTCCACTATCAAATTATAATCAGCCTTTAATTGATGACTTGTTAAGGTCTTACATTGATGATTCGAAGCCTTGATCTTGCTTTACGTCGAAGGAGTTTTGCAGCTGTCTTTTTAACAGGAGACTTATTTCCCTTTTCACTAGCTGAAAGCCCTTCACATCCATCACTCAGTCCCGAGGCCACATCTGAAGCATAACTGAATAGTAAAAGAATAAGAAAAACCATTATAAATATTATATTGTATAATTATGCAGTCATTGATTTTCAAAATAAAGTTCAGCTCTGCGGCAATCTTCAATTAAAACATGATTTTTACTGTGCCAGTAAAGTGGATTTAAAGACCATATTCCACTTGCATTCTAACACTTGTAAAAACATTTCATATGCATTGTGCATTGCATCATCTATTGACTTGGATCAAAGTATTCTTCCACTCACCACTTGCTACGATGCAATTATTGGCCATTTTAGAATATCATCTGTCTGCAGTCAAGCACAGAACGGATTTTGTTTCAACTTTTTCAACTGGCCCTTTTCTTTAGGACAAAGATGATGACTACTCTCTCAATGATCATCACTGGAAAATACCCACCCCAAGTAGCACCCTTGGAGTGATGGACAGTGATCCCAAATTTATTTTGTTTGATAACTTAATCCCTCAGGACAAGTGATGGGGTAATGGGGAAAGGTATGAGTGGACTCCATGCGGCCATGCCTCCTCAAAGTGTTAATGCAACTTTAATTATGCCTAATCCCCTTCGGTTATTGGATGGTAGCAGGGTGGTGTAAGGGGAGGTACCTTCTATAGTTTTTTGTGCTATTTTAATCCCCTCCTCTCACTAATCATAGGTTGGGTGGTAAAGGGTTTAATTGGGCACTATATGCCTAGAGATTATTTTATAATCCCCTACGCCACCACACACAACGTATGGAAACAGGAGGACTATCATCAGGCCCTCTGGTTATAGAGAATAGATATAGTACATGTTGGTAAAATGGGTGAAGGTTGGCCCACGTGGCACCTGACAGCCTTGTAAGCAACTTAAGGGATAATGCATTTACAAGTTGATTTGGATGCAATAGCCTGTTTATTGTTAACTATTATGATCTAAATTTCAGTCATATTTCTGTCTTTATGCTCCCTATAAAGCATGTACAGCATAGAAAGTTTTAAAGTAGAAAAATAGAAAAATATTGCATGCCCTTGTCTATTATTAGTAAAAACAAAAATGGTAAGCAGTGTAGACGATATGTAGTTTAACTAGTGGACACTGGTAGTATAAAAATAATAATCTTAATATTCAATATTGTTGTAAAAACATTACATAATAAGAATTATACAATTTTGGCCAATATTGGGTTGTTCAGTCATTGTGAAATGGGACATGGAGAGACTGTGTTTCTCTGCTGGCTAGGGGTAAACAAGCCCGATGGTTGTTGGTTCTGATGATAAAATGTGAGAGATGGGAGCTTGATGAGTAAATTTCTTTTAATTCTTTTAACTTTCTCCTGGTGCATACACAGAATTCCTCAGAGTAGACAAATGGGGCAGTTTGAAAAGAATAAGAAAAACCAGGAACTGTTCATACCAGTAAAATAGGAAACTTAAAGACTAACCTGTCTACTGGGGAGATGATGTCACTGGGATATCCAGAGGAACGCTGGTGCTCTGTGTTCACACTCACAGCAATGCTCTAAAGTCAGAAGAAGATAAGTAGGATTTTGCTTCAGGGTTAAAAAGTGATAATTACCAATATCTGCCATATTGGTTTAGAAATTAACTTTTCAAATGTATATTTTTGCCAAAGCTGGTAAATAATTAATGGCACCAGAGTTTATAACATCTAACATTTTTCTCTACTTACACCTGGAAAGCATATCTCAGGTTGGGTGTTTAGAGGACTATTGAGGTTCTCTAATGATGCACCACTTGAAGGCATCTGTGGACCATCTAAAGACTCCATGAAACCAGATGAACTAAGGTCCCCTTCTGTCTCACAGTCTGCTGCATAAGAAAAACATATTGATTCAGTCAAATGCAACTATCATCAAGCCCTGTCTTCATTGCAGCCTTCTGAACAAAACACAAGGGATCTTTAATGTCCAACTTGAGTTAAAATATTGTGTCAAATTAAATTACTGATTCCATTTGTCTTGCTCCTTTTGTGCCATAGGGCTTTGCATAGATATTTGTAGACTGTTTGGTAATTCAATTTTTAATGCTTACATGTTACAGAAGAAGAGCATGTGTGTCTAAAGTTGAAGGGGTGATGCTGATCTGCTTCTGGTTCCTCTGGTTCAGGGAGGAAAGTTCCACTACATGTCTCAACAGAGTTAGGGTAAGTGTGGAGGGTGCACACCATGGATACATCAGGGTTTAGTGCTGTGTTGGAACTTTGGGAGCATCTCAGCTGCTCAAGAAGTTTAAGTATGTTATGCTGCTTCTCTTCCTCTTTCTTTTTCAAATCCTCCTGAGCCCGTCTTACTTTCTCTCGCTTTCTTTTTATGGCAAGAACCCGGTCACGGACGGCTTTTGCAACCAGCTTGTAGTCGGCTTCACACACAAAATTAAGCACCACCTAGGGAACATAATGTGAAAGTAATTTAGCATTGCTATTGAAGACACAACAATAGATCTACATTGCAAGCACATTTGAGCAGGGCCCTTCTCGGCTGTTGTTATGCTATACACTAGTTGCTATATCCTGTCTACCCATTGTACAGCGTTATGGAATATGATGGTGCTATACACAATAAATCATAATAATAATCTGCCTAGAATGCATTGGAGCACACTAAAGGATGGTGTAAAGTCTCTGTTTATTTTCTGCAAGTTAGTTAAATATTATATGGAGGTCAAAGATCAAATAATATTTTACTGAACAGAGGTAAATGGAGGAATTTACAGAAACAAAGAGATCAATTCCTTTGATCTATCACAATAATTTTGAGTACTAGTATGCTGGTAGTTGGTAGATGTATTAGAATCAATCAATACATATTGTTTTGAACAATGGAAAATTGACTATTAGTGTAGTTTAAATAGATAGACTAACAGCAAGTGCAGCCAGCTCAAAGTCAGCAATAATGTAGGAACTAAAGGGATGAATTCCCTAGAAATTTAACTAGGGGAACAAGCAAGCCCATGTGATATACAAAGGCCTAGGTTTGACATATAGACAAGCCTACCCATCACCCTTCCTGTCATCAGATCTAAGAGTGTGAGTGAGGTGGAGGCCACCATAGGAGAGAGCAACAGGAGAAGTGGTGTTACAAGGGGTTAGCCAGGTTTCAGTTGGAGCGAGAAGGTGCAGGGAACTAGAAGTAAAGTGGTTGTGTAAAGCTGTTAGTTTGTTACAGACAGAACGTGCGTTCCAGAGTGCAACGGTAAAAGGGGGTAGGAGGAGCAGCGGGGTTTGTGGACAAGATTATTTAAGTTTCTGGAATGTTGAATGGGAGAGGATAGGGAAGAGAGCACCACAGGAGGGCCAGGATTTAGGGAAATATCCCCAGCTGCTAAAAGAAGCAGAAGAGAGAGTGAGAGGAGGTGGGAATAGGACTTGTGTGAGTGGAGAGATTGCTGGGAGTGAGGGGAGGTGGGAGAAAGGGAGGAGGTGCTTGGGATGAGAGAAGAGGAGAAGAAAGTAATTCTGCAATACAGACATAGTGTGGAGGTGCTGGTGGCTGGAGAGAGATAACTGCTCTACTAATAATAGAGGACAGTGAAAAGAGGAACAAGAGGATTGTGAGCATGGTAACTGGAGACAGATGGTGATGGGAATGGAGTGGTGGTGGAGCAAACACAATAAGCAGTAGGCATCACTTATTGACAATTCAGTGGCGTATTGATTGCAGGGAGCCTCCAGGTTTCTCTTTGTCCACCCTTGTTGTCCTCCTTGGTGAACTGCCTGGGTAAACTCCCAAACAGTGGCACTTAGGAAAACTGGCACTTGGGTGAAAAGTGGCACACAAAGGACAAACAAAGGAGTGATACAAATGCATGATTGATTGATTACAGACAGGGTAAGGCAAAAAAGTGGATTACCCGGACAATTAATTAATCAAGCAGGCCAGCCACGAATGATGCTGATTACAGACAGGGTAAGGCAAAAAAGTGGAATACCAGGACAACCACGGTGTCCTCATCATGTTTTAAGATTATTTTACTGAACATCTTACACATTGGCTCCAGTAATAAATTGTCAGTTCAGGGTAATGAGTGAGTGATACTGTATGTGACATTTCCCCTGGTACATAGATATATACATTTTGTATTTGTACTGCAAGCGGCTTAAAACAAACGCAAACACAAACTCTCCAAGGCCCTATTTCACTGCCCACATTCCTACTGCAATGGAAAAACCATGTCCTACTTTTCTCTGTTTTCCTTATATACCCCTTGTTTTACGATGTTTTTCTATGTATACAAGTAATTATAGGTGTTTGTTATATGGAGTAGTTGTATTCTTTGCATTTATGTTTTAATATATAAAAGAGTTTTCTTAAACAGTTGAAGGGTGGCTGGAGTGTTTTTATATCCATGTCTGGAAAATAGCTGTAGGACAGAGACATACCTCCTAGAGTCCCAATCTTTGTGTCGCCTTCCCTCTGCTAACTGGCCTACTAAAAGAAATAGCATCCAACACAGCACATAAAAGTCACATAAACGCCAAACTGCTCTAACTAAAGTTATGGACAACTATATGTTATTAATAATTTGTAGAGATGTAAGAACAATCAATAAATGGATTTATTCAGGGATAACATTTTATTAATTTATTTGGGGTGAAGAAGTTGTTAAATATTAACATGAAGTTTCCTTGTGTTAACATAAGATATACGTTTCACATGTAGACTTAAGACATATAAGATTTAAGCAAGGGTAAGGGATAAGGCTGCCAACTGTTTCAGTAGCTTCTTGGCAGCCCTTACTACACTGCAGAAAGTTTTTTTCTATGATTGCTTTGTGATCATGAAGTGGAAGGGTCCAGAATGCCACCACATACACGGCACACAGTTGGCCTCTTGGGTACACTTGGACAACCATGTACCCCATATGTGGTTGGGACTCTAAGGGTTAACATTCAGCCAATGCTAACTCAATATTTTTTATTGAGAACTGTGAACTGTGATGTTGTCCTCCCCTCATATACCCTCATGATCCCATGTGCTGAGAAAGTAAAGTTTGCTGCAGAGGATAATGGGGCATAGCCATTTGATATGTTTGTGCACTTTTACTATCCACTTACCATTTCCTGGGCCACTTCTTCAGCAACATCCTTGTATAGGTCAAACAAAAATTCAATGGCATTGTTATCTTTGTATCTGCCATGCAGCTTCTTTGTGTCATCCATTCTCAGCCAAAGTTTCAGAGCTGGTTTCATGCCATCATCTTCCTCTGCTAATTCTACGTGAACTCCTGTGTCCTCTTGGAAGAAGGAGTGTTCGAGAAGGTCTTGAATGGTGTATCTGTGGAAACAAACTATTAAAACAATTGGAAACAAAATGTCATGCGTTCTTTTCTTCTTTTACAGGTTGTTAAACAATTGGAAATACGGTAAAACACTTTTTTAGTATCAGAGCTGATAATATTACAGGATAGTCCAGCTGATTTGAACGTATCTTTGGAACTGTTTTGAGTACCGGTATATCAGTGATTTAAATAGAGATTATATGATACAGATAAATACTTTTTATGTTAAGTTTTAGTTCGCAATTTCTCTTTTTAATATTTTTTTCTTCATTTTTGAGGCTGTGTTCTAAAAATAAGGCAGAGCTGGGAATAAATTTGTAATTTTAAGTGAATGTTTTCATTTTAATTTCTATGGAGAGTTTGTCCCCAAATCTTGGCAGCTTTTACATGAAGAGATATTCACTATTAAATATACTAACACCCTGATGCACATTCAGGGAGTGTTTGTGAAAGAGCATGAGAGACTTAGGGGCATGTAGTGATTCAAAAGAAAGTATGACATGGTAAATGAAAGTATGAAATGGTAAAGAGAAATCACACTTGAAAAGAAGAATAAACAGAAATTGGGAAAGACCAACCAGGATATACAAAGTTCAGAACAGGTGTGTGAAAAAAGGTTTAAAGAATTGAGTGCATGTTCTACTGTACTACACTAATGAATTATTTTTTTCTTTCTCTTAGGTCCTGTTTGAATTTAGATTCATTGGATGAAGATAAATATTATTCTGATATTTATCTGAATTCAAGAACTACTTTAATTACATAGAAGAATAATTTAAGAACAAGCAAGACCTATTCATCTTTTATATTATATTCCTTATCCCTGCTGTACTCTGGACCAACCCCCATATTTGTCTTCTGCACTTCTTGCTTGAAACTTAACAACGATTGTCCTATCAAGTCAGTCTAAGTAATAACTGATCTTCTTTAATCCAACCCTTTGAGTTTTACCTTTCATTTTTGTTCATGCGTATACATCCTTCGATGATCTCTTTAAGCTCTGGGACTTTAACTTTATAAAAACTGTCTGGCTTCATGCCCTAGGGAGTATGAAGAAAAACAATGTTAGGTTACCTTGATTTGGCAAATTAACCCTTTCATTGGAATGCAAACCTGTACTGGAAAATAAATATCCTGTGTATTTGGTGTTAGCATGTTTGTGTGGGGATGTCAGTGTACACTATCATGAGTTTGAATGCTGTCAGCAGTGAACCTATGGTTAGTGGCTACTGGGAGAGGAAGAAGAGCAGGGGAAAGTATGTGTAAGTATGTAAGTATACGGTGTTGAGTGAGTGTGTGTCAGTGGTACTGTGGTGTCATGAAAATAGTGTTTTAAAATATTGCACAGTGAGGTGCATTATTTAAAAATTAATAAATATATATATAAATAATCAGTTCCCACAGTAAGGTGCTACCTCCCACCCGTGTCAGTCTGCAGGAACTAAGCCCTGTTGTCGTAACTACAGGGATTGCATGTGTGTCCTGTCCCCCCGTGCCAATTCAAAACTATTCAAAAAGGCCCTTCCAACCTGGACTGGGCTCAGAAGAGCTCTTTCTGAACAATTTTCAACCAACATGGGAAAACAGGAACCCTGTGACCCTGCTGTGAAACCAAAGCTGCTCTCACCGTGTGAATGTAGCCGGACCGAAAGCTGCAGGAGAAGGGGGTATGTATGTGAGCATAAACGTCATGTATAAGTGCATGTGAGCATGAAGGTCTGTGTAAAGAAACATAGAAAGTTACGGCAGATAAGAACTAATCGGCGCATCTCTTTGTCCATCCTCAGAATACTTTCCTTAGTCCATGGCCTTATCTTATATCTAGCTTTGCCTTCTGACTTTTTGCAACGAGACCCTGTGGTTTCTAGGTACACCCCTCCCCACTGAGTCAGAAGGCTCATGTTATTACATTTAAACTCAACACTTCTTGTTACGTATGGCACATATACTCACACTAAACATGCAACCCCCAGCTGAATGACAGAAAATGATACAGAACGGGTTGTTTTTCTCCACTATTTTCAGAGACTAGAAGCAGCTGGTAGTTATAGATGCATGGAGTAGGCAACCTATTATGACAACCTATACCATGCCATGAAAAGGGGGAAAACTGTGTCTGCATGTCGGTAGCTGATCTCAGATGGACAGAAGGCTGGAACAAAACAAGGGATCAAATATTGTGCCATAACAAGTGCACAAAACACACTACATTAAAAATTAGAAGGTGAACCTCTGGGGACTAAAACATCAATCATCCTTAGCCAAACCAGTGATGTGGAAGATGGGAGTTTTAGTCCACAATAGCAGGTTTTAAGACTCAACTCCATGTCTAAAACAGGTTTGTAGTAGTAGAATTGAGAAGCTAATAAAAACCTACATCGAATGAAATAAGAAAACAACTTCACCTAAGGAAGAATGGATCCATTTTGCAAGTCTAAACTAATTTACTCCATCACACAAACTAAATCAAAAGCCCTGCTCAGAGACAGTATGTCACAAAACAGAGGCAGCATTGTGGATGTATGAGGGGAGTGGTAGCACGTATGTATAGCAAGTAAAGATGTGTCCCAGGATCAGCTTCAGGTGGTTTGGCCACAAATTCTCATAGCACAACACAACACTTTTCTGACTGGTTATGCTTTCCTATGGAGTAAAATGGAGACTCTGCCACTGGTCACTGATGAAGTAGGCATTTCACCCATTGGCTGCCTTATCTCTGCCCTTGAGGTGCGTTTGCACTTTACCACTGCTGTCGGAAAGTGCATGATTTGAACCAGCGACAAAGCAGTGAAGACAGAATGCTCCAGACACAGTGTAGTGTCTTGAATACAAAACTTGTCTCTAAACAATAAGTTGTTTTACTGATTAATTATATGCACGCACAACATAGTAACTTTATATAACTGGTGAAGGATGTGAATCATCTACAATCCTCGTTATTTCTGGATCTAAGCGCCTCACGGGATTCTACATAGGGTGGCTTCTGCCTCAGACCTACAGGAGGTAGTAGCCAAGGCCTTTGTATTGGGCTGCTCCCAAATATCCTGGCTAGAGTATTGGTGTCCAACAACTTCCTGGTTGCCTGAGATGAATTATGTCTATTGACCCTGGAATGTACTGTGGTATGACTCTGCCTAATATTTGAGTACTGTGTTTTGCCCTTTTGCTGTATAACATCGGCTAGCATGACCTCATTTATGTCTGCCCGTGCCCAGACTCCTGACATATTTTCCCCAATAAAGTGTCCATTGTCTACTTTTTACTGGAAGTTGTACTGGAAGTTGTCTGTGGGAAAAGCAGGGAACGTGCCAATGAAAGGAGCTATAATACTGTGCTGAAAACAGAAGACCTGGAATAGAAGAGCTGATCACCTCAGAGCTACACACCCTTCAGTATATACATTAAACCATATTTGCTTGAAGCAATATAATCTTGTGGGTGTTTGATATGGTGTCCTAATAGTTGTGATGCATTTGTGGGCATTATGTCTGAGAAATATTATAACTCCATTCAAGTAATTACATCAAGGTTATTTAATTGAAATGCTTGCAACAAATCTGTCTTGGCAGAAGTCCATGTAGGTTTCCTTTTGAAACAGGTTTCAGAAATTATGTATATTAACAGGGCTGCATGCCAGAAATGTATCTGTCTTAATTGGCAAAGCACACAATTCAAAATTATTGATTCAATCACAATAAAATGTTTAAAACAATAACTGTAATACATATTCAACTCTTTAAACTAATTAAACACAGGTTGCCACAACACTACCTAAACTTCCCTAATAATGACACTGTAATGTATAATTTAAAACAAATTTGTTACTACAGGTTTAACAAATAAGATCCATTTGTTAAGAATCGCTGCACATTCCTTTTAGAAAAAACAAGAAGATCTTAATTCGTTTTTATGCTTATTTAACTGAGTTTCATTTAATTACTTAACACATTACAGTTTTTAAATTATATCGTATATGATAGCTCAGATTCTAAACCTAAATATGCTTTACACACTTTCAACATTTTGAGAATAAGAAATTATATCACTATATATATATATATATACTTATGTGGTCACAAAATGTCAGCATCAATGTATTTTCTGTGTACAGGCCCACTTACAAACTACTAAGCAAATGACAAGAAGTGGCCTTCAAATTTTCTGCACCTCACTTGTCCTTGGATAATTCAGAGAACAGCACAGTCAGTACAGGCCCTGTAAACAATATTTTTAAGTTAACCCTGGTTTATTTTCTCTGGCACCCAGGAGCTCGGGATGAATGCACAGCTTGTGTTGCCCTAGTTAATAGCGCAGTTCATGGATTTCAGAGCAGGACATCATTGGAGAGTGAGAGGGAGTGTTCTACATCTGCCTACTTGTTCATACAGGAAACCATTACAGAGAAATAAGTCTACCTTATATTACAGAAGTAGATGTACTATGACTGATTTTGTTTTCCCAAGTTTTTTTTTTTAATTTAAATAACACACCTAATCTTATATATAACAAAATAATCTGAAATAGGAAGAATAGATATAGTATTTAACTCATAGCACTGTAAAATTAACTCATAGCACATTTAAATTCATATATATATATATATATATATATTTAACCCCTTAATGACAAGACTGTTTCTTACTCGTAGTAGTAGTACATTTTGGGACAATGTCTCTTTTAAAAAATTTTCAGTGCTGCTGTTTAGCTGTGATTTTCTTCTTTCTCATTTCGTGCTCCAACACATATTATATATTGTTTTTTTCAGGACAAACAGGGATACCATTATTTTTATCATATCATCTAATTTACTATAAACTTTTACTCATCTGCAAAAACTAATGAAAAAAACTGCTAAATACTATTTAGTCTTGAGTTTAGAAATACCCAATGATTTTATGTTTTTTTGCTTTTTTCTGCACGTTATGGGGCAATAAGTACCAGTAGTGTTTTGCTATTTCAAAACCAATTTTTCCCCAAAGCTGGTCATCCTGCCCCATGTGCTATTTCGAGTATCTTCAATCAAACCATATATTTTTAAAAACTAGAGGCCCCAAGGCATCTCAAATGCTGGTATTTTAACCATTTTCATGCACTAGTTCTACCATCAGCCTTTGTCAAACTTTATGGTAGTAAAGGGGTGTACTCACTTTTGTTGCCAAGGTTTAGACATTAATGGCTGTGCGTTGAGTTATTTTGATGGGAAAACCAAATTTACACTGTTATACAGGCTGTACACTTGCTACTTTACATTGTAGCAGAGTGTCATTTCTTCAGTGTTGTCACATGAAAAGATATAATAAAATATTTACAAAAATGTGAGGGGTGTACTCACTTTTGTCAGATACTGTATATATATATATATATATACACCACTGTACAAAAGTTGACGTATGTATATTTATTAACAACCTTAAATACAGATAGCAGCTGTAAATCTACCTAGTAAAATTCAATCAAACTCTAGTGGCTTATCTTTCTCTGCAATTTGAGCTACAGGAGCTCGTCTGTTGGATTTTCGCCCCCTCACATGTATCAATGAGCCTTCGCCACCCAATGACCCTGTCGCCTGTTCACCACTTTACCTTCCTTGTACCTCTTTTGATAGGTACTGACCAGGCCCGGACTGGCCATCGGGCACACCAGGCATTTGCCCGGTGGGCCGGGCGGCCCAGGGCCGGATTGACGTAGGGGCTGATGGAGCTGCAGCCCCAGGCCCCTACCTTAAAATAGGCCCAGTCAGGACCGGACTGACTGGGCCTATGCGGCCTCTACGGCCGCATTAACGCAGGACATAAGGGGCACCTGCCCCTTAAGCTCGCAGCAACTGCGACCGGGTCCGCCACTCTAGGGGGCCGGGCAGCCCCCACCAGGGCCGACCTTAGGGGTGTGCGGCCGCACAGGGCTTAAATTAAAACATCGGGGGTGGGGGTTGTTTACTTTATTTAACATCCTCCATGTTAAATAAAGTTTGTTTAACTTTATTTAACATGGAGGATGTTAAATAAAGTTTAAAAAAAAACCCGATGTTTTAATTTAAGCCCTGTGCGGCCGCACACCCCTAAGGCCGGTCCTGGTGGGGGCTGCCCGGCCCCCTAGAGTGGCGGGCCCGGTCGCAGTTGCTGCTTACTCCGGCAACAAGGTAAGTAGGGTGAGGGAGGGGGGTGCAGTGAGAGGGGGGGAGAGGGGTTAGATAGAAAGGGCGAGAGGGGATAGATAGTGAGAGGGGGTACATATTGAGAAGTGGGGAAGGGGGTACATAGAAGGGGGAACATACTTAGAAGGGGCAGATAAGAAGGGGAGGGGTAGATGGGGAGAGGGGGTAGTGTGAATGCGTACGAGAATGAATGAATAAATGTGTGGATGAATTGTGTGAATGCGTATGAGTATTAATGAATTCATGTGTGGAAGAATTGCTTGAATGATTTGTGAGACTGCATTAATGAATATGTGTTAATGATTTGTGTGAATGAGTGAGTAACTGTAAGTGATTGTGTCTATCATGAATGTTTAAGTGATTTGGGGAAATGCAAAGATGGTACATGAAGGGTGGGCTTTAACAATAAATAAATAAATAAAAATGGGCTGCTCAGTCTTAAATGCCCGGGCCTATTTTTTGTCCCAGTCTGGGCCTGGTACTGACCATTGCAGACCGGGAACACCCCACAAGAACTGCAATTTTAGAGATCCTCTGACCCAGTCATCTAGCCATCACATTTTGGCCCTTGTCAAATGTTCACTTTTCTACCTACTGACATGTACCACGATAACCAAATTTATCGGTGTTATTCATTTCACCTGTCAGTGGTCATGTTATGGCTGATAAGTGTATGTAGGGCATAATAATCCTGGTATACAAACCATACCAGTACCAGATGTATTGCTTGGTTTAACTGAATAAATTGAGAACATATGTTACATTCGGTGAAAAAGCCCCCGTACTATAAATACTATCTGCACATAATTTTTTCCTCACAGATCTAGTCTAAGCAGGAACAACATACAGAGTGAGACTTGACTGCTGCTGTCAAATACTAGGAGCAAGAAACTAATGATTAGTTAATTACTCAAGTTCCAATAATGATTCTGTGTAAGTGCCAAATTTAGAAGAAATCAGCCCTAGACTGGTCCTTACTGCTTCCTATTGAATCACTGGGCAGCAATACATATCTACATCTTAATACTGCAGTCTGTAAAGTTAATTGCATCAAAAATATATAGCATAAAAGCTTCTATTGCATAAGTAGGCAATTACTGAAATGTCTCAAGGCAGGTTTGTTTATGAAAGGCTTTGGAGAAGATCAAGTATGTACTGAACCATTTCACTGCCAGAAAAATAGACAATGCCTAGTAGATTTCTAGCTGTTTTGTCAAAAATGTAATAAGATGATAAAATTTTGCTTCTTAACTCCTTCAACTTTAGTTAAAAATTTTATACTTTTTATAAATACGGTAAGAAGCAGCTAAAAGTTATGATTTTATCAGCCATACGTGACCAACAAACTTCTGTTTGTCAGGTCTTGTCACTGTCGGAGCCGCAATATTCTGCAAATATAGACGTACTTTTTTTCTGACCCAAGTCTTTCTTTCTTCCCTCTTTCTTCTTTTCTAAGATATTTTTTAAATATTTCCTGGGTACAAGTTCTTCACAGTGTTATGGAGGAGACTTGTGTAATAGGATTCATACTTTAATTTAACAAAATTTGCTAATTTTGTTTTAGATAAAGAGTGTGCCCAGCAAATTTTATCACAAGACAGAAGGTTTCATATTATGCTATAACTTCCTTTACTACTCCCAAAAGCATCAAAGAAAAACTATACAACTACTAAATAGTTAAAAGATTTTGACAGTTAAATAATTTTCAATGCACCAATAATATATATATATATATATATATATACCGTATTGGCTCGGATATAGCGCCCGACGCCCGGGACATGCAGTCCCGGGCGCCGGGCAAGCAGCGGGATTAGGATACAGATCCCCCGCAGCGGTGCAGGGGACCTGCATCCTACTCCCCGATACGCTCAGACAGCCTCCCCTGCCAGCACTTCCCACGGGGGGGGTGCCGGCACGGGAGGTTGTCTAAGCGCATCGTGCGGTTGTCTAACCGCACGATGCGTTTTACCTCTGGCCCCCCGCCTGACTTACCGGAGCAGACTCCCGGGTGTCTTGCGGGGCCGGCGGGGGACATCTACGCAATACGCGTATACAACTTCCGGTGCCGGCACATCCGGCACCGGAAGTTGCATACGCGTATTGCTTAGATGTCCCCCGCCGGCCTCGCAAGACACCCGGGAGTCAGCTCCAGTAAGTCGGGGGGCAGAGGAGGACAGTGGCAGCATATCTCGGGGAGGGAGGAGGACAGTGGCAGCATATCTCGGGGGGGGGGGGACAGTGGCAGCATATCTCAGGGGGGGGACGGACAGTGGTAGCATATCTCGGGGAGGGAGGACAGTGACAGCATATCTCGGGGGGGGCAGAGTGGCAGCATGTTTTTTTGGTGCTTTTTTAAAGAAAAAAACTTTTTCTTTAAAAAAGCACCAAACTTTTAGGGTGCGGCCTATATACGGGGGCGGCCTATATCTGAGCCAATACGGTATATATAAACCCCCCAAACATCCATAAATCCTCTTTCTTTGCTGCTCCCAGAAAGATAAGTATTATTTTCACGTTTGTATTTTAAACCATTGTTTTTTTAACATTTATGTACCTTGTGCTACATATTTATGTTTATTTGTCTGTTGCTAACTTGTGCACATCTACTTCAGTGGTAGCGTCTGTGTCTGCTGGCTTCATATATCTGCATCAGGGACTCGGCAGGGCCGGATTAACGTAGGGGCTGATAGAGCTACAGCTCCTGGCCCCTACCTTAAAATAGGCTCAGTCAGGGCAAAATAAGTCAGTCAAATTTTCCAGTGGGTCCGGCTGGTCTGGGGGCCAGTGGCAAAAGCCTGCAGTAACCGCAATCACATGACCCTGCTGCGTTCCTGCTTCCCCTGTGCGGCAAGAGAAATTGTTTGCACAGAGTGCGAGCAACACAGAGAGAAACAGCAGGTCCCTTTGGGAGTCTGCGAGGGGCACCGAGAGATCTGCAGTTCAGGTAAGGGAGTGGGGGAGGATGTGTAATTGAGGGAATGAATGAGTATCTGTGAATGAGGGAATGAATATGTGTGTGATAGCATGGATGTTTAAGTAGGGGAGAAGCATGGCACAGGGAGGGTGTTTGAGGCTAGGATCCCACAGGGAGGCTTTTTGGGGGCAAAGATGGCGAGTCATATGCTTCCAATCTGGGTGCTAGGCAGGTCTTGTGGATGCAATCTGGGTTCAAGGGCTGACATAATACTAAAGGGGAGGGCAATACGCAAGAGTGTGGGGGCATTAATTCACAAGGCGTATATTGCTGACTAGCTTTGCAGTATTGGGCATATATAGACTCCTCTATATAGCAGGGCAGCATTGTTTCTGGGCTGGCGGCATCAGTACACATGGGGGACAACTGGGGCCATTACATAAATCAATTCTAAGGCGGGGCATAAATACACATAGTACTGGCTGGGTGCGATACACAAGGGGGTAAAATAAGATTCTATCATATATTATCTGTCTTGCACTGATGTCATATTTATCCAGTACACATGGATGCCAATGAGTTTGTCTATTCTATTTTATTTATTTCCATAAAAAGGCCCACCAAAATCCTCAGCACCAGGCCCTTGATGCTCTTAATTCGGCCCTGCATATAAGGGTGCTGGTTTCTTGCAGCGACAGTTGTGTTTCTGGGTATGCGTGAAGTGGACATTTTGGATGAGCGGTACTTCTGGTTATCCACTATAGCTAAGTTTTCAGTGGTGTTTTTTCTCTCCCACAGGTCATTTATAGTTGTAGACACAAAAGATGCAATACATTAATATTATTTAAATACAAAATAAATTATATATATCTATATATATATTAATTCTACTCATTACATTTATTTATCATTAAATTCATTTTTGGGATATTCTTTATATACCGTATTTCCCCATGTATAAGACGCACCTTTTTTCGAAAAATTTAGGGTCTTAAAACTAGGTGCGTTTTATACAGTGGTTGTAGATTGCACTGACTACTTCCAAGTCCCTCCCTGCAGTCACACTGACAATTGGCCCTGCCCCTTTCTGAGTAACAGTCCCTCCCTGCAGTTACACTGATGATTGGCCCGCTCCTTTCCTTAGAGCATCCACATGGAAAAAATAGTAAGTAAAAATAATAATTTGGGCTGCTGAAAGTTAAATAAATGATAAATAAAACTTGAGCTCAATAACTATGTAATACATTTTTTTTCAAATTCCGGGCGTCTTATGCATGGGGAAATACGGTATATACCATATTTGCTCGATTATAAGACAAGGTTTTTTCCAGAGCAAATGCTCTGAAGAATACCCCTCGTCTTATAATCGGGGTGGTCTTATAATGAGACCTCAATTAGGTCTGACTATGAGACTGTCCCCCCCCCCACTTACCGGTACTTCTGAGTCCCCGGTGATTAGTCCGGGCAGCATGTAGAGCTCTACGCGATTCACGTAGACAACTTCTGCTGCAGCCGGGAGGAGGTGCGGTTAGCAGCGGGGGTTGTCTGCGTCCATCGCGCAGACCTTCCCCGGCTGTCAGAGATCAGAGTTCCATGCTGCCCGGACTACGCACCGGTAAGTAAGTTTGGAAGAGGGAGAGGGAGGGTGTGTTAAATGTGGGGCATAAGGCCTTTCTGGAGGCAGAGTGCTCTGTAAAATGCCTTTTAACCCCCTTAATGCCACTCTGCCTCCAGTAATGCCTTTTAACCCTCTATACGCCACTCTGCCTCCTGAAATGCCTTATACCTACCTATATGCCACTCTGCCCCATAATATGCCTTTTAACCCCCTAAACGCCAGAGTGGCATATAGGGGTATAAGGCAATTCTGGAGGCAGAGTGGCACATAGGGGGTCAAAAGGCATATCATGGGGCACAGTGGCATTTAGAGGGTTAAAAGGTATATCATGGGGCACAGTGGCATATAGGGGGTATAAGGCATTTCTGGGGCAGAGTGGCAAGCCAGGGGGCAGATGTGCATAATTGGGGGGGCAGGTTGAAAAAAAAAAAGGAAATAAAAAAAATAATAATTTTTCTCAATCATAGCTTTTATAAAAAAAAAATTGTTTACATAGTTTACATGAATTAACATTTACTGGTAAAACTTTTTTCCTATAGGGTCGTCTTATATTCAGGCTTTTTCTTTTTTTTCATAAATTAATATTCAGATTTTGGGGGGTCGTCTTATAATCAAGCAAATACAGTACTAAACAACTATATTCCAAGAGCTAATTCTGCTTAAATGAATGCTTGCCCAGTATCTTCTGAATTATAAATGTTATACAGACATGCAATTGAAAGCTTTTATGGAGAAACTGGTGTCCAAATCAGTATCCAAATCTATATATTGTGCCATGCCTGCTATGCCAGAAATGATTGCCAAGTTCAAAAGAAAGTAGACCCTCTTTGAATTCCATGGTTTTACATATCAGGATATAATAACAATCATCTGTTTCTTAGCATGTCTGAAATAATTAAAGACAACCTCAGATTGTCACACACCTGTACCCAAAAACCCGATCAGTCGCAACTTCACCCTGAGAGATACCGAATGGGGAGGACCCCAAAGGGACACCCAGGGCAGGAGAGACTCTTAGCAGCGAGCAGGCAGGGTATACGCAATATATATATATATATATATATATATATATATATATATATATATATATATAAAATGTATATAGGCAGTCTCTGAGGAAATAATGGCAGTAGCGTAGATAGTAGAGGTAGAGCAGGATCTGCTAAATGGAACGTCGAAAGCAAGTTGGGTCGGTACACGGAGGAGGTAGTCACACAAGCCAGGATACAATACACGGAGAGGGTAGTAAACCAAGCCAGGATTCGGTAGACGGAGAGGGTAGTAAGCCAAGCCAGGATTCAGTACACAGAGAGGGTAGTAAGACAAGCCAGGAGTTCGTACACTGTATAAAAATAAAGGAAATAACAGCAGCACGTCTGGATACGAAGACCACACAAGGGTAGTAGCATGCAGGGCTGCAGGACTTTTAAATCCGGCGCCACACAAAGCCACGCCCCCCATCAGGACTCAGGACCGCCCAAGCAGGAACGCCACCTGTCAGGGCGGACACGCCCCCTCTTGTGAGTCACACGCTGGCTGCCATGGATGGCGTCCGGATGAAGCTTCCCCAGAAAGGGAAATTGTGACACAGATTAACACCACCACATGACATATTACCCTGTGTCATGATTTAGTCAACAACAAGAAAGTCAAAATGGAGAAGCCATGTGTGAAAAACTAAGTTCCTTATCTGTTCCTTAGCATAGTCTGATTGGCTGGGGGGACCCCCTTCCTGGATTGGTTAGGGATGCCCTGGGGTCAACCTTTTGGGAATGGAGTAGGGTCATATAAAGGTGACCCTCCCTCCCTTTATGAAGGACAAAGAATAATAATTTGGAGTGGACAGGATTCGTACTTACTATGGCTGTTACCAGTGTTGATGCACTTCTCCAGGACTTGAGGGTCCTGTCCAAGGGCTTGAGTGAAGATTGGCTCCGTGATTGGCTTTCCCTGCTCCTGGCAGAGGCTCCTGTATCCGGAGATGTTGCCCAGCTGCGGTGTCTGTCGGCAGGTCCAGGACGTGTCGGGCTCGGCTGTCCCGGCCGATGGAGCGGCTTAGTCCTCCCCTTTTGATGCCTGGAGCGGGCGTTCAGCTGCAAACAGGCCCGGTTCCATTCCAGGGCCTGCGGGCGGACATCTCTCCATGGGGACCAGTTGGAGCAGTCCAGGAGCTCCATGTCTGATGAGGAGGGTCTCAGCGGTGCGGTGGAAGCGGCAGCTGCTTTTCTTGAGCCCTGATCTTGTTCTGCTGTTCAGCGGCAAGTTCGTGGACGGAGTCCCTCTGCTTCTGATGGTGGCGTGGTGAGTGCTGTGCGCTCTGGTCCTGGCGCCCGGGTGCCTTTGTCTGCAATGGGGCCTGTGCAGGCTGGGATGTCTGGTGCCTGCTCCAGGCCGGAACACGTGTCCCGCGCTGCTTCCCCTCTAGAACTGCAGTTTATGAAGCTCATGCTTTGGATATCCTGGGTACACCGGCGGTTTTTCAGCGTGGTTCTTTTCCTGCACCCAGTTCTGAGGCCAGGCCTGTTACATCCACCTTGGCGGGCGCTCTGGCAGCAGGTGAGCATGGTTCTGTCTCTTTTTTTCTTCTTTTCCTGTTTCTGGGACGTCTTCCGGGGTCTCTGGGGGGACTCCAGGGGTTGCTAGTGGTACATTTGGGGGCCCATGAGATTCTTCTCCTCTGCTGTTCCAGTTGTTGGCGGGTTATGGGGGGTTGCTCGACCGGCGCAGGCACCAAGTGTCTGGATCTTCTCCAGCAGATGCATGGGGGCTGTATCGTCCGACTGATTCGGCGTAGGGTGCTCCTGTTCTGGGACACAGTATTGGTTCTGTTGAGGTCCGCGGGTCGGCAGGGACAGTTCCTTTGGCCCATGACCTTCCTGTGGCTGGGATGTCCCAAGGGGTTGCAGCTGCAGCTGTGGCAGAGATACCAGGTCCCAGTCCGGCATCGGAGGATTTGGTTCGTTTAGGGGATTCCTCTAGAAGTGAATTGTATGTGTGTTTTGAGGCTCCATTAGGTATGCATTTGAAACAGGAGGTTAGGGAAATGATTTAGTGTAGGGGGTATGTTGAGATTTTTTTTTTGCTCCCGTTAGAGAAGTTTAATTTGACTTGCCCCACGAAAGGGGAAATCAGCAAGAAGGAGGATGAGGAAAAACTGAGGTATCCTTATTCCTCGCACCTTTACGAAATGGCTGCAGGCGTTTGCTATCTTGGCCAGCGTTATCGGGCAAAAAGGTGCCTGAGCACTGTTCGGGTCTATTTTTGTCACGACTAGAAGACCAGCAGTGCAGGAACTTGGTATCATCCACCAGGGTTCTGGAGCAGATTAGGACACTAGCCGAGCTAACAGGGTGGATTAATATACTGAAAACGTAGTCGTTACACAAAGCCGAGGTCAGGGATAAGTGAGAACAGGATAGTCGAATAGCAAGCCGAGTCAAACGCAGGAGACAGGCCAGGGTCAGAACCAAAAATCATAGTTTATTCATACACAGACAAATGCACAAGACACTATCACAGGCACTGATCTAGCATAAAAAACAGGTTTAAATAGTCATTGAGATTGAATTTCCCACCCAGGATTGAAAAGGAGGCTTGGAACACAACGTGTCATGTTCCTTTAAGAGGCTGAATAGATCCTGGAGGAAACGCGATTCTGTACAGCTGATACTGGCCACACGGGGCGCACGCGCCTGAAAGTGCCAGTGACCAAACCGTCGGCATCGGCGGATCCTGGCAGCAGCTAGGGCGTCGAGGGACTTCGGAAGGATGGCGGTTCGAGCGGACGGAAGGTAAGTACTCCGTAGTTACAGTAGTTACAATTTTGTTATCTTGATATCGGTAAGGGTTATAGGACGTTTGGTGGGAGCTCGTGGCTGCCTTATGATGAGCAGTTTAGGCAGAGGATGGCTGTCTGGCAGGGGCTCCGATGGGATGATAAGGATATTGCCTTGTGGCTGTCATTTATGGCACCAGGGAGGCCTAATTCGCATGCCAAAGGGTTTTTGTTGGAGGTTCAATGATGGGAAATGCCACTGGGGTACCCTCTGCCGTTTTAAACAATAAATCCCCAAACACAATATCCTATGGTACAGTGCTATAGGAATAATATGATCTTATTATTCAAAAAGACTAACACAACTTAAAAATGATAGACTAATGATTGCAATATATATATATATATATATATATATATATATACATATACTGTATTTGTTCGATTATAAGACAAGTTTTTTTCTGAGGAAATGCTCTGAAAAATACCCCTGGTCTTATACTCAAGGTCATCTTATAATCAGACCTCAAATAGAGGTCTGACTAAAAAACTAAGATCCAGATTCCTCGCAGCGCTGCAGAGGACCTGGATACTCCTTTCTGGCAGCCAATGGACGTCTGCACGATGCGCACAGACAACGTCTGCACGATGCGCACAGACAACCTCTGCTGCTGCCGGAACTTCTGCAGGGGCTTCTATGACGGAGCGCCATCGTGACATGACCTTCCGGTGCTCCACCATAGAAGCCCCGGCGGAAGTACCGGCCAGTAGCAGTGGAGGTTGTCTACGCACATCACACAGACGTTCATCGGCTGCCAGAGAGGAGAATCCCCTGAAGCGCACAGACAACCTTCGCTGCTACCCAACACTTCCACCGGGGCTTTTATGACCAGCGTGACGTGACCTTCCGGTGCTCAGTCATTGAAGCCCTGACGGAAGTCCTGAGTAGCAGCGGAAGTTGTCTGCGTGCATCGTGCAGACGTCCACAGGCTGCCCCACTTGACACCTGGGAGTCTGGAGCACAGTGGACAAGTCTTGGCATGCATCGGTTAGTCGGGGGGCATATAGGGTGTATAAGGCATATTAGGGGCAGAGTAGCATATCAGGGAGGCAGAGTGGCATTTAGGGGGTATAAGACATATGTGGGGGCAGAGTAGCAAGCCGTGGGGCAGATTTGCATAACTGGGGTGCAGGTTGGCAAATAAAAGGAAATAAAAACAAAAAATGCATTTTTATCAATCATTGTTTTTATTAAATATGAAAAAATAGTTTACATTTGAATTAATATTTACTAATAAAACTTTTTCCTATAGGGTAGTCTTATATTCAGGCTTTTTCTTTTTTTTCTTAAATTAATATTAAAATTTGGGGGGGTCATCTTATAATCAGGGTCGTCTTATAAGTGAGAAAAAATGGTATATTTGGGGTCTGTTTTTGGCCCATTTGAGCTTTTTGCTTCATTTTCGTCTGATTCGTGGGTGGTCTCGAACAAATCCGAATGCACAATTCCAATATATACACATACATACAGAACTGGCAGTTTCTCTGTTTGAATACAGCATTTGGTTCTAACACAATCCTAGTAACTATTAAAGGTTTCATATTTTAAAGAGGTCCTCTCATTTATAATGTTTTTATGAATCTTGCAATACTAACTGTTGCCCTGCTGCTCTTATTACTACTGTTTTCCAAAGCAGACATGTTTGCTTTTTTAGGAGTTGACAGTATAATGGGCAAATTAGGAAGTTCATATTAGAACTGGAAATATTGGAATTGCAAGTTGCAGGTGAGTAGACATGCATCGTTTTAATGAAACAAACTTATTGTCAGCTGGTTTGGAAATTGTGTATACAGCAGATTTTTGCATTTTTGGGGTAATTTCCATCTCTGGCAAATAAATGCCTATAGTGGCTATAGGTAAAAGGGTAGTAATCACCTATCATCATTAGTTTGTTTATGCTAACATATTACTTAATTTACTATAATATGATAGTGAATACTTGCGATTGCAAGTATACATACAGTATAACAGAATTTTAGGGAACAAAATATAAATAATATGTGCATTTACTTACCCATATAAATGCTGCGTGAATATGAATTACCTTGTAAATGTTACCTTCTCATAACATTGATGATATGCATACTTTCCAGTAAATCTTTTTGTAGACTATGAACAAGAATGATTTCTATTTACATTAACTTTATAGTATCAGTCAGTAAATGCATTTTGTTACTCACTGAAGTCACTTTTCTGTATATTTGAGCTGCATTTTGACATTCAGAGTAGGGATATTCAGAAGTAGCCATTTCAAGCATACACATCCCAAATGCATATACATCTACAGCTTCATCATACTTTTCTTCGTACATCTCGGGTGCCATAAACTCTGGTGTCCCTGAAAAAACGAAACCTGAGATTAGAGGGTTACATTACGCAGAAACAACAAAAAATGGGTATTTTATATGCTAGTATTTAAACGCTTTCCATGCACTAATTAGTTGGTTTCGTTGTTTTGGGACTAAAAGACCACATTTGGGAGGCGCGCATTTTTTTATTTGGAATTTTGACATTTGGTCATCCTATGCCCATGTTTTATTTGGGACATCTTTAAAGCCGGCAAATTCAGTTTACTCCATAATACCATATTTTTTTCCAACACCCAGGCTGGTAATGCTGGTATTTTAACTCTTTCCATGCACTGTTTCTACCACCAGCCTTTGTCCTTGAAGGCTGGAGGTGCGGCAATGACGTAAGGATTAGGGGCTGGGCTGGAGATGACGCCAGATTTAAAAACCCAGAAATGCTGGTACCCTGTTGTGGTCCTTTACTGTGCATTGAAGCCTGTGTTCCTGATCTGGGAAATATTGACCTTTTGCCTGCCTGACTACTCTCTGCCTGGTGATTCTGTACTTCTGCCTGATCTCTACACGTACCAGTTTGGCTTGTTTGACTACCCGACTTGTGTTAAGATCCCTGGCTTGTATGACTGCCCACTATGTGTACCGACCCAGTTATCCTGACTATTCTGTTTGTGTTAACCTTTGCTTTGCTGAGTTTCCTGTTATGTATCCTGTCCTGAGCTGGCACCTGAACCTTGCCATATCTACTCAGTACCGGAACTTCCCTGCTTGCACTAAGGCCTCCTTGCTGTTGGGATCCTCTAAGTCATGGTTTACTCCTACTGAGGGCTTCCCTCTTGTAAGTGCCTCTGGTGTGAGCAGATGCGACAGGTATTTTTTTTCTTTAAGTAAGAATTTACAGCTCCTGTTATATGTCATGACATATAAGACCTCAATATGTGTTCAGCAATATCTTGTCACCTTGCCCCCTTGTCCTATTTGGTACATCTTGGAATCTACCAGCCTTTGTCAAACTTGGTGGTACTCAATGGGTATTTCAAATGCTAGTATTTTAACTCTTTCCATGCCAAGATTTTTGTAAAGATACAGCAGTAAATTTAGGACTTTAGGATTTTGCTGATGGTGACATGTTATAATTTATTTATTTTACTAATCCCATTGTGATTAGTAAGCAGGGCTCCATTGACTTGCCTGGTTTATTTTTTAGTGGGCATGTCATCTTGTGAGAGGCAAAATCTATCACTACAGAGCTGATCTTATGATCAGTCAAAATGAGTCCTGGGTGTGTTTTCGGTGTTGCTGGCCTTGATATAGAGGCATTTCAGCAACACAGATCGAGCTTACTGCTAACTTTTTCTAAAGCAGGGGCAAGAGGACCTTGTCGCTTAGGGGAACAGTCAGAAGGTGCCCCTGCTGCATTTTTCACTGATGCTGAATGCCTCAGTATCGAGGCATTACAGCAACACCAAACCCGTTTAACCCCATGACGTACCAGGATGAATTTCCGAACTGTCATCAGGGGGTTAAGTTATTTTTCTATTATTTCTCTAGGCTCTATGTATGTTACATAAAGGGCGATAAATATTTAATTTTATACATATTTATACACATGCACATATAGATTGTTTGAACCAAACCAGGAATAATGGTGATTACTCCCCATTTAGTACCACATTTCTGGCAGTACTTAAAATACAAATAAGTATTCTGGGAAATACTATTGTTCAAAAAATGATTTATGCTTGTACCTATAACACTCTTTGCAAAAGAGGCACTCTTTAAGGTGGCTAAACCTAGGTCTCCTATTTTCACAAAGCCGGTGGGTCCTGTGATGAAGATATTGTCACATTTAAGGTCACGATGGATGATTGGAGGGCTACGCGTATGGAGGAAATGAAGTCCTTTAAGGATCTGACGGCTCCACCTCTGCAAAACTTTTAACTTCATCTCTTTGAATCTTTTTAAATAGCTGAAGAAAAAAAGATTAATTAATAAAAAACACTTTCTTTAAAGATATATAATATATAACAGCCTTTTTACAATGTGAAATCTCTTATACTCATGGGTGGGCCTTAGCATAAGGTCCAATCAGAGTGTACATGTTCCACTCTGATTAGCTTTTTTCCCAAAATAAATATCTCTTGAACTTTCATTTTTTAAAGATAGAGGGGTCCTGTAGGACAGAAACCTGCTAATAGACTAAGTATCAGTAGCACATAGGCACAGTGTACAGACCAGATCCCTCGATTTTGCCTATATATTTCTACCCTGTACAGTACACACTACTGTTTTCCCTAGCCACACACAGAGCCCCAAGAATGCAAGCAGCCAATGACATCTCCAATAATAGTAAGAGGAGGAGTGTGGAATATGGTAACCAGGCGAAAGCAAACAAGGTAGAGAGAGAGAAACAAGGGATAAAGAGACAGTAAAACAAGGGAAGGGAGACAATAGAGAAAGAGTCAAGAGAGGGAGGGAGAGAGGGAAGAAAGAGGAAAGAGTGGAAGAAGGGAAAGGACAGAGGGAGAGAGAGAAAAAGTGGGAGGAAGAAGGAAAAGAAAGAAGGGGGAAAGGGAAAGAAAGCAAGCAGAATAGAAGTGCATTCCTTACACGCAGAAAACAACAGGTATTGTTTAATAATAAAACTCACGTCTTTAAAGTCCCAGATGTCATTAGCTCAGTGACCAGGACAATACAGATCTGTCCCTTCACTGTTGATTTCCAGGAATCATAAAACCTAACAATGTTAGGGTGCTGTAGACCTTTTAGCATCTCCACTTCCTCACTGAATCTTTGACGCTCTACTTTAGTAAGTTTTCTTGTCTAGAGAAAAAGAAGAATACCGTTGAGTGCACAGATTATGATAAATTTAGTACATACGTAGCTCGAACAATGGTTATCAGGGTCACTTGTGACAGTAGTGGCAACTGAAAATGTTTATTTAGTGGCTGGTACTGACATGGTATAACAAGAGAAAAACGAGTACAAGGGTACTCTTTCTATAAAAAAGACAGGGAAGGCAAGAAAGGAGACCCAAAATGTGAAGGATGAAAATCTAGTGAAGAGAACATAAAGTCAGCTTGCTTGCATAACAATGTGATAAAAGTACCGTAACATGTGTAGGTGTGATTTATAGAACCCTTGTACAAGAAGAAGGATTAATCTATTAATTAAGGAAATAGTTAAAATGACATTGAAGAGAGAGTGACTTTAATTGTCAAAGTAGCTGGTTGTGCCAGGAGTACAGATATTCTAAATTCCCTACTGGGATTATCTTTAAAACAAGTAGTTGAGGTGCCAACTGGTAAGGAGGCCATATTAATTTTAGTGTTCACAAAGAGAGATTAGGTGTTGAATATTACTATAGGTGACATTTTGGAATCTAGTGATCATCAGTTTACTCACACCACGCAGCAGAAAATTGTATTAGGCTCCTCAGAGCAAAACATTAAAGAGACTAGGGCTGCAACAACTAATCGATAACATTGATAATAATCGATAATGAAAATCGTTGCCAACAAATTTCATTATCGATAAGTTTAATACATTTTTATCGATTATAAGATGAGGGTTTTTTCAGAGCAAAATCAGCGTGACTCACAGCAGTTACTACTTACAGTCCCTCCCTGCAGTCACTCTAACGGTTGGCCCCGCCCCCTTTCTGCTTCCCAGTCCCTCCATGCAGTCATTCTGATTGGCCACACCCCTTTCTTTCTCCCAGTCCCTCTCTGCAGTCACGCTGATGATTGGCCCCGCCCATTTCCTATAGCATCCACATGGCTCAGCAACTCAGCTAACTGTGAGTTAGAGGCTGCTGAAAGTTAGGGGAGGTGGGGGTTAATTTAGGGGCAGTTATGGTTAATGGGGTGTTTAGGGTTAATTTAGGGGAAGTTATGGTGAATGGGGCGTTTAGGGTTAATTTAGGGGCAGTTATGGTTAATGGGGTGTTTAGGGTTATTTAGGGGCAGTTATGGTTGATGGGGTGTTAAGGGTTAATTTAGGGGCGGTTATGGTTACTGGGGTATTTAGGGTTAATTTAATGCTGAGGACTGAGGGTTAATTAATTTAATAAGGTTAACTTAAGGTGCAGTTAAAGGTAAAAGGGGACAAACTAAGGGGAATCTAAATCCTGGGGGGCAGTGAAGATTAATCCTGTACTTCTTTATAAAAGTATTGTTTCAGTGTGCTGCGAACGAGTCTGTGAATCTATGAGGGCACTATGGGATATCTGGGGGGGCGTATAAGGCATATCTGGGGAGGATGGAGTGACATATCTGGGGGTATAAGGCATATCAGGGGGCACAGTGGCATATCAGGGTGGTATAAGGCATATGCTGGGAGGGCAGAGGGAGAAAAAGAGTCAATTGATACATATGAGTTTATCGAGAAAGAGGTTCTACTTTAATTGTCTAAGGTAAAAAGAAATAATTCAAAGGGGGTCTGATGGGATACACCCAAAGTTATTAAAAGAGTTTAGTGGTGTACTAGCAAAAAGCTATTTATTTAACCACTCTTAACCCCTATAGACCTACTGGTACCTCCAGAAAAGGCAAAGCAAGATGCCTTATGGACATATCAGTACGTCTTGTACAAAATGCAGGGCACACTCCTGTGCACACCACATCTGGCCTGCTTCCACTCTCGGGGACTGCCCCACATCCAAGGCCATCCCAGAGATCCACCTATTTGGGAGCAACATGACATGATTGCTGTGATGACCAATCTAAAATGACCAATACTGGCCATAGAGGTCTCTGTCCTGTAAGTCCTGACCCGATGGATAGTAAAACACCACACATAAACCCCCTCTGAAAACACATGTGGGCCAATCTGCGTCCGAGCTCCATAGTCTTTAGAGTCTCTGGAAATGTGACACTCTGTATCAGGGGTACACCAAGTCCTAAAATTAGCACTATAGTTTCACAAAAATCCTTGCATGGAAAGAATTAAAATAATGAATAATAATTTGTAATATCCATGGTGTGTCTAGTTTTCAAAAATATTTGATGGGATATATCTAATTGGCCAGGTTGAAAGATGTCCCACATAGGACATGGGCAGAGACTGACCAGATGTAAAAAATTTTTAAAAAATGCACACCTCCCAAATATAGTATTTTAGCCCACAAACAACCCAACAAAACTACACATGGGTGGTATCGCTGTACTCAGGAGCTGAATACATATTGTGGTGCTGTTTGGCTGTGACATATACCAGGGGCTGTAAGTTGTTTCCTAAAAATACCCTGAGGTGTCTAGTTTTCAAAAATATATGGTTTGATGGTTTAAATTGAATTGGTCGGCTTCAAAGATGTTCCAAATAGAACACGGGGCAGAATCTTCAACATGTCAAAATTAAAAAAATCTGAATTGTGCATGCCTCAAATGTGGCCTACTACCTCCTAACAACTCGAAAAACCTCTGCATGAGGGGCATCATTATACTCAGGAGATGTTGCTGAACACATATTGCGGTGTTGTTTATACCTTAAGTAAAATGTATTACGTTTATATGTTTTGATTGTAAATTATATGACACAATCAAAATTATGGCATCTAAGGAAAGCCCTCCCTGCCCTGAAAAAAACAATATATAACTTTTGTGTGTACAGTAAATGAGAAAGAAGAAAATTACAGCTAAACACAAGCACAGCAGAAATGTTAAAACAACCATTTAGACAAGGCAAATCGAAGGGTTTTTGTAACATGAATCATGAGAGGTAATAAAGCTGTCCCTTTTATAAACTTCAGACTTTGGATAAATCTGCAACAAGGATATGTTTTCCTCATCTACACATTTTTCATTTGTTTCTGGTCAAGATGATCTGCGCTAGTTGGTGAGGTAATTGATGGCTGGCTAGAGCGCAGATCTTAGCAATCAGAGATACAGTTGATTTGGGTGGCCCTAGCACAAGTAGCTAAGTGCAGGACCAGGGGGGTGGTTTTATGGTGCGTGGCAAGCAGTGTGTGCACCTTGCAGAGAATGTTATACTACACCTATGTCAGTACCTTCAGGGACCCAAGACAGTCATCAATATTGCATCACTTAGCTAACAAATTAGATAAGTTGCTTCATATATTTTATTACCGTTTGCTTTGAAATAAATTGTCATAAACACACATTGTTTCTATGTCTTTATTTTATATAATGAATTGACTTTACACCCATCAAGGCTAATTTCCTAATTAGTCATTAGTCAGCTTAGACTCAGGATAAGTTTATCCTTGTCCCATGCATGTTAAAATGTTCTCACTGTTTTAACCTTTACCACTTCTGCTGTGGGGGGCGTTCCACTTATTTACACTTTATTTTTAGATTATGACTTCTTCTAACATTTCTTCTCACTTAAATATTCTTTTCTCCTGTACTTTGTTAAATCACGTGAGATACTTAAATGCAGTAGGTAGAAAAGAAGGTAGGAAATCATTCAGTAAGACTGAGTGACAGTGAGAGTGGATTGGTATGTGTGGAATCTGTGGATTGGTATGTGTGGAATCTGTGGATTGGTATATCTGTGGATTGGTATGTGTGGAATCTGTGGATTGATATGTGTGGAATCTGTGGATTGGTATGTGTGGAATCTGTGGATTTGGATATGTGTGGATTGGTATATGTGTGGATTGGTATATGTGTGGTTTGGTATGTGTGGAATCTGTGGATTGGTATATGTGTGGAATCTGTGGATTGGTATATGTGTGGATTGGTATATGTGTGGAATCTGTGGATTGGTATATGTGTGGAATCTGTGGATTTGTATGTGTGGAATCTGTGGATTGGTATATGTGTGGATTGGTATATGTGTGGAATCTGTGGATTGGTATGTGTGGATTGGCATGTTTGGAATCTGTGGATTGGTATGTGTGGATTGGTATGTGTGGAATCTGTGGATTGGTATGTGTGGATTGGTATGTGTGGAATCTGGATTGGTATGTGTGGAATCTGTGGATTGGTAAGTGTGGATTGGTAAATGTGTGAGAGTGATGGGTGTTATGCTGTACCATTTCCAATGTCTTTTTCATTATAATTATGCTCTAAAGTACATCATAACTCCCATCACTCTATACTGTTCCATACAGTGGCAGAGCTGGGAGACAGAGGCCTTGCACCCCCACCGCAGGACTCCTGAAAGGTAAGTGAACTTCAAAGGGGGCAGAGGGTAGATAGTTAGGAGGGGGTAGATAGGGAGAAGGGAGTGAGACGGGGGGATAGGGGGTAGATAGGGAGAAGGGAGTGAGAAGGGGTAGATAGGGCAGAAGGGGGTGATAATGGGTAGATAGGGAGAAAGGAGGGTAGCAAGAATATTGAAATAAAGAGTCAGAATGAGAGAGCGAAAATGAATGGATTAATGTGTGGATGAATTGTGTGAATGAGTGAGAGAATTAAAGAATTTGTGAGAATGCATCAATAAATATGTGTAAATAATTTGTGTGAAAGAATAAATGATTGTGTGAATGAAAGTGAATTAGTGACTGTAAAAGTGTTTGTGTTAATCATAGGTGTATAGTTGATTTGTCAAAAAGGCAAAGATGGTATAAGCAGGGTGTTTATGGGACAAAAATGGCACAGGCAGGGTGTTTATGGGACAAAGATGGCACAGGTAGCGTGTTCATGGGACAAAGATGGAGTACACTCGGCTGTTTGGGAACAATGCTGACTCATGCTGGGCTGTTTGGGGGCAAAGATGGCACGTCCTATGTGTGTGTAATTTGGGTGCTGGTCAGGTTCTATGTGGGCAATGTGGACGCTGGTTTTTTTGGAGGGTTATTAAAGAAAGCACTATTATATGTTCAGTAAATGTTATTTAAATGTATTTATTTTACTTATAAGTTATTAATTTATTTTTTCAGATTTCTTGTTGTTTACAGTTGACATACAGTTTACAAATTGGTGCAATAAATATTCTTAACATAATTTTGTAGATGTCTTTACATTTGGTGGGGGGGGGGTGCCACTTACAGGATCCGCCCCGGGTGCCAAATACTCTAGGTACGCCTCTGCTTAAATGTCCATATCACATCTCCCCTCTATCTTCTTTCCCCCAAGCTATACATATTGAGATGCCTTATTCATTCCTGATCATTTTCATCCTGCAAAGCTTTCCGTATTTTGGTAGCCCTCCTTTGAACTCTCTCAAGAATGTCAACATCCTTCTGGAGGTAGGGTCTCCAGAACGGCACACAATATTTTAGGTTAGTTGTGACCAGGTATCTGTAAAGTAGTGAGACCATTAAGATCTTTTGTAATGTTACTAAAATATTAAACGTAAGGGATTAAAAAACAAGTTGTCATTGTGTAATATACTATAATTGGCTCTTATGACATCACTTAATAAATACTTAAAAACAAGGTGATGTATTATAGTTAATTGCACTTTGAGAACTTCAAACAATGAAATGTTGCTAAATACTTAATATTTAAATAATAACAATATATAAATAATACCAATGATACTGTCCATTACACACCAATTATTTTAAACATGTCACAAACATATAAATTATCCCCGTTGAACACTGTAGCACTTTAAAGTATTAAGAATAAATAATTAGATTGTGTCATATTATTATGTATCTGACAGAACATGCTGGCATTAAATTTAAAAAAATAATAATGGTGTCAAGGTAAGATCTACAAGTTTTATAGATGTAGTAATAGTAGGTACACACCCTTTAGGAAAATGTTTTATTAAGGCAGTTTGATATTGATACCATATTTTTAGTGTGTTACTGGTTACTATAATGCTTTAATTTTGTTATAAAACTAATAAAACTGACAGCTTGTAATAAAACAATCAAATTTTAATCAACAGAATGAAGAATCATAGCATCATACACACCAAATCCCCATTAACCACTTTGCTTGCTACTGACACATTTTCACTATGCCTTGTGTCATGGAACTCCATAACCCAAAACCTTTTACTCCCCTTTCCTTCCTTAATGCCTCCTTTTTCTAAGTGCTCATATATACACTTTATTGGGTACACCTATGATATATGTTATACCATGTTGTGAGTAAATGTATAGATCAGGGTGTTGCTGTAGATGTTGTCTATTTAGGTTTTGCAAAACCATTTGACACTGTTGCACACCAGGAGTTATTGTCTAAGAGAGGATCTTATCACATGTACAAATATATACAAGGTCAGTATAAACAGCTCTCTAGTGATCTATTCACCAAGAGGTCTCTACGGAAGACACGTGGGTGATCAGTTGAGATTTGAGGAAAAGTGATTTCAGCATCAGCAAAGGAAAGGGTTCTTCACAGTAAGAACAATAAGAATATGGAATTCTCTGCTTAAGGATGTTGTATTATCCAACTCTGGATATTTTTAAGAAAGGTCTGGATGCATTTCTGGTTAAGCAAGTTAAGCAAGGGAGTAATCTGATTGCCACGATGGAATCAAGAAGGATTTTTTTCCCTGTTGTGAGCTTTGTGACATGGTGCATTATCCTGCTGGAAGTAGCCATCAGAATATGGGCACATTGTGGTCATTTCTAAGATCGTTTGAGCAGGGCCCTCCTCACCTGTTGACTCTGTAAGTCAAATTGTTATGTTACATACTACTTGTTGTGTCCTGTCCACCCATTGTACAGCGCTATGGAATTTGATGGCGCTATATAAAACAATAAATAATAATAATAGAGAGATGGAGATGGTCATCAACAATACTTAGGTAGGCTGTCACATTTAAATGATGCTCAGTTGGTACTGTGACAAACCCTGTAGCACAAGGGCCATAAATGCCACAGATAGGGGCACCAGCTTGTAGCAAAAACAGTGCTTTATTTTTAACTGCTCAAACCCCAAAACCAAATCATAAAAAGAAAAACCTATCTCCCAATTGGAGCCCTCTCTAACTAAACTATGCTGGCCCAGACTAGCCAGCCTAAACACCCACTAACTTGACCTCCCAGCCAGACCCAGCTAAGCCAGGCTCTGGAAAACCTCCCCCAGACAGTATACACCTTACGAAAAAATTACTGCAGTTTTTCTGAAGTAATACTGCAGTTTTTTGGACATGAAAAAACTGCAATACTGCACTTTTACTGCAGTATTACTGCACATTTACTGCAGTATTACTGCATTTGTACTTCACTGTACTGCAGTTTTACTGCAGTTATTTTTGTACGGAAGTACAAATGCAATAAAGCTGCAGTACATTGAAGTACACTGTAGGTTTGCAGTATAAAAAAAAAAGTGCACTAAATGTGCAGTAATACTGCAGTACAACTGCAGTACAGTGGAGTACAAATGCAGTAAAACTACAGTAAAAGTGCAGTATTGCAGTTTTTTCATGTCCAAAAAACTGCAGTATTACTTCAGAAAAACTGCAGTAATTTTTTGTAAGGGACAAAAGCTCCAGGTTGGTAATGCCTCACTTGGCTCACGGATGGTCCTCTTCAGGGCCTCTCCTTGCCCTGGGAGCACAGGGAAACGTCCTCTTCCCCCAGGGAAACGTCCTCTCTCAGCTCATGCTCCAGGAGGTTTTAATACCCAGCACCTGGGCCTGATGCAGGCCCCATAGTAGTCCCGGACCAGATCCTGCAGACCTCTAACCTCTTGGAAAAGCTGGCACGGATTTTCCACTGAACGGGGGGATGGAGCATTGGCCCACCCTGCTCTCCAACTGCTCCACCCCAAGGACCCATATGTATGATCTTCATTGCACCTGCGCCCAAAAGCCATGCTAATCATCTCTCTAGGGTTAACAGCCTCACAGTACTAAGGGGCCCAAAGTGTGCCAAGAAAATGTTCCCTATACCATTACACTACCACCAGCCTGAACCGTTGATACAAGGAAGAAATTGGGGAAGAAAAATCCAGGCTGGGAATATGTATTAAATGGGAAAACACTGGGGACGACTGACATGGAAAAGGACTTAGGAGTTTTAGTTAACAGTAAATTTACCTGTAGCGACCAGTGTCAGGCAGCTGCTGCTAAGGCAAATAAAATCATGGGGTGCATCAAAAGGGGCATAGATGCCCACGACAAGGAAATAATTCTACCACTGTACAAGTCACTAGTCAGACCACACATGGAATACTGTGTACAGTACTGGGCACCAGTGTACAAGAAAGATATAGTGGAGCTGGAGAGGGTTCAAAGACGGGCAAGCAGAGTAATAAGGGGAATGGGAGGACTACAGTACCCAGAAAGATTATCAGAATTAGGGTTATTTAGTTTGGAAAAAAGACGGCTTAGGGGGGATTTAATAACTATGTATAAATATATAAGGGGACAGTACAGAGATCACTCCCAGGACCTATTTATACCCAGGACTGTATCTATAACAAGGGGACATCCTCTACGGTTGGAGGAAAGAAGGTTTCTACACCAGCACAGACGGGGGTTCTTTACAGTAAGAGCGGTGAGATTATGGAACTCTCTGCCAGAGGAAGTGGTTATGGCAAACTCAATAAAAGAGTTCAAAAGGAGCCTGGACGTGTTTCTTGAAAGCAATAATATTACAAGTTATGGATATTAGATTAATAGGGACAGAACGTTGATCCAGGGATTTATTCTGATTGCCATATTTGGAGTCGGGAAGGAATTTTCCCCCTGGTATGGGGCAATTGGCATCTGCTTCATAAGGGTTTTTTTGCCTTCCTCTGGATCAACACAGTAGGGACACAATATGTATATAGGTTGAACTTGATGGACTTTGGTCTTTTTTCAACCTTATGAACTATGTTACTATGTTACTAAGGTCGGTGTTTCCTTGAATACAAGGTTCAGGCTTGAGGGTACCAAGCACCCTGAATGAGAGATTGAATAATTTTGAATAAATGGATTTCCGATGGGCCTGTCATAGGTTCTGTATTATTCAGATTACCTAACGTTTATAACAATGCAAGGTATGTACTCACAACCAAATGTTTGTTAGCGTAAAGGGCTAATCTCTGTATAAAAGTGGTAAAATTACCCCTAGAGCCTGACACTGGTTATCACTCATATTTGACAGTGTATTCTACTTCGAAGGTAAGTGGGTGTTTTGTCATTAGTTTAGCTTTAAAAAGCTTTTAAAGTCATTAATGAGCTCGCGTTTGAAACCAATGTGATGACATACTGTGGTACTCAGTTAGTTACCCAAGTCTGTCTTATTACAGAGATATGATATAGCAAAGGATCACCGGAGCTGCTTATAAATATGAACTCCACTCTGTAAGTAGCAACAATACATATTCAAAAAGCTCTCAATGAGAGAGACAGGGAAACAGAGGAGTAGGTACTCACTGGATACAAGTGTATCACCATCAATAATGAATATGAAAAAAACCAGAAGACTCAGCATTTGTTCATGCCGAAACTGGTCGGTGTTTCCATTAATAAAGAGGAGAACTGTTCTTCACCATTATCCTGGCTGAGTCTTCTTCATATTCATTATTGATGGTGATACACTTGTATCCAGTGAGTACCTACTCCTCTGTTTCCCCTGTCTCTCTCATTGAGAGCTTTTTGATTATTACAGAGATTTGCACTGGAGAGAAAATTGTCTAAGTCATAACATGTATTGGAAAGAGCCAAACTGGGATTTTTTCCCTTCTTTTGGATCAACAGCAACAAATTAACAGATATAGGAAAGGCTGAACTTGATGGACGCATGTCTTTTTCCAGCCTACAGAACTATGTAACTAACTATGTATTTTAATGCATATGATAGCTAAGTGGTCCCTTGTGATTCCAGCTGCAAATGGATGGAGGGATTTTGCAGAATTCCCTAATATGTATTTGCCCCTTCCCAAATTCCAACTATTTGCCATGCAAGGAGGTGGGTCTGGCCAAACACATTTACTGACACATGATATACTTACCACCAATCAGCTCCAGTGACGCTGAATGTCCCTTTAATCAGTCACATCCAGATTTTTACTAATGAAAGTCTACAGACATAGTTAACACTGTTTTAAATAATAAGCTAAGTGCCGGGGTTTACGTGGAGGAAAGTCACACGATAAAGGATGTTTATTGGGAAAAAATTAGATAAAACCAGGTTTATGTGAATGGTAACCTATATTTCAGCACTGCATTTTATGCTCACAAAGAACATATGTTTTTTCAACGAGACTCTCCCTTTGAGAACACTTCATTGCATGTTCCTTGTATATGTAAAGTGCCATTCTGAAACCACCATTTGTTATACTAGGTTTTCCCAAAAAACATTTGACAGATTACAGAGGCAGAATATGACAAGCAATGTATGTCAGCAAACACCAATTAAAGTTTCCAAGTACTTTATATGCAACTTTGTCACAATGAACCAATTGTATAAGAGTCCAAATGTCTTGGAATGCTCTGTTCTTTTGGAATAGATGTCAAAAGCAACATAGGTGACAGCCAGAAATTAAGAGCCACTTTAACCCTGTTCTGGGTGCATTTCTCTGAGCTCACCGGTGCATTGTAGTTTTTCCATTTATATTGAGGCCAAGCATTAAAGCTCATAACAAGACAGAAAAAGTAAGGAAAATATATTTTTCATGAGGGAAATGCCAAATATCCCTGTGGATCTATATTTGTTAAATACATCACTGAGCCACTGCTGTTTTTTTATTTATTTACTGTGTATGGCTCTCAGGGTAATAAAGCTGATGAATGTAGTGTTTTAAGTAGTCATTACTGCATCCAGTCACCCTACCCATAAACAATAGCTTTTGTGCTGTAAGTTAGGTGTTAACATACCACATTTATAAGAGGAAAGTCTACATGGTTAAAAGGTTATGGACTTCGACAAAGGCAATTCCTCCCCCTGGGCTAATCTACAAAAAGGCCACTCGGATGCCTAATTCAGGCCAGCCTGCTCATAGAGTTGGGGCTCAGTGGGGTCATGTAACAAAGCATTAAGTTAGTTAAGTTAGTATTAGCAGTAGCATAGTGCAAACTGCCTCAAAGAAAGGCATAGGCTTTGTGGAAGGTTACTGAATGGGTGTGTGTTGCAGTGAGTGTGTGTCTCTGTGTTAAAATAAGTCTGTGTTACTGTTTGTGTGTAAGTGCGTTAGTGTTTGTGTTATGGTATGGAGCAAGTAGGGGGGTGGAGCAAGTAGAGTTTACAGCGTGGATCTTAAACAGGAAGAGGTGTGACCTGAAAAATTAAGATTATGTAATGTGTGAGTTTAAGCCTACAGCCGCACAAAACCTAAATACACAGCTGGATGCTTGGGATGGCAGGGTACAAATAGTGAACAGTACTCCCTACAGACCTTGGTTATCCTCCCAGTGTCAGTAAGGATTACGCCCTTGTTTGCCTTATTGTGAATGATAAGCTACGTTGACCATTTAGGTGTTAAAATGCTCTAGTCACTGCTAGAAGTATAGAAGTTTGTGTGTGCGACAGTATTGTGTGTTTCCACAATGTGTGTATATTCCCTGCCAATTGGATTCAAGATTGTCCTGGGATCTACCACATTCAGTATGTGAATCAACAAAATCATACCTGAATTTTGTCTTCAGATCTTAAAGCTAGTCTTGTCCTATAAAGGTCAAGATCTACCCAAGCATTAAAATAACCTCCTATAGTTACATCAGAGTAATACATACTGTAATTCCCAATAACATTACATTTAAAGACGTTAAATCTCTAAAATAGCTTTATAAAGTATAATAATAGTGTATCTTATAGAAAATTAGGTATAAGGGAGTTATGTTCATTTTATGCATTTTCTATGTACCTGTCCTGCACCTCATTCATGGCCCACCTTTGTCCTATTCTTTCCCTCCGTGGCTGTTGTGTAAATGAAATCAGGCTATAATCTAATTTTCTTAATTGTAGCCACAGTATATGTGGCATTCCACCAAATGCAAAGGCATAGAAGCAGTGATATGGGGAATAAATTGATTTGGCTATGCTCCCTCACAGGGGTTTATATATCCTGCTATCCTGAAGAAGATTCACTCCCTGGGCAGGAATTAACTCCCCTGTACTGAATTACAGAGGGCTGTATGAATATTCATATTATTCAAACCAGAGGAGTGTGTCCCAAACAAAACTCACTACTACCATAATGTATACAATATAAGGAGTGTTTCTAGATAGCAGCTATCCTACTTCAGATGCTCCATGGACTCAAAATTGCATTGTGGGTTTCAAACAGAGGAAGTAGCTGATGATTCAGTATAATGTAGTGAGAAACACCAAATATAGGTTTATACTTTTAACCTTACTTTTAAAATAAAACTGTCACTAATGAATTAAAAATAAAACATATCTACATCCTTCTGGAGATACGGTCTCCAGTACTGTACACAATACTCCCAAGTGAGGTCTCACCAGTTCTCTGTACAACGGCATAAGCAGTTCCCTCTTTCTACTGCTAATACCTCTCGCTATACAACCAAGCATTCTGCTAGCATTACCTGCTGCTCTACTGCATTGTCTACCTACCTTTAAATCCTCAGAAATAATTACCCATAAATCCCTTCCTCGCACGTTAAGGTTAGGACAGTATCAAATATTCTATACTCTGTCCTTGGGTTGTTATACCCTAGATGCATTAGTTTGCATTTATCCACATTAAATGCCAGTTGCCACAGCTCTGACCATTTTTCCAGTTTACCTAAATAATTTTCCATTTGGCTTATCCCTCCAGGAACATCAAGCCTGGGCAGACATGCATAACTTGGGGGCAGGTTGGAAAATAAAAGGAAATAAAAACAAAAAAAATATTTTTCTCAATCATAGCTTTTATTAAAAAAAATAGTTTACATAGGTTACATGAATTAACATTTACTAGTAAAACTAAAGGGTCGTCTTATATTCAGGCTTTTTCTTTTTTTTTCCTAAATTAATATTCAGATTTTGGGGGGTCGTCTTATAATCAAGCAAATACGCTATATATAAAAATATGATTGTTAACAGCAATCACACTCCTATCATGCCCAGGCAAACCAAGGTTCCAGCATGTACTGGCATTTGGCATGATAAGAGTGGAATTGTTAATGGCAATCACACTCCTATCATGCCCAGGCAACAAGTAAATGCAGGAACTTGGGCATGATAGGACTGTGATTGCTGTTATCAATCATACTCTTATTCTAAATGATACCCAATAAACTTTATAACGCAGCTTTATAAAACTTGTGTAGTGAGGTTCCCACAAAATGATATAACTACAGGAAATCTGGTATCATCATTGCCTTCAAATTCAACCTTATATCAGCTAGTGGATCAAAAAGAAATTTCAGTTTCTTAGAAGCCTAGCCAGTGGAAAATACCACAAGGTTATCAGAACATAAACCTGTAATGTCATACCAAGGTCAGACTGTCCCATCAGGGGCATAACAAGAAATCATAGGGCCCCAGTGCAAAAATTGTCTTAAAAAATAGCCCCCAATAATTGGCACCTATTAACATTGATGCTCTAAAGTATTTGCTCTTTCCTCACCCTGACACTAGATTTGTACAATATGTAATTTTCATGGTGAGTTTCACACTAGCATTATTCTCTTTCCATTCTCGTGCTATGAGTGCCATAACCCTTTATCAGCGGCTGCCGAATCTGACTCATAGCTAAAGAGGTTGGGAAAGGATTTACCATAGTCCCATTTGGAAGGTCAGCCAATTAGGAAATTGGTCCCTTGTTCATCTTTGAATCAATCAAATCTGAAACTTTCCTCAGCGTCACCCAATTTAGACAAGGCTGCTAGCTGTCCAAAACTGACATCTCAGATACTTTAAAAGTACTAACCATTAACCTAAATTTTGGCGTCTGCATGCATCAGTTCTATTATTCCCTCTGTCTAGCCAACATACAGATTCAAAATCAGTCATATACTAGCCAAGTGGTAGCTGCATGTACTATACCTCTCAGATTAAAAGGAAAACACTTCGATGATACAATTACAGATACAAGGATTATAGCATTTATAAAGAGGGTATAGATGAGAGTGAAGTCTGCAATGGGGAGAGTGACAATGTTTTTCAGTCCTGACCGAAATCCATAGTGTCAGCAAAAGTGGTGATGAAACTGTAAGGATGAAAGAACCAATTACCTTACCTTCTGCCTCCACAATCCGCCAACACTCCAAGGTTCCTTCAACAGCAGCCGCCGTTCCTGTCTGTCTTCTGCAGTTGACCAGGCCAGTTAGGTGGTTATTCTGTCCTCGCCTATCCCTGACTTCGGCTCTATGTACTGACTACGCCAACTGAACGTTTACATGTTCCAGCTTTTTTCAGCTTTGTGCTCCTGTTTGCCATATTTCTCTGGTGGTTACTATCAATTTCCTGCACTGCTGCTCTTCTAGCCGTGACAAAGGAGGCGTCTTAATCTGTCCATGGGAGACAGATCTAGAAAAAAGCCTCATTCCACTCCTATTGCTCAGAAGAATTAGGCAATTATTTTCCTATCTGAAGTACTGGCTCAGCTTTCTAGAAGTATTGTTCCAATTGGAAAAGTAATGCAGCTCAAATGTTTTAAAGTGGGCCTGTGTTGAGGATGTTAAACATCAACAACTCATTGAAGGTTTGAAAGCCTGAGGGCCAACGTCCTACCTACAGACCGTGGGCCCTGGCCTTGGAAGGAGTTCTGTTTTTCGGAAGGTGGGTCCAGGTGGCCCGTTTGGACTACTTCTTCCCACTAGTACAGAGTGCCATGTTTCCCCAATTATCAGAGAATCTAAAGACTGTTGAGCTCAGACACAGAGTTGGGGTACCTACATTTTGGAAGGGGGCTTTATGTGGGGTGTGTTACTTTCCATCAGGTCAGGACTTACAGGACAGAGACCTCTATGGCCAGTATTTGCAGCAAGATCTGATATTCAGCCGGTTTCAGCCAGAAGTCACGGAATCGCCCGTGTTTACCACCTACTGGGCTGAGGTGGGCTGAGTCGTGTGCAAAGGAGGGCCTGATTGAGAACAGTGTGTTTGGCTGTTACTATTGTATGTAAATTATAATTAATACATTTTGCAGTATTTCTCTCCCATGTATTTCTATTCCGCTTGGTTATTATCCATTGTAATGCTCCCATGGTCAGGAAATTGCAAAATTGTTTTCTACTTACTGTTATTTTCTATTCCTGGTATTCTGTTTTCATGTTTTTTTGGGGGGGGTTGACTTTATAATGCAGGCTACTGAGCAGGGGGCGATCAGGTGACCTTATACTATCTCCAACCTATTGAATTTTGTCCTGAGGAGCTATCCATTGTAATGCTGGCATAGCCAGGAAATTAAAATTATGCTAAGTAGGAAACAATTTTGCTATATACCGTATTTGCTCGATTATAAGACGACCCCCAAAATCTGAATATTAATTTATGAAAAAAGAAAAAGCCCAAATATAAGACGACCCTATAGGAAAAAAAGTTACCAGTAAATGTTAATTCATGTAAACTATGTGAACAATTCTTTTTAAATAAAAGCTATGATTGAGAAAAATATTGTTTTTATTTCCTTTTTTTTTCAACCTGCCCCCCTAGTTATGCACATCTGCCCCCAGGCTTGTCACTCTGCCCCAGAAATGCCTTATACCCCCTATATACCACTGTGCCCCATGATATGCCTTTTAACCCTCTAAATGCCACTGTTCCCCATGGTATGCTTTTTGACCCCCTATGTGCCACTCTGCCTCCAGAATTGCCTTATACCCCTATATGCCATTTTGGGCAGACCTTTCCCGGCTGTCAGAGATCATGGGGAACTCTGATCTCTGACAGCAGGGGAAGGTCTGCGCGATGGATGCAGACAACCCCCGCTGCTAAGCGCACCTCCTCCCGGCTGCAGCGGAAATTGTGTACGCGAATCGCGTAGAGCTCTACATGCTGCCTGGACTAAGCACCGGGGACTCAGAAGTACCGGTAAGTCAGACCTAGTTGAGGTCTGATTATAAGACGACCCCAATTATAAGACAAGGGGTATCTTTCAGAGCATTTGCTCTGGAAAAAACCTCGTCTTATAATCGAGCAAATACAATGTTCTTGTGGTTTTTTGCAAATTATAGGCCAATAAGTAGCATATTGCTATTGCAAAACCATTTTTTTTTAAATCCGATCATGCTGCCCCTATGACCAATCTCAGACATCTTTGAAGCCTATCAGTTAAATTTACCTCCGTCAAACTAAACACCCCATGGTATTTCAAATGCCAGTATTTTAACTCTTTCCATGCAGTAATTCTAATTATACTGCCAGTCTTTGTCAAACTTTGTGGTAGTATTTTCTTTTAAAAACAATTTTTATTAATTTTTTTTTTCCACATACATTTTAACTCAGGTATGATTTCACAGCTCCTACTATGCATCACTGTCAAACAACACTCCAATGTGTTCTACAACTTTTCCTGATTACATTGGGTTTGTCAGGTTGTTTGGGGATTAATAGGCCACATTTGGGACATGTGCAATTCAGTTTTTCAACTTGGAATTTTGACATGATGGGAATTCTGCCCCTGTGTCCAATATGGGACATCTTTGAACCTGGAAAATTCAATTTAAACTATGAAATCATACATTCTTTAAACCTAGACACCCCATGGGCATTTAAATTGTCAGTATTTAAACTCTTTCCATGCAAGAACGTTTGTGAAGATATAGCATTAATTTTAGGACTTGCTCATAAAATTAACTTTATACATATATATATATATATATATATATATATATATATACAACTACATACAATCAAGATAGCAAGGCCTTGGTAGATAGTATAAACAAAAATTGTAATACGCTAACAACGGATAGCACCTTGCCTATAGTGTTTCAACAGAGACCGATGATGTGTTTTAAACAAAATAAAAACCTACGTGATCTCCTGGTGAAAATAGACCCAGTTGAGAGTTATTCAAGTACCAACAGACAATATGGCAATGTGGGCAGTGTTAGATGTCTTGGCTGTGTAACCTGTAGCCACATGACTCCAGGAAAATCTTTCGCCCATCCACACACTGGTAAAGTGTTTCAGATACGACATCGGATTACATGCAAAAGTGAATTTGTCATCTACAAGATACAATGTCCCTGTGGCCTGGCATGTATAGGGAAAAACGAATGTACGTTGGGCGAAAGAATGCCATCGATTAAGTATACGGGTGGCTTACAGAGATGGTGATTCGGATAAGCCGGTGGCAACACATTTCCTTGACAACCAACATCCATTGTCATCGTTGCGGTTTATAGGTATTGACCACATATCGGAATCTAGAAGAGGGGGAGATAGAGGGAGGATGTTGCTTCAACAAGAACCTTCTTGGATTTTCCATTAAAGGAAAATGTCCCCAGGGGGCTTAAATGAAAAATTTACATTCTCCTCGTTTGTATAGTAACATGCAATTTTGATGTATGTTATAGACCCTCATAAAAGGGTTGATGTATTTATAGTTTTAGACTACGGTGAAGTCTGTGGCTTCCATATGTTTGTTTTGGATAGGATATGTGATAGGCTGCTCAATAATTGTGAATTAGAGCAATACATAAGCATGATTTCTTTCGCTTTCATCATACTTGTAGACTAACACTGTGATATGTACAAATAAACATCTTTGATATATATATACACACTATTAGATAATTATTATAATAATTTAGAATAATATTCAAACATGTATATATATAAACACGATGGGTCTAGTGAAATAGCATGGTAATTAATAAAAAATGGATATATATTCCTATTGAAATTAATTGAGATGAATCAATTTAATATAAGAATATAACAAGTAGCAGATCTAGGGATGCTTATTTTTAACATACAGTTTTAGGTAGATTTTTTTGAGGTGATTATTATTTAGGTGCAAATAAAGTTATTTAATATTATATAATATTGCATAAGGTCAGTTTCTGATCATCCGATACACGGATGTATACATGTATGGTATTTTTATTTATGTTTGGCACTGTATTTACTATATAGCATGTCACATCAGTATGCTATCACTAATTCAAAGTTCATCACTTTAATAAGCACAGCAAATTTCTTTAGAGGTATTTAACATTTACAGCACCATTAGTATATTCACGTTCTACTTTCTGTTGCACTAACCTATCATCTAGATTGGCAGTTAAATGCCACACCTAATCCTATATACATGGCATTTAGCCGCATTCACATAATACACACATAGACAAGTGTAGTGAAAGACAAAACACGCCGGCTGCATCCCAGCATACATTCACTTAGGTGGGGTAAGTTCATTGTATATTTAGTTGCTGATTAAGTTAATTGATTGCATTGAATTGCATTTACTGGTTTAATGGGTTGTACTATATATGTATGTTCTGCTCACATACTCATTTGTGTCCTGATGAAAGTCAAATAAAGACTGAAACGTTGACCTGCAAAAGAGGAATTTGTAGCTATCCATAGACTGTGTGTGTATATATATATATATATATATATATATATATATACCGTATTTGCTTGATTATAAGACGAGCAGACGATCCATCGAGCAGACCTTCCCCGGCTGTCAGAGATCAGAGTTCCCCGTGATCTCTGACAGCCGGGGGTTGTCTGCGCGATGGACGCAGACAACCCCCGCCGCTAACCGCACCTCCTCCCGGCTGCAGCGGAAGTTGTCTACACGCTGCCCGGACTACGCACCGGGGACTCAAAAGCTCGGGTAAGTTTGGGGGAGGGAGGGGGAGAGAGTGTTAAATGGGGGGCATAAGGCATTTCTGGAGGCCGAGTGCTCTGTGAAATGCCTTTTAACCCCCTTAATGCCACTCTGCCTCCAGAAATGCCTTTTAACCCTCTATATGCCACTCTGCCTCCTGAAACGCCTTATAGCTCCCTATATGCCACTCTGCCCCATAATATGCCCTGTAACCCCCTAAATGCCAGAGTGGCATATAGGGGTATAAGGCAATTCTGGAAGCAGAGTGGCACATAGGGGGTCCCAAAGGCATATCATGGGGCACAGTGGCATTTAGAGGGTTAAAAGGCATATCATGGGGCACAGTGGCATATAGGGAGTATAAGGCATTTCTGGGGCAGAGTGGCAAGCTTGGGGGCAGATGTGCAGGTTGAAAAAAAAAGGAAATAAAAACAAAATATTTTTCTCAATCATAGCTTTTATGAAAAAAAAATTGTTCACATAGTTTACATGAATTAACATTTACTGGTAAAACTTTTTTCCTATAGGGTCGTATATATTTTTGATTGGGTGACTAAATTAATTGATCAAGGTGGTGCAGTAGACATTGCGTATCTGGATTTCAGTAAAGCCTTTGACACTGTGCCACATAGAAGACTTATAAATAAACTGCAATCTCTGAGTTTAGATCCCAAGGTTGTTTAATGGATTAGGCAGTGGCTGAGTGACAGACAACAGAGGGTTGTAGTCAATGGCGTATATTCAGAACAAGGTCTTGTTACCAGTGGGATACCTCAGTGATCTGTACTTGGACCCATTCTCTTTAATATTTTTATTAGTGATATTGCAGATGGTCTTGGTGGAAAGGTATGTTTATTTGCTGACAACACAAAAATTTCCAACAGGGTTGATGTTCCTGGAGGAAGAAGCCATATGGCAAATTATTTAGTTAAACTGGAAAAATGGTCAGAGCTGTGGCAACTGGCATTTAATGTGGATAAATGCAAAGTAATGCACCTGGGGCATAAAAACCAAGGGTAGAATATAAAATATTTGATACTGTCCTAACCTCAACTTGTGAGGAAAGGGATTTAGGGGTAATTATTTCTGAGGATTTAAAGGTAGGCAGACAATGCAGTAGAGCAGCAGGTAATGATAGCAGAATGCTTGGTTGTATAGCGAGAGGTATTAGCAGTAGAAAGAGGGAAGTGCTCATGCCGTTGTACAGATCACTGGTGAGACCTCACTTGGAGTATTGTGTACAGTACTAGAGACTGTATCTCCAGAAGGATATAGAAATGTTGGAGAAAGTTCAGAGAAGGGCTACTAAAATGATTTATGGATTACAGGATAAACCTTACCAAGACAGGTTAAAGGATCTTAACCTATATAGCCTGGAAGAAAGAAGTGACAGGGGGGATATGATAGAAACATTTAAATACTTAAAGGGAATCAACAAGATAAAGGAAGAGAGTTTATTTAAAAGGAGAAATACTACCACAAGAAGAGGACATAGTGATAAGCTAGAGGGGCAAAGGTTTAATGGTAACATCAGAAAATATTATTATTCTGCATGGAATAGCCTTCCAGCACAAGTGGTAGATGTTAATACAGTAAAGCCATTTAAGCAAGCATGGGATAGGCATAAGGCCAAGCTAGATATAGGATAAGGGCAGGTACTAAAGGAAAGTACTCAGAAGTTGGACAGACTGAATGGGCCTACTGGTTCTTATCTGCCGTCACTTTGTTTCTATGTTTCTATGAGGTCCTTTGGACCTTGTTACCTGCTGCTTGCCTCAACCTCAAAACTAGGGCTGCAACTAACGATTATTTTCATAATCGATTAGTTGGCCGATTATTTTTTCGATTAATCGGGTAAAAAAAAAAATATGCAAATTTTTCGTTTATTTTAAATAAAAACGTATAATTTACAATGGCATTTCACGATTCGCCTTCTTATTTTACTGACATAATAATTAAAGCTATATTTTAACAAGAACTCAAAAAATACCAAAAAAAGCTTTACTAGTAAATATTCATGTAAACTATTTTTGCCCAGTTATGCACATCTCACCCCCAGCTTGCCTCTCTGTCCCAGAAATGCATATCAGGAGGGGTATAAGGCATATCAGGGGACAGAGTGGCATATAGGAGGTATAAGGGGATACCTCCTATATGCCACTCTGTCCCCTGATATGCATTATACCCCTCCTGATATGCCTTATAGCCCCCTATATGCCACTGATATGCCACTTTGTCCCCTAATATGCCACTGTGCCCCCTGATATGCCTTATAGCCCCATATATGCCACAGTGCCCCGATATGCCACTGTGCCCTCCTGATATGCCTTATAGCCCCCTATATACCTTTACCCTTGATATGCCACCATGCCCCGATATGCCTTTTACCCCTATATGCCACTGAGATGCCACTGTGCCCCCTGATATGCCTTATAGTGCCTTCATGCCACTGTCCCCCTGATACACCTTATAGCGCCTTCATGCCACTGTCCCCCCTGATACACCTTATAGCCCCTTTATGCCACTGTCCCCCCTGATATGCCTTATAGCCCCTTTATGCCACTGTGCCCCCTGATATGTCTTATGCCCCCCCCGATATAAGAAAAACTGACATCACTAAAATTGTTTTTTATATTTATATTTATTAAATATAGACAAAAAAAATACACAATACAATATAAATATATATAAATATATGGACAATAAATCAAATATTATAGACATAAAAAAAAACACAAATGCACATAATTAATAGATCCCGCAAAAATTCTACCTGCCCCACCAGGGGTTAATATATCAACAGAAGAAACACAGGGCAAATGAGCATAAAAATAAAGATAATACTTACCCAGTGCTGCTTACTTGTCCTGTTTTTCTTCTGTTGATATATTAACCCCTGGTGGGGCAGGTGGAAGTGGCAGCGAGATGAAGTACCGGAGGTTGCGCACATCGCCCACTTAAATCCAAATCCCCTGCAGGCGCTGCAGCGGGACCTGGATCCTCTCCGGCAGCCGATAGGGGTCTGTGTGATGTGCGCAGACAGCCGCTTCTCCCCTCCGCTTCCGTTGGGGCTTCCATGATGGAAGCCGCACCGGAAGGTCACATGACGCCGGGTTCAGTAATAGAAGCCCCGGCGGAAGTGGAGGGGAGAAGCGGAAGGGGAGAAGCGGAGGATGTCTGTGTGTTTTGCACAGACCCTCACCGGGTGGCAGAGAGGATCCAGGTCTCCTGCAGCTTTGCGGGGGGTCTGGATTCTACAGTTATAATCCGATCTCTGTTTGAGATCGGATTATAGAAGGACGGGAGTTTTTCAGAGCATAATTTTATAAATCGATAAAAATCGATTCAACTAATCGATTATGAAAATCGTTGACAACGATTTTCATAATCGATTATTATCGATTTTATCGATTCGTTGTTGCAGCCCTACTCAGAACTGTTCCTGACTACGACTTACCTGCTCCTTTTGTTTAGACCTTCTGGTATTTATGTGCCTTTATCTAAACATACATGGTTACATAGGCTAAAAAATTAGATGCGTCCATCAAGTTCAGCCTTTCCCACATGCCACATCTGTAATTGCCCTTGCTTTTGATCCAAAAGAAGGCAAAAAATAATCCAATTTGTAGCTCTTTCCAATTTTGCTACAAACTTGGGGAAAAAAATCCTTCTTGAACCCAGAATGTCAGTCAGATTTCTTCTTGGATCAAGAAGTTATTTCCCCATAATTTAAAAACTATATCCCTTAACCCCTTAAGGACAATAGGGGTTATTACTTGTAGTATATTGGGGACAATGGCTCTTTTAACATTTTTCAGTGTTGCTGTTTAGCTGTGATTTTCTTCTTTCTCATTTCATGCTCCCACACATATTATATATATATATAGGACAAACAGGGCTTTCTTTAGATACCATTAATTTTATCATATCATCTAATTTACTATAAAAAAATGATAAAATATGGGTATTTTTTGTTAACAAAATAACTTTTTCTAACTTTCTAAACAAAAAACTTTTACTCATCTGCAAAAACTAATGAAAAAAACAGCTAAATAGATTCTACTATTTGTCCTGAGTTTAGAAATACCCAATGTTTTTATGTTTTTTTGCTTTTTTCTGCACGTTATGGGGCAATAAGTACGGGTAGCGTTTTGCTATTTCAAAACCTTTTTTTCCAAATCTGGTAATTCTTTCCCCCATGTGCCATTTCGGGTATCTTTGAAGCCGGCCAATGCAATTTACCCCATCAAATCATATATTTTTATGACACCCCAAGGTATTTGAAATGCTGGTATTTTAACCCTTTCCATGCACTAATTTTACCACCAGCCTTTGTGAAACTTTATGGTAGTACATTTTTTTGTATTTTTTTCACACATGTTGTACTTCAGGTATAAATTTATCGCTCCTGGTATGTGACCGTGTTAAACAACACCCCAATATGTGTTCAGTAAAATCTCTTGAGCAACGTCATTTACAGGATGGCACTTGTGGTTGCTCTTCAGAGCAATCACAAGGCTGTCGGGGTACATGTACGTGGATTGTCGTTAAGGGGTTAATATTATGTATTTTGCAAGTATTCATTAAGTTGCTGTTTAAACGTCTGTACAGACTCTGATAAAACTACCTCTGTAGTTAGAGAATTCAACATCCTTATTGTTCTTACTGTGAAAAACCCTTTCCTCTGCCTTAGACTAAATCTCCTTTCTTCCAGTCTAACTGTGTGACCACATGTCCTATGCATAGTCCTGTTTATGAATAGAAATGGAGTAAAACATTGTTTGTCCTGTATTTCTAAATTCAGGACAAATATTAGAACCTATTTAGCATTTTGTATTAGCTTTTGTAGAAGAGTAGAACATTTTTCAAAAACAAGGACAGGTGAAGGGGTGGGGACAAAGAAGTTTTACTTGTTTTGTGTAGATCACTGGTTGTATCAACAGGATCTGGGCACATTTGCACTACTAGTTTATCTGAATTTAACTTACCGTATTTGCTCGATTATAAGATGCCCACGATAAGATGACCCCCCAAAAGTTGAATATTAATTTGAGAACCTCTGCTGCCAGCCGGCGCTTCCGTAGGGGCTTCTATGACTGAGCACCGGAAGGTCATTTCGCGCCGGCGCTCCGTCATAGAAGCCCCAGCGGAAGTGCCGGTCAGAACCAGAGGTTGTCAGCGCGCATCACCCGAGATGAGGATCCAGGACCCCTGGCAGCTGATGAACGTCTCCGCAAGGTCCACATGGCTCTCTTCAGACTCAGGTCACTTCTAAAGAATCCCTGGATTCTGGGCACATTTGAAAATAATAATATTGGAATCTGCTATAAAAATATCCATGTGGAGATGGAAGCAGATACAGCAAAGCATAATTAAGTTCCTTTCCTTAAAAGAATGCACCCAACTGAAAAAAACAACAGAACATTATGAGTAATAAAAATCCATATTATTTAACATTATGTTCTGTTGTTTTTTTCAGGTGGGTGCATTCTTTTAAGAAAAGGAACTTAATTATGCTTCTTATTAAGGGTTTAAGTGGTGATCTGATAGCTTTTACAACAAGTGCTAAAGTTCCAGGGAGATAGCCTCTTCTGGCTATTTTTATGACAATAACTAACTCAAAATGAGAAATTGCTTTATCTAAGAATTAACAGTTCTAAATAGCTCCTACAACATATATCTGGGATTGTTTTCTCCTCATAAAGAGGATATTTGCGTTGCATGTTAGCTCTAGGCTGCCCATGTGGACAAGATTTATTATGCTGTACTAGATTAATTCCTTATTTACTGCACATGGTGAAAAAAATTAAAAAAGAGCCTGATAGAACTCAACAAGTATTTATCTACATCAACACATTTGTTGTGTAATCTCCACAATCACTTACTGCTCCATCCTCATGAACTCCAACTTCCTGGACTGACAATGGACAAGTTCCAAAAATGCCCTTGGTGTCTTTCTTATGAAAGTATATTCCTAGTTATGGCTACGTTTCACTTTTTTTTACTGCATGGGGTGAAAAATTACCTGCTGTCAAGGAAAAAAGAGCCTGCTAAAACTCGCCAAGTGTGGACAGAGGAGTCTGCGCGAAGTCTCCACTGTAACTAACACACATGCATGTGGCATGCAGTAGCAATGTATCTCTGTGCAGCTACTTGGAACAGCAAGAGAGTGTCCAAACTAGGGCTGCAACTAACGATTATTTTCATAATCGATTACTTGGCCGATTATCTTTTCGATTAATCGATTAATTGGATAAAAAAATGAATGTAAATTTTTCATTTATTTAAAATAATTTAATAAACAAATGATGTTAAAAACAAACAGCAGACTAAAAAAAACTTTGATAAAATGCATTTCTTGTCTTTATTTCCCAACCAGTCCCCCAATGTATGCACATTTAAGCTTGCCATGTTGCCTCCCAGACATGCCACGCTGCCTCCCAGACATGCCACTCTACCCCCACATTTGTCACTGTGGCCCCTGATATGCCTTATGCCCCCTGATACACCACTCCATCCTCCCCAGACATGCCACACTGCCTCCCAGACATGCCATGCTGCCCTCCCCACATATGCCACTCCACTCTACCCCCAGATATGCCACTGTGGCCCCAGATATGCCTTATACACACTGATACACCACTCCGTCCTCCCCAGACATGCCACACTGCCCTCCCCACATTTGCCTTATATACCGTATATGCATTATACCCCCAGATATGTCTCTCCGTCCTCACCAGATATGCCTTATACCCCCCAGATATCTCATAGTCCCCTCATAGAGTCACAGACTCGTTCGCATCACACTGACACAATACTTTTATAAATAAGTACTGGGTTAATCTTCACTGCCCCCAGGATTTAGATTCCCCTTAGTTTGCCCCCCTTTATCTCTAACTGCACCTTAAGTTAACTTTATTAAATTAATTAAATTAACCCTCAGTCCTCATCATAAATTAACCCTAAACACCCCATTAACCATAACTACCCCTATATTAACCCTAAACACCCCATTAACCACAGCATCCCCTAAATTAACCCTAAACACCCCATTAACCACAGCATCCCCTAAATTAACCCTAAAGACGCCATCAACCACAACTACCCCTAAATTAGCCCTAAACACACCATTAACCACAACTGCCTCAAATTAACCCTAAACACCCCATTAACCACAGCTGCCCCTAAATTAACCCTAAACACCCCATTAACCATAGCTGCCCCTAAATTAACCCTAAACACCCCATTAACTATAATTGCCCCTAAATTAACCCTAAACACCCCATTAACCATAACTTCCCCTAAATTAACCCCCACCTCCCCTAACTTTCAGCAGCCCAGATGTTAATTTCATACTTAAAGTTAGATGAGTGTCACAGCCATGTGGTTCTGGGAGAAGGAAGGGGCGGGGCCAGTTGTCACAGTGATTACAGGGAGGGACTGGTAAGTAGGAACTGCTGCTGTGAGTCACTAAAACGGATTATATAATGAGGGGTTTGCTCTGAAAAAACCCTCATTTTATAATCGATAAAAATCGATTTAACTAAACGATAATGAAATTATTCGGCAACGATTTTCATTATCGATTATTATCGATTTTATCGATTAGTTGTTGCAGCCCTAGTCCTAACACATAAATAGCACATACTCTAACACACTGCCATATACTAACACACACAGACACATGTACATCTCTCTTTCGCTTACCTTGTGCTTTCCCTGTGTGACTGTGGGGTCACGAAACGTGATGGTCTCCTTTACACATCATGAAAGAAACATTTCTCTAGTGCAGTGAATGCTGCTGATCAGCTCTTGAGCTGACAAGCAGCTACTTTCCCTTTCCCAATGAAAGTCCTACATGCTTAACTGTACATGTGAGCCTTGTTTTACAGAAAAGCCTCCTGTTGACAGTCAAAGGCAGAGGCTTCTTCTTACAGCCAAGAGAATGCTGCTGATCAATCAAAGACTTTAGGGAGCAATCAGTCCAAAGAGTACAGACTCCAATATGGCAGCTTGCTACCAGTGTTGGGAAAACAAAAGTGACAGTACTCTGACAGCTAATTTAATCTAAATTCAGCTGAATAACATGCTGGCAAAAAGTCATATCCTGGCTAACATGCAGGGACCAGTGATTGTGATGTCACGTGTGTTTCTCCATTTTATACCCCCTCACCTTTTAAGTTGATAAATATAAACAAGAAATAAGCACTAGTTTAACCCCTTCGCGACCTTTGCCGGTTCAGGACCGTCATAACAAGAAGGTCACTAAATGACCTTTGACGGTCCTGAACCGTCAAAAAATTAAATAAGCTTAGAAAGTGATAAAGGATCACTTTCTTCGCTTAAACGGCCTTGCTGCAATGCCTCGATGTCGAGGCATTCAGCAAGGCCGAGATCGGCATCGGGGGCCATGTCTGGCCCCTTCCCGGGGCGTCAACAGCCGCCATACATTGTATGGCGGCGGACGCCCGTTTTAAAAGCGTTTAGGAGGCGATCAACGATCGCCTCCTAAACTTAAATGGTGTCGCTGGAATGCCTCGATCAGGAGGCATCCAGCGACACCAAACACTTACCTCTGGGTGGGCTGTGACCGCTCCGGAGAGCGGTCACAGCCGCCGCTGCCGGTGATCTTCGCCATCAAGCAAGATGGCGGCGGCCCGGGAAATAAAACAATAAAGACGAAAAAGTTCGCTAGAGGGTCTCCAGACCCTCTAGAGAACTGGCTCCACTTGCTGGTTGAATACAGGTACTGCATTCAACCATGCAAGTCAATGGAGCCCAGCTTTCTAATCACTATGTGATTAGTAAAATATTAAAAAAAAATAAAAATAAATAAAAAATGGAAAAAAAAAATTTAAAAAAATGTGCTAACATTTAAAAATAATTATGCAGTGATGTCACTAGATGAACCATCCAGTACCAGCAAAATGTGTAAAAAAAAATATAAAAAAAGTATTAATAAAATAAAATTAAAAAATAAAGTTTATTATTTTGAGCAAGTGCTAAAATTTCTCAAAAATCTCAACAAAGAGTTAAAATAAAAGCACTTCAAATACCCAAGGGGTGTCTAATATATAAAAAAAATGGCTGATGGGGTAAATTGGAGTGGCCTAGCTCAAAGATAGGGCATAGGTACAGACTGACCAAAATGGAGAAAAAAAGCGCACTTCCCAAATGTGGCATTTTAAATCTGAAACAACCCGACAAACCCATGCATGTCGGGTATCACTGCACTCAGGAGATGTTCCTGAACACACATTGGCGTGTTGTTTGACAGTGGCATATACCAGGACCTGTATATCTATAACTAAAGTACAATTTGTGTGAAAAAAAAATAAAAAAAATTACTATTACAAAGTTTGACAAAGTGTAGTTCTATAATTGGTGCATGGAAAGGGTTAAAATAACAGCATTTGGAATACCCTGGGGTGTCTAGTTTTCAAAAATATATGGTTTGAATGGGTTAAATTGAGTTAACCGGCTTCAAAGATATTCCAAAGAGGAGAGGGAGGCACAATGACCAAATGACCACCTGAATTACGCATGCCCCAAAAGTAGCCTTTTATCAGCCAAACAATCTGACAAACCCATGCATGTGGGGTATCGCTGTACTCAGGAGATGTTGCTGAACACATATTGGGGTGTTGTTTGACAGTGACATATACCAGCACCTGTATATCTATAACTAAAGTACAATTTGTGTGGAAAAAAAAATAAAAAAAATTACTATTACAAAGTTTGACAAAGTGTAGTTGTATAATTGGTGCATGGAAAGGGTTAAAATAACAGCATTTGGAATACCCTGGGGTGTCTTGTTTTCAAAAATATATGGTTTGAATGGGTTAAATTGAGTTAACCGGCTTCAAAGATGTTCCAAAGAGGAGATGGAGGCAGACTGACCAGATTTGTTAAAAAAGATTTGGAAATCATAAAACGCTGCTTGTACTTATTGCCCTATAACTTACAAAAAGCAGCAAAAAAACATAAAAACATTGGGTATTTCTAAACTCAGGACAAGTAGTAGAATCTATTTAGCTAGTTTTTTTACTTGCTTTTTTAGGTGAGTAAAAGATTTTTCAAATAAAAGTCATAAAATGTGTTTTTTTTTCAATTTTTCACCATGTTTTTTTATTTTTTTTTATAGTAAATAAGATGATACGATCAAAATAATGGTATCTGAAGAAAGCCCATCTTGTCCTGAAAAAAACAATATATAACTTATGTGGGTACACTAAATGGGTGAGGAGAAAATTACAGCTGAACACAAGCACCACAAAAGTGTCAAAACAGCCTCGGTCCCACAGGGTACAAAACGAAAAATGAGCCCGGTCCTTAAGGGGTTAAATACATTTGTTTTTATTTTTCCTTTTGCTTCAGTTTTTGTTCTCCATTACCTCTGTCTTCTTTCTTCTACAGTAGTCCACTTATTACAGACTGGTTTGGTAGTTCAGTAGCAGGGCAAAGCCTCAGCACACACCCACTGTCCCAATGTGTGTCAAGGCTCCATCCTGTTTTGGAAGTACTATACCAGGCCAGCATTATGCAAACAGATCCATAGAGAAAAAAAATTAAGACACAGAAAAGACAAAATAATAAAGTCAAGGAGAAAGAGAAGTGGAGACATGGAGAAGGCATTTGCAGAGAGCATGAGAAAGTGTGTGTGAGAGAGAGAGAGCACGTGTGAGAATGAGCGTGGGAGAAATTTCATTTCTGAATATAAAAAAAGGTCTCCTTTGTCCACACAGAAAGGGCATGAAACAAAATTTAAAATGTTTAATGTTATATAAAAATGAATGGACCAAAAACAAAACAAAAAAATTGTCTTAATTGTTTTTGGTCCATGTGCACAAGTCTAGTAGTTATGCTGAAATCACTTAGGAGTAAACTTGTTAAAGGTTTAATATGTATACAAATGTTTCTGCACCAACAGGTTAGTAGCTTTATGTGTTTGACATAATTGGTAGCATGCAGACAAAAATACCAGCTGGACACAGCTGTAAACGGGATACTTTGTTGGATCTTTTACAACGTAACCATGCTTCAATGCATTCAATATATAAAAAAGTCCTAATACCTCTATGGACCCCATTAGCATAGTTGGGTATAAGAAGAAAATGATACCTGGTGTGAAATTAACTGTAACCATGTTTGACAATGTGTCATATCACATACCATTTACTTGAACAGAATGTAGAACAGAACAAGGCATAATCACTGTATAGTTAAAGTGTTCTTTAACTACACTCTAAATTGGTAAGTCAAGATGACCCAGCAGCAGAGTGTTTCATTGTGTAGAGAAAAGAAAAGAAAGTTATAAATACCATGTGCAAATCTAATTTCATTTTCAGCCAAATGATTAATAAGCAGATAAACAGTGGTGTAAGCAAGACTACATACCTAACCAGGTATTGTATGTACTAAAGATAGTGGCGCAAACAACTCTTAAGACACTCTTAGGACACAACAAGTATTTTGCAGAGTCACCCGCTGGACATATAAAGTGTAACACTCAGTCCTTGGTATGCTTCAACACTGCCTTAATACTGTAAAAACGTAAAACAGATGAAAAAAGCATATAGAGGGTCTTTACAGAAGGGCCTCTTTCCCATTCCTCCAAATCAGGGGAGTGGGTGTGCCAGGAAGCTCCAACCTTTTGCATAAGTCTGCCAAGACTGAACACATGGGGACACGTAGTTGACAGAAGATGGAAGAAAGGGCATAAACACAGACTGACCAAAATGGAAAAAATATCGCACTTCCCAAATGTGGCCTTTTACCCCCCAAACACCCGACAAACCCATGCATGGGTGGTACCACTGTAATCAAAAGATGTTGCTGAACACATATTGGGGTGTTGTTTGACAGTGACATGTGCCAGGAGCTGTAAATTCACACCTGAAGTACAATTTCTGTGATAAAAAATACAAATACTACCATAAATTTTGACAAAGGCTGGTGATAAAATTAGTGCATCGAAAGGGTTAAAATACCGCCATTTGAAATACCCTGGGGTGTCTTGTTTTCAAAAATATATGGTTTTGTGGGATAAATTGAATTAGCCGAATTCAAAGATGGCCCACTTAGGACATGAGGCAGTGGGACCAGATGTTAAAGTTTCAAGTTGAAAAATGCGCACATTCCAAATGTGGCATTTTACCTCCCAAACAACCCGACCAACCCATGCATGGGGGTTATCACTGTACTCGGGAGATGTTGCTGAACACATATTGTTTGAAAGTGACATACAACAGGAGCTGTAAATCCATACTTGAAGTGCAATTTTTGTGATAAAAAGTTTGACAAAGGGTAGGACATGGGGGCAGTCGGTTTTGAAATAGCAAAACGCTATTTGCAGAAAACAATTTGCAGAAAAAAGCAAAAAAATATATATTTGGTATTTCTAAACACAGGACAAATAGTAGAATATATTTAGCATTCAGATACTCATTCATTCATATTCATTCAGATACTCATTCATTCATAGATACTCAATCCCTCATTCACAGATTGTCACAATCCCGGTCGGAGTACATTACGGAGGGACTCACAGCGCCACGCTCCCGTACGGAGCGCGTCACCCGAGTACCCGTTGCGTCACGGTCCCGTCCGGGACGCGTCGCCCGGGTGCTCGTGGCGTCGTGCTCCTGTGCGGAGTGCATCTCCAGAGTACCCCCGAGTGGCGGGTACTCGATACTTACCCCTCCCGGGACGATCCGGTAGCACTGTGTCCTCATTCGCGGCGGTTCACAAGAACGAACCGCCGCCCAGTGATGGACACCCACGGCAATACTGGACACGCCCCCCTTCCGATCCCATACCCCTGTGGATGTGAAGCAACGTCCATTGGACGTCGTCATGGTTGGGGGCGGGATCTAGAAGGGCGGCTAGTTTAAAAACAGAGCACTGATGCCGGTTCAGTGCTCAGTTGTTTTTACAACTAGCTGTATTACTTACCTGGTGCGTACCTGTTTATTCATGTTGATTCCTGTTACCGACCTCGGCTTGATTCCTGACCACGTTAACCTCTCTGCTCCTGACCCGGATTGTCTGACCATTCTCTGCCTGCTACCCGGTACCGACCTCGGCTTGATTCCTGACCACGTTAACCTCTCTGCTCCTGACCTGGATTGTCTGACCACTCTCTGCCTGCTACCCGGTACCGACCTCGGCTTGATTCCCGACCACGTTAACCTCTCTGCTCCTGACCCGGATTATTTGACCTTTCTCTGCCTGCTACCCGGTACCGACCTCGGCTTGAATCCTGACCACGTTAACTACTTTACTCCTGACCCGGATTATCTGACCATTAAGAGACTGATCCATTTGTATCCTGCATCCTGGTTTCCACGCCTATGCAAACGTAACACAGATACTCATTCATTACCTCAATCTCGCATACTCGTTCATGCAGCTCCATCAGCTCCTACATGAAACCGGTCCTGATGGGGAGTGTATAGGCAGATGTGTAAAGGTAGTGTATATGTGTGTACATATGCAGGCATGTGTAAAAGCAATGTATACGTGTGTGTGCTGCCAGGTGTGTGCACTGGCAGTGTATATGGGTGTGTTTAAAGGCAGACTTGTGTAAGGGTAGTGTAAGGGCAGGCATGTGTAAGGGAAGGTGTATATATGTGTGTGTGGTTATGGTTAGTGTATGTGCATCGGCAATGTATGGTGTGTGCATGGGAAGTTTATTGTATTTTGACATATGTTGGGCCTAAAGGGAATAGAATGATTTCCTGTAACACTCTGGTAATTATGCTAATTATGTGGGTTGGGCAGAGTGGATGGAGCTTTGGGGTAGTGGGTGTGGTAAGTTTTCAAGTAAGTAATTGACAGCTGTTCTGCAAAGTCTCCATGGAAATTTTCTTCAGATGTTAGCAAGTGAAAATTAATTTAAAGATATTATAAATAATACATATAAGCTCAGGAAAAAACAAGCAGAATACGATTTTTGAAATAATTCAATAGATAACGTTAGTGCATACTACAGTGACGTTTGTTTCACATAGCCCATAAGCCAAATTATTTACCTACTAAGCATGTAAAAAATAAATAAAAATAGTAAAGTCACAAAGCAATGTGATTCAAGACCATAATCCTGAAAATCCTGTGTGTCTACAGCATTTAAGCATTACAGTTTGACACCCCGGAGCTAGGAAAAAACAACGGTTGCCACTGCGGATTCTAGAGTAATTACATGTTAATATTACAAACAAGGTAATGTCCTTAGCAACTTCTGTAACAAGAATGTCTGGATCATCCCAGCATAATTTAGGCTCAATGACCCTGCCATGAAAATAGACCTAAATGTTTGCTTTTCTTTAGGCTGTTAAACTGATAGTATAATGTGACACTATAATGTGTATAGTGTAATTGGAGGATTTTCTTATATTTTTAGAATTTATTGAAACAGGAGCTTTAAGTGATCATGCAGGGCACCTTTTGAGAAAATGTCATACATTCTTTATAGTAAGCTCATATGCAGGCTCATGAAGTTTCCATTATTGCAATATGACAACAACCTTACACTGTACCTTTTCTTAAATTGTAGTGCACTGCTGAATAGTTATTTATTAATAGACTATAGAAAAGTACATTCTAGATCCTTAACACTCAGTTGAGACACTCTTGCAAATTGCTGAGTAATTGTGTGCCTATGTTCTCAGGGGCGTAACTAGACACCACGGGGCCCTGGTGCAAAAAATTGCCCCTGGCCCCCCAACATCAACAGCTGATCTGTGCCATAATTGCCCCCACACAACTGGTCTATGCCTTCTTTGCCCCTTGCTCCCCCTCCAACATATGTAAACACACTTACTCACTAAGACACATTCCATCTCACCTCACACAATTAGACATCCATGCTCACACACAGACACACAATTACTCATGCATGCTCACACAAATACACAATTGCAAATGCATGGTCATACACACATACGCATGCATACTCAAACACACACAAGTACATATATATATATATATATATATATATATATATATATATCTCAAATAACAGATGGAATAAGTATCTTGTGATAATACCTTTTTTATTTATTGAATTTTGTAATGTCAAGCTTTTGGGAGCTCTTCTTCCTTTCTCAAGTCTAAAACATTTCTGAGCAAAAGGACACACAGAATTCAATGTTGTGTGGCAGGGGAGGAGAGGGGGGCTTACTGCCCAGATCTGATAAGGGAGGGTGAGATGTTGTAAAAGTATGTGTCCCTTCAGAGGGTCATAAATGTTCTGAGTAGGGAATTTTGAGGGGGGGGGATTTAGCACTGCTGAGGATAAATAGACACAGAAAAAAAAATTAAGATGCTAGTGCTCACATACAGGGAATAGGAATGCAGTGATGAATATAGGAATGGGAATGTATATGTCTACACATGTTAGAGGACTGCACTGGGAAAAAAAACTTGCGGGCACGGGCGGTCTTTCTGGGGCTGCGGGCGGGAGCGGGCGGTCAGGCACTGTACCTGCGGGTCCCGGTAATCCCGCGCAGTCCCGCAAGGATGCCTTCTCGCTGCTCCATTACAGTGTCTCCTATCTTGCTCCGCCCATGAACAAGGCGGAGTCACGTGATGTGACATCACTTCCTGTGACTCCACCTTGTTCCTGGGCGGAGCAAGAGAAGAGACGCTGTGAGGGAACAACTCGAGGGCAGCCTTGCGGGACTGCGCGGGAAATCAGGTAAGGAGGCGGGCGGGATTGGCCACAAATGTGGCGGGAGCGGGCGGGATTGGCCACAAATGTGGCGGGAGCGGGCGGGAGCGGAACACCCACATTGCGGGAGCGGGATTCAAAAACCAGTCCCGCGCAGGGCTCTAACACATGTTGTCATATATACAGGTAAATATAGATGAACATGGTGCACTTAAAATTGCAGTACATATAGCAGGTGGGGGGGTATGTAAAACCTGTGTAGTGGGACTGGAAACCCAAATCGCCATTGAGTCCTCTATTTTGGTTTTCCTGTCCCACTACACAGGTTTTACATAACCCCCCACCTGCTATATGTACGTTACTGCTCCTGCAGCTTTCCCTCAAGCTACTCCCACACAGTGTTCGAGCAGCCTCGGTTTCACTGTGGGGTCATGTGATGTAACCTGACCCCGATACGAGCCGAGTGGTCTGTGAATTGGAGGGAGGTAGATCAGTGATGAAGTCGACAGAGACATCGGTCCAGGGTCTGGAAGAACACAGTAGGCACAATATCTGAGCACCGAGTACAACTCAGTGCTGGTTTTTAAATCCACCGCCAGAGGACGCCCCACCTCCGTGTTCAGCGTCATCGGGGCGTGTTCCCCGCCATTCCTGCACAGGAAGAGTTAAATGGAGGTGGGGGCGTGCGAGCGTGCACCCAGAACAGACGGCTGACGGTGAGTTGATTCGTCGGGGTGTCGGTTGTGGACTCCAACACAGGAAGACGGGGTTGCAACTGCTGCTACCCCTGTAGTTATGCCAGTGTATGTTGTTATTATTTTTGAATGTATGAAATAGCTAAACCTGTAGTTAAAGAATAGGTGACATTTTATGGTTATATAAATCAACAATTTATATGCCAGCCAATTAATTAAATTGATGCCTTATAGTACATAGCTTCAAGTGAAATCCTGCGGCAATAACCAAAATATTACTTTTTCAAATGAAGTTGGACCTGTTCAAATAATATGTTTAACCCCTTTGTGACCAGAGCCAGATTAACATAGAGGTTGCAGCTCCAGGTCCCTATCTGAAAATAGGTTTCAGACTGGCCTACCGGGAAACCAGAAAACGCGACAGCAACCACGTGTGTCGCAATTGCCACTGGGCCCCCCCTTGATCACTTCCGAAGGTGCTAGCTGGTTACCTGTGCATTGCTTGCACACTGTGCCAAGAGAATGCAGGAACCCAGTGAGTCTATGAATATGTGTGATAGCATGTATGTGTAAGTGAGGAGGAAGCATGGCACAGGGAGATTGTTTGATGCATGGGTGGCACAGGAGGCTTTTTGGAGGCAAAAATGTAACCGGAAGGCTGTTTGGGGGCAAAGATGGCAAGTCCTATGCTTCCAATCTGGGGGTACGAAGAATATTGGGAAAAAAGTGAGAATGAGAGAGATAACTAATTAATGTGTGGATGAATTGTGTGAATGAACGAGAGTATGAATTAATGTGTGGATGAATTGTGTGAATGAGTGAGAGAATTAATGCATTTGTGAGAATACATTAATGAATATGTGTAAATTATTTGTGTGAATAATTGATAGAATAAATGATTGTGTGTATGAATTATGTGAATGAAAGTGTGAATTAGTGAGTGACTGTAAATGTGTGTGTATCATAGGTGTATAATTGATTTGTGGAAAGGCAAATATGGCACAAGCAGGGTGTTTGAGGCTTGGGGACCAAGATGGCACAGGCAGGGTGTTTATGGGACAAAGATGGCACAGGCCAGGCTGTTTGGGGACAACGTTTGCTCATGCTGGGCTGTTTGGGGAGAAAGATGACTATGTGTGTTATCTGGGTGCTGGTCAGGTTTTATGTTGGCAATGTGGACGCAAGGGATGGCTCTGGGGTGTGCCACCTGTGATCTATGCCTGTAAATTAGGGGGTTTTATTTATACATTTAATGCTGAGTTTTTGTGTGATTTCCAACTCATCTATACCTGCAAAGCTATGTTTCCATGTATAATAAATATTTTATTATATCTTTTCATGTGACAACACTAAAGAAATGAAACTCTGCTACAAGGTAAAGTAGTGAGATTACAGCCTGTATAACAGTGCTGCCCCCCCCCCAAAAAAAAAACTCAACACACAGCCATTAATGCTTAAACCTTGGAAACAAAAATGAGTACAACCCTAAGTGGAAATGTCCAAATTGGGCCCAATTAGCCATTTTCCCTCGCTGGTGTCATGTGACTCGTTAGTGTTACAAGGTCTCAGGTGTGAATGGGGAGCAGTTGTGTTAAATTTATTTAGCAAGAGAGAAATGTTATTAATTTAATAGAATTTTATTTAGTAAGGCTATTTGGTGTATGGCTAGGCAGTTAGGTCTCAGTTCTAAAATGATGACAAGGCCCAGATATGGGTCCCTTTACTTTATACACTTTTCCTGACAACAGCAAGTGCTTGCACAAGGAAGACCCTCAGTATGATAGATTTTAAAAAATATGTCCCTTTATTAATCAAACTAGATTTGTAGAAATGTATACCCTCCATGATGAAAGTCCCTGATGAAATTTAAAGGTAGCTAGTGGTTTAAACAATATATCCCATCCAAGCATTCTAGATGTGGTATTAAACTTTATATACTCTGTAAAAGTGCCACAGAGTACACACAGGTGTTTCGAATTTATGAGGACAAGGACCATAGCCTTGCACCTCCAGGTTGCCCAGACCACATGTGAACAACTGGGAAAATTGTTTGGTGATCTTATCTTATCACCTTAACAAAGGGTATCATTTATGTGGATATATTTTATACTAATCTCCATTTATTTAAGTTATTATTTTGCCTGTGAGACAGAAAAAATTGAAAGGGTTTATCAGTCTTGGCCTGGTCTGTGTACAGGGAATTACTCCAAAAACACACTAATTGAAAGGAATTTTTTTTCTTTTGATTATTTACCACCAACTTTGGGAGTTTAAGAACAGAAATGTGCATGCTCAAACTTAGATCCTGTAGTTCCCCATAAGCACAACAAACCTAAGATTTGTGGGGCATTGCTAAACTCAGATGTTGTCAAATGCAAATTTGAGTTTTTTTGCACATGCCATGTCTAGCTAGAGAAATAAATGGTGTTCTAGCAAATGCACATATCCAGCTAGAGAAATAAACTGTGAAATCTCACATTTGTATGAAAAAAGCATTTTAGTTATCGCTTACGATGCATGAAACATGTTACCAATACCCTAGGTCAGGGGCACTCCAACACGCGTGAGATCGGCAGCCAGGGCAACCGGGATCATAAGAGCCCTGCTGCTTACCTGTGGGAGGGTCTTTTGTACTGCACAGTGGAAGCGGAACTCAGCAGAGTTCACATGACTGCTCCAGTCCTGCTGAAGCCTGTGAGTGGCATCGAGAAAGCTGCAGTGCAGGTAAAGGGGGTGGGGGAGGCTGTTTGAATGAGTATGCATGATTGAGGGAATGAATCTGTGAATGAATGAATTAGTGTGTGTGTGATATCATGGATGTGTAAGTGCTGGAGCCTAGGCATGATGGGACTGTGATTTCTGTTAGCAATCACACTCCTATCATGCCAAGTCAGCCAGTACATGCTGAAACCTGGCTAGATGCCCCCCTTGTGTATTGATGCTGCCAGCAGTATGGGGTCTACACATCACTTACAGCCACCCTTTACCAGCATGTACTGGGTGACTTGGCATGATAGGAGTGTGATTGCTAACAGCAGTCACAGTCCCATCATGCCTAGGTTCCAGCATTTACTGGTTGCCTGTTTTGGTGTGTTACTTACTTTTAATAAAAGTGTGGTAAACACACCAAAATTGGACAAAAATTACAATAACAATATTAATGTATATATGATTGTTGACAGCAATCACACTCCTATCATGCCCAGCCAACCAGCATCATATCATATCATAATCAATCATAATATATATATATATATATTAACATTGTTATTAAATCTTTTGTACAATTCTGGTTTGTAACTTACTTTTATTAAAAGTGTGTGATTTTTTATTATTTGAACCCTGAATTTTTTGTTTTGGTCCAGAATTTTCATTTCGGTATATCCCTAGGATAAATAGAACTATTTCATTTTTACTTATCCCAAATACTGAATTTGTAGTCACAAAACTTTCTAGGCCCAGAAATCAGTGAGAGGAAAAGTAAAGGTTTTGTGTCATTTACTTTATTTTAATCTGCATATTTTATTAAAGGCCATATTTTCTCACAGTGAAAAATGAGTGCGGCCCTCGCACGTATATGTCACGCCCTTCCCAGGCTGCGGAGCTGCATATCTCGCTCTTGTTTCAATCCATTCCTGGATTTCCTTTTGCACTGTTTTGATCTCCCATTCCTTGCTTCTGCTTCAGCTCTTTGCTTTTGCTTTGTATCCTTTATAAGGTGTGCCCCTCCTGTGTGTTCTGTTTGTCTCAGTCTGCAGTCTAAAGGTATGTCTTAGTGCTATGTGTTTGGTTTACATGTTTAGTTTGTTTCGTACCTCTGTTAGCAGCGATTACCGTTAGGACCCACCGTCATTGGAGTACTTTGGCGTAGTGGTGGCCTAAGCATTCTATGGCCATAAGATGTGACGGAATCTCCAATAGTTATCATACAGTCCTAGGCTATTTTCTATATTTATGTGTGTCAGTCTGTCCTGTATCCCCGGCAGCAGGGTGTCCTGTCCTGTATCCCCGGCAGCGGGGTGTCCTGTCTTGTTCCCTGTGTTATGTATATCTTGTCTGGTTATGTTTATTCCTTGTCTTGTTTACTGTTGTGCTCAGTAACATGTATATCTTGTCTGGTTATGTTTCGTGCTTGGTCTCCCTGTCCCTTGCTTGTTATGTGTCTGCTATATTTCTCTGCTTAGCTTCCATACTGCATCCTGCATATGAGTCTTGTGTGATGTCTCATGCCTGTTCCAGGGTGCCTGCAGGATTTGACTTCGTTCTGGACTACATCCGCTGCTATATCAGGGCACTGGTGTTTGGCTGCACATCCCTAGATACTCAACACCTGGGTGAGTGTGGTCACCCTGCAACCAGGCCCTGTTCAACTCCACCTCTGCACCGTAACTCCTGCACACAATCTTTGGGCGCGCTGGGTCTTTTAGTCATCTGTTTGGACCCAGTCCGTGACAGTATACAATTCTGATGAAGTGGCCCACTGCAGAAAAAACTTCGACAACCCTGCCCTAGGTCATCTAGTTTTCAAAAATGTATGGTTTTCATGGATTAAATTCAAATATGTTGCCACAAATGAGACTTGAATCCAATAAATCAATGTGTAAAGGTTTTGAAAACTGAAATGCTCATGTTTCAATTTAGAAACCATATACCGTATTGGCTCGAATATAGGCCGCACTTTTTTCCCCCACTTTAAGTCTTTAAAGTGGGGGTGCGGCCTATATTCGGGGTCTAGCGCCCGACGCCCGGGACATACAGTCCCGGGCGCCGGGCAGGCAGTGGGGTTAGGATACAGATCCCCCACAGCGGTGCAGGGGACCTGCATCCTACTCCCCGATACGCTCAGACAGCCTCCCCTGCCAGCACTTCCCACGGGGGGGGGGGGTGCCGGCACGGGAGGTTGTCTAAGCGCATCGTGCGGACCGTCTGCACGATGCGTTTTACCTCTGCCCCCCCCCCGACTTACCGGAGCAGACTCCCGGGTGTCTTGCGGGGGACATCTACGCAATACGCGTATACAACTTCCAGTGCCGGCACCGGAAGTTGTATACGCGTATTGCGTAGATGTCCCCCGCCGGCCCCGCAAGACACCCGGGAGTCTGCTCCGGTAAATGGGGGGGGGGCAGAGGAGGACAGTGGCAGCATATCTCGGGGGGGGGGAGAGGACAGTGATAGCATTTCTCGGGGAGGGAGGAGGACAGTGGCAGCATATCTCGGGGAGGGAGGAGGACAGTGGCAGCATATCTCGGGGGGGAGGACAGTGGTAGCATATCTCGGGGGGGAGGACAGTGGTAGCATATCTCGGGGGGGGAGGACAGTGGTAGCATATCTCGGGGGGGGAGGACAGTAGTAGCATATCTCGGGGAGGGGGACAGAGTGGGAGCATGTTTTTTTGGTCGTTTTTTAAAGAAAAAAACTTTTTCTTAAAAAAGCACCAAACTTTTAGGGTGCGGCCTATATACGGGGGCGGCCTATATCCGAGCCAATACGGTATTGACATATTAGACATCATATATTGATGTATGTGGGCCATGGCATTATCCAAGGAATGCTACTGAACTTCCACCCACTTTTTTCTTCTTCTTCGTCTTTTTTTTTTACATATTAAATGATAGAGTATATAAATGAGAATGGTTTCATAAAAAGCCATACGACGATATATGATTTGTGTGGGTACAAAAAATAAGAGAGGGGGAAATTACAGTTGAGCAAAGACACAGCAAAAATTATGAAAACCCTTGCATCCTCAAAAGTAAAATTGTGTAAAATTCCTTAAGGGGTTAATGTGGTCATTTTATCTACAACTGTTGAGAACTTAGACATTAGGCAATGTGAGGCATTATGTGTTTATAATTAATTATTATAAGATATCTGAAGACAATCACAGAAACCTAGATTACACAATGGACGGTTCAATATCCATTATTTTGCTCTGTATTTGCTCTTTTATTAACATAAATATTTGTTTGGATTGCACCTTTAAAAATGTACCTTCCATCAACTTTATCATCTACACCATATCACAGTAGATCCTACTCAACCTGACCTGGCATTAGCAAATAAACAGGTTTTGGTTTTCTAGTCCAATTCTGAGAAGTGTTTGGCTTTTTCCACATCAGCTCCCCCAGAGGCATATGCTTTTGATAGGTACCTTATTTGAAAAAACATCACCCCCACCTATAACTAAATAATGCCTTACACATTAAGAAAAAAGAGGAGGTGGTTAGGAGGAGTGAGGGTGTACAATAGTGTATGTTATTCCCGTCAAGCCTGTTCAAACTGGTAGTGAGGAGTGTTTATATGAGAGCTGGTTGTAACCAGCCTGTACAGAGCCTTCTTCATATGACTGAGATGAGGAGCAATTGAGGTACAGCAGGGATGTTGCAAATAGCGAGGCCTCCAGACGCATTTTATAGTTATATTAAACCAGAGTCAAACAAATCTCTATTTTCTTCATAGAAATGGTCTGTGACATTTTCCAGAAACATTAAATGAGACACATTTGCCAAACAAACAATGCTAACAAAAAATAAAAAAATCCACCTTTAAAAGCTTATTATTCATTGAAGGCACAAATGAAACATAAGAGGTATTTATTATTATTATTTATTGTTTTGTATAGCACCATCATATTTTGCAATGCTGTACAATGGGTGAACAGCACATGACAAGTAGTATATATATAACATAACAATTAGACTTATAAAGACAACGGGTGAGAAGGCCCTGATCAAACAAGTTTACAGTCTAGAGATTAACGTGGATTTTACGCTATTTATAACTACATATTATTTTAGCTATTGCAGTAAATGTTGTAATAGTTGTTGTAATGTAACTAATAATTCACATTGTGTAGCTGTCCATTTTTCTAAATCTATTGAGCGCTAGATATAGAAGTAGAATGGTCTGCCCTTTAGATACTCAAAGGGTTAACGGTGTCATATCAATTCAAAGCACGGGCTGGATTGAGTGGAAGGCTGCATCGAAGATCTTTTCCCAAAATACCACACTGTGTTGTTCAATATTCTGAATTAACACACATAATGGGGTTTATTTAACATACATATTGTATTGTATAGTAATAATATGTTTAATGTTTTATGAACATGTTTGTGTATACCATGAGACTTAGCTTCCTTTTTCGCAGGATGTTAGTGCTTATTCTTGCACATTACATGTGTCTGTTGTATTACATTATTCTTTGATATTAATTGGTTCATGTTATAACCTCTGGAGACATACAGTGCATGAAACTTCTCCCAACCAGGCGGTATCTCCATTGGAAAAGTTTGAAGGGGAGAAGCTTCATTTTGGTTGAAAAAAGACCAATGCGAACAGATAAACAACAAGAGCATATGGTATAGGTTTCTTTTCATCTGACAGCAGGAGATTCCCTTCCGCTGGGAGCAGAAGCTGCTTTTGTTGTTGCAGGGAGAAGGGAGCTCTTTGAAGTAAATGATTTGCCTAAGTTGCTCTCAGTATGGGCAAGTTTCTTGTTAGATGTTAAGAGTAATGCGTAAAATGGTGATGGGGCGAGGTGGAGCGTTTTCAGTGTTTTTTGGTAGTGCTTTGTTGAGTAGAGTTGGAGACCCAAAATTCTGGAGTTATACATTATTTTAAAAAAATATTATCAACATTTTCTGATGTATGTTCACATGCATTTATGTGTTTACGCATTTAAGTTATCAACAAAAATATTGTGCTTAGTAAATAAATATTGCAACCAATTTAACATCCAATCCGCATCTGTGCCTCATTTTGGAGACTCACTGAATCTCTAACATCTGCATATAAGTGACCTGAATGGGCAGGTGGTAAGCAGTTAGTGAGGTCATGAATTTGGGTGGGGATAGAAAACGTATGAAAATACAGAAAAGCACATGTATTCGATAGGATAGTCTTTCACTTTCTGACATCATCTCACCTTTCCTGATAAAAATAGTCCCTTACTTTAAAATAAATATCAACTACACTGATTGAAAACATAAAAAAAGTAATTTTTGATTAATTGACATGTGCCTGGTAGAAAACAGTTACCCTTTAAAGCAAATAGCTCACTGATGATTTGAACTAGACTAAAACAAACCGACAACTTGAAAATTTAGGAACAAGTTGGGAGGAGATATTATTTTAAACTACTGAATAAATCAAAATCAATCCAATTCTAGGCCACATAAGGTATTTTATAAACCTCTATTGTTCCAGCTACGAAAGAGATATGTAGCTGGCAAAGTGGGCTTAGAAAGTCAGCTACCCATCTTCTATGTAGTTGCGGTCTGAGGGGTGACCAATCATGGATTGATTTATTTTCTGTAATGTAGGTCTGTGTTAATGATCAAGGCCTCATGTTTATTGTTGAACGCAAGGGACTCTCTGGGGTAGAAGAAAATCTGCTGATTGGTCTGTGAACATTCAGCATCCTCTTTCTGTGTAATTTAAAGTTTATAAAAAATCAGTTTGCCAAAGAGGGTGTCCCTTTGACAATATTCTGGCTTCTTAGAGTACTTCCGCAAAAGAGCAGAATCATGAGGACAGCCTCTCCCCCATTCTAACAATCGTCGGAGCAAGTGTGCCAGGAAGCTCTAGCCTTTAAAATTAGCACCAAACCATGGAGTTGTGGCCTATAATCAGGTGCGGCCTATAATCGGGATAATAAAATATATAACAAAAATTGGCTTGACCTTCCACAAGGGAAAATGTGTCTCTACTCCTGCCACTCAAAGGGACATGCAATATTGTGAAAATCGTATCTCATTATTATTTGGGAGATTATTCATTGCCCCCCTACACACACGCACAGTGCCATCTAATATGACGTCATACCCCAGGGCTCTGCATCAGTAGTCCACGCATAGTGATGAAGGAGCAATAAAGCAGTGGTCTGAGGTGACAGGCGCTCCCACGACAGGATGGAAGATGATGAAAGATGAGAAAGGTAAGAGATGTGTGTGTTTGTAAGCTGGTGTGTCTAAGGGCATTGTATGTTTATGGGCAGGTGTGTGTCAGAGCAGTGTAGGTATTTGTGTGTTTGTAAGCTGGTGTGCATGTATATAGACAAGTGTGTGAAAGGGCAGGTGTTTGTAAAGGCAGTGTGTGTGTGGGCAGTTTATGTATATATATGTGTTTATGGACAGGTATGTATGTGGATATGTATGTATTAAGGCAACATGTATGGGCATTCGTGTAAAGGGGCAGTGTATGTCTATATGTGTGTTTATGGGCAGGTGTGTATAAAAGCAGTGTATGTGTATATGGACAGGTATGTGTAAAGGCAGTGTGCGTGCGTGGGCAGGTTTTTGTAAGGCCAGTGCATGTGTATATGTGTGTAAAGGCAGCGTGTTGCCAGGCACCACCCAGAGTCCTGTAGACAGCAAGGTGTGGCCGCTCCTTTAAGAGACCTACCTGGACTGCTGTGTGGTCACCTAGTTATGCTATGGACTGAACCCTGCCTCCCTCACCTGAAGCCATGGTTATCGGCACACCTGGCCTCATTAACAGGCTTTAAAGGTCAGCCTCACCTCACCTCTAGCCCAGGAGCTGGTTGTGTGTCTTTCCTGCTGGGTGTGCTATAATTGTATGCCTGATTTCTTGGACTTTGACCTCTGCTTTGATACACTGTTAATGAACTCTGTCTGCTGGCCATGACCTCTGCATTACGTTTGCCTCTGCTTCTAGATAACCTCTGTCTGTACCGCGTACCTGCGTTGCCCCCATGCACACTGTCACTGCTCAAATGATTTTCTCCATCCTGTCACTCTGAGCAGTGTTATTTTGCAAGTGTGTGCGCAACTGGGCTCCAACTCCTGGTAAGTCCTTACACATGTATGGTCAGCCGTGTATAAGGGCAGTGTATGTCTATATGTGTGTTTATGGGCAGGTGTGTGTAAGGGAAGTGTATGTGTATATGTGTTTATGGACAGGTATGTGTATAATCAGTGTGTGTGTGTATTTGTGTGTAAATGCGGCATGTATAGGCAGTCGTGTGTAAGGGCAGTGTATGTCTATATGTGTGTTTATGGACAGGTATTTGTAAAGGCAGCATGTATGGGCAGTGTATGTCTATATGTGTGTTTATGGGCAAGTGTGTGTGTGTGTGTGTGTGTGTGTGTGTGTGTAAAGACAGTGTGTAAGGGTATTGCCAATAAAATAGCCTCTATAAAAAAAAATAGCTGAGGGGGCACAATATTCCATTCTTGCCTCAGGCACAAAAGGAGCCAACTACAGCTCTGCACACAACAATCAGACAGCGTGAGAGCCTGTTGCTCCGTCTCTGCACTTATTTGTAAACTATAAAGAAGAGCTTTCGAGAGTTTTCCTCTCTTTCTCAGGTCATACTGCAATACTCTGGCATTTTGGCATCTTATTTATATATATTTATTACGTTTTTATAGTGGCATGATTTAGTAGTGGAACCTCTACCAGTATCTTAGTATGCTGGTATCTTATGCCTTCCACCCATATATTGTTCCTAGAGTCGTCACTGATTACAGCTAAACAAAACATCTAAAAAAGAATACATTATACAATATGACTCTGCCCTTCCCATTGTAACATTGCAAACTCATTTGAAGATGTTTATTCTCAGTGATATGGTTGAACTAGGAAGATACAAAGTAAATACGTCAGATTGTATTGAAGAATGTATAGTTCAGGTAAAACAGTTTGAGAGTTCAAGCCTACTTGTAACTCTCTAACAGCCCAAACTATCATGTAACTGCAAACTAAACAAGACCTAAGCATGTAGGTAGTGACCCAAAACTAAAAAATATTTTTACACAAATAATTAGACTGAACTTCAAATACCCATTGAACGTTGGGCACAAGATCATAAGAAATACTTGACTAATTTGAAAAGAACACAATGGAAAGCTACACAATTAATGAAATGAGTGGAAGATTTGAAACATAAATAGTATCTAGTTAAACTGGTAATATAGCCTAGAAAAAATGAGATTCCTTAAAACAGGCAAGCCACCTTAGATTAGCAGCTATTCCCTTACCATCCCAAAATAACATGTGATATTTGAGAGCAAGACATCCATGCCTCTTGTCGCACAGGATGCAGCCCATAACCCCAGCACAATTCTCATACTTTCTGCTCATCTTAATGCCCTGTATGAGCAGGTACCTTGAGAGCCACAACAAATCAAACATATGTGTGGTCTGAATGAGGCCATCTCAAAGCAAACTGTCAATTTACAGACACGGCAGATAGCAAGATGCCACTCATTTGAATTAGAAGACAGCTCTTCCAGCTTAAAGTACATATGTCATTTTTCCAAAAGTATACTTAACTGTATACTTAACAGTTCAATGCACTTGCTAAAGCTATGTAATGGGGCAAACCTAAAAAAAATGATTCACAAAGTACTTTATATAGTATTTTAATATGCGTTCTTCTATAGTGGTGTGTGGGCACCAACAAACAATGAAAGACATTAAATCAGTACAAAAACTACTGTAATAGAGGAATCAGGATGACACATACTGTATGTATAATAACCACACTAGGAACATTGCCATATGCAGATAAAATAATAAAACAATATGCTCCATACGCAACATGGTTTACAGCACGCAACTTTGTCATATTTATTTTAGAAATCTTTTTTGAATTTATTTTAATTATTTTAATACCTTGTGTTTTAGAGGGCACATATTTTTTCAACCAGACTCACTTATACAAAAAAGATGAGCTACATGGATATGTTAATGCAGGTTGTGCTAAGATATAGAAATACAAATAAAATGGTTAAATGTTATTCAAACTGTAACAAATGGTCTCATTTTCACTAGACAGTTACACAATTCATGACACCTCTGTGAAGAAGTGGTTGAGCATGCCAGCAACTGAATACCTTCTCTCAGACTGGGATACCATCTGTATACATGGAGTCATTAAGGGTCTGTTTAAGCTCTAATGTACCATATGTAATAGCTCGGTAGCTCAGAGCCACTTGATTTTGAGTGAGTCATAAAGCACAGTGATTTTATTTGGAGAGGCCAAATTGAACATGTATACAGCTCTTTTGTGAATGTAAAGTGAATTCTACCTCAGTAAGTCTGTGTACATACAGCTTACATATACAGTATATACATTCCTGTGTTGCCTGGACATATCCTCGTACGAATTAATTATGAGGATGATGCCCAAAAACTGGAACCAGGGGCAGAATAAGCATGTGTAATTGCCATGTATTCTAATAGTTACTGTCTCGCTTTCTTGCTCTGTTTTAGTACTGCTATGTTTAACCCTTTATCTCTTTCTAATGTTGATTATGTATCTATAAGTATTAATTTAGTAACTTGAATTTAGTAACTCTTAATTTACTCCTTATGATTGATGCTCTTGATCATATGATCTACCCAAAATCAAACACTGACTCTATAATCTCTGGGTAAAACTAGGAATTTGAACAAGAACAGCAACATCTGTACGTCGTAGTAGTCTATATTTCCTAGTATATAAGAATTTTTCAAATAGTAGTATAAGAATACAGTCACATAGGAGGATTGAGTCAATAAGCTATCCCACATCCAGTCTGATGAAAAAAAGGAACACCCGCTAACTAGTCAATCATGCATACACATTAAGTAAATGTAGCTCTGAATTTAGCAATAAGAAAAGTTACCTTCAATTTACCCTTGTCTAGGCATGTTGAAGCAAACGTTTGGACAGCTAATTAAGATATCAAGGTAACTGAATTAGGTTCTTTTTAGCTAAACTATTGCTGTTCCAACATGTTAACCATTTTATTCACATTTAAATTCAAATTCACATTTATTATGTTCTGGTTTAAATGGTTAAAGAAATGTGCCCTCTGAGACACAAGGTAGTAATACTAAATCCTTCACATTGTTTTTTTCAATATTGCTTGTTGAAAACCATATTGCATCTGGGGCTTATATTTTTGTATTCATTGTTTTATCTGCATAGGGCAATTGTCTAGTGTGTATAGGTACAGTATGTGCCACCCTGATCAAGGCAAATGTAATAATATAGAAGATAATAAACTTGACTTTCTTTAAGCTATATATATAATCAGATGTTTTTTTACAGTGAGGGAATTTAAACACGCATGGAATAAGCATAAAGCTATCCTGAATCTAAGATATGGTGAGTAAGAATTGAATTTACATCAGGAAATGGGCTAGATAGGGTTATCTGCAGTCAAATTCTATGCTTCTATATTTTTAGTGCTTTAGATTTGTTTTACTTTCCTCCTTATTTGATTTTTAGGACATGTGCCAGCATCTTTATGTAATTTATCACTGTGATGTTAAGATGGCTTTTAGGTTTACTTGTCAGGCTTCCTGTCAGTATTACGTAATTTTTTCATTGAAGTAAGCAAGTTGTGCAAAAAAAATATCTCACAGTAAGAAAAGGTTTTTATAAATAAGCCTTGCAGTGCTGACACCATTCTAATATAAATAAAATTCAGACTACCCTTGCATTACATACACAGAACTGGAAACATAGGATGGACTGCATAGCTAACTCTTTACCTGCAATAACCCCTTTCCCCAGTGGTTGAGCCTATGGGTACTCTGTGTTCATAGCTGCTGGGACTGGAAGCTAAGAAAGAAGGCTAAACTTATCACTTCACAAAACAACCTTTTCCCTCAAAGTTAGAAACCCCTGGGTACTCCACAGCCACTAGGACACAGTAGTGGGGATAACCAAAAGCCCTTAAACAGAGACAAGCCAATGGGTCAGAGCAGCTAAATTTCGCTCAATCCTCAAAAACAAGGCAAAGTGTGACCACTCAACACTCATCTCCCTAGTAGAAAATATGAGAGAATATGACCATGGGTCATCAGCTAAATCTTGACAGGTAACGCTATGACAATACACTACACTATTCTCAATTGCTTACAACGCTGGAATGTTAGATTTCATCTGGCAACAAAAGGGTTAATCTTAAAGTGTTTTTAGACACTTACGCCTTTTTTTTTACCTTTTAATGGTGCATTAAATTAGTTTAGGCCTATCTAAAATGTTCTAAAACCCCTTTATTGTCTGTCTAGAAAATCTGACTAAACTGTACCAATTTTACATGCAATAAATTTCTATGGACCATACTGAATCACTTAAATTCAAATGTTTCAATTAGCTTTCACTGTAGCATTTTTGGCAGTTGTAGTCTAGATTATATAACTGAAGACCTGATTATAGAAAGGCCACTGAATCAATATCCAAGTATTTTCACCTCTATTAAATCATTGGATTAAACGTTTCTTAATTTCCCTTATTGCTAAAAATAAACCCCCTTTTAGTTTATTGATACTACAGTGCTAGTGCTCTTTAATCAAGATTATGTCAGTGGTCTTACAATATAAACATCCCTCAAATTTCTATATTCTGAACAGACTTTCTCTTGTATGTCTTAAAATAAAAGCAGTGGTGGGCTGGCCTGGGGTGAGGTTAATTTCCCCCCGAGCCTGTCTAAAATGTTTTACTTGGACTGACCTACCCATGGAGACGGGAATACAGCGTTACTTCCGCCGGAGCTTCTATGATGGAGTGCTGGTGTGACATGACCAAGAGTTAACCATAGTTTTTCTTAAATATGAAAAAACTGTTTACATGTGAATTAATATTTACTAGTAAAACATTTTCCTATAGGGTAGCCTTATATTCAGGCTTTTTCTTTTTTTCATAAATTAATAATACAATTTTGGGAGGTTGTCTTATAATCAGAGTAGTCTTATAATCAAGTAGGCACTCTCCGCCTTCTTTTAGTTGCGTGTGGCTCCGTTCGCACAGAGCGGTTCACTCTGTGCGAGTGGCTCCATTCGCACAGAGCGATTCGCGGGGGTGGGGGTGGGGTTTCAGGGGATGCAGGGCAGAGTAGGGGTGGGGGGGCAGGCCAGGGTAGGAGACTGAGTGCAGGGCAGAGTGGGGGTGGGGATGCAGGGCAGGGTGTGAGTGTGGGGGCAGGGCAGGAGACTGGGTGCAGGGCAGAGTTGGAGACTGGGTGCAGGGCAGAGTTGGAGACTGGGTGCAGGGCAGAGTGGGTGCAGGGTGTGAGTGTGGGTGCAGGGCAGAGTGGGTGCAGGGTGTGAGTGTGGGGGCAGGGCTGGGTGCAGGGCAGAGTTGGAGACTGGGTGCAGGGGCACAGTGCAAAGTGCTGGGTGCAAAGTGCCAGGGCTGGGTGCAAAGTGCCAGGGTGCAAAGTTCTGGGTGCAAAGTGCCAGGGCTGGGGCAAAGTGCTGGGTGCAAAGTGCCGGGTGCTGGGTGCAAAGTGCCGGGTGCTGGGTGCAAAGTGCCAGGGCTGGGTGCAAAGTGCCAGGGTGCAAAGTTCTGGGTGCAAAGTGCCAGGGCTGGGGCAAAGTGCTGGGTGCAAAGTGCCGGGTGCAAAGTGCTGGGTGCAAAGTGCCAGGGCTGGGTGCAAAGTGCCAGGGCTGGGTGCAAAGTGCTGGGTGCAAAGTGCCAGGGCTGGGGCAAAGTGCTGGGTGCAAAGTGCCAGGGCTGGGTGCAAAGTGCCGGGTGCAAAGTGCTGGGTGCAAAGTGCCAGGGCTGGGTGCAAAGTGCTGGGTGCAAAGTGCTGGGTGCAAAGTGCTGGGTGCAAAGTGCCAGGGCTGGGGCAAAGTTTCTTGAACAGTAATAGTCCACCTCTTTTCAGAATGTTTGGGGTTATTTTGTTTCATAAATATTGTGTTTGGGTTTTTGTACTTTGAACATATTGTTTTTTTATTACATCATAACAAAATAAGAATGTTAATGTAAATTTTAAGTTGTTTTTTAACATCCAGTTCATTAAATTTTAAATAAACAAAAAATTTGCATATTGTTTTTTTTATCCGATTAATCGATTAATCGAAAAAATAATCGGCCAACTAAATCGGTAGTTTTGTGTGATCTTCTGGGTTCATTAGTTGGGTTAACAAGCCCTTCTCAATTCACTGTTGACTGAAAAAATATATAACTTAAAAAGTTATTTATAAATTACAAAAAAGAAGCACATTTATTGTGTGTGTAATGGATGACATTTCCTTAGGGGTATTTATTTGCACAGTAGGGCTTACTGAAACCATGATGGTATTTTAGAAATTCAGAGTTTAATGATATGGCTAACTACCAAAGCATTAAATCGCTATTCATATCTAAAGAAAATAGGCAATATCATTGAACGATGACATAAAACATTGACCAAATTAAGGGCTAGAAAATCTAAGCCTTCTATGACTGGACAACATACAAAAAAACATGTTTTGTGATTCTAACAAAGATGTATTACGACGTGCTGATGGCATAAAGTATTACAAAGTAAATAATATATAGACCAGAAGGTAGGCGTCATGCTTAAGGATAAGTCTGATGTGACCAAACAAAAGTCACCTTGAAAACTGTGCAATTTATTTAGACTGTAACCACAGCTGTGAAGTGCATCAAATGTTTATGCATAGAGTATAATTATTCACTTACTTAAATAAGCTCCAGGCATAATAATGTTCTTTTTCTTATAATTCATTAACCCATACCTCCCTAAAATGCCAGGTTTTGTGGGACAGTCCTGGTTTTTGGGAAGTGTCCACTGTCCCGGGTAGATCCTCTGATCTCATAGGGTGGTGAAAAATCAATGGAAGTTGTTTGGTTTAACTCCATTGCTGTATTAGCCTCTACAACTTCTATGAGAGGCTACTTAACAATTTATCGACCGCCCTATCGGTAAAGTTAATCATATTACATCTAAGCTCTTCTAAAGTTTCTACTCATTTGAATTTCACATCCTCCCTGTACTTTGTTAAATCCCTTGAATTATTTAAATGTTTCTGTTGCTTCTCCACATCCCTTCTTTCCTCTAAGTTTTAATCAACCTTTGAGTCACACATAACTCCAAAACCTGAATTTCCATAGGGCATTTAAAATCTATGTTGGCTTGATTTACTCTCAAGATGAATAATGCTTTGTTATAAGTTGTTAGCAGATTAGCCTGTACCTACTCACAAATCACAAGACTCTTGGACTCAAAATTTCAGTTGCATGCTTCATTAAGAGTACAAATATTATGAAGCCAGATTTTATGGTTATTCAACATCAAGTATAGTAACAGAATGATTATTTGCTAGAGTGGAAGTTAGCAAATTTTTCCCAGTTTACTTTTCCAATTTCATTAAGCATTACAAAGGACCAATTCTAGCAGGTTTTAGGTGACACTGCAACACTCCCCTAAACTCATATTTTTGTGAATAAACCCTGTAGTTTGAAATTAACTAGCCATGGACAATGGACAATCGAAGGTGCAAAAAAAACATGAACAATTTAACATCTTAGGGTAACCATAGTGACTAAAATTTTAACCCTGTGCCAAACAGTAGGTTGTGATTTTATAAAGCGGTCAGCATTGTGTTTGTACTTAAGGATGTGCAAAATGTCTGCAAGAACCATGATGTATTTTGACGAATGCATAGCACTATTACAAAACAACAGTGAAAACTAAGTACAGCCTTAAAACCGACAATGTACAATAGGGACAATGATATTAACATCAAAAAATACTGGTAGACAGGGAAGAGAGCCCTGCACTTGTGAACATACAAGCTAATTGGAGGCTGGGGGAATGAGACAGGTGGGGGACCACTTGTGTGAGGATTATTTGATTGGCAATACATACCATACCATCAAGACCTTCTGCGATATCGCCAATGAAAACATCAAACACCATGGGTACAAGTACAGATGCCTAAGGTACCCCACTGGTAACAAGACATTTCTCCCAAAGAATTCCATAGACTACAAACCTTAATTGGCCACTATGTAATCCATTCAATATTGCAATCTAAACTCAATTGAACCTTGATCAATTATTTTAGTCACCCAATCAAAAATATCAACAAGATTAGTTTGGCATGATCTTTTTTAATGAAAACCAGTGTTGTTTTTGATCTTGTAACCCATGTGACTTTAGATGAGTTTCCATTAGTTTCCCCACTACTGACTTACAGGCCTGTAGTTGCCTGATTTCTACCTACTGCACAACATTTGCTAATTTCCAATCTTCTGGGAGTACTCCTGTTAAAATGATTGGTTAAATTAATCTCTAAGTAGTTTTACTAGCACACCACTTAGCTATTTTAATAACCTGGGGTATATCCCATCAGGCCCCATCGCCTTTTCATTAAACTTGTGCATTCGTCTTCGGGCAAACATGAAAACGAACACAAAGAGTACGTTTTTGTGTTCGTTCCGAAGACACGCCGAAGAGAAGACAGCGGCGGTAAAACGTAGGCGAAGACACACACCACGAAGATCTTCGTGATCGTCTTCGTCTACCATTCCCCCCCCTTCTAACTTACCTTGTTTTTCGCAGCATCGCGGCAGTTTCCGGAAGTGGAAATCCGCAGGTTCGCCATCACGGGTTATAGGGCAGTGCGAATGAGCCTATTACTCGCCTACAGGGACCCTGCAGGTGACCAATAGGCTCATCCCACTGGTCTCCCTCCCTGTTCAATTAGTTAAATGTCCGTACGAGCGACTTTATTGGTCGCTCGTACGGACATTTAACTAATTGAACAGGGAGGGAGACCAGTGGCATCTGCAGGGTAAGTTGCAGCATTGGGGTTTTAAAACCTCAATGCTGCAACTTACCCGGCACATCCCACTGGTCTCCCTCCCTGTTCAATTAGTTAGTCTGTGCCGGGTTAAATGTCCGTACGAGCGACCAATAAAGTCGCTCGTACGGACGTTTAACTAATTGTTGAACAGGGAGGGAGACCAGTGGGATGTGCCGGGTAAGTTGCAGCATTGGGGTTTTAAAACAATTAGAACAATTTACGTACATTAACATCTGAAAAACTATAATGCAACATAAAAAGAATGGTTAGCCTAGTGACAGATGAAATTAATATTACTTTACAAGAACAACAATTGCTTTCTTCGCTCAGCTGGTGTTGCTGCAATGCCTTTGACATTGAGGCATTCAGCAACACCAAAAAAAATGTAAGAACCCCGTTAGACCACTCCTAAGAGCAATTGTATTCACCATATTGAAAGGCTATATGCCTTTCAATTATGACAACGACCGATGGCTAAAAAAGCACAGCCAGTGTTGCTGAAGTGCCTCGATATATAGGCATTCAGCATCACAAAAAAGTCAGGGGCCCCATTTTATTGCTCCTAGGATTGTTTCAAAGTCCCTCCTGTTAGAGATATGCTGCCTCTAACAAGATGACAGGTACTGCAGCCAACCATGCAGGTCAATGGAGCACAGCTCACTAAACACTATGTGATCAGTAAAATAAAATGTAAGAAAAAAATAAAAATGTGAAAATAGGTGAAAAAAATAAAAATGTAATACAATTTAAAAATAAAAAGACCCCAGTGATGTCCAGTTTAAAGAAAATATGTCCAAAAATTTTAAAATACCCTGGGGTGTCTAGTGTTCAAAAATACATTCTTTGATGGGGTAAATTGAACTGACTGGTTTTAAATATGTCTCAATTAGGAAATTTCTAAATTCAAAAGAAAAATGTGACCTTTTAGCCTCCAAACAACCAAGCAAACATATGCATAGATTGTATCACTGTACTCAGGAAATGTTGCTGAACACATATAGTGGTGTTTGACAATGACATGTACCTGAAGCTGTAAATTCATACCTGAAGTACAATGGGGGGGGGGGGGCGCAAAGAAAATTACTAACATTTTATGTAATCTCAAACGGCTCCAATTACAAAGACAACAAAAAAGTAATTGCTGTAGATCACATGCTTTAACTGTTCAGTTGTAAAATCACTTTTCTCACTGTTGTCCACAATTACCTCTAATTAAACCATAGTTGCACTTCTGTAAGTTCCTCATTTTGAAGATATACACAACATTTTAACCTTCGGAACATATTATACTTATAAGGGCACTTTGACAATGGCTACAGAAACTGTGTACTTTTCCTTTGTCAATAAAAAGTAGAGATTTCTATCTGTGATTAAAAAAAAAACACAACCGTCTGAATTTGAGTGACATATTTTCTTAAATTAAGAAATGATTACAGTGTCAGGTAGTGTTAGTGCAGAATAAAATCGCAGCCTAACTGAAAGGAAGAGAGATTAGGTTTGCTGAAGTTAGTAGAGTGGAAACCTAGGTGAGGAAAGCAGAAGGCGGAGCCTAAATAAATGTGGGGGTAAAGTAAGAAAAAGTGAACAGGGATATCGTTCACTTAGAGTATCAGACATTAGGGCCAGTCCTATGGAAATCACACATTACAAAAACTATGACATATCAAAAGATCAATATAATGTATTATGGTCATACACAGGAACTGTCCAGGATTGGTTAAAAATCTCCAGATGAATCTCTGCTCCTCCAGATCTCAGTGTCACTCTCCTCAGGTGCAGGGCCATTCCCTGTCAAATTCCCTACCCATTCTCAACCAATGTAAAGCTCTCTGGGCTAGCACCTTTCCTTCATATATCAAATCGAGACATACATGAAGTCACTCCCTCAGAAGGAGGAGAGCTCTGGGTATCCTACCTACTATTTTTTTTAACTGGGTATTGCTATCATCAGGAATAATCTCTGTTTCCACATTATTTCTAGTGCTGTCTGAGGATATCCCTTTTGTAAAGAGGAGGTAATGCCCTAATTTTTATGTATCCATGATACAAGCAGTTTTTGACTAAGTTATACAATTTATTTACCAACACAAGACATCTTAGAAACACTTTGATGAGCTTTAGCAATTTCTAGTATTAAACTATAGGACTACTAGTCTATTTTTTGTAAGGAATATTTCTTTAATGTGTTGCAAATTATGGAACAGCCAAGTGTGACCTTTTCAAAATTAGTTGAATTTTTTTTTTTTTATCTGAACTCATTGATTTGCAGCAGTCAAATAAGGTTGATACATGGCTCTGTGCAGAACACAATAACAATCTCACAGTCATGAAAGAATAGAGTAGTCAAAGACATATCATTTTATGCAGTTATCGATTATAAAGTGTCCAAGTATTTTACCTTTTTTCCCAGACATAAAAACGCGGGTGCAAGCCTACTAAATTTCATGACTGATTGTTTCTAAGAATGAAAAATGTACAATGAAAATTTTACAAAGGGGCAAATTGGTTTGTATATACCAATGTGAAATTATTTAAGTGGTAACTCTAATTCACCTGTGATGGTAGATTTTAACAGCTGAGGGAACATACTGATATAATTGGAGAAGGAAACATTAACAGGATATAATTCTGAAACAAAAAGATATTGACTGAAGGTTCATTAGGATTCCAGGCCCTTTCAACAAGGTTTATACGGTAGCATACCAGGGAGAGAAAACCTGAGGAATTCACAGAATACATTAGGAAAAGTCAGCCAGCTGTGAACAAGGTCAAACAATCCATAGCAGTCCAGAGAACAAGGAAGCAATTGGCAAAGTACACACAAAATGGAGGTGAGATTATGGTGAAGGGTAAATGTTTCTTTGTAAACTCCTTTGTAAACTCACTTACAAAATAAAGAGATTGGATTAAAAACCAAAACACTTAAGAAACTAATCTCAGGTAGTACTGGTTGGATATCTGCACACGTGTAAGCAAGCACAAGGCAGGTATGCATACCTCCAATGCACTCTCTCCTATTGGCTAGGTTCCTGACTGAACTCTACAGCTTCCTGTCTATACAATATAATACATGTGGGGGCTTAAATGTGGTTTGAAGCATTTTGCATATTAAAGCTCCAATAAAACAGATCCCACCTGCATTTGCAGAGCTGGAGCTGGCTGAAGATAAGTATATCATGTGCATCAGGGGAGGGCTGGCAGCCTAAGGCCTGGGGGTCAAGTCTAGTCAAGCGGCCCATTGCACTACAAATCAGCCCACCATCCATGCCCATCTTTTCCTGATTTTATAACGCATCTCGATGTAATGTGATGGGATTGGGAGTACATCAGTACACTGAAGCCACAATTTAGTGTCACTTATCCTTTTTAATAAAATGTGCAGATTGAAATAGAGTAAATAACACAATTACCTTTACTTTTCCTGTCACTGATTTCTGAGCCTAGAAGGTTTTGTCCTCTGAAGTGACTACAACTTCAGGAGGGTGTTTTATCTCTGGATTAGTAAAAATGAAATAGTTCAATTTATTCCTACAGTAAGTCAAGTAGGGCTGCAACTAACGATTATTTTCATAATCGATTAGTTGGCCGATTATTTTTTCGATTAATCGATTAATCAAATGTAAATTTTTCATTTATTTAAAATAATTTAATAAACAAATGATGTTAAATACAAGCAGCAGAATAAAAAAAAACTTTGATAAAATACATTTCTTGTCTTTATTTCCCAACCAGCCCCCCCCAATTTATGCACATTTGAGCCAAGGCTTGCCACGCTGCCTCCCACACATACCACTCCAAGCTGCCCCCCACATATGCCACTCCACGCTGCCTCCCACATATACCACTCCACGCTGCCCCCCACATATACCACTCCACGCTGCCCCCCACATATACCACTCCACGCTGCCTCCCACATATGCCATTCCACGCTGCCTCCCACATATGCCACTCCCCGCTGCCTCCCACATATACCATTCCACGCTGCCTCCCACATATGCCATTCCACGCTGCCTCCCACATATACCACTCCACGCTGCCTCCCACATATGCCACTCCACGCTGCCTCCCACATATGCCACTCCACGCTGCCTCCCACATATGCCACTCCACGCTGCCTCCCACATATGCCACTCCACCCCCACATATGCCACTCCACCCCCACATATGCCACTGTGCCTGATACGCCTTATACCCCCTGATACACCACTCCATCCTCCCCAGACATGCCACACTACCTCCCAGACATGCCACGCTGCCCTCCCCACATATGCCACTCCAGTCTACCCCCAGATATGCCACTGTGGCCCCAGATATGCCTTATACACCCTGATACACCACTCCGTCCTCCCCAGACATGCCACACTGCCCTCCCCACATATGCCTTATTTAATGTATATGCCTTATACCCCCAGATATGTCACTCCGTCCTCCCCTGATATGCCTTATACCCCCCAGATATCTCATAGAGTCACAGACCTGTTCGCATCACACTGACACCATACTTTTTTAAATAAGTACTGGGTTAATCTTCACTGCCCCCCCCAGGATTTAGATTCCCCTTAGTTTGGCCCCCCTTTATCTCTAACTGCACCTTAAGTTAACTTTATTAATCAAATTAACCCTCAGTCCTCATCATTAAATTAACCCTAAACACCCCATTAACCATAGCTGCTCCTAAATTAACTCTAAATACCCCATCAAAACAACTACCCTAAATTAACCCTAAACACCCCATTAACCATAACTGCCCCTAAATTAACCCTAAACACCCCATTAACCATAACTGCCCCTAAATTAACCCCCACCTCCCCTAACTTTCAGCAGCCCAAATATTAATTTTATACTTACAGTTAGATGAGTGTCACAGCCATGTGGTTCTGGCCTTCTGGGAGAAGGAAGGGGGCGGGGCCAGTTGTCACAGTGATTACAGGGAGGGACTGGTAAGTAGGAGCTGCTGCTGCTGTGAGTCAGACTAAACGGATTATATAATGAGGGGTATTTTTCAGAGCGTTTGCTCTGAAAAAACCCTCATTTTATAATCGATAATAATCGATTCAACTAATCGATAATGAAATTCGTTGGCAACGAATTTCATTATCGATTATTATCGAATTTATCGATTAGTTGTTGCAGCCCTAAAGTCAAGTGCCAGGAAACAGATGACCAAACACACACACCAGGACAGGCTCTGGCACACTGAAGCCCAAACACAAACACCAGGACCGGCTCTGCCACACCGACGCCCAAGCACACACACACCAGCACAGGCTCTGCCACACCGATGCCCACACACACACCAAGACAGGCTCTGCCACACCAACGGCCAAATACACACCAATACAGGTTCTGCCACACCGACACCCAAGCACACACCAGGACAGGCTCTGTCACATCAACACCCAAACACCCACACCAGGACAGGATCTGCCACATTGACACCCAAGCACACACACCAGGACAGGGTCTGCCACATCGACACCCAAACACCCACACCAGACAGGATCTGCCACATTGACACCCAAGCACACAGACCAGGACAGGGTCTGCCACACCGACGCCCAAACACATACACACACCAGGACAGGCTCTGCCACACTGATGCCCAAACACACACATCGGGACAGGCTCTGCCACACCGATACCCAAACACCAGGACAGGCTTTGTCACACCGACACCCAAACACACACACCAGGGCAGGCTCTGCCAGACTGACAACCACATCTGGATGGGCTAAGCTACAACAATAAAAAAAAAAGGATTCCCACACTGCTTTTTGCCCCCTTGTGTATCGCCCCCAGCCGGCATTATGTGTATTTATACCCCCAGCCAGCACCCCCTTGTGACTGAATGCCCCCCCCCCTTTAGTATCATGTCAGCCCTGGCATCCTGATTGCATCCACAGGATCTGCCCAACATCCATATTGGAATCATAGGACTTGCCACCTTTGCCCCCAAACAGCCTGCCTGTAGCATCCTGGCCTCAAACAGCCTCTCTGTGTCATGCTTTCCCCCCGCTTACACATTCATGCTATCACACACACATATTCATTCAGTTACTCATTCACAAACATCCATTCACTCATTCACAGATATGTTTAGGGCGGTCTAAAGGAGGTAATTGCCCCCTGCCCCACCCCTGATGTGCGTAGAGATGTGTTTGGCATGGGGATGCAGTTGCAGTGGGATGATCATATGAATAAAAAGTGCACATGATGGTTCGAGTGCCTCTAATGGACCATAAAGGGCCATGTCACAATTTTCTTTTGACATTGCCCTCCCTTTAAACTTAACACCAATTTAGTTTCCTGATAATTAAAAACAGATTAATGCTTTTAATTTTTATTTTAATTATTACCATCTCTTATGGTGGAATGTCTTTAACTGTACTATGAACTGAGCAGTTATTTCTATTCAGTGGCGTCGCTACAGGGGGGCAAGGGGGGGCAATTGCCCCCCTAGGATATTCCTTGCCCCCCCTGTTGCCCCCCCCGTCGAATTTGGAGTCACCCAGGACAGTGCCGCAATGGGACTTTAACCCCTTGACTGCTAGCAGTCCCAGTCAGGTGCTAACGACGGCACCATGCCGTCACTGGCACTACCCTACCGTGATGGAGGTCTGTGGACCTCCATCACCACCTACCCCGGCGATCCGCCCCTCAAACTGAAGGGCATCATCTGGGCCACCCGATCCGCCCGGTGACGTCTCGCGCAAAAGTATGGGGGCATGCTGCTTAGATGCCTGTATCTCAGGCATCTAAGCAGCTACAGACCCCCAACATATACCATTGGAAAGGCAATTACTTCACCTTTCCAATGGTATATAGCTTGTAAAAAGAATAAAAAATATTAAGTTAAAAAAAACAATTTAATAAAAGTTTAAAAAACTATTTAAACATAAAGTAGTTTAACTTAAAAAAAAAAAAAAGTTTAAATATTCGAGCTAAATGATCCACTGTGGTAGCCAATGTTACCACAGTGATCATATTGCTATAAAAAGTCACATTCCCTTTTTAAAAATGGCCGATACTAATTTTTAATCCCATGATCCCTTTGATCATGGGGTTAAATTTAGCCAACGGTAGAGGGAGGCAATTTTTGAAATCCTGATGAACTGTAAATATTAATAAAATCAGCCATTTAGCCTGTGTGGTACGTGAGTAACCATCTTATACCTGGAGCGCCTTGCATTTTTACTGCAAAACTTATTTTTGCTGTAAAAGTGATTTTTTTCTCCCTTTACCATCATTTCTTTGGGATTGTAAGGGGAAAGAATGGTGTGTGCTTCTGTGAGTGAATGTATGGAAAGTATGGTGTGTGCTTCTGCGAGTGAATGGAGATATGAAAGGCATGTGAATGATCAGTAATTAGGGTTGAAGCCTTGACGTGGCATTACTGCTCACGTAGGAAGTTAAATTATGGTACAAAAAGTACACATTTGCAAGAACTACACCCCTTGGCGCATCAAATGAGGGGCTGTATGTGTTTCTAGTACAAACCTGGAGTGCGCAAGACACAAATGAACATGTCGCTATGGTTAGAAAAAACATATTTTCTAGCCAAAGCGACATATTCCATCATTATTTGTGCGGTCAACTTTTGTCCTAGAAATACATGTAGCCCATCATTTGAAGCTCCAAGAGCATGAGTTAATATGTGGATGAATTGTCTGAATGAGGGAGAGCATGAGTTAATATGATTGTGTGTATCATAGATGTATAATTGTGGGCAAAGATGGCACTAGCAGGATGTTTGAGCCTTGGGGACCAAGATGGCACAGGCAGGGTGTATATGGGACAAAGATCACAAATCTTATGTGTGTTATCTGGGTGCTGGCCAGGTTCTATGTGGCCAGTGTGGACGCCAGGGCTGACTTTGTGGTGTGCAACCTGTGATCTATGCCTGTAATTTAGGGGGTTAAAATTATACCTTTAATACTGTGTTTTTATGTGAATTCCAATTGACCTACACCTGCAAAGGTGGGTTTCTGTGTTATTCTGTAGATCCATATCTGCTATGCTATGTTTCCATACATTATTTATGTTTACCTGCAAATACAGGGTTTGTATGTCTTGTTCAGTTGATTAATACCTGCAATGCTGTTTTCATGTATTTATTTGATCTATACCTGCAATGCTACATTTCATATATTATTATTGTATACCTGCAAATACAGGATTTGTATGTCTGATTCTGTTTATTTGATATATAACTTCAGTGCTGAGATCACAAGTGAATTTCAATTGATCTATACATGCAAAGATGGGTTTGTGTGTTAATGTGTTGATCTATACCTCCTATCAGCAGCAGAATATAATATTTATATATATATATATATATATATTTATATATATATCGGCAGCAGGGACTAATATTAATATATATGGGCCCTGAAATCATTTAGTGCAAAAGTTAAGGTATTGTGTTGTTTAAAGGATTTCAAGGATTAGTCGTACTAAATTGTGGCTTCAGGCTTCCCATGTTGAATGATCAAGTATTGTATTGTCCAATAACAAAAGTATCATTCCATAGCACATTACTTTTGCCAATATATAAATATATATACCGGTGTGTGTATATATATATATATATATATATATATATATATATGTTTTTTCAGTGGTATGATTTAATGGTGGAAATTATTAATGCCCCCCCCAGTTTGACTGTGGTATCTTGTGTGCCCCCCCCCCTATATATTGTTTCTAGAGTCGCCACTGTTTCTATTATATGCAGACTTCAGTTTAAGACAGAATCTTCAGCATTGACAGTTCGGATTTTAAGCTTAATCAGATCATGCTTGAAGTTCACTCACAGTGCTAGTATATAAAGAAAGTCTATTTATATCTGCATTTGTGTAGTTATGTGGACAGTTTGAGATTCTTGCCATGCAGAGATTTGTAGTGTCACATGAAGGCAATCCATGGGGGGGGGGGGGAGAAACAGTCCGGAAGTATTTTGAGATCGTCTCTGAATTTCACCTCCTCACTGCCTGAAGTGTGACATTTGTTTTGTAATTTATTTTATCACCAACAGATTCCACACAATGAATTATGCAGACAATAACAAATTTAAGCGGAGACAGACGGTGTGATGGTCCCTGGTTATTAGGCATTATAATGTGGAGAGAGGGTAAACCTGATTTTCAATATAGATCATTTACCTTCAGGTAAATAGTACATTCTTCAAAACAAGAATACAAACTAGAAAATGAAAAAGTACAAGCTGTATTTTAATAAATTGACAAATGCTGGTCCGTAGCATGATGATAAAGCCAAACATCCAGTCTTCCTCACTGATGGTGTATGTGGTCTCACTTCTCCATACTCCTGCACCTTGCCATTGAGTGAATCAGTCTTTCCTCTCTAACACCACTGACACATGCAGAAAATCCATGTATCGTATTTGCTTGATTATAAGACAAGGTTTTTTCAGAGCAAATGCTCTGACAAATATCCCTCATCTTATATTCAAGGTCATCTTCTAATCAGACCTCAAATAGATCCTCCTCTCTGGCAGCCTCTGCTGCTGCCGGCACTTCCTCTGAGGGCCTCTATGACAGAGCGCCAGCATCACATGACCTTCCGGTGCTCCACCATAGAAGCTCCGGCGGCAGCGGAGGTTGTCTGTGCGCAGAAGTACTGTCCACCAGCAGCGGAGGTCTACATTACACAGGCCTCCACCGGCTGCCCCACTAGACACCAGGGAGTCTGAAGCACAGGTCACAAGTAAAAGCATGCACTGGTAAGTCGGGGGGGTTAAGCGTGGCAATAGGGGGTTAAGAGTGGCATTGGGGTGGGGTTCAATGGTTTTCTGATGGAAGAGGCAGAGTGGCATATAGGGGGTATAAGGCATACCTGGGGGATTGGCAAATAGGGGGTTAAAATGCATGTCAGGGAGGCAGCGTGGCATATATGGGTGTATAAGGCATATCTGGGAGACAGAGGGGCAAATAGGGAGTTAAAAGGCATATCTGGGGGCAGAGTGGCTTATTAGGGAAGCAGAGTGGCATATAGGGGGTATAAGGCATTTGGGGGGGCAGAGTGGCATATAAGGCATATCTGGGGGGCAGATGTGCATAATTTAGGGCAGGTTGGCAAATAAAAGGAAATAAAAACAATCGTTTTTATTAAATATGAAAAAGTTTACATGTGAATTAATAGTTACTAGTAAAACTTTTTTCCTATAGGGTAGTCTTATAGTCAGGCTTTTTCTTTTTTTCCTAAATTAATATTCACATTTTGGGGGGTCGTCTTATGATTGAGCAAATACGGTATTTTGAGGGGCTTTATACTACATCTACAAGCCAAGGAATTACCATTTTTTTTAGTAACTTTTTGCAATTGAGCAAATGTGATTCCAAGCTAACATTGTGTTACATAAGGAGGTGATGTATGACAAGAGCATGGCATTCCACTCAATATGCTGAAGTGACTCAACTTTGTAGTATACTTTGTCCATGTACTAGCATATACACGTATTCCAGTTTCACGGATATTGCATACACAGGTTCTGAAAAGCATTAGCCTTGACTGGGACAAACAGAGAGGACAGATATAGATCACACATACCTCTAAGGAGGTCTATAAAAATGTACTCATGGGAGTGCTGCAGTTACATCACTGGCATAAGCCATACCCTACAACTATCCCGATTCATAAAGGGCAGTACTGACTTTGGGGGAATGTTCATTTGTTCTACAAGAGTGTGATTTTGCACCTGCAGTTTCCTGATGAAGAGGGCTCTTTGAAACTGGACCTAATCTGATGATAACATCTGTAATATTTTTCTTACTCAGCATACATAATGTTTGTTAACATTGGATCCCTTTTTGTGCATATATTTGCTGCATAAGGTGTACTTAAGTAAGCACTAATTGAATGCTTTCACCAGAATTTACCAAGACACAGGTACACAGCTACAAAACATGATACATGCATGAGGAGGGTCTCCACAACACAGCTTAATAATTAAGGAGATGTGGCAATTGTATAGGTATATTAAATACCTCTACTGCAATGTTGGCAATCTGTGCCTTGTTGTAAGGCACAACTCATAAAGCCATTGTTTATTTCTCTACACACGAGAGGCTTAATCATTAAAGACTTGACTGGCGGCACATTAAACTTCTGTTTCGAAGGTGCAATTTAACATCTAGAAAATAAAAAAATATCCTATATTGTTACATCCAACATTAACAATACATTTTTATAATAATTTTGTACTATTTTGTAGACCTACATTTTGGATGACAAGCTACTACGTACAACATGGGGTCCCTATTTGTCACACTCTCCCGTACTTTTTCTAGAATTAAACACCAATTGCAACTAACTGCAAACTATCTTTTTAATATAAACCACTTGAGATTGTGAAGGAAAAAATAATCAGTTCTCAACACCATTTTACTGAATTCTCTACTACAGTCAAATTCTCCTTTTCCAAAGCAGTCCCTCACTATGTATATTTTGAACATTTACCAAAGCAGAGACCTGTTCTCCTCCTGTGCAGGTGCGTCTTATCATATGTGAATATTATAGCCATTGTTTATTGCTAATTTTCACTCTCTATTTTAATAGTGCTTTGACATTCTATTGATAAAAGAGTTATTGAATAAAATGCCTGTGTTTGCTCATGTAAACATTTTGTAAGCTCGTTTGAGCAGGGCCTTTCTCACCTATTTCTGTAAGTCAAATTGGTTTGTTATATACTACTTGTTATGTCCTGTCTACCCATTGTACAGCACTACAGAATATGATGGTGCTATATAAAACAAATAATAATAGTTGTTGTTTTAGCCCTGGCTTATTTGACTTTGCATGCTGGCTGCATTTCCACTGATATAATTGCCTGTTTAAACCTTCCTGCAGCCCTTGGAGTGGCAGGTCTCTTTCTTTGGGCTCATCCACATGACACTTGTCTCATCAGGAAGCTTGTTATCTCTGTTTTTAAGCTTGTCTATAATCTGCTAGGACATTAATGACTATTTTGTAGATAATTTCATAGGAAGAGTTAAAGAAGTCATTTTGAGGGAGTGAGTACAAGAGCAGCAACAGTGGGCATTACAAGAAGTTAAGGAGTTAGGGCAAACATGTGAGAACATTGGTAAGTTACTTAAGTAGCTATAGTTTAAGAAAATAGGTACAGGGCCTAGAATTGGAGCAGTTACACACAGCGAGTACTTGGATGTGACGATTTACAAGGAACATAAGGTATAAGATAATACTTGGCAAGCACATGGCCAGTAGGATTTTCTAATATATTATAGTCTAATAACATGGTCATTCTAAGAAGTTGGTATATAAGCTCCCAAACTTTAAAAAAAATGACTATAATGCCCCCCCATCCACATATCATGTGGCATTAATATATATTAGTCTTTATGCTTACAATAACTTCCAACAATGTATTGTATAAAAATAGATCTGCTTAAAGTTTTACATAATGACAAAGACAGAATGTGCAGTGATATAGAAGTCCCTGAACTGAATTATTTATATCCTGCTGGCAACTGGGAATGGTTCCTGGCAGCAGTCACTATTATTACCTCAAAAGTTTTGCACAAAGCCAAATAAAATTGCCCCAGTACAGAGCAACGTAACTAAAATCACAAACTATCCATATGGAAAATTATAATATGTGAGTAACTGTGAAAAGGCTGTGCAGTCTAGAAAATAAAATAAAAATCAGTTCTCTTGAAGATCTATGCTGATCTATACAAATGTACATTCTCAATGCTCTTAAACTACACAGATAAAAGAACCCCCAAACAGTGCATATAAACCATTAACTGTTAGGGACCATGATAACTATTAAACCCAACAGATTATCATATAGCAATTATAGTAAGATCTCCCTTATATATATATATATATATATATATATCTTTCTCTTACATTGTATGTCACACTTCATGCTATACGCAAACTCATATTGGTGTATGTATATTATATCAACAATACCACCTTCCTTATCAATAAACAAGATGTTAAAAATGAAGCTGTAATATATATATATATATATATATATATATATATATATATATATATATATATAGGTACACCTTGCAGATCATATGCAGAGTAAAAGTGAAAAGCTCAACATTTTAAGCTGACTTAGTGTGTCATAATTAACCCAAGCAGTGCTGCTATCGTGTGTTTTTTGGGGTTTTTTTAGAGCCAACCCCATAATTTTCTACAATAATGTACATCTTGTGTACTGGCAGCATAATATCTTGTACTAACACTTCTCCCAGTTTGGTTTTCTGCTTAAATTCTGTTTAACTCTTTTCTTTCTTTTGTTTCAATAGCCAAACTAGTATTTGTGCAGACAACTCAAAGTACCGGTACTAGGATTCAAGGTGGTCAAAGGAGGGCTGGCTGGGGGCAATTGCCCCCTACTCTGCTCTGATTTGAACATTTGGGGGCATTGTTTGAAGCTCTTTTTGTGTTCTATCTGCAATCTGACAAGTTTGAACAGAAATGGATAAGACAGATCAAACCTATTGGACTGCTTTAATACTGAAAGTGGTCAACTGGCTAAGTTCTTTCTGTATAGTAGAGTTCTCAGTTGCAGGAGCAAAAACTATATACACTGCAGGACACCTATGGCAAAATTCATATATGCACAAACAATTGTGTTAGAACATTAAATAACAAAACTTAGAGGGATAAGGAATGCCACGTTTACATTGGGATTTTTTCTGAATAATGGAATAACATTCAAGCTACTGAAATAAACTTACAGACTACAAAAGTAAGGGCAACTAAAGGGAGAAACCCAAAGAATGGCATATTGGTCAAGATGTTAGTGCCACCCATGCTGCCAGCATATATACGGTATATAAATTATTTATTCTAACTAAATAAATACATAAATAATAGCACAGCAATACCAGGGTTATAAAGGCAGCATGGGTATCATGTTGGTTGGTAATAAAATGGTTCATCGGACATTGCAACAGTATGCAAAATGCCTATCTGCTTATGAAGGTCAGATGAAATAACACCAGTTTGTACTTGGTGACCTTACCTGAAGTTCACACCATGCCACTTCCACGGTTGTTTCTGTGTCTAGCCCCTTGTAAACTGTTTTAAACGACCCCCTTCCAATCTCAATGTTAAATTTCAGGTATCGTCCATCTGGTGATGTGGCCACAGCCTTAGTTTCATTTTCTTCATTCTCCTCTTGTTCTTTCTTGTTCTCCAAAACAATAGGTTTGGGGATTGGAATTATAGGCACCTTTGGGCTGCTTGCTTCATCTTCAGACTCTGAGCTGATGTCTGCAATGCTGGTCAAGGCCCCAGGAGCTCCAGGGGCATTTACTAAGGGAAATAGCTCTGCTTGGATATTGGATGACAAGCAGCTGATAGCATTAGGAGATATCTTAGGAACAGTATTAACTGTTGCTTCCAACGCTGATGGCTCCTCAGGACACCAAGATGAGAAGGAGGTCCCAGGAGGGTCGTAACCTAATAATTCAAGTTGAGCTGAACTTCTCCTGTTAAATTGATAAGAGTTCCTCCGGGGTTCCTTTCCCGATAGCCTGCGCCTTCTTAAAGCAGCTAAAGTTGACAGCTCCGCGGGGTCTTCTGGTAAAACAGAGGCGAAGGAGAATTCACAGCTTGCCAAATCCACTTCTGTTTGAGACATGTTCTGTGAAGTGGGTACTCCAAAAGAAAACATTGCCCACTTTTTTAACCTACAGATGTATGTTGCTTTTGTAGACGATCTTAACAGTGCCACTGATTTGTAAGAACTTGACCTTCCATCCCTAGTAAGACACTTGTCAAGTCACCAGAAGATCACCAAATTATGGCACATGCACTCAGCTAATGTTGACAAATTGAACATTTACATATGGTATAATCCAATATTAAGGTATTTTCTGGTTTAGTCCTGCGGAAGGTCACCTGCAGCCAGAAACTAGACAGCTATTTCTCCAATACTTCCTTCAAAATGACTAAATCATTCAAAGTCACTTCTTCAGTCAGTTAAAAATATACAATTCGAAATACCAAAGCAGGACTTACAAGAAAGCTGCGGTTGTCTTTAGAAAAACATATGCATTTCTTACTTTCCAGAAGCTACAGCAACAGCCAGCTACAAGTTGCTAAACTAAGTATGAGAGGTCTCAAGGAATCAGAACCAAGATGTTTCCGTCTCTCCCGTTTCGAAAATACACTGACAGCTCCGGCCGCTCAGAATATGATCGTGGATTCATGTGACTGCAAAGTTTATGTATACACAGTATAGATAAAGTCACTCTCTTCGAACTGCAGCCAGTGGCTTACGTAGAATAACCCCTCCCCCTACATTCTCCACCCTCTTGTTCTATTCTATAACAGTTACACCTTGTCTTGCAATGACTGAAGTGTTCCTCCCACAATTTACTCCTTGGAAAAGGATCACTCTGTTCCTTTGCTAGAAAGACAGATAATCACCTGGTGCTCAGCTTGTTTAGACAACCAAGCTGGTGCGAAATGGTTAATGTGATCTTTCAAGTCTCTTAATGGTGCCTTGTTCTCTTGTACAATTTATGGCTGGGCTGGCTGACCCTCTGAGTACCTCTCTGATCCTGCCTAGAGATTATGCAGAGCTGGCTGCAACATGCTCGAAGACTAGCCATATAATAAATAAGACCCCTGGACATTCAAATAGAGAGCAAGGCTAATCAAATTGAAATCATTCATTTAAAAGGGTTTACACCCTATTAAAGTTAGTGTAGTTACAATGTAGATATGTTCTATTTCAGTAAAGGCAGTTTACAATAATAAAACACACTGATATTAAAAGTTCAACTGCCAGATTAAAGTGGAAAATATGATACTAATGTGAAGTAGAAATTTCAGACAGGCAATATGAAACTCATCGGTGTGTCATAATTTTTTTATCAAGTAAATGAACCACAACTATGGAAAATATAGAAGCCAACAAAGCTCATCGTATTTATTAGATGTATATTTTCTTATTACCAATTGTACATTATAGTTTCACCAAACAGCTTGTCAGTGCCATTTTGGGCCCAAACAGGTCATCAGTGATATCTTTGCCCTTAAAAAGCATTACATTAAATGTGTCAGTGACATCCGTCCATTTGACTTTAAAGTAGTAGCTGAGCAAGAGGGGCAAAACTGTAGCTCTTTTTGCGCCCGAAGCAAGAACAGAAAATTGTTCTCCCCACTATATCTATACAGAGATTATTTTGAGGAACATAAATAAATAACAAGGAAATTCATGATCTTACAACTGCAGAGTTAAAAAAATAATAGTAAAACAAAAAAAAAACAGTGATTTATTCACATTTTGACACTGAGGGTGGTACAGCATAACTCCTTTTTCGGCTCCTTCTATGGCACCTAAATCTATGGCTCTGCAAGGAGCAATCGCACCTGAACCTCAAATTCCTATGCCTGAACGTTTCTCCGGTGACCGTAAGAAATACACTACTTTCATGATGTCTTGCCAAATTATGTTTAATCTAAGACCACGTACTTACTCATCGGACTATATCAAGATTCATACTGTTATAGCACTATTGTCTGAAGAACCTCAACTCTGGGCTCACCACCTGCTTCGTAGCAATAGCTCTATTTTGGAGTCATGGGGCTCCTTCCGCCAAGCTATGGACGCTCTCTACGAGGATCCTTTCAGATCTACTTCTGCTACCAGCACCCTACGAGCACTGAAACAAGGTAAAAGACCGGTGGAGGAGTATATTGCTGAATTCCGTTGTATCTCTATGGAGACATCTTGGAACGAACCTACACTGCATGACCAATTTCGGTTAGGATTTGCAGAGAACATTAGGGATGAACTGGCACGCACCAACATACCCAATTCTCTGGGTGAGTTTGCTAACTTATCCATTCAAATTGATCGTAGACTACGTGAGAGAAAGGCCAAAAGACAAACCACCTCCTTGTCCAATTGGTCGTCCATATGACTGACAGTCAAGGTAACCCCTAAAGACTGCAACTACCAGGGAAGAACATGCTGATGAGTTGGTATGGTTGACGGTGATACACCCTAACTACCATCACTATATACTTGGCCAGACACTGATGGTGATACAGCATAACTCCCAATATCAATCAGAATGCACAATTAAGAATATAAACATTGATTTATCACATATCAACAAATTACATGTTAAAATTAGAATAAAAAATCAAACAGAAAACTACCAAAGTGCTATCAGATGAAAACAAGTTAGCCCAATGGATGAAAAAGTGCCCAATGATCAGGGCTTTCTTTATTGGGAAGACTAAATAGAAAAGGTTAGCACAGATGTTTTTAACAGAATAATCAAACACAGTAAGGTGGACTAGCATTGCCTGTTGTATCATATACATCTCCTGTAAGCATGTTTTTTCCGCGAGTGTAACTGTGCCAGGATTTTTAAATGATGCTCCTTCAATGAGCTGGTGTAAGTGTTTGTTGCAAAAGGTTTGTAGGAAAATGAATACTTCTGCTGTAAAAAATGTATTTAGGTTACCCCTGGACAAGGCATCTGCGAAAGTATTGTTGACTCCTGGCTTGTGCTCAGCTTTAAAAATGAAGCTTGTGTCAAACGCCGACATGTTGTTAATGGCATGTACGACACTCAGATTATCTGTCCAAAACACAATAAATTTGTTGGTCCACCAAATTTCCAAAGCTACAATGACAGAGAACATGCAAAACCAATACAAAAGGTGAATGAAAATCAGAAAATAGGGACTGGAAGAGGGCAGCCTTTCTCCTATACCGCACTGCACGTTCGTAGGGAACCCAGTGCTAGATCTTTCGTAGACAATCTTATTTTGGGTCAGCATTAAACAAGCTTAGAAAGGAATCTGTAAATTTAACCCATGGTGCAACCCATAGACAAATATAAAACTTCCCTTGAAAATAAAATCCTGTGTAATTAAGGCTGTCTGGACAGTAACCTGAAAGCTAGTTCGATGTCAACTTTGGCCATTGAGGCACCCAGGCCTACATTCAGGGAATTGTCAGATTACTGGTAGTGCACTCTGCATTGTCGACTGAACTATCCTGAGGGTAGGACAGGTGTTGAATGAGCCTGAACTTTCCTGCTTCCTTTTAGGTACCACTCCGTGTGGTGAAATACAGAGATCTGGAATAGGAGGACCCAACTGTTAGCTTCTCCTTGACAATGTCCAGATATTTATAAGCAGATTTAACATTTCTCCAGCTAGGTCTATGCACCACAACATCCTTTACAGGAATTTTAAAACCAAATTTAAAACCATGCAACAAAAACTCAGCTCTCGGCCTATCAGAATACCATTCCAACAACTCACTGAGTCTGTCTATTACTGGTGTTCACTCTTTTAACATGTTGGGCACGAAAGAAGCCCTTCGCACAGGCCTGCTTTCTAAGACACTTGACTGCTCACATGTTTTTCTTGTTTTAACCTCAACATGCAGGTTTTATCATGCTATTCTCAGGGTCCTGCTTGTTGATACCTAACCTAAGGGACACTGCTACATTCCAGGGCAGGCAGGGAGGATGGGAATGGAGGGTTGTGGAGGATCTTTATTAAAAATTAGGGCCTCAAGGTTAGCTAGAGTGAAAGGAGGATTAGTTAGATTAGGATTCCACGGTGCATGCTCGCCATAGCCAGCAAGCAAGGAGTTAATCTGGTTTGTGGATGCAGAACGCTAGTTTCTGGTTAGAAATGGGAAAGCTCCCTTCACTTGCATTTTGAATACGTCAGTACCACACACGCAGAATGATTTGAGGTGTTCGGTCCATTCCAGCATGATGAATAGCTCAATATCCCTATAGTCTCGCTATGCATGATTTCCATGATGGCACAGACAGAGGTACCTGGGCTAGTAGAGTGGAAGGGTGTTTGAGATGTAAAAAGCTGGGAAACAGGGGCAGGGGAAGCGAAGAGGGGGTAGGGGGATGGCATAGGAAGGATCAGGGAAGAAACAGGAAAGACAAGGTTAGGAGGGATAACAATGTGGCCTATGAGACCAGGAGCGCCTTGTCTGCTGCCAGGGGATCCTGGAGGTATCTCCTTGGTGGCCTATTTTTTCTTTTTGTCTTTTCCAGGTAGACTGCCAATCCAGCATGATCTTAAATAGCCCTCTAATTTACCTAATCCTTTTTGCCCCTGACCCAAATTTTCCTGCTTTTTCAGCTGGCCCAGCCTGCCGTCTTTATAGAGAAAATTGCATACTGGGCTCAGGGGATGTTTTACTAGGTGAACTGGCACTGTTTACGTACCTTATTCCTAAATCATGGCCTAGAGGGCAAAGTCTGTGGCAGGGGGCTCATGACAGAGCCTGGCAGCAAAGACACAGAAGAAACAGGTAGAGGAATAACCGTGATCATTTATTTTATAGTATATATATATATACGTGTTTGTGTCAGGGGAGCCTAAGGCCTGGGTGGCAAGTCTAGTCAAGTAGCCCACTGCGCCACTGAATCAGCCCACCATCCATGCCCATTTGTTCCCGATTTTCTAACGCATATTGATGTAATGTGATGGGATTAGGGGTATATCCGTACACGGGACGCTTGAAGCCACAATTCAGTGCCACATCCTTTTTTAATAAAATATGCAGATTGAAATAGAATAAATAACACTTTACTTTTCCTCTCACTTATTTCTGGGCCTTTATCCTCTGAAGTGATTACAAATTCAGGAGAGCGTTCTATCTCTGGATAAGTAAAAATGTAATTTAATAATTAATAATGTATTCCCACATTAAGTAAAGTGCCAGGAAACAGACGACCAAATACACACACCAGGACAGGCTCTGCCACACCGACACCCAAACACATACACCAGGACAGGCTCTGGCACACCGACACCCAAACTCACACACCAGGACAGGCTCTGCCACACCGACACCCAAACACACACACCAGGACAGGCTCTGCCACAACGACACCCAAACACACACACCAGGACAGGCTCTGCCACTCATAACACCCAAACATACACACCAGGACAGGCTAAGCTACAAAAATAAAAAAGTATTCTCCACACTGCTTGGTCATTGACTACTCCCCCTTTTATATTTTTGCCCTCTTGTGTCTCGCCCCCAGCCTGCCCCTCGCTTTAGTATTGATTTATTTAATGGCCCCAGCTGCCCCCTTGTGTATTGATGCCACCAGCCCAGATAAAATGCTGCCCTGCGGTATGGAGGATGTATATCTGACTAGTTGGTTCCCTTTCATGAACCAACTATATACATCAACAAAATACTGCAGAGCAGCATTTTATCTGGGCTAGTCAGCAATACGTAAAAATTGTGAATTAATGCCCCCCCTTTAGTATCATGTCAGCCCTGGCCCCCAGGTTGCATCCACAGCCCAAGCATAGGACTTAAATCTAAAAGTGACTGTGAAGAAGAGACCTGGTGTACTCAAAATATAATAATGTGAAAAAAAATTTTTTAAAATACTTTCCCTTTGTTTTCTTACAGCTGCCACCTTAAAAACACGTATCTCCATAGGACTTTTGAACATCATAGAACATCTGAAGTAACATGGGTTTCAAGATCAAAAACAACATGGGTTTTCCTCAGGAAGATCATTCCAAACGAACCTTATTGATTTTTTTGATTGGGTGACTAAAGTAATTGATCAAGGTGGTGCAGTAGACATTGCGTATCTGGATTTAAGTAAGGCCTTTGACACTGTGCCACATAGATGTAACTACGGGGTACTTACCTTCCGTTCCCCCGAACCGCCGTTCTACTGAAGCCCCTCGTCGCCTGTAGCCGTTGGCAGGTTTCCTGAACGCAGACTGCATGAACTCTGGCTCTGTACACACGCGCACCACCGTGTGGCCTCTTATAGACACTACACCTATGCGTTCCAAGCCTCCGTTTCATGCGGGGCTGGAAATACAATTAGTAGGTCTATTTAAACCTGGCTGTTGCACTAGCTCATTGCCTTGTGCATGTTGGCTGTGCTTATTAAATACTTCGTGATTTTGGCTTCTGACCCTGGCTTGTTTTTGACGTTCCTGTCTATCTCCTGTGTTTGACCCGGCTTGTTTTCGATTATCCTGTCCTTGCCTACTCCCGACCTTGGCTCCGTGTAACGACTACTCTTTTGCCTGCTGCAACCAATATACTGCTCTGCTCCCGTACCGGTGGATGATACCAGGTTCCTGCACTGCTGGTCCTCTAGCCGTGACAATAGAAGACTTATAAATAAACTGCAATCTCTGAGTTTAGATCCCAATGTTGTTGAATGGATTAAGGAGTGGCTGAGTGACAGACAACAGAGGGTTGTAGTCAATGGCGTATATTCAGAGCAAGGTCTTGTTACCAGTGGGATATCTCAGGGATCTGTACTTTGACCCATTCTCTTTAATATTTTTATTAGTGATATTGCAGATGGTCTTGATGGAAAGGTATGTCTATTTGCTGACAACACAAAAAAACCCAAAAAAACAGGGTTGATGTTCCTGGAGGAAGAAGCCAATTGGCAAATGATTTAGGTAAACTGGAAAAATGGTCAGAGCTGTGGCAACTGGCATTTAATGTGGATAAATGCAAAGTAATGCACCTGGGGCATAAAAACCCAAGGGCAGAGTATAGAATATTTGATACTGTCCTAACCTCAAAGTGTGAGGAAAGGGATTTAAGGGTAATTATTTCTGAGGATTTAAAGGTAGGCAGACGCATTAGTAGAGCAGCAGGTAATGCTAGCAGAATGCTTGGTTGTATAGCGAGAGGTATTAGCAGTAGAAAGAGGGAAGTGCTCATGCCGTTGTACAGATCACTGGTGAGACCTCACTTGCAGTATTGTGTACAGTACTAGAGACCGTATCTCTGGAAGGATATAGAAATGTTGGAGAAAGTTCAGTGAAGGGCTACTAAAATGGTTTATGGATTAAAGGATAAACCTTACCAGGACAGGTTAAATGATCTTAACCTATATAGCCTGGAGGAAAGATGTGACAGGGGGGATGTTACAGGGTCACCGTACCCAAGGCTGAGGGCTGAGGAATCACCAGTCAGTCCCTCATACGGATAGCACTCAGCTATCCATGGATCATCCAGACCACCATTCGTAGTAAACCAAGAAGAACTCTCTTTATTACAAACACACAGAATTTATATACAATCTCAATTCAATGTGTACCGAACCCAACCCCCAATCTCATCAGCCACACCCCATCACAAATCCCATCAGTATACAGGGGATGTATCAGGTGAGGGGATTAAGGGATACAATGGGTTCCCACACCTGTGTTATCCCCCCTGTAGTGCGCGTGCCGTCTGGGCAGACAGGGCTGTGCTGGCTGATTAAGAGCCCCAGCCAGATTACAGGATTGTTCCTTTGAAGGCTGGAGCTGCAGCCACATTCAGTCTCCGGGCCGGTTCCACAATAAAACGTCTTATAAAATATTACCGGGTCACGGTATACGGAACTGGACACAAAAGTGCTCCATGACCCGGCTAAACTTCATATGACATATGAGCCAGCTAGCCTGGCCCTGTCACAGGGGATATGATAGAAACATTTAAATACTTAAAGGGAATCAACAAGATAAAGGAAGATAGTTTATTTAAAAGGAGAAATACTACCACAACAAGAAGACATAGTCATAAGCTAGAGGGGCAAAGGTTTAATGGTAACATCAGAAAATATTACTTTACGGAAAGGGTAGTGGACGCATGGAATAGCCTTCCAGCAGAAGTGGTAGATTTTAATACAGTAAAGGCATTTAAGCATGGGATAGGCATAAGGCCAAGCTAGATATAGGATAAGGGCAGGTACTAAAGGTAAATACTCAGAGGTTAAGCAGACTGGATGGGCCTACTGGTTCTCATCTGCCGTCACTTTCTATGTTCCTATGACTTGCCCCTTTGCCCCCAAACAACCTGCCTGTGGCATCCTAGCCTCAAACAACCTCCCTGTGCCATGCTCCCCTCACTAACACATCCATTCTATCACACACATATTCATTCATTTACTCATTCACACACATTAATTCACTCATTCAAATACTCATTTAGACATACAGATTACAATCACACATACTCGTTCATACACCCTCCCCCACCCCCTTACTTCCACTGCAGATCTCTCGGTGCCGCTTGCAGACTTCAGCAGGGACCACTGCTTCCATCTGCATTGCTCGCACTCTGTGCGAACAACTTCTCTTGTCCTGCCCAGGGGAAGCAGGAATGGAGCAGGGTCATGTGAGGTGACGTAAATTAATGTGACTCCGCTGGGTTCCTGTTTCCCCTGGGCAGAACAAGAGACATTGCTGAGCAACGCACAGGTAAGCAGCAGGGCCCCTGCAGAAGTGATCACGGTTGCTGAGGGCTTTTGTCACGCATTAAAGATTTAGGACAACGTGTGTATGTGTGTGAGCATGCATGTGTACGTGTGTGTGTGTGTGTGTGTGTGTGTGTGAAGAGGGTGTGTTAGTGAGTATGAGTAAGTGTGTGTAATTTGTGCAAGTGTGTTTACATTTGTTGTTTGTTGGAAGGGGGAGCAAAGGTCAAAGGAAGCACAGACAAGTTGTTTGGAGGCAATGATGGCATAGACTAGCTGTTGATGTTGGGGGCCCCAGGGTAATTTTCACGCCAGGGCCCTGTGGTTTCTAGTTACACCCCTAACAAGTATTAAATAACAACAATTTGACCCTGCTCAAACGAGCTTACAATGTAAAAGGAATTTGGGTATATTACACAAGAGGTAAAAGGGCCACTGTAGGAAAGGAGCAGCCACACTAGTATACGTGTGATGGCGGCCCATAGCCTGACTGAGTAGCTCCACCACAGAGATCATACTTGCTGGGGAAAGCTCAATTGCTCAAGGGATTAACCCTTTGTATTCTCCCAAGCACTGGTCGAGACTTAATGTAGGGTGCAAACAGAACTCGGTTTATTGAAAACAACACAGATATTTATACACAAACATAATCAGATAAGGAATATAATCCCATGAACTACTAGACAGCCCGGCACCTCCATACAGTTCTAAGGCCAGGAATGCCCAAGAGCAGTGATGGCGAACGCCACAGGGCGCCACACTCCAGGGGGCGCCGCTGCGGGGTCCGACGCCGCCACCGTAGCGTACCGCTGCTGCCAGCAGCGTACCTAGTGGGGGGGCGGTCCGCACCGGGTGCCGCTCATCAGGGGGGCACCCGGCACCCCTCCAGAGACGGACAGTAATGTCCGCCGCTGGAGGAGCAGGCTCGCAAGGGAGCGGTATCGGAGGTCTTTAACAGACCTCCAGCTCCCTTGAGTGATTTTAATCCGGTTCAAGGATCTCCCTTGAACCCGTCTTAAAATCACTCAAGGGAGCCGGAGGTCTGTTAAAGACCTCCGATACCGCTCCCTTGTGATCCGCGCGGCAACAGCTGCTGTGCGCCGGGGTTTGTTGTCAGATCCCGGCGCACAACACTGAAGCCGCGCCCACCGCGGTCCGTGCCCTCTGACCCGGAAGAAGACAGAAGAACTGAAGAAGAGGAGCGAAGAGAAGGAAAAGGAGCTGTAAGGAGAAAAGAGGAAAGGTAGGAAAGCATTCAGTGAGAGTGAGAGTGGATTGGTATATGTGTGGATTAGTGTATGTGTGGATTAGTATATATGTGTGGATTAGTGTATATGTGTGGATTAGTGTATATGTGTGGATTGGTATATATGTGTGGATTAGTGTATATGTGTGGATTGGTATATATGTGTGGATTGGTATACGTGTGGATTGGTATATATGTGTGGATTGGTATGTGTGTGGATTGGTATGTGTGTGGATTGGTATATATATGTGGATTGGTATATACGTGTGGATTGGTGTATGTGTGGATTGGTATATGTGTGGATTGGTAAGTGTGTGAGAGTGATGGGTGTTATGCTGTACCATTTCCAATGTCTTTTTCATTATCTAATTATGCTCTAAAAGTACATCATAACTCCCATCATTCTATACTGTTCCATACAGAGCTGGGAGGCAGATGCCTTGCACCCCCACCGCAGGACTCCTGAAAGGTAAGTGAACTTCAAAAAAGGAAAGGGTAGATAGTTAGGAGGGGGTAGATAGGGAGAAGGGAGTGAGACAGGGGAAAGGGGGTAGATAGGGAGAAGGGAGTGAGAAGGGGTAGATAGGGAAGAAGAGAGTGAGAAGGGGTAGATAGGGCAATCATACTCCTATCATGCCAAGTCTGCGAGTAAATCCTGGAATCTGGGTATGCCTGGGCATGATAGGAATGTGATTGCTGTTAATCATATATATATATATAATATTGTTTAATTGTTTTGTCCTATTTTGGTGTGTTACTTACTTTAACCCCTTGATGACAATTGCCGGTCCGGGCACGTCACGGAAAAACATGTCGTTAACGACAAATGACGTGCCAGGACCGTCATTTGTTAAAACGGGTAAAAAAAATCGATCCGAGATCGATTTTTTACCCAAACGGCGTTGCTGTAATGCCTCGACCTCGAGGCATTCAGCAACGCCATGATCGGAATCAGGGGCCATGTCTGGCCCCTCCCCGGGGCGTCAACATCCGCCATACAATGTTTTAAAAGCGTTTAGGAGGCGATCAACTATCACCTCCTAAACTTAAATGGTGTCGCTGGAATGCCTCGATCAGGAGGCATCCAGCGACACCAAACACTTACCGCAGCCGCAGCTGCCGGTGATCTTCGCCATCAGCAAGATGGCGGCGGCCCGGGAAAAAAAATAATAAAGATGAAAAGGTTCGCTAGACGGTCTCCTGACCCTCTAGAGAACTCTGGCTCCACTTGCAGGTTGATTACAGGTACTGCATTCAACCATGCAAGTCAATGGAGCCCAGCTTTCTAATCACAGTGTGATTAGAAAAAATAAATTAAAAATAAAATAAAATTAATAACAATTAGAAAAAAAATAGTAAAAAACCAGTAAAATGTAAAAATAATTTCCCTCTGATGTCACTATCAGGGGAACCTTCAAGTTGAAAAAAAATGTTAAAAATGTTTTAAAAAAGGCAAAAAAAAATTAAAATATATATATAAAAAATATATTTTTGTGAGCAAGTCCTAAAATTAGCACATTAGCTTAAAACAATTCTCGCATATTAAATGCCCATGGGGTGTCTACTTTTAAAAAATTTATGATTTGATGGGGTAAATTGAATTGGCCGGATTCAACAATGTCCCAATTAACACGGGGGGAAGGATCTAATTTCCAATTAGAAAAATGCACACGTACCAAATGTGGCCTTTTAGTTCCTCCCAAAAATGACAAACCCATGCATGTGGGGTATCACTGTACTCAGGAGATGTTGCTGAACACATATTGGGGTGTCATGTGATATACCAGGAGCAGTAAATTCATACATAAATTAGGTGTGTGTGGGAAAAATACACACACAAAAATACTACTGCAAACTTTGAAAAAATGCTGGTGGTAAAATGTGTGCATGCAAAGAGATAAAATACCAGCATTTAAAATACCCTGGGGTGTCTAGTTTTCAAAAATATATGGTTTTGTTGGGCACACTGAAATGGCCCGGCTCAAAGATGTACCAAATAGGGCATGGGCAGTGGATCCCCAAATGCCAAAGTTCAACATTGAAAATGCGCATGCCCCAAATGTGGCCCTTTTGCCCCCAAACAGCCAGGCAAAATCATTCATGTGAGGTATCGCTGTACTCAGGATATGTTGCTGAACACATATTGGGGTGTTTTGTGATAGTGACATATACGAGAACTTTTTAATTCATACCTGAAGTAAAATGTGTGTGACAAAACAAATGCAAAAAAATGACTACCACAAAGTTTGACAAAGACTGGTGGTAGATATGGTGCATGGAAAGAGTTAAAATACTAGCATTTGAAATACCCTGGGGTGTCTAGTTTTCAAAAATATATGGCTTTATTGGGCATACTGAAATGGCCCAGCTCAACGATGTACCAAATAGGGCATGGGCAGTGGATCCCCAAATGCCAAAGTTCAACACTAAAAATGCGCATGCCCCAAATGTTGCCCTTTTGCCCCCAAACAGCCAGGCAAAATCATTCATGTGAGGTATCGCTGTACTCAGGATATGTTGCTAAACACATATTGGGGTGTTTTATGATAGTGACATATACCAGAACCTGTTTATTCATACCTAAAGTAAAATGTGTGTGAAAAAACAAATGCAAAAAAAATGACTACCATAAAGTTTGACAAAGGCTGATGGTAGAATTAGTGCTTGGAAAGGGTTAAAATACTAGCATTTGGAATACCCTGACTTATATATATATGACTTGATGGGGTAAATTGCATTGGCCGGCTTCAAAGATACCTGAAATGGCACATGGGGGGAAGAATTACCAGATTTGGAAAAAATGGCTTTGAAATAGCAAAACGCTACCTGTACTTTTTGCCCCATAATGTGTAGAAAAAAGCAAAAAAACATAAAAACATTGGGTATTTCTAAACTCAGGACAAATAGTAGAATCTATTTAGCAGGTGTTTTCATTACCTTTTATAGATGAGTAAAAGATTTTTCAACTAAAAGTTTTTTCTAAATTTTTCACCATATTTTATACTTTTTTTAATAGTAAATAATATGATACAATCAAAACAATGTCATCTAAAGAAAGCCCTTCTTGTCCTGAAAAACACAATATCTAATGTGTGTGGGTTCAGTAAACGGGAAAGAAGAAAATTACAGCTAAACACGAGCAGCGCAGAAATGTTAAAACGGCCATTGTCACGAAGGGTACAAAAAGTAAAATCAGCCTTTGTCACGAAGGGGTTAAATAAAAGTGTTAGATTTTTTTATGGTGTGGGGGGTTCATATTCGGTTTTGGCCAGGTAAATGCTGCACTTTCGGTTTCAGTCCATAATTAGTTTCGGTGCATCCCTACTACTAAGCCAGACAATGAAGTGGTAGGCCTAGACCACATCAATGTTTGGCGTAGTATATAGTGATTGGGGTTTTGTTACAAGTTTTGTTACAAGTTTTTATTCCTTTCTTTTTTTGGGATGAGGGGGCGCCAGAGGAGTAGTCCGCACAGGGCGCCAGAACACCTAAGGCCGGCTCTGACTACAGTCATACACTGTAGTCACGGCGTCGGCTCCCGCGGACTACATCTCCCACAGTTCTCTGGGGAGAACCCTCCCCAGAGAACACTGAAGCCACGACCAGGGGCGGGCTGGGCAGGGGGGCAATTGCCCCCCAGGCCGCCCGAAATCTAATCTAAACGGCCGCTGGGTGCTGATGCCGCCGGCCGGCGCTACTTTAATACTTTTTTTAAAAATGTAATATGGCAAGCCGGATCGGCTATTAAATGAAAAAAAAATAGTATTAAAGCAGCGCCGGCCGGCGGCATCAGCACCCAGCGGCCGTATGCGATGGCCGCCAAGTGATGGGAGCAGTGTGAGGGGTGAAAGCTCCGCCCCCTCGCACTCACCTTTCACCCCTCACGCTGCTCCCATCACTATGCGGCCATCAGACTGCTGGAAAACTTATCTAAACAGCCGCTGGGTGCTGATGCTGCCGGCCGGCGCCACTTTAATACTTTATTTATTTATTTTTAATATGGCAAGCCGATCCGGCATATTAAATAAATTAAAAAAAAAGGATTAAAGTAGCTCCGGCCGGTGGCATCAGCACCCAGCGGCCGTTTAGATAAGTTTTCCAGCAGTCTGATGGCCGCATAGTGATGGGAGCAGCGTGAGGGGTGAAAGGTGAGTGTGAGGGGGCGGAGCCACTTCACTTGACTTGCCCCCCAGGCCTTAGGCTGTCAGCCCTCCCCTGGCCACGCCCCCTCGTTATTCAGGTTTAATTGCAGTGTTGGCACTTTGAAAAAAATAAGTTGTTTTGGTTTGCAGTTTGGGCACTTGGGCTCAAAAAGTTTGCCATCACTGCCAAGGGGCACTATTTTGGAGTGATCCTAAGAGAGCTCAGGGTCCAAGGATGTTATCTTCCAAAAAGTAACTTGATCTGTCACCAGGACCCTGAGTCACCAGGAATAGTAAATAAGGGAGCTGGGCCAGAGTTCAAGAGCTGTGGCTGGGTAAACCCCACTTCTAAACCAGGTTTACCAAATGAGCTCCCTCTCCGTAATTACCTCCAATTGTGACTAAGGTGACCACATTTTTTTTTTCTGCCATTCAGGGACACACTAGATGAAGCAGATGAGATTACACACATATACATTTTATCTATCTATCTATATACATATATATATATATCTCACATACACACTGATTCACATATACTATTATATATTAATTATTAAGAAGTCTTGGAAACCATGTTGATTTCAGATTTAATAATATACATACACTCATTGCAGACATGAGTAGATATAGAATGTTAACCCCTCTAATACCAGGCTTGAGTATATTCAGAGAATTAACTCCTCTATTACCAGACATTACACACCTGGTGCTGGCTACAGCTTACTCTGAGTTGGTGTGAAGGAGGGGCTTAGCCTATCAGGAGAGGCTTCTGAACTCTCAGGCAATCAGGAGAGTCTCTCCTGATTGGCTGAGATTTCCTTCACTCAGACTCTTCGCATTGTCCCGGATTGAGGCTGCCAGGGTCCCGGGACTTAAAGTCCCATTGCGGGACTGTCCTGGGCAATCCGCGACATGTGGTCACCCTAATTGTGACCCACCACGAGTACAAAAGTGACACGGTGGGACAACGGATGTCCGTAGCAATTCAGTTCCAAATCTTGGCAATCATTGCCATGATACCTAGCCGCCACACAGTTCCATGGAAATGTGGCTAGGTCAGGTGCTAGGCAGGGAGGAAAGAGAGCCCAACAAGCACAAGGGGAGGTAAGATATAGGGATGGGGTACAATACACACAAGCAGGAATAGGGCTAGACCACTCTCTCTTCTCGTCCAGATAGAGATATAGAGAGAGCGTGGGTAACCAGCCAACCAGGTAGGTTCAGGGCATAACATGGGGGACAAAGAGATGAGACTGTCACTATATGTATTGTCTGAAGGGAGGTGAGGAACTAGGTAAGATGAGCTAAAGAAAGATGGGAGGAAGGTGTCCCTAAAGAAGTGGGTCCTGAGGGATTTTTTAAAAGAATTGAAAGCAGGATAAAAGCTGAATGAGTCGGGGAGGGCTTTCCTGAGGACAGGGGCAGCCTTTGAGAAATCTTGCAAGCGTGCATGAGAACTAGAAATCAGAGCACAAGACAGACGGGGATCATCGGATGAGTGGAGAGACCTGGTGTATTTGGAGATGAGTGAGGAGATGCAATTAGGGGAACTGCTCTGAAGAGGCAGAGTATCTTACCACAGGTGATGAAGTCCAGAAGCAGGAGAGGTAGCCACACATGTGCAAACAAAAACACTGTTCCAAGCAGTAGGAGATGAAAACAAATGTGGAGGTAGTGAATGGGTGCTCAAGGGCAATAAATCCAAAGTATGCATAGTACAAAAGGAAGAGGCAGAAGGTGTCATCAAACGGTAGCAGAGGTCAGGCGACTAAGGTTCTAGGTCGAAGAAGCAGGCTGGAGGTCAAAGCACAATTATAACAACAGCAGCAAACAGGCACTTGAGGAAACACGTACACAGAAGGTAGCTTAATAACTAAGCAAGGAAGGGAAGGAGGTGTGGCAATATATAAGCATCATACCTGGACATCTCTTTAATTGATTTGTTGATGCATTGCTCTGGTGTCTCAATAGCAACGCTTATACCTTGTATGGAGGTTGGAGCCAAACCGCATCCTTTACTGCAACCCGAATTTGGCAGCATAGGGGAATGCTGTGTTCCATACTGTGTGTGTGTCACGGCCCCGTGCGCAGCATGTCTCCCGAGTACCCGCGACTAGCGGGTACCCAGCACTTACCTCCTCGGTCCTCCTACATCCTCGATCCCCCTGACGAGCTGGATCGCTACGGCACCGATGCCTCACGGTGTCCAAGCACGGCGGTTCGTAACAACGAACCGCCACAGAAAGAAGGACGCGCATGGTGCTGCACGTCACGCCCCCTTCCTCTCTCATTCCTCCATGGAGACGCCGGAATGTCCATTGGACACCGGCACTGCAGGGGGCAGGGTCTGGGGAAGCGGCACATTTAAAAGCCGAGCACTGATACTCATTCAGTGCTCGGTTGTTTTAACGGTTGAGCTCCCTGTGTTACCTTGTCCTTGAGGATTACTTACTACTTGATACCTGTTGCCGTATCCTGCCTGATACCTGGATGCTCTGGACTTGATACCTGTTGCCAGACCTCGCTTGCTACCTGGCTGCTCTCGTTCTGGTACATGTTGTTGGACTTTGCCTATATTAGGCTATACACATCACCCGTATCCCTGCGTACTGGTTTCCTCACCTGACCCCATCATAATATAACAACCGAGCCTTTATGGAAACCGCGGGGTTAGCGGATACCGTTGCTGCTCTCACACAGCAGATGGCAATGCTCACCCAATCGTTACAAGAGGTCCAAACCGGACAGAACCTTTTGCAACAACAAATACCACCAAGTCCCTTGGTATTACAGGGGGCAACCGCTCCAGAACCACAGGTAGCCATGCCTGACAAATATTCCGGGGACCGCAAAAAATACAAGACCTTCGTAACCTCATGTCAGATGTTATTCAACCTGAAACCCAGGTCCTATCCTTCGGACTATGTCAAAATCCAAACGGTCATCTCTTTACTGTCGGACGAACCCCAGCTCTGGGCCCATCACCTGCTCCACAACAACAGCCCAGTTCTTGAGACATGGGCTTCGTTTCCTCAGGCCATGGATGCCTTATACGACAAGCCATTTCGCACCACCTCCGCTACAAGCGCAATAAGGGCGTTACGACAGGGTAGAAGACCCGTGGAGGAATACATAGCGGAATTCCGACGTGTATCCCTGGAGACTACATGGAACGAATCTGCCTTGCACGACCAATTCCAGTTGGGGCTGTCGGACCCCATAAGGGATGAATTAGCCCGCACCGCCATACCATCCTCTCTGGAGGAATTCACCAGACTGTCCATTCAAATAGACAGGAGATTACGGAAAAGAAAGGCGGAAGGCCAATCATCACCTTCATCCTCTTGGCCTAGCGTACGACCCCAAAACAGAACCACACCCAAAGACAACCCTGAGGAGCCTATGAAACTGGGACTCATCAGGGGCCCGCTGTCCGTAGCTGAAAAAGAACGGCGCAGGGCTATGGAGTTGTGTCTGTACTGCGGCACCAAGGGACATTATGCCAACGAGTGCCGAAACAAAAGACGATCGTCCAAGGGTAAGCAACCCTCGCTATCAGCCTCAAATAACCATGTGACGTCTACTTATTGCGCCTCTCACCTGTCCCTTTCCATTACGTTTCAGTGGAAGGGAGAGTCTATTGTACTCTCAGCGATGATTGACTCCGGAGCCAGCAGCAACATCTTGGATGCTGACGGTACGGTATATCCGTACGACACAAGACAACACCCCTCTCCTTGCGGTTGGTGGACGGGAGTCCACTGAAATCTGGTCCCATCACTACAGAGACAGTTCCCTTGCGTGTACATATCAACCCTAACCATGTAGAGGACTTGATATTTGATGTGGGGCCCTCTCCCGTTTTTCCTGTGTTATTGGGACTCCCCTGGCTGAGGACACATAATCCTGTCATTGATTGGGAGACGAGTGTTGTGCACTTCATGTCTAATAAATGTGTTCTTCACTGCAAGCCGCCTATGTCCGTTAATGTTGCCCACGATTATAGCTCTCTACCGATACCTACCATACCAGACCATTATAAGTGCTTCTCCGACGTATTCGAGAAGAAAGGAGCAAGTCGGCTACTTCATAGGGCAGGGGCGTCCAACATGCGTCCCGCGGGGGGGTCACTTTCAGTTTCGGCTAAGTGAACCCTGAATTTTCGTTTTTGGTCCCGAATTTTCATTTTAGTGTATCCCTAAAATAAATAGAACTATTTTATTTTTACTTTTCCAGAATCCTGAATTTGTAGGCCCAGAAATCCAAGAAATCAGTGAGAGGAAAAGTAAAGGTTTTGTGTCATTTACTTTATTTTAATCTGCATATCTTATTAAAGGCCATATTTTCTCTCAGTGAAAAATGAGTGCGGCCCTCGCACGCATACAATTCTGATGAAGTGGCCCACTGCAGAAAAAACTTGGACACCCCTGTCATAGGGAATACGACTGCCCGATAGACTTGTTTCCAGGGGCTCCTATTCCATTTGGCCGCTTATACCCCATGTCCGATCCCGAACTTGTTACACTAAAGGACTACATCGATGAAAATCTGGCCAAAGGTTTCATAAGACGTCCACATCCCCTGCTGGAGCAGGCATATTGTTCGTGTCCAAGAAAGACGGTGGTTTACGTCCTTGCGTAGACTACAGGGAGTTGAACAACGTGACAATAAAGAATCGCTATCCTCTGCCTCTGATCCCTAAGTTAATGGAACGTGTCAGGTCTGCCTCCTACTTCACCAAGATAGACCTCAGAGGAGCGTACAACCTGGTGAGGATAAAGAAGGACCACAAATGGAAGACCTGGTCATGCCTTATGGGTTGTGCAACGCCCCAGCAACCTTCCAAAATTTTATGAATGACGTATTCCGGGATATGTTGGATCATTTCGTTGTAGTATACCTGGACGACATCCTGATCTACTCACCTTCGTTATCCTTACACAGGGAACACGTGTCCAAGGTATTAGAACGCTTAAGGAGCAATGATTTATATGCTAAACCTGAAAAGTGTGTTTTTGAAACCCAAACAGTTGAATTTCTGGGTTTCATCTTAACCCCCAACTAGGTGGAGATGGATCCAAAAAAGGTCAACGCGATACAACAGTGGCCTGTCCCTACAGACAGAAAAGGCATCCAGAGATTCGTCGGTTTCGCGAATTTCTATCGCAGATTCATTAGGAACTTTTCAAAGGTCATACAACCGATCACCGCATTGACATCAGTCAAAAGAAAGTTCTGCTGGTCCGAAGCTGCGCAGAGAGCCTTCACGTTCCTGAAGGACAGATTCACCACGGCCCCCATATTGATCCATCCGAACCCTCAAAAACCATACACACTTGAGGTCGATGCCTCTGACACCGCAATTGGAGCCGTCCTATCCCAAAGAGACGATACAGACAATCAGCTCCATCCCGTCGCCTTTTATTCCCGAACATTAACCCCTGCTGAAAGGAATTATGGAGTGGGTGAAAAAGAAATGCTTGCCATGAAGTCAGCCTTGGAAGAATGGAGACACCTCCTAGAAGGAACGCTCCATCCCATAACCGTATATACGGATCACAAAAACATGGAATACTACAGAACAGCCAAACGGTTACAACCTAGACTCGCCAGATGGTCTCTATTCTTCTCACGGTTTCGACTGCACATAACCTACAGGCCTGGTTCTTGTAACACCAAAGCTGACTTGCTTTCCCGCATGCATGACATCCCTACAATCCAGCAGCAGGATGACAACACAGTGCTGAGACCCGGACATTTTCTGGCTACCACTCCTTCTTTTTGGAACACGTTACGTCCTGATACCTCCGATCCAAAACCGGCTGATGCACCGAACCTACGACTGAATGACGGGTTCTACTTCCATGACGACCAGATCTACGTCCCTCCTCCAACACGGTTACAGGTCCTGAAACATCACCATGATACACCAGCAGCGGGACACGGGGGTACCACCCAAACCACGGACTTGATAAAGAGAACCTTCTGGTGGCCTACCCTTCATGACGACTTCCTTGCATTTATCCGTTCCTGTTCCGTTTGCGCCAAGGCAAAGAACACACGTACCAGACCTGCTGGTCTCCTGTACCCACTTCCTATACCCACAAAGCCATGGACGGACTTATCTATGGATTTCATCACAGACCTGCCACCCTCAAACCACCACACCACCTTCATGGTGGTGGTTGACAGGTACACCAAAATGGCTCACTTCATCCCTGCAACACGGCTACCCACGGCGGACGAAACGGCCTCTCTTTTTCTTCGGGAAGTGTTTCGTCTACACGGCTTACCGGAAACGATCGTATCAGATAGGGGAACACAGTTTACGTCCAGGGTATGGAAGGCGTTTTGTGAAGAACTCCACATCCATCGATCATTGTCCACCTCGTTTCATCCCCAAAGCAACGGGCAAACGGAGTGAACCAACCAGGCGCTCGAACAGTACCTCCGTTGTTTCACCACCCACCTGCAAGACACCTGGTACCACCTGGTACCCATAGCGGAATTCGCATATAATAACCATATTCATTCTTCAACGCGAATGTCTCCCTTCTTCTCCAATTATGGATTCCATCCGTCCATGCTCCCCGGTTCACCGATCTCCGGTATGGTTCCTTCGGTGACAGAACGAATCACACGAATGATCAACATGCATAAAACGTTACACCGCACCCTCACCAAGGCACAAGAGAGATCCAAGTCCCAAGCGGACAGGCTCCCATATGCAAACCAGGTGACAAAGCATGGCTCTCCACCGCCCATCTCAAGTTATGTTGTCCCTCGAGGAAACTGGGAGCTCGGTTTATCGGCCCCTTTGTTGTGACTCGTGTCCTCTCTCCTGTAACAGTCGAACTACGTCTGCCTCCGACAATGAGGATCCACCCGGTTTTCCACGTCTCGTTATTAAAGCTGTGGCACGCCAATCCTTTCCTGAGAGACGTCCCGATCCCCCTGCTCCTGTTCACATTGACGATACCGAAGAGTACGAAACAGCCCAGATCCTGGACTCCAGACGCCACAGAGGACGTCTCCAGTACCTCATCCAATGGAAAGGTTATGATGACGACGAAAATTCATGGGAGGATGCCCGAGGGGTACACGCTGACAACCTGATCCGTTCGTTCCATTCACGCCACCCTCGCAAGCCTGGTCCCTTGAGAGGCCGGAGACCTCTCCTCAGGGGGGGAGCCTGTCACGGCCCCGTGCGCAGCGACTAGCGGGTACCCGGCACTTACCTCCTCGGTCCTCCTACGTCCTCGATCCCCCTGACGAGCCGGATCACTACGGCACTGATGCCTCACGGTGTCCGAGCACGGCGGTTCGTAACAACGAACCGCCACAGAAAGAAGTTCGTGCATGGTGCTGCACGTCACGCCCCTCTTCGTCTCTCATTCCTCCATGGAGACGCCGGAATGTCCATTGGACACCGGCACTGCAGGGGGCGGGGTCTGGGGAAGCGGCACATTTAAAAGCCGAGCACTGACACTCATTCAGTGCTCGGTTGTTTTAACGGTTGAGCTCCCTGTGTTACCTTGTCCTTGATGATTACTTACTACCTGATACCTGTTGCCGGACCCTGCTTGTTACCTGATTACTCTTACCTGATACCTGTTGCCGAACCTTGCTTGCTACCTGACTACGCTTACCTGATACCTGTTGCCGGACCCTGCTTGTTACCTGATTACTCTTACCTGATACCTGTTGCCGAACCTTGCTTGCTACCTTACTACGCTTACCTGATACCTGTTGCCGGACCCTGCTTGTTACCTGATTACTCTTACCTGATACCTGTTGCCGAACCTTGCTTGCTACCTGACTACGCTTACCTGATACCTGTTGCCGGACCCTGCTTGTTACCTGATTACTCTTACCTGATACCTGTTGCCGAACCTTGCTTGCTACCTGACTACGCTTACCTGATACCTGTTGCCGGACCCTGCTTGTTACCTGATTACTCTTACCTGATACCTGTTGCCGAACCTTGCTTGCTACCTGACTACGCTTACTTGATACCTGTTGCCGTATCCTGCCTGATACCTGGATACTCTGGACTTGATACCTGTTGCCAGACCTCGCTTGCTACCTGGCTGCTCTCATTCTGGTACATGTTGTTGGACTTTGCCTATATTAGGCTATACACATCACCCCTATACCTGCGTACTGGTTTCCTCACCTGACCCCATCATAATAGTGTGTGTCTCCAGAGCAAGGTTTAGGAGCACATAGGGTGTAAGGACTTACCAGGAGTTGGAGCCCAGTTGCAGGAGATGGCGCACACCTGTCAGGCTGCGGAGCTGCATTTCTCTCTTGACACCCCCCCCCCCCCCGTCTCGCTAGAGTTTCCCCTTTGCTGTAATCCATTCCTGGATTTTCTTATGCTCTGTTCTTCTGATTCCTTGATTCCAGTTCTGCTCTTTGCTTCAACCCTGTTTCCTTTATAAGGCGTGCCCCACCCATGTTATGTTTGTCTCAGTCAGTAGTTTAACCCCTTCAATCCCCTATGGACGTACCGGGACATCCAAAAAACGCCTAGTAAAAAACCCCTATGGACGTACCGGTACGTCCAGCGGCAGGGACACATCCCTGCCGCTGCACAGGAGATCAGGCTGTCGTTTCACAGCCTGGACTCCCCACTGACAGCAGAAGCCGGCATCGCCGGCTTTCTGCTGTCCGATCTGCTGTAACAGCTCCTGGCATGAAAGCCGGAAAGCTGTTACGTTTCAAACTGCTGACGTAACCCGGAAGGTCATCGGAGGACAGGATATCCCCTGCATGGGATATGCTGTCCTCCGATGAGGCACAGACGCTGCAATCTCTATGCACGTCTGTGAGGACCTGCATAGAGATCACAGTGTGATCGGTGCAAGGGGATCGCGGGGAGGGGAGTGAGAAACCATGTCTCTCACTCCCCCTCCCTTCCTGAAACAGTGAAGGGAAAAAAAAGCTGTTAATTAATTTAAAAAATAATAATAAAAAAATCATTAAAATAATAATATAAATAATAATTAAAAAAAATAATGTGAGCTCTGATGTCATTGTGACATCACTGGCATGTTCAGAGGACCTCTAACCATTTGTGTGGAAAAAAAAAATATATAAAAAATGCAAAAAAAAATTTTTGTGAGGATTCAGAGGAAAAATTTAAGTTTTTACTAAATTTCTCATTCTAAATTTTCAGCTAATCATCCAACTATGGTATCAAAAGAAAGCTCTATCTCTCCTTGAAAAAAAAAAATAGTTTACATGGGTACACTATTCACAGGAAAAGAGAATCATCTCTGAACCGACATAGCGCAAAAATGGCAAAATTGCTCCGGGCTTTGAGGTACCAAAAACCCCTGGGATTGAAGGGGTTAAAGGTATGTCCTTCTTGGTTTTGTGTTTAGATTCAATGCTTAGTTTCATTTTATTAATAATTCAGTAGGCAGGGTTTAGTGCTAGGAACCACCGAATATTGGAGTACTTTGGCGTAGTGGTGGGCTAAGCATACTATGGCCATATGATGTGATGGAATCTCTAATTGTTATCACATAGTTCTAGGCTAGTCCTGTATTTATGTGTGTCAGTCTTTTGTGTGCCTTTGCCCTCTATTCCCTGAATCATCTGAGGATCCTCTCTCCTCTCCCCATGTCCCAGTTAAGATTTCCTATCCTTGCTTAAAGGTGAAGCGTCTGAGGATCTCGGCTCCTCACGTCATCCCCTGTATTCCTTGCCTTGCTACCGGTCCTTTGTTGTGTTCTCTATCATGTATGTATTGTCTGCTTATGTTTCTTGCTTGGTCTCCCTGTCCCTTTCTTGCTCTGTTCCCCTTGCTCGCTATGTTTCAGCTTTTACTCTGCTTAGCTTCCATACTCCCAGCCTGCAGCATCCTGCACATGATTCTAGTGCTATGTCTCATGCCTTCTCCAGGGTGCCTGCAGGATATCACTTTGTTTTGTTCTGGACAACAACCACTGCTATGTCAGGGCGCTGGTATGTGACTGCACAACCCTAGATGCCCACCCGGGTGAGTGCATTTGCCCTGCACCAGGCCCTGTCCAACTCCGCTACTGCACAATAACTCCTCAACACAATATTTGGGCGCTCTGGGTCATTACAGTCGTCTGTATGGACTCAGTCCCTGAGGTCACAGAGAGCAAGATCTTGAAGAGCTTAAAGAAGAAGAGTCCAAATGTCAAAAGCAGAAGAAAGATCCAGGATTAGAATATAGTAGTGGGCTTTGGATTTAGCAGTGAGTAGCTCATTAGTAACTTTAGTAAAAGCAGTCTCAGTAGAATGTTGATAGTGGAATCCAGATTGGAGAGGGTCAAGAAAAGAGTTTGAGCCAAGAAACATAGTTATTTGATTGTATACAATTTGTTCAAGATACTTGGAGGCAAGAAGAAGTAGAGACATGGGCCACTAATTGGATTAGTCGCGTCCAGGGAGGGCCAAGACTGGAGTTATGCTTGAAGAAAGATGCAACAGCTCCAGTAGAGAGGGAGAGTTTAAAGATATGAGTTAATGTAGATAGATGAGATAGGATAGGAGGGGATATGTGGTTGGACAAGAGGAACGAAGAAAAGCAAAAACCTCATCTTCATTGAAAAGAGAGAATCGGCGTAATGTGACGGGTGCCACTCATCAGGGGGGTGCTGTGATGGAAGCTCACTGCTGTGGCCCCTGCGTACTGTGTGAGGAAACTCTCTCCACCCCCAAGAAGAGTTTCCCCCATACAGTGCTCTGGCGCCACAGCAGTGAGCTGTGTGGCACCAGTGATGATCAGCCGGCCCCTGGACCAGTGAAATCTGCAAGAGAGGTAAGGAAGTGCAGGAGAGTGAATGAACTGAGTAAGTGTTTAGGGGCAGAAATGGGACAGGCAGGTGCTTCAGGGGCAGAGGTGGCACAACCAAGCTGTTCCATACTGGCCACCTTGAAGACGTGACGTGACACTGGAGGGGGCAGGGTCACACAGTCACCGGAGTTCCTCATGTGGCAGTCAGTCCCGTGGAGGAGAGCACAGAGCAGGCAGGAAAGTCAGCTAAAAAGTAATGGTACTACAAAATAGGGGCATGAGTACACAAGGCGATGGGGCGATGGGCAGCAACACACAATTGGGGGGAGGCTGGGGCATTACATAAATCAATACTAAACAGGGTGCTGGCTGGGGAATACATACACAATGTGGGGAAGGCTAGGGATAATAAACAAGGGGGGCTGGCTGAGGGTATAAATACACAAGTGGGCAGCTGGGGCCATTACATAAATCAATAATAAAGGATAGAATGCAGAGAGTTGTTGTGAATGGATGTTTCTCAGACTGTACGCAGGTAAGTGGAGTGCCTCAGGGGTCTGTCCCTCTTCTTTTTCTTTGAGAGCCATGTCACAGTTTTTGCTGATGACACAAAATTAGGCAGGGTAATTCAGACTAATCTGGATGGTTCTTTGCAGGAGGATTTAGACAGTGTTGGGGACTGGGCGTACAAATGGCAGATGGGGTTCAACATAGATAAATGCAAAGTTATGCATTATGGTAAAAATAATAAAAATGCAAACTATACTATAAATGGAATATCCTTGGGGAAAGCTACCATTGAGAAGGATTTAGGAATAATGGTGGACAATAGACTTGACAACAGTGCGCAATGCCAGCAAGCACCTGCAAGGGCAAATAAGGTTTTGGCATGCATAAAAAGAGGTATTGATTCACGGGAGGAGGATATCATTTTGCCTCTCTACAGGTCAATGGTAAGACCTCACCTTGAGTATGCGGTACAATTCCAGGCACCAGTCCTTAAAAAGGACATTATGGAACTAGAAAAAGGAGGGCTACAAAATAAATAAGGGGACTGGGAGATACTAGTTATGAAGAGAGACTAAAAAAGTTAAAATTATATACACTGCAAAAACGTCATCTTAGAGGGGATATGATAACATTATATACATATATGCAGGGCCAATATAAAGAGCTCTTCTGTGACCTGTTCATTAACAGAAATGTACGAAGAACAAGCTGTCACCCTCTGAGACTGGAAGAGTGGAAATGTATTACATTTTTGTAGCTTAACACATCCAGATGTGGGTGTCGGTGTGGCAGTCTGTCCTGGTGTGTGTGTGTGTTTGAGTGTCTGTATGGCAGAGCCTGTCCTGGTGTGTGTGGCAGAACCTGCCCTGGTGTGTGTGTTTGAGTGTCAGTGTGGCAGAGCCTGTCCTGGTGTGTGAGTGTTGGTGTGGCAGAGCCTGTTCTGGTGTGTGTTTGGGTGTCGGTGTGGCAGACCCTGTCCTGGTGTGTGTTTGGTCATCTGTTTGCTGGCACTTTACTGTAGGAATAAATGTAGGAATAAATTGAACTATTTCATTTTTCACCTATCCAGAGGTAAAACACCCTCCTGAATTTGTAGTTACTTCAGAGTTTAACTTTCTAGGCCCAGAAATCAGTGAGAGGAAAAGTAAAGGTTTTGTGTTATTTAATCTATTTCAATCATAAGTATTAGTGGCAGTATATTGTGACTTCAGGCGTCCCGTGTATGATGACACTTTTTTTTAGTGTACTGATGTACTCCCAATCCCATCCCATCCCATAAGATTCTGTCTCATACATCTGCCAAGCTCTGATGCCATCTTTAGGTGCAGCGGTGGCATGGGGAGGCTGTTTTAGGGACAGAGGCCACGTCAAAGTCTGGCTTACTATATAGTGATAGGGTTTATGCTGCTTTACCGTCAATGTCTGGCTCAGTATATAGTAATGGGAGTTATGATGTACCATATCTGGTAGGGTAGCGGACACGGTAGGTGTGACAAGTAGGTTTATTTGGTGGTTTGGGTTTGGGTTAGGATACACATTACCCACTACCTTCACACAGATATTCAGCAACCCAGAACTGTGAGTAAGAATGACTTTGAAGGTCTTCTTTGATGACCACTTCACAAGCTTTAAAAATATTCAGTCATATATATAATACATACTTTTTAAATGTAAAACCCTATAATTCTGTATTTATCACTATCAATCATAATATTTAATGTAGAAGGAGAACAATCAGACACTTTTAGAACTAATGCACTAATTAGGGTACTACTGATTGATTGACTGACTGATTGATTTGAAGCTTGATGCTCACCAACAAACTCCAGTTTCCAGAGGGAGAGCATGAGTTAATGTGTTTGTGTGTATCATAGATGTATAATTGTGGAAGGGCAAAGATGGCACTAGCAGGATGTTTGAGCCTTGGGGACCAAGATGGCACAGGCAGGGTGTATATGGGACAAAGATGGCAAATCGTATGTGTGTTATCTGGGTGCTGGCCAGGTTCTATGTGGGCAGTGTGGATGCCAGGGCTGGCTTTGGGGTTTGCAACCTGTGATCTATGCCTGTAATTTAGGGGGTTTTAAATATACTTTTAATGCTGTGTTTTTATGTGAATTCCAATTGATCTACACCTGCAAAGCTGGGTTTCTGTGTTATTCTGTAGATCCATATCTGCTATGCTATGTTTCCATACATTATTTATGTATACCTGCAAATACAGGGTTTGTATGTCTTGTTCAGTTGATTAATACCTGCAATGCTGTTTCCTTGTATTTATTTGATCTATACCTGCAATGCTACGTTTCATATATTATTATTGTATACCTGCAAATACAGGATTTGTATGTCTGATTCTGTTGATTTGATATATACGTTCAGTGCTGAGATCACAAGTGAATTTCAATTGATCTATACATGGAAAGCTGGGTTTGTGTGTTAATGTGTTGATCTATACCTGCTATCGGCAGCAGGGTCTAATATTTATATATAAATGTATATATATATATATCGGCAGCAGGGACTAATATTAATATATATATATCTGCAACTGGGGCTAATATTAATATATATGGGCAGCAGGGGCTAATATATATATATACATATCAGCACCAGGATCTAATATTAGGCCCTGAAATCATTTAGTGCAAAAGTTAAGGTATTGTGTTGTTTAAAGGATTTCAAGGATTAGTCGTACTAAATTGTGACTTCAGGCTTCCCATGTTGAATGATCAAGTATTGTATTGTCCAATAACAAAAGTATCATTCCATAGCACATTACTTTTGGCAATATATATATATATTTTTTTTCAGTGGTATGATTTAATGGTGGAAATTATTAATGCCCCCCCAGTTTGACTGTGGTATCTTGTGTGCCCCCCTATATATTGTTTCTAGAGTCGCCACTGCACCCCGGGGCTGTTCTTGTATAACCCATATGTGTCTGATGAAGCTATCATAGTCTGGTTATATCGCTATTGTAATAAAGTATCTAACCCACAGAAGATACAGAATGAGATGGGGATTTGGAATGGTAAGAGGAGGTTCCTTGTGCAGTTAAAAGAGCACAAGGAAGGGGTCGGTGGAATAGTGCATCCCTCCGAGTTTCTCCATCGGTAGCAACAGAGGATACTGTTTCTACCCAGGGATGCCATTCCTGTGCGGGGGCTACAGGCACACTCAGGTGACCTGCACAGCCGATCCTAGGCCCCTATAAGGAACTGTGGAGAATGGGGCCACCTCACCCTTAGCTGTGATAAGTCCAAGTTGTGCAACGGATGTGGCAAGCCAGACCATGTGTATAAGGACTGTCCCAGCAAGCCCCGGCCGTCCTTGGCAGAAATAGCTGCTGGACGGCCTAGGAAATTAGATCCAAGTCCAAGTAAACTGTCCTCTACAGCTGACACGAAAGATACTGTGATGGTGATGCCACCACTGGATGATCCTGCTGAGCTGGTTGCAGTGGGATCAGTAATGCCAAGCAATCAGACGAAGGAACAGGCTTTTTCAGGTCCAGTGAATCCCTCTCCAGTGGCGGAGGGATCCATTATCTTCCCAGAGGGGGTACATAGTGAGAGGGGGTAGATAGTGAGAAGTGGGGAGAGGGGGTAGATAGTGAGAAAGGGGGAATAGATAGTGAGGGGATAGTAAGAATATTAACCCCTTAAGGACAACGAACGGACCCTAAACCCATTGAAAACAATGCATTTTGAGCCCGTACATGTATGGGCTTTGTCATTAAGGGGTTAAAATAAATAAAGAATGTGTGGATGAATTGCTTGAATGATTTGTGAGTGCATTAATACATATGTCTAAATGATTGGTGTGAATGAGAGAATGAATGATTGTGTAAATGTGAGTGACTGTATAAGTGTTTGTGTGTATCATGGGTGTTTAAGTGATTTGGGGAAGGCAAAGATGGCACATGCAGGGTGTTTATGGGAAAGGGTGGGTTGTTTGTGGACAAAGATGTTTTATGCTGGGCTGTTTGGGGACAAAATTGGCTCAGGTTGGGCTGTAATTTGTGTGTGTAATCTGGGTGCTGGTCAAATTCTATGTGGATGCCAGAGCTGGCTTTTGGGGTGTGCAACCTGTGATCTATGTCTGTAATTTAGTTTTTTTTATATCTATACCTTTTAATCCTGAGTTTTTATGTGATTTCCAATTGATTTATACCTGCAAAGTTGGGTTTGTGTGTTATTCTGTTGATATGTATCTGCTATGATATGTTTCCATAAATTATTATTGTATACCTGCACATTCAGGATTTGTATGTCTGATTCTGTTTATTTGATCTATACCTTCATTGCTGAGTTAACATGTGATTTTTCAATTGATCTATACCAGCAAAACTGGGTTTGTGTGTTATTCTTTTGATGTGTACCTGCTATGACATATTTCCATACATTATTCATGTATACCTGCAAATATAGGGGTTGTATGTCTTCAGGTGATGCAAGTGCTGTTTACAGAGTGATAGATCAGTGATAAATTAAAGAAGTGGAGGCCTATCACCCTACTTTATTATTCTTAAAATTATTATTTTCTTTTATTTATATAGCGCCAACAATTTACGCAGCGCTTAATACAATACATATATTCAAGGGGTATGACAAGACGAGAATTGACAGACTAAGACAAACCAATACATTAGGTGGAGAGAGTCCTGCTCGCAAGCTTAGAATCTTGAGAGAATGGGGCGACAAACATAAGGTAGTATGGTGGTTGTATCAATGACAAGGAGGTTCTAGCAGCTAAGATGGTATGCTTCTGTCAGGAACCACTTTTTCACTGCCTGAACCATTGCTTTTTCATACCTGTTGTATAGAACTCTGCTACCACTAGTGGCCACCCTCCGCCCTCTGGAGCACTCAGAACTCAATTACTGGGATCAGGTGTGCCTCGTTACCTGGGTTGAGCCCTAGTCCATACATCCAGCTGGGCCTTGTTATCTGGATTACCCTGCCTTTATGAACCTGCCCTGCCCTTCGGTCAGGGCCTTTGTATTGAAGTCTATGGATCTTCCTGCTGTGGCTCGGATCGCTTCTCGGCCTTTTGGCTAAGACCAAGTGTACTTTGTACAGGCGGTCTGGTCAAGAGGTCCTAGTGTCAGCAGAGTTCGGCCCTCGGCCTCCCGGCATCGGCCCCTTAAGTGGGGTCTTAAGCCGGGTGCTGCTATTGGGGGTCCCGACAGAGCTGGCATTGGGAACGAGTTGTGATCGTGGAGATGGCGGTACCGAACTTTCCTAATACGGTACGGATCTGCATCGAGGACGAAGAACGTCGGAGGAGGATTTCGTTGGAGGAGGTGCAGATGCAAATTGTGGAAGGTCTTCTACAGATGCCTCGTGGGGAGATCTTTTGTCTTCAGGACTTTGGATACCGCGGTTTTTTTGACGTCACCTTCAAGTCTATCTGGGGAGCGCGACATCTGATGGAGCGGAGTCTGACCCAAGCGGAGCACCCATTACTACGTGGTATTGTATTTCGTCCTTCAATGGCAGTCCGGAAGGTGTGTATAACTGTGCATATGTTCAACCCATTTGTTCCGGATGATGCTATCGGGGCTTTTCTCAGCCGTTACGCGTCGAAGGTAGGAGAACCTGAATATGTGAAGAACCCTTTCGGAGTGTATAATGGTAGGAGGAGGTTTTGGGTAACTTTAAAACCCGATGAAAAGGGATACGGAGGGATGGTACATCCTCCGCAGAATTTTTCTATCGGGGGGAATCAGGGGTACCTTTTTTACCCCAATTGTCCTACATTTTGTCGCAAATGTTTTAAGTTTGGGCATACTGGGGAGCACTGCGCCGAAGACCAGAAGTTCTGCCGCAACTGCAAGCAGAAGGGGCATATAGCCTCTGAATGTCCTAATCCTAGAAAATGTGATATTTGTGGAGATGTGGGACATGGGGCATGGTCATGCCCCGTGCTTAGAGAGCAGCGCAAGAAGGCTGCTGAAAGGCAGGAGGAGGAGGAGAGGAGGATAGAGGCGGAGCGGTCGGCGCACGTGGATAGATTGGTGGAGCAAATATCTCTTGCGTCCGGAGCGGCTGTCAAACCGCCGCCGGAGGATCAGCCTGTGGTTGCTGTGGTGTCGGAGGATGCGGTTGTTAAGGTGGCTATGGGTGTGGTACAAAGTGCCGTTATGGATCCTGGAATGGATACCACGCCCCAACAGGAAGTGTCACTGTTGGAGGTAATCCAGGATCCTCCACTCGGTGCCGCGGAGTTGCCAGATATTGGCCGGATAGAGCAGGAACCCGGGCAGGCGGGAGGTAGGTTTGTAGAGGCCGCGATGATGGATGCAGGAGAGGGCTGCAGTACCGAAAAAAGAGTTCGGGAGTACGAAGATGTGTCTTCACCTGATTCCCCCCGGTTGGATGTATTTTCGGAAGGCGACTGAAGTTGTTCTCCTTTTTCTGTTTGTTCTGAGGAGCCTGAAGGTGTTTTTAGTCGTAGAGTGGCAGACTCCGCGAAGAGTTTTTCAGAGGTGGTGGAGGAGACGTTGACCAAGAAATTTCGATCTGGGACATGAGGGGTGTAGCATGGAGAAGTTCTGATGATTAATAATTTATGAGGTCTCTCTGTGTTGCATCCCTCAATGTTAGAAGCATTCGGGGAGCTGCAAGGCGAATTGTGGTGTTTAGGGCTTTAGAGGCTTTAAGAGCTGATGTCTATTGCCTGCAGGAATGCAACCTATCGGAGCCTCTACTGAGTCAGTCTTGGACCATGGGTCCTTCAGTTTTTTCTTTTGGGGTTAGGCGGGGTTGTGGGGTGGCGGTTTTGTTTCGGAGTTTTGATTTTCAGGTTGGTAGGGTGGTTGAGGTGGAATGTGGAAGGGTGGTGGTGGTCTTTTTTAGGTATGGGGGTGTGGGGTTTAAATTAATTAATGTATATGCACCTGTGGAGAGGAAGGAGAGGATTGTGTTATTGCAGCATGTTAAATTGTGGTTGCCGGGGAGGGAATTGGTGTTTTTGGTGGGTGATTTTAATTGTGTGCTTAAGAGTGAGGATAGGATGGGTGGTAGGAAGGGTGCTAATTTGGATGGGTCGAGTAGGGAGTTAGGGCAAATGGTAGAGGATTTTGGGTTGGTGGATTCGATTCGATTCTGTAAGTTGTCTGAAAGGTTTTTTTCTTTTTTTAGTGAGGATGGGAATGTGTGTTCAAGAATTGATTTTATTTTTGTTTCAAAACATATGAATGGGGTGGAGATGGTTGGGGAACGTTTGCCTTTTACAGATCATGTTTGTTTGTTATGTAAGGTGGAGTTTGTGGAAGAAATGTTGATGGGACGGGGGCAGTGGAAGTTGAATGTGTCTTTGATGGAAGATGAGTGGGTGGTGAAATGATTTGAAAGGTTCTATGTGGGGTTGCAAAGAAAGAAAAGGTGTTTTATGTCTGTTGGTAAGTGGTGGGAATTTGTCAAAGTGCAGGTGAGGTTGTTTTTTGTAAGAATGGGGCGTGCTAGGGCAAAGAATGAAAGGAGAGAGTTGGTAATGTGGCAGACACGATTGGAGTATTTAAGGAAGTTGCGTGGGTTTGGTTTGGATGTTAAGAAGGAGTTGAGAGAGGCACGGCAGCAAGTGAATCGGTATGTGGAGACGAAAGGAAAGAAGATTATGTTTCATGCGAGGGTGAAAGTGTTAGAAGAGGATGAGAAGTGCACGAGGTTTTTTTTCAAGAAAGCGTTTGGGAGGAAGAGCTTGATGGAGAGTGTGTTAAACAAGGATGGTGTGGTTGTGAGAGGGGCAGGGGTTATGGATGCGGTATTAGAATTTTATAGGGATTTGTATGTGGAGAAAGGTAGAGATTTAGAGATGGAAAGTGAGATTTTGGATGGTGTGGAAAAAGGAGTAGACAGTGTGGATGCAGTGGATTTAATAAGAGATGTGACGAAGGATGAGGTAGAAAAGGTGGTGAAGAGCATGGCTAAGGGAAAGACGCCTGGATGTGATGGGTTGCCTGTTGAATTCTTTTGCAAGTTTTGGAATGTAGTTGGTGATGATTTTATGGAGGTTTGTATGGAAGTATTGCATAAGAGTGAATTGTTAGATTCTATGAAAGAAGGAGTGATTGTGTTATTATTTAAGAAAGGGGATAGACAAGATTTGAAGAATTGGAGACCGATTACGTTATTGAATGTGGATTATAAGGTGATTGCAAAAGTGTTGGCGAATCGGTTGAGGATGATTGTTACGAGTTTGGTTGGTGAAGAACAAGTGTGTGCGATTCCGGGGAGGCAGATTAGTGATAGTTTGATGGTGTTGCGGGATGTTTTGTGGTATTGTATGGATAGGAAGTTGGAAGTGGCGATTGCGACGATTGATTTTGAGAAAGCGTATGATAGGGTGGTTCATGGATTTTTGTTTAAAATATTGGAGAAGTTGGGGATACCGGTCGGGATGTTGAGGTGGTTGCGAAGTTTGTATGAGGGGATTAGCAGTAAAGTAATGGTAAATGGTTGTTTGACGGAGAGTTTTTTGGTTAAGTCTGGGGTAAGGCAGGGGTGTCCGTTATCACCAATTTTGTTTATTTGTGTGATTGAGCCTTTGTTAAGAATGATTAGACGAGATAAAGTAGTGAGAGGAGTAGAAATACCTGGTAGTGGTGGGAGGAGTTTGAAAGTTATGGGGTATATGGATGATGTAACGATAGTTTGTAGAACGCAAGCTGGGTTGAGGAGGGTTAAATTACTAGTGGGTAGGTTTTGTATTGGGAGTGGTTTTAAAGTTAATTGGGATAAGTGTGCGTGTAAAGCTTTTGGTGTTTGGAGAGAGTTAGAATTGTGTGGGTGGCCAGTGAGGAGGGATGCGATTGTGGTGTTAGGGGTTAATTTTGATGAGAAATTGGATGGATGTAATAGTTGGGATAAAGTCATAGGGAAGGTGAGTCAGAAATTGGGGTTTTGGTCTTCTAGGACGTTGTCTTTTTCTGGGAGGGTGCTGATTGTGAAAGTTGTGATTATCCCGTTGTTGGTGTATTTGAATGTGGTATTTCCTGTTGGTATACGTGTGATTAAGAAGTTGGTGAGAAGTTTATTTTTATTTTTTTGGAATTCGAGGATGGAGAGGTTGGGGAGACAGAAAGTGAGGTTGAAGTTGGAGAATGGGGGTATGGACATGCCTGAGATTGAGCGTTTTTTAGTGGTGCAGTATATTCGGGTATGTATGAAGGTGAGTAGTAAGGATTCAATGGTAGGTTGTATGCTGAGATATGCTGCAGGTGGTATGTTGAGGAAATATGGTTTGTATGAAGTAGATCGTAAGAAACCGGTGTGTTTTAAGGTGCCGTGGTTTTATGGAAGAATTGAGTGGGGTATTAGAAAGTATGAGTTGCAAGGGGTGACGGTGTCTATGTGGAAAGAAAAGGGGTGTGTGTTGAAGGTGATTAGGGATCGTGAGTTGGTGGTTGGTTTGGGTGGTTTGACTGAGGAACAGAGTAAGCAGGTATGGAAGATGCTGTCGGATAGAGAGTTGGTTAATAGGCAGAGAGATGTGGGTTGGATGGCGGTGCATGGGTGTTTGCCAACGAGGGAGTTTCAAAGAGTGAGGAGGTTGCGCGTTTCAGAAGTTTGTCCTAGGGAAGGGTGCGGTAGAGTGGAGAATGTGACTCATGTGTTTTGGACTTGCAAGTATGCTGTACAAGTGTGGCAGAGAATGGGGAAGTTTGTGAAGGAGTTAGTAGGTCTGGATGGATGGGGGTTTGAAGAAGTGTTTTTTGGTTTATGCGAGTTGGATAGAAAGAGGAAGCGTTTGTTTTGGATGTTGATAAGTTGTGTGAAGGAGTCTTTGTGGGATGTGAGGAATCTGTTGATTTTTAAGAAGGATTTGATTGAGGTTGATGGTTGTGTAAGAATGATTCGGGGACGAATGTATGTGTATTTTTTGAGAGATTTAAGGAAGTTTGGGGAGGCTGACGCGGAAGGGGTGTGGAAAACAAAGAAATGGAAGGATTGGGATGAGGTTTGAGGGATGCTTTGGGGGTGGGTTGGGTTCGGGATTGTTGTTGGAGTGGTTGGGGTGAGGGGTGGTTATGTGGTTGGTTGGGCGGTTTGGTTTCGAATTGGGTTTGGGATTGGTGTTGGAGTGGTTGGGGCGAGGGGTGGTTATGTGGTTGGTCGGTTGATTTGGTTTTGGGTATGTGGGGTTTGGGGGTGGAGGTGGTTTTGTTAAAATTTGTAAATTGTGTATATATTTGTATATATGTTTTTATGTTGCACTTGGTGTTGCGGTGAGTATAAAATATACCATGAGGATGTTGTATTACTGCCGTCCGGAATTCCATCTGAGGATGTGCGTTGACTGAATGGTATAATAAAAAAAAACAAAAAAAACCTGTACTGTTCCTGGTTCCCTGCTTTGTGTCCTTCCAAGTGGACTCCCTGCTTTGTGTCCTTCCAAGTGGACTCCCTGCTTTGTGTCCTTCCAAGTGGACTCCCTGCTTTGTGTCCTTCCAAGTGGACTCCCTGCTTTGTGTCCTTCCAAGTGGACTCCCTGCTTTGTGTCCTTTCAAGTGGACTCCCTGCTTTGTGTCCTTTCAAGTGGACTCCCTGCTTTGTGTCCTTTCAAGTGGACTCCCTGCTTTGTGTCCTTTCAAGTGGACTCCCTGCTTTGTGTCCTTTCAAGTGGACTCCCTGCTTTGTGTCCTTCCAAGCGGGCTGTGTGCCTTTCGTGCCCTTCCAAACGGGCTCCCTGCCAAAAGACTTATTTCCGGTATTTATTTTGCCATACGTCTGGTTTCTTGCTTTTGACTGTATTACCCTTATTTGCTGTTCCTGTTATATACATAAAATACACTGCATTACCTGGAATTCTGTATGTGGTGTCTTTTGTTTGCATAATCATGCACCGTGGGTGACATACTGAACCCCAAGTATCCCCTGCGCATGGGCTCCTACCTGACCTGAGCGCCCGAGTCCTGACAGAATACAAAGGCTATTACAAGGAGTCTGCGGGGTTACTTTCAGTCATCAAAGTAATAGGAGAATGTTTGCTTGAACTGTGCAAATCATTAATGCAAATCTGGGACTCCAACTCCAATCACTCTCATGAAGACCATTCACCTACACCTGTTACATCACCTGAGAAATCCAACAAGCCTGTTACCAGTATGAAAAAGGAATCTCTTAGGAAATGTGAACCCCTTACCACAACCCAATTGCAACAAAGGCGTGATGATGAATCTTGCTTTTACTGTGGCAAAAAGGGACACTGGATCACCCAATGTCCTCTCAAACCTCCTAAACCCTCTGTAACGATTGAGCAGTCTACGTCACAATTACAGAGCTCTCCTAAAAGGGGAAGTAGCTTTATTCCCCATGACAGTGAACCCATGGAGTATATACCACCCCTGGTGATTAGTAATGCTTATCAAACTCCAGTGGATGTCCAGCTGAAGCCTGATGACTGTTCTGTGATTCTACAGCCTGTGGCAGTGTGGGTTGCTCCCATATGGATGAACTTCCTATGGCTTTCTGTTCAGCCATGATTGCAACTCCTACCTCAGCAAAGTGTGATACACCAGAGATTACCATAGCCCCTAATATCTCCTCTGGACTGATAGCAAAGATACATGACCCTATTCCATCTCTGAGGAAGAAGGGGCCTTCCATTAGTGCTTCCCATACCACGTCTGCCACTCCAGTTTTGAACCAGTGCAGTTCTGGTACTACCCCCCCCCCCCCGCCCCCAGTAGTGCCCTGGGTACAGGGCAGCTATGTGACCCCTGGTACATGGAAAGAGAAAGCACGGAATCATACCCTCTCATCAACTTCTTCAGCATCCAGTCCTACTTTGACCTACGATTGCACCACAGATAACCTTTCTTTTGATTGTGTTATTACCTCTAATGGCAATATAATCACAAAGGAAGACCTGGAGATCTGTGAACAAGCTTTACCAAAAAAGAAGAAGAAGAAGAAGAAATCACGTTAAGTACACCCTTCTGCTCAGTTTATTAAAGCATACAGATTTTGTTAAGACTGTTCGCGCTCAGTGACCGCTCCTTGGGGAGGGGGTTCTGTCAGGAACCACTTTTTTTCGCTGCCTGAACCATGGTTTTTTTTGTTTTTTCTTCATACCTGTTGTATAGAACTCTGCTACCACTAGTGGCCACCCTCCGCCCTCTGGAGCACTCAGAACTCAATTACTGGGATCAGGTGTGCCTTGTTACCTGGGTTGAGCCCTAGTCCATACATCCAGCTGGGCCTTGTTATCTGGATTACCCTGCCTTTATGAACCTGCCCTGCCCTTCAGTCAGGGCCTTTGTATTGAAGTCTATGGACCTTCCTGCTGTGGCTCTGCACCTGCACCCTTCCAAGTGGACTCCCTGCTTTGCGTCCTTCCAAGTGGACTCCCTGCTTTGCGTCCTTCCAAGCGGGCTGTGTGCCTTTCGTGCCCTTCCAAGCGGGCTCCCTGCCAAAAGACTTATTACCGGTATTTATTTTGCCATACGTCCGGTTTCTTGCTTTGACTGTATTACCCTTATTTGCTGGTCCTGTTATATACATAAAATACAGTGCATTACCTGAAATTCTGCTTGTGGTGTCTTTGTTTGCATAATCATGCACCGTGGGTTACATACTGAACCTCAAGTATCCCCTGTGCATGGGCTCCTACCCGACCTGAGCGCCCGAGTCCTAACAGCTTCCTTGAAGAAGTGAGTTTTGAGAGGTTTCTTGAATGTTGGGAGGGAGGGTGAATGCTGAAGGTTCGTTGCAAGTGGATTCCAGAGATATGGGGCAGCCCGAGTGAAATCTTGTAGACGGGAAGAGGTGATAAGTGAGGAGGAGAGCCTTAGCCCATGGGAAGAACGTAAGGATTGAGTAGGAGAGTACCGTATTTGCTTGTTTATAAGACGACCCTGATTATAAGACAACCCCCAAAATCTGAATATTAATTTAGGAATAAAAAGATAAAACCTGAATATAAGACGACCCTATAGGAAAAAAGTTTTACTAGTAAATGTTAATTCATGTAAACTATTTTTATTAAATAAAAACTATGATTGAGAAACTCTTTTTTTTTTTTTTTGTTATTTTCCAACCTGCGCCCCAGTTATGCACATCTGCCCAAAGGCTTGCCACTCTGCCCCAGAAATGCCTTATATCCCCCTATATGCCACTGTGCCCCATGATATGCCTTTTAACTAGACTTGGGTACCAGGGGGCTCTTCGTGCTCGTCTTCGGGGGAAAAAAAACCTTCGTATTCCGCGAATATTCGCCCGTTCCTGTGTTCTCTTCAGGCGAATATTTGCGGACATTCTTCGTGCTCTTTTAATCGTTTCCTTCCCGGTTGCCTAGCAGGGGTTAACAACACATCGGAGCAGCACAGCTGCCGTGAAGGAACGTGTGTGCAACTCTATTGGTCATTTCGGCAGGGGGCTGGTCTGGCATCAACGAGTGAATTGCAGAACGCACTTCATTCGTTGATGGCAGGCCAGCCCCCTGCCGAAACGACCAATAGAGTTGCACACACGTACTGAGGTGTACTGTACACAAAATGACCTAGAGACAAATGCTCCAAGTAACTTGGCCTCCGTTTATCATACACAATCACACATCCATAGATGTTTAATAAAAGAATAGGGATTATTTTACATTTTTAAATTGATTTTGGACCACTTGTAATACATGCCTAACATTTGCTACCTATTCACAATGGCATACTTTGCAACAACCTAACTTTTACTGGACAGGACTGGAAAAAAGCAGGACTGTCCACCAAAATCTTGGGTGTGTTGGCAGGTATGCGGATGGAAAAATGTTGGACAAGAACTAAAAAATAGCTTAGGGTTAATGTACGGTTATGTTTAAGATTAGTAGCAGTGCACTGGTTTGGTTAAAGATGTATTATGTCTAAATTTAATTTTAATGGGTTTTATAAAAAAATTAGGGGTTTATTTAAATGTATTTTAAAGTTAGATTTATTATTTAGTACTTTATTATATTTAATGTTTATACTAGTGCTACCTACTGAGCTATAACTACCAACGTGTATTTGCATACCTAGATAGCTAAATTAGATGGGACCGGACTGGAAAACAGCAGGACTGTCCCTGAAAAAGTTGGGTCTGTTGGCAGGTATGTGGATGGAAAAATTTTATAGTATGAAGTGTGAGTTATAGCGTTAATGCTAGTGAGTGTAGAAGTGAAGGCCAGGACAAATAACAAGAGGAAAGGTCCTTGTGATTTGTGCATTGTACGTGTATGTGTTATGTGTGTTGTCACTGTGTGTTATTTGTGTTATTGTGTGTGTTATGTTTGGTTGGTTGGTTGTGTATCAGAAGGAAAATAATGAAATGGAAATGGAAAAGGCGAATGAGTGGGCAATTGGTGACCCACTCACCTGTTTCACCCCAGAGCAAAGCATCCAAACATTGTGAGTCCTAGACGTTTGGCAGCGGACTTCCAGAGCTCAGACACAAGGCCCTAGCGTAAGCTGGCCACTCCGGCGGAGGTAGCAGGCGTTGCCACACCGCAAACAGACGCAGCCAGGGGGGAGAAACTGCCCTTACCATTAGGGACATTTTGGGCATGACTCTAGCCAGGAAGCGAACTGGCACAGAAGAGATGCTGGCACCACCACCACAACCACCACCACCAGCAGCAGCAGCAGCATTGAAAAATGGGAAAGGCGAATGAGTGGGCAATTGGCGACCCACTCACCTGTTTCACCCCAGGGCAAAGCACCCAAACACTGTCAGTCTTAGACGTTTGGCAGCAGACTTCCAGAGCTCAGACACAAGGCCCTAGCGTAAGCTGGCTACATTGGCGGAGGTAGCAGGCATTGCCACACCGCAGCAAGTGCAACCAGGGGGGAGAAACTGCCCTTACCATTAGGGACATTTGAGGCATGACACTAGCCAGGAAGCGAACTGGCACAGAAGAGATGCTGGCACCACCACAACCAGCAGCAGCAGCATTGAAAAATGGGAAAGGCGAATGAGTGGGCAATTGGCGACCCACTCACCTGTTTCACCCCAGGGCAAAGCACCCAAACACTGTCAGTCTTAGACGTTTGGCAGCAGACTTCCAGAGCTCAGACACAAGGCCCTGGCGTAAGCTGGCTACACCGGCGGAGGTAGCAGGCGTTGCCACACCGCAAACAGACGCAGCCAGGGGGGAGAAACTACCCTCTCCATTAGGGACATTTAAGGCATGACACTAGCCAGGAAGCGAACTGGCAAAGAAGAGACGCTGGTACCACCAGCAGCAGCAGCAGCATTGGAAAAGGCGAATGAGTGGGCAATTGACGACCCGCTCACCTGTTTCACCCCAGGGCAAAGCATCCGAAAACTGTCAGTCCTTGGCGTTTGGGAGCAGACTTCCAGAACTCAGACACTAGGCCCTAGCGTAAATTGGCTACACCGGCGGAGGTAGCAGACGTTGCCACACCACAAACACGTGCAACCAGGGGGAGAAACTACCTTAAACATTACAGAGAAAAAAAATTAACTTTTCAAGCTAAGAGCTGGGTAACCCAACTTGGGCAGATTGAATTTAAGAAAGGCAATCTGCTCCATCAGATGAGGTGCCATGCGTGAGCGCTGTGGACTCAGTATGTTTCCAGTCATAGAAAACACGCGCTCACTTTGAACAGTGGTTGGCGGACATGATAGTAGCTGCTGTGCAACCCATGAGAGTGCAGGCCACACACTCTTCTTTTCATCCCAGTAGCTAAGAGGATCAACATTAGGCGCAGAAGGAACTTCACAGAGGTAAAGTTTGACCATTTCAGCAGCACTACTCTCCTTTCTGCTGCTAGCTCTGTCAGATGGTCCAACTATACTCCCAAGTGCCTCTTCCCAAAACGCAGCTGCTCCACTCAGCTGTGTTGTGCTGCTTGTGGCACTGCTGCTGATGCTGCTGCTAGGAGTAGCAGACCACATCATCTCTTCCTCCTCCTGCACCTCTCCCTCCTCGGACAGCATTCCCATTTTACGCTGCCAGTCACGCACCTTGTTGACCAATTGCTCCCGGTAGCTACTGAGAACATTAAATTTCAAAGCTAGCTTTCCCTTAATTCTTGGATCACAAAGGCACGCTAGCATCATTTCGGGACTCTCTTCCATTCGTTTGCGAAGGTGTACTTTTAGCAGATCCTTCAGCTTCCTGACTATGGCTGCTACGTCAGGATGTAGAGTGCCACCTTGAACAGCCTCATGGTTTCCAAGGAACACATCCATCTTGCTGCCTAGATGGGAGAACACTGGGATTACCTGGGCCAGACTGGCAGTGTTTGAGCTTAAATTTTCTGTGGCATCCCTGAATGGTTTAAGGACTGCCACTAGCTGGGCGATCACTGTCCAATCCTATTCAATGGAGAGGTAATCCCAATATTGTGCTCTGAGGCAAGATTATGGATTGCCCTCTGCTGCTCCAAAATCCTCTCCAGCATGTCTAACGTGGCGTTCCACCGTGTACTGACATCCTGACGTAGGCAGTGTACGGGAAGACCTGACCTCTCTTGCTCTTCCCTCAAAAGTTGGCTAGCCTTAACACTATGGTGAAAGTGCCCAGCGATCTTTCTGCAGCAGGACAGAACTACTGCTGCCACATTAGTTCCTTCTGACATTGCTGCCTTCACTACAAAATGGATGATGTGGGCTGCACAGCGCACACCAACAATATGACCATCTCGCAGCGCTTTCACCATATTGGCACCTCCATCAGTTACCACAAAACCAACTTCAACATTGGTGCCCGCCTCTGCTCCCACCCAAAGGCTAAACATTTTCCTCATTGCATGCAGAATATTTTGGGAAGTATGCTTTTCATCCATCACTTCTGCATGGAGAAGGAAAGATCAGCAGCAGTAGCTTCCTTAGACACACTGGGCTACCACCAGTGTGCTGTCAAAGAAAGAAAGGCATGCTGGCCGCTAGGTGCACTCCACAAATCTGTAGTGAAATGAACAGACTGACCAGCAGCCATGGAAAGCTCCTCTTTCACTGCTGCAACACAGGACCGATACAATGAGGGGACAATGTTCCTGCTGAAAGTGGAACGTGACGGAACTGTATATTGTGGAGCCACAGCCGCCATCAATTGTTTGAAAGGCTCCCCTTCGATCATAGAGAAGGATGCCCCTCCAACAGCAATGAACTGACCAGACACGTTACTTTATTGGCCTGCTGTTTGGGCATTGACCTTTTGGATTGGAATGCCACAAATTGTTCCAGGGTGGGCTGGACATGCAGTGCTCCAACCTGCCTTGGTCTCTGGCTGCCAGCACTAGCTGCTGCTGCTGCTGCTGCTGCTATTGGCTCAGAAGAAGAAGCTGTTGGGGTTTTTCCACGGCCACCAGCTATGCTGCCTGCACTAAGTTTTACTTCTGCATCTTTCCCCAATAGCACAGCGTTGTGTTGAGTGCTGAGGTGATGCTTCATGCTAGCACTGGTAAAATGGCCAGACACTTTCCCTCTGCTTATTAGCTTCCCACAATGTTTGCACTTTCCATAGCGCCCTTCTTCAACATTTTCAAAGTGCTCCCAAATTGGGGCGCGCATAGCCTTGGAGTGTGCCTTGGGTGCTGCTCCTACTGCTCGGGGTGGATGAACAGAGGCAGAACTAGTGGTGGTGGGACTGGTGGTAACAGTACTGGCCATAGTGGGACTGCTAATTGCTTTAGATTTGCTAGGTTTTGCTGCTGCTGCTGGTGGTGGTGGTGATGGTGATGATCGTAGCGGAGAAGGTGGAGGCTCAGGGGAAAATTGTGCACTAGTCATTAGGACACTGCTCCCTGAGGAATCTGATTCCAGACCACTCATCTCCTCTACTTCCTCTGGCTCATAGTCTAGCTCTTCATTAGCCAGATCGAATGGAATTCCTGCTAGGCTGGAGCTAAGACTGATATCGTCGTGAGACTCGTGACTAGTAGTAGTGCGAGCAGGAAGAATAGACTCTGCACTTGGCCTCTCAGTCTCAGGCTCCTCTGCTACCTCGCTAGGTGGAGTTCCACTATGTGTAGCCCTCTCTCTAACTGTCTTTACAAAAATTTTGTAAGGACTTGGTGGCTTGCTAAAGGTACTAGGAGGACATGGCGTGGCGGTACCAGTGGGAACAGTAGGCGCAGCACTAGTGGTGGTAGAGGCGGTGGTGGTGGTGGTGGTTTTCCCTACAAAGGAATGAGATCGCTTTGGTTTGGGACCCCTCTGAGTCTTGCTGCTAATTTGGCTCTGCTTGGTACCTTGCATGCTGCTTGTGGATGGGGAAGATGCTGGTTGGGGCAAAAGGCACTTCTTTTTAGTCACTGGGCTGGTACTACTTGTGCTACCCTTTAACTTTGAACGTGCTTCTGGTGCTTTAGGCTTTCCGTAAAAAACCATAGAGCTTGTGGGCCTAGCCGCACTACTACTGCCTGCTTTTGGTGCCTTTCCTTTACTTGATGATCCTTCAAGCAATGCTTCCCCAAATGATAAGCGAGAGCTTGGCCTACTTGGCCGACTAGACTGACGCAAAGGCTGCATCTTAGAACTGGTGGTGGTGCTGGTGGTGGTGGTGGTGGTGGTAGATGGAGCTTGTCCCTCCTTAGTCCCAAAAGGAGGATCCATTTCAAATTTTGTGTTGTGTGTGTAGTGTAGTGTAGTGTAGGGTTTAAAAAACTATAAAAAAATAAAAAATTTAAAAAAAAATAAAAAAAAGGAAAAACGAATTAAAGACAAAAAAATTAGAGGAAGTTCTCTTCAGTGCTACTGCTTAAAAAGTAAAACTATGCACTACTGCACTGTGCTGTTGTGTGCAATCTGCCAAAGTGCTAAAGTTATTTAACTTATTAACTCAAGATTAACTATTTAATAACTAGCAGTATTTTATTTTTAATTTGAATTTACACGGGCCTAAGAGTTTAGCCTACTACTATGCTAGCCTAAAGCTATATTTTCTTACTATAAGTCTACCTCTAGGCAGACGCTCTCAAACCCACTAAGCTAAAGTGAGGTTAAATCAGATTCAGTATATGATTTATTAATTAATATAAAGTTATATAATATTAATAGATTAGAAATAATTTACTTATATATTATGTATTATAGATAGAAGAATATAGATTATGAATTAGAATTACTTATATTATAGATTATGAATTAGAATTTATATTGTTATATATTATTTATAATATATTATAGATTAAGATTAAAGAAGATTAGAATTATTTTAGTACTACAGCTAGTAGCTTGAAGCTTTGCTTAGTACAGCTCGTCACAGTCAATTTTTCTTGAAAAGAATTAGAAATAAAATAAAATGTCACAGTAAAACAGTTAACTTCACTGCTTGCTGAACAAAAACACACAGCACTTATGCGGCTGCACTCACTAGCCCAACAAGTTCCCTTCACTGATGGACTGAGGTGAGCAAAACAAATGAAATAAAAAGAAAGATTATTAATTAAGAAAAATTGACTTGGTCTCTTGCTGTTGCTAAAACAAAGCACAAACTATAGAGCTGCAGCACCAGTACTAATAAGATTAGCTGAACTATACGCTAGTAGTAATTAATTAATATTATTACTTTTATTTATAGCTAATTTAATTAACTATTAAGATAAGAAAGAATTATAGAATTATTGATATTACTGATTTTAGATTAGACACTAGTAGATGTCTTGAATGTCTACAGTACACTCTACACTAGTATACTATTACTAACTATAACTGACAAATATATATATAATTTTATAATGAATTCAATTATTAATTATATTAATTAATATTACTGATTTTAAATTAGACACTAGTAGACGAATGTCTACAGTACACTCTACACTAGTATACTATAGTATATATATATATATATATATATATATATGACTGACAAATATATATAATATTATAATGAACTATTAAATTATAGATTCTATTAAATTATTATTTATAAATTCTATTTAATTTATTTAAGCAGGACAGGCAGTAGGCACTAGTGCCAGCCCAGGACAAGGGCACCCCAGTGCCACTGAGACACTGGGTGCACTGTCAACTCAATAGGACTTACACTACAGTTGATGACAAATTAAATAAAAAAAAAATTAAATTAATCAAATTATTATTATTAATTATATTAAGTAGCACTGAAGTGAGGATGAAGTACACTGTGAGAAATGGCAGGCTAAGGCTTACCAGTCTCACACAGAACAGAACAATCTCTCTGTAACGCTCGGATGTTGCCATAGCAGTCACAGCGAAAAATGAATGGATCTCTCAGGCAAGCTCTGGTCTTATAAAGGCGCCTTCAGAATTCAAAAAAACAGCAGCACAGGCATTGGACGAGACCCTTAGCATGACGTCACAAGAGTGAGCTGATTGGACAGATGAGATCAGCTCACTCCTGTTTGAAATTTTGGCTGCTGCGCAGCAAAAACGAAGACGATCACGAAGAATCTTCGATTCTTCGGGGTTGTGAGTCTTTGTCTTCGCCTACGTTTTGCCGGCACTGTATTCTCTTCGGCGTGTCTTCGGAACGAACAAAAAAACGGCCTCTTCGTGCTCGTTTTCATGTTCGCCCGAAGACGAATGCGCAAGTCTACTTTTAACCCTCTAGCCCTTCCACAAAAGGATAAGTTTATCTGGGGCGTCCCCATCGGGGGGGGGGCATGGTTACAGGTGAAGGCTCTGGGCTACATGGATGACATTAGTATATATTGCACAGCCCCAGAGTCCTTGGAAAGAGCTATTAGAATGACTGAGTATTTTACAGGTGCCTCTGGTTTTAAGCTGAATTTTAACAAAAGTGACTGTTTTACTATTGGTGATTGGGATGGCCAGACACCTGCTGGCAAGACCCAAAGTCAGGGCCGGACTGGCCCACCGGGATACCGGGAAATTTCCCGGTGGGCCGGAAGGTCCGTGGGCTGGGCGGCCGGCAGACTTACCATGAAGACAGCCGCTGAGCGGCTGCAAATGGCAATGAACGCCTCCCTCGGTGCCAGGGGCGGGCTGGGCAGGGGGGCAATTGCCCCCCAGGCTTCCCGAAATCTAATCAAAGCGGCCGCTGGGTGCTGATGCGGCCGGCCGGCATCAGCACCCAGCAGCCTTGTGCGATGGGCGTCTAGTGATGGGAGCAGTGTGAGGGGTGAAAGCTCCGCCCCCTCGCACTGACCTTTCACCCCTCACGCTGCTCCCATCACTATGCGGCCATCAGATTGCTGGGAATGTAATCTGAACGGCCGGTGCGTGCTGATGCCGCCGGCCGGCTCTGCTTTAATACTTTTTTTTTACTTTATATGGCAAGCCGATCCAGCTTACCATATAAATTAAAAAAAAAGTGTTAAAGTAGCTCCGGCCGGCGGCATCAGCACGCACCGGCCGTTTAGATTACATTCCCAGCAGTCTGATGGCTGCATAGTGATGGGAGCAGCGTGAGGTGGAAGCTCCGCCCCCTCGCACTCAGACTGCTGCAGCACCGGATGTCAGGTCAGTGGCATCCTGTCAGCATAGAGGAGAACAGTGTGCAGCTACCAGGAAGTCAAGAGAAGTAGAAGGTGAGTAAAATAATGTATTTTTTGTACTGTATAATGTTTTTTGTATTTGTTAAAAACAAAAAAAATCGGCATGTGTGTGTATGTAAGTGTGTCCCCCTATATGCCACTCTGCCTCCAGAAATGCCTTATACCCCCCTATATGCCACTCTGTCCCATGATATGCCTTTTAACCCCCTATATGCCAGAGTTGCATATAGGGGTATAAGGCATTTCTGGATGCAGAGTGACATATAGGGGGTCAAAAGGCATATCTGGAGGCAGAGTGGCATAAAGGGGGTTAAAAGGTATATCATGGGGCAGAGGAGCATTTAGGAGGGTATAAAGCATATCGGGGAGGCAGAGTGGCATATAGGGGGCATAAGGCTTTTCTGTAGGCAGAGTGCCCCATGATATGCCTTTTAACCCCCTTCATGCCACTCTGCCTCCAGAAATGCCTTATACCCCCTATATGCCACTCTGTCCCATGATATGCCTTTTAACCCCCTATATGGCAGAGTGGCATATAGGGGGTTAGAAGGCATATCATGGGACAGAGTGGCATATATTATTTTTTATTTAATATGGCAAGCTGGATCGGCTTGCCATATAAAGTAAACAAAAATGTCCCATGATATGCCTTTTAACCTCCTATATGGCAGAGTGGCATATAGGGGGTTAGAAGGCATATCATGGGACAGAGTGGCATATAGGAGGGTTGAGGCATATCAGGGAGGCAGAGTGGCATATAGGGGGGTATAAGGCTTTTCTGGAGGCAGAGTGCCCCATGATATTCCTTTTAACCCCCTTTATGCAACTCTGCCTCCAGAAATGCCTTATACCCCCCCTATATGCCACTCTGTCCCATGATATGCCTTTTAACCCCCTATATGCCAGAGTGGCATATAGGGGTATAAGGCATTTTTGGATGCAGAGTGACATATAGGGGGTCAACGGCATATCTGGAGGCAGAGTGGCATAAAGGGAGTTAAAAGGGATGTCATGGGGCAGAGGGGCATATAGGAGGGTATAAAGCATATTGGGGAGGCAGAGTGGCATATAGGGGGCATAAGGCTTTTCTGTAGGCAGAGTGCCCCATGATATGCCTTTTAACCCCCTTTATGCCACTCTGCCTCCAGAAATGCCTTATACCCCCCTATATGCCACTCTGTCCCATGATATGCCTTTTAACCCCCTATATGGCAGAGTGGCATATAGGGGGTTAGAAGGCATATCATGGGACAGAGTGGCATATAGGGGTATAAGGCATTTCTGGATGCAGAGTGAGGGTATAAAGAGAGGGTATAAAGCATATCAGGGAGGCAGAGTGGCATATAGTGGGGCATAAGGCTTTTCTGGAGGCAGAGTGCCCCATGATATGCCTTTTAACCCCCTATATGGCAGAGTGGCATATAGGGGGTTAGAAGGCATATCATGGGACAGAGTGGCATATAGGGGGTATAAGGCATTTCTGGAGGCAGAGTGGCATATAGGGGGTTAGAAGGCATATCAGGGGGGCAGAGTGGTAAGCCTGGGGGCAGAGGTGCATAACTCGGGGGTAGGTTGTCAAATGAAAGGAAATAAAAACCAAATATGTCTCAATCATAGCTTTTATTAAATATGGAAAAAAATAGTCTACATGAATTAATAAAGAAATAAAAGTTTCTTACCAGAATATCGTGAAGAATAATGTGATCAGTGTTTTGTTCCACTAAATAAAATGGAACTCTTTCATCTAACAATGTTCGCAGTAGTAAATGTTTTGATCCTATTATGTGTAATGTATTTAATTTATTAGGGCCTTTTAACACTTTTGCTTTCTGGCATTTTAATACAAATAATGAGATAAAAAGAATTGCACATAGTGTGACTCGGGTGTGTATAAGGGGTGCGTGTGGGTATAAGAGCTTCACCGTGAGATAAACTATATGGGGCTGGTCTCCAAATTTTTCCAGGGCTGCTTTTCAGTCCCAGTCCGGCCCTGCCCAAAGTAATAAAATTATGGGAGTGAAACAACAAAACAGAATTATAGCAAATACAAAAACTGACAATGGAAGGGAGAATTTTAATCATCAAGGCAATACTTTTACCAATGATGATGTATTTAGGAGTGGTATTCCCCCTTCTGACTTGTACGCAAAGAAACGTATGCGTGTTTGGAACTCCAGAAGTGAGAAACTAAAAAGAAAGAAAGCTTGCAAACAAAACGTGAATGGTGGTAAGGGGATGTGTCAGGAACAGACGACTGTAATGACCCAGAGCGCCTAAAGATCGAGTTAAGGAGTTATTGTGCAGTAGTGGAGTGGGACAGGGCCTGGTGCAGGGTGTTGAGCACCTAGGATTGTGCAGCCATATATCAGCGCCCCGACATGGCCGGATGTTGGCCAGAACAAAGCAGAACTTGGAAATATCCTGCAGGCACCCTGGAGAAGGCATTAAACATAGCACTAGAATCATGTGCAGGATGCTGGAGGCTGGGAGTAGGGAAGCTAAGCAGAGTAAAAGCAGAAACATAGCGAGCAAGGGGGACAGAGCAAGGAACAGGGAATGGAAGACCGAGCAAGAAACATAACCAGACAATACATACATGGTACAGGACACAACAAAGGACAGGGAACAAGGCACACAGGGGATGGAGAGAGGAACCGAGTGTCACGAACGCACCCTACTCCAAGCGTGCGTGTGACTTGGTTCTGGTGGTAAAGGGGTTAAAAATCACTATCTGTCTGCCCTAGAACGGAAATAGTGATAAAAATATCCACCCTTAATACCACCCACAATTAACTATAATGATATAACAAATATAACGCTGCCGCCACCAAGACAACTTATAAACGGGGTGCCTTGGTACCCAAAGCTAATTGGACCAAAAACTCACACAATAATAATGTGATTTCAAATTACCAATAAATCAGGTAACGTGAGTCTTTACCAGACAAAGGCAGAACTTAATAAATGAATATTTATTATGAACAAAAAATAGTCACAGTGCATACAAAAAAGATGATAAACAGATTATTTACACCAAACAGATAAAAATAAAAAGGAGAAATTACAGAAAACCTAACAACTCACTTGAATGGTAAAGTAACAGTTTTTCTGTCCGTGGGGCAAGGAAAGATGGAAACTTACTCAAAATTAGATATTGGCCCCTAGTATGATCACACACATACACACAAGTACAAATCAATGATCAAACACACACAAGTGCACAAGTATATATACACACACTCACTGGCCACTTTATTAGGTACACCTATTCAATTGCTTGAATTGTCAGCTAAGAACAGGAAACCAAGGCTACAATTTGCACAGGTTCACCAAAATTCGACAATGGAAGACTGGAAGAATGTTGCCTGGTCTGAAGAGTCTAGATTACAGCTGCAACATTCAGATGGCAGGGTTTGACTTTGGGGTAAACAACATGGAAGCATGGATCCACCCTGCCTTGTATCAACGGTTCAGGCTGGTGGTGGTAGTATAATGGTGTGGGGACATTTTCTTTGGGCCCCTGTAGTTATGCCAGTGTCTGGATCTGTTCACTACACATAATACCGAACTTTATCTGCCCACACTTGTGCCTCCTCACTATTGGGATCATCTCAGTTCCTGTCCTCGTAGCTTGGGGCTCAACTCCTCTAGGTGATTCAGGGCTAAAGAACCTCCGTGGTGAATGTTCAATTGTTGACATGTTTGTTTGACAAAAATAACATTACAACAGGCTCATGAATTCATCTGAGTTTGGCAAGGCTCTGCCTGCTCAGGCCAGGTACTTGGAACCTACGAGGCACAATTCCACCATATGGAAGACAAGCTTGACCAACTTGCTAATGCTATGCAGGTCATGGTTTCTAGATCTGATCCTAGTTCCAATGTCCCTCAAAGTGCTTCAGCTACATCTGCAGTGTGAGGTGCTACTCCTACTACCATAACACATGTTCCAGTTCCAATTAAACTACTAGCACCTAACTGGTACGATAGGGAACCTGAATCATACAGAGGGTTTCTACACCAATATTGAATCCAGTTTAAACAGTATCTGTCTACACCTGAGCCTCCTCACAGTTAGAATCATCTACTGTAACTCCATGCTCTCTTAGCTTTGGTTTTCAACTCCTTGCTCATTCAGTGACGGCGGACATAACAATCGTGTTGAGCAGTATTTGTGCAGAATGGGCAAAGAGCAAGGACCAAACTGTGCCAGACACCTGACTATGAACATGTTTATAGTGAGGTATCTTGCATAGTTTGGTTTCATTTTTCATACTGGTCCATTCAAGGATTAACTTCATAGGTTTGCGTTTAAGGCTACTTACTGTCTAAATGATAGGATGGGTGGCTCAGGAAATGCACCTGTCAGGGTAGCAGCCTGTAACTCGTGGCCATACAAGGGTTGATTTGTATTATTTTTTAAAACTGATTGCGTTTGAGAGTTTTTGTGTAAGTAATCCTATTTACGTTTGTTGGTGCTGTTTCCTGTTAGCACTACCATTATGTTGATGCACAACGATCCTTTGTTGTGGTGTGAAATATTGTATTTCATTATGTTAACTTTTGTATACAATGTACAGAGTTGTTTGTGCTGTTTTATCAGCCCGTTGTTTTCCTATATAGCCTGGTTCGCCTTGCAATAAACAGAGAAGCCTTTCCTGAGAGTTTGGTGTGTGTCCATTCCTGGGAGGGGTGGTTGCGACAGAGTTGTGGGATCTGTCAACATTGAGCTTAACATTTGTCAGCCTTTATAAAAGCTGCACTTGGATGTAGAAGGATCAATACCTGCCTTGCACTCCAGTGGGTAGAGGACTCAGTGGTCTTACCCGGATCTGGTCACAATCCACTGCTGCCTACTGCCCCTTCAGCCTCATTTCACAGTTTCCCCTACTGAGACCAGCATCCTAGGGGAGATAGTCACTGACTTGACCCCAGTGTCAGGAATGTTCCCCTTTTGGACTATACACCCCCCTTTGGCTTCCATGCATAGAGAATTCGATCTCCAAATGAGGGAGGTTCTGGCTCTGTATGATAGTCACCTTGGAGGAAAAGTTGTCACTACTTCAAGGAACGCACCACCTTTTCCCAACCGAACTGCTTCCTTTACTCCTCAGCAATCCTCCCACACAATACAATGCTATGGATGCAAATGGTCTGCTGCTGTGGGATTTTACAAGACAAATCATACAGCAAGAGTAGTGGATGAATTACCTGTAGATGTACTATCCGCAAATGATCTGGGAATGTTGGTTTGCCAATACTGGCCTCAGTGAAAAATAAGTGTGGTAGCTCACAGCCAAACTGAAGCGACAGACAACCTACTCCTACTGCTTTGACCTTGACTGTTCACCGTTAATGTGGCCCCACGCTGCGTCCGTTAAGACACCTGCGTTGCCATCCCCTGCGGCTCACCCCTCGATTCCTTCAATGCACCAATGACGTGGATGGCGTGATCCAATCAGCCTTCCTTACTATTTATACCCTGGGCAGGCATTCAATCATTGCCCTCAATGCCTCTGAGATGGGTGCTGCTGCTGTACTGTCCCAGTGGAAAAGTTATGACTGCCCCAGCATCCCTGTGGATTTTTCTCTAGAAAATCTTCTGCTGATATATGCCACATATGTACTAATGCGAGATCCCCGAAAGGGCAGGAAATGCCGTATTCACATCAATATGCTAAAATCGTATGTGGAACATCCTGAGACAGTGGCAGCCATTGGCACCCCACTCAGGGTGACCAAGAGAATAAGTCCCTCCCCAATCTACTTGAAGTAACGCATAAGGCAGTCTCTCTTGACCAGGTTAACCTAAATTCCCTATTAAGAGAAGAGGCTGGCAGACAGGTCAGACCGGCTTTGTAAAGATTTATGTGTGTAGGTACAGGGGGTCAATTTCTATCATAATTCCTAAATATTAGAGACTCTGAGCACTGTGGAGGGCTGATATTGATTTGTGATTGGTCCTGTACTTTGCCAACACAGATGATGTTTTGTGATTACTTTCCCTTGTGTCTCCCAATGGTTTCAGCTACGCCCAGAAGTATATTATCTCATCACTTGCTGAAGGTATTACCTCTGGCAGATTATGCAATCAGGGTGTGACAAGCCATTGTTTCAGTTTAGTGTCAGAGTGCACTAATATGTTGTACCATTGTCTCTGGGAGCCAGATTAAGGGGGCAATTGTGTACCCATTGTATCCCCATATCTTGATTTATGTTAATGTGTACTTTGCTGGCTATATCCAGTCATGTGTGTGAAAAATAAAGCAGTCATCATTTTGTTTATACCCTACACTGAGTCTCGGCTAGTGACTGGGAAACTGGGGAAATAGTGTGTTGTCCAAGGCTAAAAGAGCACAAGTCAACGGAAGTAGTCGGTTAGACTATCCAGCTCTGTGACAGGCCTCCTTGTAGAGAAAGAAATAGCAGAGATGCTTGCCCTGACTGTCTTTGAGCACTCTGATCCCTGGGCATTGCACTGTAGTTTTAGTCCCTAAAAAAGGGATTGGACCACTCGCTTCTGTATCGACTATTGTTGGCTCAATGACATCTGTTACTGATGCATATCCCATGCCTCAGGTAGACGACCTGTTAGATAAATTAGAAGGATCTGACTTAGTATTACCGTATTTGCTTGATTGTAAGGCAAGTTTTTTCAGAGCAAATGCTCTGAAAAATATCCCCCGTCTTATACTCAAGGTCATCTTATAATCAGACCTCAAATAGAGGTCTGACTACAAGACTACGATCCAGATCCCCTGCAACTCTGCAGGGAACCTGGCTCTTCCTCTCGGGCAGCCGGTGGATGATTGCACAATGCGCGCAGCATCGGTGAACGTTTGTGGGACAGCCCCCGCTGCTGCCGGCACTTCCACCAGGGCTTCTATGACAGAGCACCGGAGTGACATGACCTTCCAGTACTCAGTCACAGAACCCCCCGGCGGAAGTACCGGCCAGCAGCAGCGGAGGTTGTCTGCACGCATCGCACAGACCTCCACTGGCTGCCCGGGCTAGACACCAAGGAATCTGAAGCACAAGGGACAGGTCTAGGGATGCACTGGTAAATCGGGGGGGGGGGTAATGGTTTTCTGGAGGCACAGTGGCATATAGGGGGTTAAAAGGCATATCAGGGAGGCAGAGTGACATATAGGGGTGTATAAGGCATATCTGGGAGGCAGATGTACATAACTGGGGGCAGAGTGGCAAATAAAAAGAAATAAAAACAAAAAATCTTTATTCTCAATCATATATTTTATTAAATCTGAAAAAAAATAGTTTACATGTGAATTAATATCTACTAGTTAAACTTTCCTTATAGGGTATTTTTATATTCAGGCTTTTTATTTTTTTTCCTATATTAATATTCAAATTTGGGAGGTTGTCTTATTATCAGGGTCGTCTTATAATTAAGCAAATATGGTAATATGGATCAAAAAGAAAAAGGGGAATTACCGTTGAACAAGCAAAAAGCAGAAATGTTGAAACTCAAGTATAAAAAACCCGTCATCATGAACTTGTTAACGTTTGAGTTTCTACAATAGGAAAAACACACAGGTTGAATGTTTATCTGTCATTAAAATGTTATGTTTGTAAAACATTTTTTAAAATAGAATTGCTTGCTCATGCTCTGCCAAACCCTAAAACACTTTTTTCAAAATAACTAGCATAGGCATGTTTTATGCAGGTTTTATAGCATACTCAGAAAAAATAGTATGTGACCTAAAATTCAAGATTTTCATAGCCCCTTGTGCCTGAAAATATAGATTTTATAAAAGACAGGAGGCGAGTATTATGCAATAGTCTTTCTTTACTACTGGACAGCAGCAAGGGTTAACCAAACAATATATGTTGAGAAAAAACAAAGAATCAATCAAACATGCTAGGTATGCAGGTAATAACCAATCAGAGCATATCACAGGTAATATAACAGGTAACTTCCTTAGACTCCTCCTCTTTCGAGCTGTAGAAGTCATAAAACATAAGTCCAATATAAGGAACAGAAGAAACGTTCAGGAATAATAACTTGGGAAACTGTGTCAAGATGAGACCGAAGATGAGGAATCCATGGAGATTCAAATTGAAAAATATGAGAGAAGAACCAAAGGGAGGGTTAAATGGGTGGGATAATACTCGCCTCCTGTCTTTTATAAAATCTATATTTTCAGGCACAAGGGGCTATGAAAATCTTGAATTTTATGGCAGACAGGAGGCTCGTATTATGCAAGTTTAAAGCTAAATAAGCATAATAGTTATAATATTACTGCGGAGACATGAGGTTCTGGTCTAAAATAGAAAGTTTTGAACGTGGATTCCGATGACCAGTCGGCCACCTTAAGAATGTCTGCCAGAGAACCACCAGATTGCAGTACTTTAGTAGACATTGCTCCCCTGGTGGAATGAGCCCCAAATTTTGAGATGTCAATGTTAGCCATGGACATGGTTAGTTTAACCCATCTCGCCAAAGTGGGTGAAGAGACAGGAAGATGGGGTTTACCAAATGAAATGAGTAATTGATGATAGGACGGGTTTCTAAAATCCGATGTCTGGAGTTCATAAGCTTTAAGGCAACGAACTACGCATAGGGAGGGATTATGAGGGAAAGAAGGATAGAAAATAGACTTCAAATTGGTTTTTGTACGTCTATGAACGGTGAAGAGGACACCCTGTGGGGTGTATTATCTTTGCGTCAAGTCTAGGGCCCTAACATCTGAGACCCGTTTAAATTATATGAGACATAAGAGCATAGTAAGCTTAAAACTTAAGAGCTTGAGAGAGAGTCATAATCATCCCATGAATCAAGTAGTTGTAAAACTAAATTAACATCCCAGGTAGACACGTATTTGGGTAGGGGAGGACGTTTGAAACGAATGCCCCTAAGGAGCCTGCAAACTAGGGGGTGTTTGCCTATAGGTAAGGCATCAATGGGAGAATGCTGAGCTGAAATGGCTGAGCGATAGAGATTTAATGTACGGTAAGCTTTACCAGAATCGAATTCAGAGGACAAGTAATTAAGGACGCAGGCATCCAGGTCCCTTTGTGTGCACCAATTAAAGTTTCCAGGCAGATCTGTAATTAGATCTGGTACCTGGAGCCTACGCTTCTGAGAGGATGTCTCTAGTAGATTGAGAAAACGGGACGTCTGGTTCGGGAGCCCCGAGATCAGCCAAGCTACTAGAGAGAGGTTCCCCTGACGGATTGGTTAATAAATCCTGAGAGAAGGGAAGAATTCTCGGGAAGTCTGTCAGCATTCCCAGGATTTGGGGAAACCATGACTGGGTAGGCCACCAGGGGGTTATGATGGCTACAGTGGCCTTTTGTGAGAGTGTCTGGAGTAGAACCCTGGGAATCATCATGAATGGAGGGAACGCATATAGGGTCCCTGATGGCCATACCTGGGTGAATGCGTCTGAACCCAAAGCATCCGGATCCGGACGCCAACTGTAGAAATCGGTGACTTGCCGATTGAGACGTGACGCGAACAGGTCTAGCGTTAGAGGTCCCCAGAGATGGTTCAATTGATGGAAGACAGCTGGATCTAGCATCCAATCGCTGGAGTCGGCCAGGTAACGGGAGTTCCAGTCTGCAATTGTGTTTGAGAGGCCAGGAAGGTACTCTGCCTTTAGGACAATATGTCTGTCTAGACAAAAGTGCCAAAATCCCTTGACAAGGTTGGTCAGTTCTTTTGATTTGGTGCCCCCCAACTTGTTGACATACTGGACCGCAGATATGTTGTCCATCCGCAGGAGTACGCAGCAATGGGTTCTGTCTTTCACAAAACTCTTTAGAGCGAAAGAACCTGCCAAAAGCTCCAAACAATTTATGTGCAAGAGAGATTCTTGAGGGGACCATCTTCCTCCCGTGGAACAGGGGCCGCATCTCGCGCCCCAGCCAGCTAGACTCGCATCGGATTCTATGGTAATATCTGGGAAGGATGCGAAGATAGTCTTCCCATTCCAGGATTGGACATGGTGAAGCCACCATAGAAGTTTTTCCCTGGTTTCTGGGGTCAAAGAGATTTCGTCTGAATAACCTAAGCCTTCTCTCAAGTGTTGGGCCTTGAGGCGTTGAAGTGCTCGGTAATGCAGAGGAGCAGGAAAAATTGCTTGAATGGAGGCCTAGAGAAGGCCTACTACCCTGGCAAGGGAACGTAAGGATATTAGATTCTTGTTTAGGATCGAATAGATTTCCCTCCGAATAGTTTTCAATTTCCGTGAGGGTAGGCTGAGAGTGGCATCAAGGGAGTTCACTAGGAAACCCAGGAACTCTATACCCTGAGAAGGGGTCAGAATAGATTTCTTGGAGTTTATAATGAATCCAAGATTGGACAACAAAGATAAGGTCCAATAGGTATGAGTGTGGATAGATTCTAGGGATTGAGACATGATCAAGATGTCGTCTAGATAGATGATTAGATGAACACCCCGGCTCCTGAGGAGGGCCACCACCACAGGTTTGAGAATTTTTGTAAAGCACCATGGTGCTGATGAGAGGCCAAAGGGAAGACAGGTGAACTGCCATAATTTCTGATTCCAAAGGAATTGGAGGAGTTGGTGAGAACGGTGTATAGGCACGGTTAGATATGCATCTTTGAGATCTATTTTTACGAGCCAATCGTTTATTAGTAAAAGATCTCTTAACAGATGGATGCCCTCCATCTTGAAATGTTGATAACGTATGAAATTGTTTAAATCTCTCAGATTTATTACAGGTCTGTGACCCCCTTCTCGTTTGTTTACGAGGAATAGATTGCTTACAAAACTGTGAGGGGATAGAAAAGCTGGGATAATAGCTCCTTTTTTCTTCAAATCTAATATCTCTAGATTTATGAGATCGTGATGCATTTGGTCGAAGACCAAAGGTTTCGGGATTTGGGTTTGGATTGGAGTGGAAAGAAATTCTATCTTGTAACCCCTGATGGCGTCTAGAACCCATTTGTCTGAGGTAATTTGGGCCCAAACATGGAAAAAATGTGAGAGTCTGCCCCCCAACTTTGTGTGGGAAGAAGGGAGAATAAACGGACTTACCAGCCGATGGTCTGGATCGTGGGTAGCCACGTTGGCCTCTAGCTCTCCAAGGTCTTCCTCGGGAAGGGAAGAAAGGGTTGGCCCCCTGATATGGGTTGGTCTTGATATGAACCAGAGTATTGAATTCTGTCATATTGTGAAGGGCCTTGTTGGTGTTGTCTAGATTGAAATTTGCGGCTGGGAAAGCGGCCCCTGCCTTTCCCAGCCCTGACGAAAACCTTCGGAGTAAACACCTTTTTAAGTGAATTCTCTGCCTTGTTGAGCGTAGAGAATAGCCCCACATATTTCCCTATCTCCTTAATGAAGGGTTCTCCGAATAGTAAGCCTTCAGCGGAAGAGCCAGGTTCCTGGGTAGCCAGTTGAGTCAGTTGAGAGTCCATTTTCATAAGGACTGATCTCCGCCGCTCACTATTCAGGGCGGAATTAACATTGCTGAAAAGGCATATAGATCTTTGAATCCAACCCCTAAGATTTTCAGTGTCAACCGGTGTACCGGATTGACTTAACTGTCGCAGCAGCGAGAAAGAGGAGGAGTCTAAGGAAGTTACCTGTTATATTACCTGTGATATGCTCTGATTGGTTATTACCTGCATACCTAGCATGTTTGATTGATTCTTTGTTTTTTCTCAACATATATTGTTTGGTTAACCCTTGCTGCTGTCCAGTAGTAAAGAAAGACTATTGCATAATACGAGCCTCCTGTCTGCCATAAAATCATATATGCATTTTCAAAGCCTTCAGGTGTCACTAGAAAATAAAAATGGAGGATCTCCTCCTACTTCCTCCTGATTTCATAAACTGCATCAGAATTGTTTCTTAGCAGTTGTCTCTTCTCAATAAAATTCATACCTAACTCAAAAATATAGCATAACTAAAAAGTAAAAGAGGCAACAACACAGATTTTAACATCATTACTGTTGTGTTTTCTATGGTTCTTGCAGAATAATTAATGCTGATGAACAGCTTATTCTTTAATCAGTAACAACATCACCGGTAGAGTCCTTGCTCAACTAACATCAACATGTGCTCACATAAAACCCCTCCTACTCAGGGAATCCCCTGCCTATTAAAGCAACACAGTCCTTTAATATGCACATATCACTACAATTACTACATGCCCCCCAACTGTCCTGATTTAGGCGGGACAGTCGCGATTTTGGGTCTCTGTCCCGCCGACCCGCCTAACCCTTCTTCTGTCCCGGTTTGCCTCCAGAAATGCCTTATACGTCCCCTAAATGCCACTCTGTCCCATGATATGTCCCAGGCATTTCTGGAGGCAGAGTGCCATAAAGGGGTATAAAGCATTTCTGGAGGCAGAGTGCCATATAGGGGGTATAAGGCATTTCTGGAGGCAGAGTGCCATATAGGGGGTATAAGGCATTTCTGGGGGCAGAGTGGCAAGGCTGGGGGAGATGTGCATAACTAGGGGGGCAGGTTGGCAAATAAAAGGAACTCAGGTTGGCTCACTTAAGTTGCTTCTGCATTGAGATAGTCTCTTTCCAAGTAGGCTATTTTAAGTAGGAGTTAAAAAGAAACAGGAGTTGGAAAGAGGAAAAGGGGTTCCACAATGTACTGTATTTATACTGCTATATATTTATTGGACTGTTTTTGTTGAACCATAGTTCTGTACTTTTAACTGTTTATTTTTGACGGGGTGTTCTTGTTTAACTGTTTTGTAGATTCTCATTTTTTTTTCTTTTTCTTATACTTGATTGTGAGTATGGTTATGGGAGCAAGCAAGATTGATGATCTGACTCAATGCACATCTTGCTTCATGTATGCATGCCTGGATGAATACGTCCAGGGTCCATACCTCTGTGGCAGATGTGAGCAAGTGGTTTCTCTGAAAGCTCATATTAGAGATCTGGAGAAGCAAATTGCAACTTTGAGAGAGATAGACAATCTTGAAAGGAGTCTGCTGCTCACTGAGTGGGTGCAGGTAGTGAAGAGGGAGGAGATAAGTCAGCTTGGGAACAGGCATATAGCTGGGTAACAGTTACACGTGGTGATAGAGGGGGAGGAAAGAGGAAAGGTTTAGCTAGTCCTGACCTTGTGCAGCCTAACAGATTTGCCTGCTTGAGTGAAGATGTTGGGTGCATCAGCTCAGGAGTAGCTATACTGGAGGAAGCTGTTCCTTCTAACAGCCAAGGGAACAGCCCCTCTAGTATGAGTGGGGTTGAGAGCGTAAGAAAGGCTAGACAGGTTGTGGTGGTAGGGGACTCTATTATTAAGAGAGTAGATAGGGTAATCTGCCGCTCTGATAGGCTCAACCGGACAGTTTGCTGCCTCCCAGGTGCTCGGGTCCGACATGTTGCTGACAGAGTGGATGGATTATTGGGAGGGGCTGGGGAAGACCCGGCTGTCATGGTCCATATTGGTACCAATGACAAAGTCAGTGGAAAATGGAAGGTCCTAAAGAATGATTTCAGGGAATTAGGAGATAAACTGAAGAAAAGGACCTCCAAGGTAGTATTTTCAGAAATATTACCTGTGCCACGCGCAACAGTAGAAAGGCAGCGGGAGATCAGGGAGGTAAATGCGTGGCTAAAGTCATGGTGTAGGAAGGAGGGTTTTGGCTTTCTAGAGCACTGGGCTGATTTTGCGCTTGGGCACAATCTTTATAGCGGTGATGGATTGCACCTAAACGGAAGAGGGTCTGCTGTGCTAGGGGAGAGGATGGCTAGCAGGCTGGAGGGGTTTTTAAACTAGTGGTAGGAGGGGAGGGACACAGAGATCTTGAAAATGGAGATAGTGCAGAAAGGAGAGGGGCTTCAGATCAGTACAAGGGGGGTGGAGATGGGGGGAGGGGCAAGATCAGAACAGAGGAGGTATGTATTAATAAAAATTCTCATAAAATTCAAGAGACTCAGGGTAATATTAAATGTATGCTTGCTAATGCAAGGAGCCTAAATAACAAAATGGGAGAACTAGAGGCAATAGCATACACTAAGCAATATGATACAATAGGCATAACAGAAACATGGTGGGATGAGACCCATGACTGGGCAGTTAACTTAAAAGGTTATACGTTATATAGGAAGGACAGAAAAAGCAGGAAGGGAGGAGGGGTATGCTTGTATGTTAACAACGAGCTAAAGTCAAATATTAAGCATCTTGAAGGCGACAAGGGATTTGTGGAAGCTTTATGGGTAGATATCAACTTGGGGCAAAAAAAAGGAAAAGAACTACTGGTTGGGATATGTTATAAACCACCTTATGTTAATAATGATGAGGAAGAGCAGCTGTTAGAGCAAATTGAGAAAGCTACACATCTGGGTAACACGTTAATTATTGGAGATTTTAATTACCCGGACATAAATTGGGATAGAGGGACTAGTAGTTCTGCAAGGGGATTCAGGTTTTTGAACCTGTTAAATGACACATTCATGTCACAACTGGTACAAGCACCAACTAGAAAGGATACTTGTTTGGATCTGGTGATAACAAACAACGTTGATCTTGTGTCTAACATTCAAGTGGAGGAGCACTTGGGTAATAGTGATCACAATATGTTCTCTTTTGAAATAAACTAAAAAAAAAGAATTGCCCATGGGGAATACTAAAACGTATAATTTTAAGAAGGCCAATTTCAATAAGATAAGGGCAGCTTTACAACTTATTGACTGGCAAAAACTCTTCAGGGATAAAAATACTGAGGAAAAATGGAGTATTTTCAAACAAATATTAGCAGGGTACACTTCTCAGTATGTACCACTAGGAAACAAATATAAAAGAAACAAATTGAAACCGATGTGGCTTAGTGGGGACGTTAAGCAGAAAATTAAAAAGAAAATGGCTTTTACAGCATTTAAATCAGACGAATCAGAGGCATCCTATATAAGATATAAGGAAGCCAATAAAGCATGAAAAAAGGTGATTAGATGGGCTAAACTAAAAAATGAGAGGGCGATTGCCAAAGAGAGCAAAACTAACCCCCAAAAATTATTTAAGTACATAAATTCTAAAAAAATAAAAAATGAAAACGTAGGTTCATTAAAAACAGAGAGGGGAGTGTTGGTTAAGGAGGACCAGGAAAAAGCAGAAACTTTAAATTACTATTTTTCCTCAGTATATATTAAGGAAGAACCTATGGCAATGGATATACATAGGACCACTGAGAAAAATTCAGTCAAACTGTGAGTGGATGGCTCAGGACAAGGTGCTGCAGCAACTAAAGAAAATTAATGTTAACAAAGCTCCGGGGCCTGACGGTATTCACCCACGAGTACTTAAGGAGCTGAGTCAGGAAATAAGTGAACCTCCGTTTCTTATCTTTCGGGATTCTTTTCTTTCAGGAATTGTACCAGAGGATTGGAAGAAGGCAGATGTGGTTCCTATTTTCAAAAAAGGTTCAAACTCTGTGCCCGGAGATTATAGACCTGTGAGTTTAACGTCTGTGGCTGGGAAAGTTTTTGAAGGGCTGTTTAGGGATAATATTCAAGAATTCCTTGGGAAGAACAGTATTATTAGCAAAAATCAGCGTGGTTTTATGAAACATAGGTCCTGTCAAACTAATTTAATTGCATTCTACGGAGAAGTAAGTAGAAGTGTCGATCAGGGTGTTGCAGTGGATCAGTGGCGTAACTAGACGCCTCAGGGCCCGGGTGCGAGAATCTGTTAAGGGCCCCCCACCCCCTCACCCCCTCACCCCCTCACCCCCCCCCAAAAAAACATGATTTTTACCCAACAATTTTTTTTCAACTAATTCAACAAATTCAATTTACATATTGAATCATATCTGTAAAAAAAATCAAAGAAAAAGGGGCGCATGTACAAAGGGCATAATCCAGGGGTGTCCAAGTTTTTTCTGCAGTGGGCCACTTCATCAGAATTGTACACGTGCGAGGGCCGCACTAATTTTTCACTGTGACAAAAAATATGGCCTTTAATAAAATATGCAGATTAAAATAAAGTAAATAACACAAAACCTTTACTCTTCCTCTCACTGATTTCTGGGCCTTGAAAGTTTTGCGACTACAAATTAAGGATTCCCTAGATTTATTCTAGGGATGAACTAAAATGAAAATTCTGGACCAAAACATTCAGGGTTCACTTAGCCAAAACCAAAAATGACCCCCACCTTTAAAAATAATAATAAAAACTCTCATGTTTAATAAAAGTAGGTAACACACAATTGGACAAAATTAGCAATATGACTTGGCATGATAGGAGTGTGATTGCTAACAGCAATCACACTCCTATCATACCCAGGCAACCAGTAAATGCTGGTACCTAGGCATGATGGGACTGTGCTCGCTGTTAGCAATCACACTCCTATCATGCCAAGTCAGCCAGTACATGCTGGTAAAGGGTGGCTGTAAGTGCAGACCCCATACTGCTGGCAGCATCACTACACAAGGGGGGCAGCTAGCTAGGTTTCAGCATGTACTGGCTGACTTGGCATGATAGGAGTGTGATTGCTAACAGTAGTCACAGTCCCATAATGCCTAGGTTCCAGGACTTACACATCCATCCAGTAAATGCTGGAACCTATACACCAATACACGCTGGTACAGGGTGGCTGTAAGTGATGTGCAGACCCCATACTGCTGGCAGCATCAATACACAAGGGGGGCAGCTAGCCAGGTTTCAGCATGTACTGGCTGACTTGGCATGATAGGAGTGTGATTGCTAACAGCAATCACAGTCCCATCATGCCTAGGTTCCAGCACTTACACATCCATCCAGTAAATGCTGGAACCTAGGCATTATGGGACTGTGATTGCTGTTAGCAATCAAACTCCTATCATGCCAAGTCAGCCAGTACATGCTGGTACAGGGTGGCTGTAAGTGCAGACCCCATACTGCTGGCAGCATCACTACACAAGGGGGGCAGCTGGCCAGGTTTCAGCATGTACTGGCTGACTTGGCATGATAGGAGTGTGATTGCTAACAGCAATCACAGTCCCATCATGCCTAGGTTCCAGCACTTACACATCCATGCTATCACACACACACACACACACACACTCATTTATTCATATAATCATTAATTCACAGATTCATTCCCTCAATCACACACACTCATTCAATCACCCTCCCCACCCCCTTACCTGCACTGCAGCTCCTCGATGCCGCTCACAGACTTCAGCAGGGGGCGCGGCCTCCCTCTGCCTTCTCTGCTAAAGCACAGAGGAAGTAGGATGTCACGTGAACTCCGCTTCCTCTGTGCTGTCCAGAAGACCCTCCCACAAGTAAGTAGCAGGGCTTGAGGTGCGGCTCGTGTAAGATCGGTTGCCCTGGCTGCCGATCTTACGCGGGCTGCACCTCGAGGTCTCGCGGGCCGCATGTTGGACGCCCCTGCGCTTATTTAAAAAAAAAAAAAAAAAAACTTAAAAAAGATTTCGGGCGGCCCCTTGGCTTGGGCCCCCCTGCCGCCGGGGCCCGGTCGCAGTCGCGACCCCTGCGACCCCGGTAGTTCCGCCACTGCAGTGGATGTAATCTACTTGGATTTTGCCAAGGCGTTTTACACGGTTCCACACAATAGGTTAGTATTCAAACTGAAAGAAATTGGTCTAGATGCAAATTCTTGTTCTTGGGTAGAACATTGGCTTAGAGATAGAGAACAGAGAGTTGTTATAAATGGTAAATTTTCAAGCTGGTCAAAAGTGGTAAGTGGTGTCCCTCAGGGTTCTGTTCTGGGACCAATTTTATTCAACGTATTTATAAATGACCTGGCAGTAGGCATTGAAAGTCATGTTTCTGTGTTTGCAGATGACACTAAACTAGGTAAAGTTATACAGGGCGAGCAGGATATTACTGTGCTGCAGAGGGATCTAGATAGACTGGGGGACTGGGCACACAAATGGCAGATGAAATTCAATGTAGATAAATGTAAAGTTATACACTTCGGGGTAGCGAATGCACAAGCAACCTACACCCTAAACGGTAGTGAATTAGGGGTAACGACAAATGAGAAGGATTTGGGAATTGTTATAGACAACAAACTAGGCAACAATGTGCAATGTCAGTCTGAGGTTGCCAAGGCCAGTAAGGTATTGTCGTGTATAAAAAGGGGCATCAAGTCGCGGTATAAAGATATAATGTTGCCTCTGTATAAATCCATGGTAAGGCCGCACCTTGAATATGCTGTGCAATTTTGGGCACCTATAATTTACATTATATAAATATATTCGGGGCCAATACAAACCATTGTGTGGAAATCTGTTCATAAACAGGACTATGCATAGGACACGTGGTCATGCGTTCAGACTGGATGAAAGGAGATTTAAAGCAGAGGAAAGGGTTTTTTACAGTAAGGACAATAAGCAGTGGCGTCGGTACAGTGGCGTCGCCCCTGTTGCCCCCCCGCCGAATTTCTAACCACCCAGGACAGTCCTTGACTGCTAACGACGGCATGGTGCCGTCGCTAGCAGTCCCAGTCAGGTACTAATGACGGCACCATGCCGTCACTAGCACTATCTTACCTTGACGGAGGTCTGTGGACCTCCATCACCACCTACCCCGGCGATCTGCCCCTCACACTGAAGGGCATCACCGGGGCCACCCGATGACGTCACCGCGCAACTTTATCAACAACTGACAATTGTCAGTTAAAGAGGTATGGGGGCATGCTGCTTAGATGCCTGCTACATACCCCCAACATATACCATTGGAAAGGTAATCGCCTCACCTTTCCAACGGTATATTGTAAAAAAAATATTGTAAAAAAATAATAAGTTAAAAAAAATAAAAATGTAAAATTATTTAAACAAAGTAGTTTAACTTTAAAAAAAAAAAAAAAAAGTTTAAGTATTCTAGCTAAATGATCACTGTGGTAGCCAATGTTACCACAGCGATCATATAGCTATAAAAAGTCACATTCCCTTTTTAAAAATGGCCGATACTAATTTTTAATCCTATGATCCCTTTGATCATGGGGTTAAATTTAGCCAACGGTAGAGGGAGGCAATTTTTGAAATCCTGATGAACTGCAAATATTATTTAAATCAGCCATTTAGCCTGTGCGGTATGTGAGTAACCATATCATCCCTGGAGCGCCTTGCATTTTTACTGCAAAACTTATTTTTGCTGTAAAAGTGATTTTTTCTTCTCCCTTTACCATCATTTCTTTGGGATTGTAAGGGGAAAGAATGGTGTGTGCTACTGTGAGTAAATGTATGGAAAGAATGGCGTGTGCTTCTGTGAGTGAATGGAGATATGTAAGGCATGTGAATGATCAGTAATTAGGGTTGAAGCCTTGACGTGGCATTGCTGCTCACGTAGGAAGTTAAATTATGGCACAAAAAGTACACATTTGGAAAAACGACATCCCTTGGCGCATCAAATGAGGGGCTGCATGTGTATCTAGTACCTGGAGTGCGCAAGACACAAATGAACATGTCGTTATGGTTAGAAAAAACATATTTTCAAGCCAAAGCGACATATTCCATCATTATTTGTGCACTCAATTTTTGTCCTAGAAATACATGTAGCCCCTCATTTGAAGCTCCAAGGGGTGTAGTTTCTTAAAATGGATGAATTGTCTGAATGAGGGAGAGCATGAGTTAATATGTGGATGATTTGTCTGAATGAGGGAGAGCATGAGTTAATGTGATTGTGTGTATCATAGATGTATAATTGTGGAAGGGCAAAGATGGCACTAGCAGGATGTTTGAGCCTTGGGGAACAGGATGGCACAGGCAGGGTGTAAATGGGACAAAGATGGCAAATCTTATGTGTGTTATCTGGGTGCTGGCCAGGTTCTATGTGGGCAGCGTGGTTGGGGTGTGCAACCTGTGATCTATCCCTGTAATTTAGGGGGTTTTAAATATACCTTTAATGCCGTGTTTTTATGTGAATTCCAATTGATCTGTACCTGCAAAGCTTGATTTGTGTGTTCTTCTGTAGATCCATATCTGCTATGCTATGTTTCCATACATTATTTATGTATACCTGCAAATACAGGGTTTGTATGTCTTGTCCAGTTGATTAATACCTGCAATGCTGTTTCCATGTATTTATTTGATCTATACCTGCAATGCTACATTTCATATATTATTATTGTATACCTGCAAATACAGGATTTGTATGTCTGATTCTGTTTATTTGATATATACCTTCAGTGCTGAGATCACAAGTGAATTTCAATTGATCTATACATGCAAAGCTGGGTTTGTGTGTTAATGTGTTGATCTATACCTGCTATCGGCAGCAGGGTCTAATATATATATATATATATATATATATATCGGCAGCAGGGACTAATATTAGGCCCTGAAATCATTTAGTGGAAAAGTTAAGGTATTGTGTTTAAAGGATTTCAAGGATTAGTCGTACTAAATTGTGGCTTCAGGCTTCCCATGTTGAATGATCAAGTATTGTATTGTCCAATAACAAAAGTATCATTCCATAGCACATTACTTTTGGCAATATATATATATATATATGTGTGTGTGTGTGTTTTTTCAGTGGTATGATTTAATGGTGGAAATTATTAATGCCCCCCAGTTTGACTGTGGTATCTTGTGTGCCCCCCCCTATATATTGTTTCTAGAGTCTCCACTGACAATAAGGATGTGGAATTCTCTGCCTGCAGAGGTAGTTTTATCGGAGTCTGTACAGACGTTTAAACTGCAACTGGATGGATACCTGAAAAAACATAATATTCAGGGATATAATCTTTAATTATGGGGAAACAGCTTATTGATCCAAGGAGAAATCTGACTGCCATTTTGGGGTCAAGAAGGAATTTTTTTCCCTGGTTAGTGCACAATTTGGAAAGAGCGAAACCGGGTTTTTTTTTGTCTTCTTTTGGATCAACGGCAACAAATTAACAGAATAGGAAAGGCTGAACTTGATGGACGCATGTCTTTTTTCAGCCTATATAACTATGTAATTACTATGTAAAAAAAATAAATCTCAATCATACCTTTTATTAAATATGAAAAAATAGTTAACATGAATTAATAAAGAAATAAAAGAATATCGTGAAGAATAATGTGCTCACTGAATAAAATGGAACCTTTTCATCTACAAATTTTTGCAATAGCAAATGTTTTGATTCCAAAATCAAAGGAGGGAGGCTAACATTAGCCTTTTTTTAATTAAAAAAAAATCTCTGCTGCTGTGGACTACTCTTCCAGTGATGCTCAGCCAGCATTATGGTGGACACCTGGCTGGCTGAGAATCATAGGAATTTTAGTTCACAGCTAGCATCTGCAGCTTTACTGTTGCTGCACTTCCCATGACACTCAGCCATTGTTGGTTATTTTTCTTATGCATGACGGTGCTGACAAAAATAAAGCGTGTTTTAAGTGGTGATGCAAGCGCGACATTTTAAAGTGTATTGGTGAGCTCCCCAAGATTTTTTTTTATTTTTTTTTAAAGTGTCCCTCTTTCACATTTTAAATACTGACCACATCTTGTGTATTTTGGCTTTCAATTCATGAAGAGCCTTACAGATGTGTAGGGAACTGTTTTACACTAAAGAAGCTGAGATGTGTTGAAAATTGTAGACAAACCAATATACCAATGTATTCCCTTTCCTTTGAGTTATCTTTGCTTCTCTTTACCAACCCTTACAAGAATAGCAAGTCTCAATTCATCCATATACAGGATTACACAGGTTTACTCAAATGCAAACATACAGTAAAAAGTTCAAGTGAAAAGTTTTCGCTCCTGCCACATTTGTGGCCAGTCACGCCCACCTCCTTACCTGAACTGCAGATTTCCTGCGCAGTCCTGCAAGGCTGCCCTTGAGTTGCCCCCTCACAGCGTCTCTTCTCTCGCTCCGCCCAGGAACAAGGCGGAGTCACGGGAAGTGATGTCACATCACGTGACTCCGTTTTGTTCCTGGGTGGAGCAAGAGAGGAGACACTGTAAGGGAGCAGCGCGAAGGCAGCCTTGCTGGACTGTGCGGGATTATCGGGACCCGCAGGTACAGTGCCTGACCGCCCGCAAGACCGCCCACGCCCGCAAGTTTTTTGGCGGGTCCCGCCTCCCAATGCAGTGCTCTAGTGTGTATTATATCGGAATAAAGGAAAATAAACCTTACCTTTAAACCATTTCTGCAAAGCTACCTCCTTCTGGTGCCCCTGCATTCCTCACAAACTACATATGCCTGAGCACATATACCACAAGACTGTGGTCTCCACTACTGTCCCCAATCGCAGATAACTGCAGCTGCAACCACCAGCAGAAGACATTTCCCTGCATGTAATTGCTACCAGATGTTCAAGCATAATTCATCACTGAAGAGATCACATTTAACTGGAAACCTTCTTGGAAAACGTGTGAGAGGGAGAGATGACTGGCCACAGCACGGAAAAGAATTAACAAATCTCAATGTAATTTCAGGGGTTTCACCAAAAGATGTTACTTTTGTTGGGGCCAGACAGTCTTAAACTGTATTAGCATGTTGGCAGTGTTCCCAGAAAATGTGGGTTCAATTGTTATGAGTATAAAGTCACATGGGTTTCAATATCAAAAACAACATGGGATTACCTTAGGAAGATCATGTCAAACTAATCTTATTTTTTTTTGATTGGGTGAATAAAGTAATTGATAGACATTGCGTATCTGGATTTCAGTAAGTCTTTTGACACTGTCCCAAATAGAAGACTTATCAATAAACTGCAATCTTTGAGTTTAGATCCTAATATGGTTGAATAGATTAGGCGGTGGCTGAGTGACAGAAAACAGCAGGTTGTAGTCAATGGTGTATATTCGGAGCAAGGTCTTGTTACTTCTGGGGTACCTCAGAGATCTGTGCTTGACCTCCCGGCTTGTTATATGGTTATCCACAACATCTAGTTGTTTACAGAACCACTTGAATTTTTACTTTAATATAATGTAAAGAATATTTACTTTACTGAGAGGGTGGTAGATAAGAGGAATAGCCAGTCACAGTGCATCCTGGGGTGGGTTTTCTGTGTTGCTGAATGGCTAGCTATCAAGGTATTTCAGCAACACTGTTCAAGCTTAGATTGTTGATTGCCTCCTAAATTCTTTTAACCCCTTCAATCCCAGGGGTTTTTGGTACCTCAAAGCCCGGAGCAATTTTGCCATTTTTGCCATGTCGGTTCAGCGATGATTCTCTTTTCCTGTGAATAGTATACCCATGTAAACTATATATTGTTTTTTCAAGGAGAGATAGAGCTTTCTTTTGATACCATAGTTGGATGATTAGCTGAAAATGTAGAATTAGAAATTTAGTAAAAACTAGCAAAAATTAGAAAAAACACCTATTTTTTTTTTTTTTTTTCCTCTGAATCCTCACAAAATTAGGTAAAGTGACAGAAAATTCCATCCAGATTTATCAATTCAGGTGTCCTGATTTCAGAAATACCTAATTTATATAGATTTTCCATATTTTCCCAGCACATATAGGCAACATACTATAAGGTGTACATTACTTTATACAAAGCCGTTACATTTTTACATTAGGTATGATGGGACTGCAACTCTAATTTTAAACAAATAAAACAAACACCCACAAAGGTATATATTTCTGTAAGGCAGACAATCCAGGCTATCCTATCAGGGGTATTTGTGCACTCTACATGCAGGTATTTGGCCACCAATCACTGTCAAAGGTGGCCACAGAAATTAGTTCCTGCACTTTTTTCACCAACGCGTCTTAGTATTTTGTACAGGGTATGTGTTACGGCAGAGAAATCTATCCTAAGTTGTTCAGCTGCCTCTCCTGATTACGGTTTTCTGGACTTTACAGGGCACAAACGGGATCATGCGCGTTAGATTCCAAACGTGAAATTTTCACATTTTGCTTTAGTAGACCTTTGTTTCATTTGGGGCTGTTTAGCACCCCCCTAATTATAAATACCCCCATAAATATAAAGTATATATTTCTGTAAAGCAGACAACCCATAGTATCTCATCAAGAGCATTTGGACAATTTTCATGCAACCATTTGGCCGCCAGTCACTGCCAAAGTCAGCCGTTGCTCTAATTTTGTGCACTTTTTCCACCAACACTTCTGTGTTGCTGAGGATTTTTGGCACAGGGTATGTGTTACGGCAGAGAAATACAGCCTAAAGTGTACAGCCGCCTCTCCTAATTACGGAAATACCCCACATGCCTAGTTTTTTTTTGTGGTTTTCTGGACATTACAGGGCATAAATTTTAACGTGCCGGCAAACTGGATCACTGTGTGTGCTAAGCCAATGCTATCTATGAAGCAGCTTAGCAGTCCCACAGGAGAACATGTTCCCATAAAAGTATACATTTTTGGAAAGCGGTCTACCAGAGTATTTCACCAGTAGCATTTGGACAATTTTCATGCAACCATTTGGCCGCCAATCACTGCCAAAGTCAGCCGTTGCTCTAATTTCGTGCACTTTTTTCACCAACACTTCTGTGTTGCTGAGGATTTTTGGCACAGGGTATGTGTTACGGCAGATAAATCTGCCGTAACACAAACTAAAGTGTACAGCAGCCTCTCCTGATTACGGAAATACACTGAGCCTAAAGTGTACAGCCGCCTCTCCTGATTACGGAAATACCCCACATGCCTAGTTTTTTGTGGTTTTCTGAACATTACAGGGCACCCACCAAACTAAACCCAAAAGTTGGTTTTTTTTTGAAGATCGTGGGGAGTAAAGGGTTAATTTAGGGTAAGCCAGGTATTTGGGTGGTTATGTACTGATTTTTTTTTTTTTTTTTTTACTGCAGCTCTGCACGATGCTCTGTCTCTCTCTCTCAGATGGAGGAGAGAGGCAGAGCATCTGCAGTAACGGTCACACGATCGCTGTGATTAGTCATCACAGCGATCGTGTGACATTACTGCCGGATGTGTGGCACTGGGGAACCCTGGGTGTGGGGCAGTCCCCCAGGGCTAATAACAGACCGGAGGGAATGCCTGATCGCACGATCGGGCATAGATCTGTAACAGTTTACCGTCATTCGTGCCGGTAACTGTTACAGCTCCCTCATCGGAGCTATCGGGTAGCCCAGCAGGGTCTAGACAGACCCTGCAGGGGATACCCTGCACTCCTGAGAAGTTCCGGGTGACGTAATGCCGGTAACTGCTACAGGTACCTCATCGGAGTGAAAGGGTCTAGACAGACCCTGCAGGGATACCCTGTCCTCCTGTGAACTTCCAGGTCACGTCAGTAGCGACGTGACCTGGAATGGAAAGCCTGATCGCGCGATCGGGCATTTCCAGCTGTAACAGTATACCGGCATTCGTGCCGGAAACTGTTACAGCTCCCTCATCTGAGTGATGGGGTAGCCCAGCAGGGTCTAGTCAGACCCGATCCTCCCGTGAACATGACCTGGAAGGGAAAGCCCGATCGGGCATTTCTATCTGTAACAGAAGCTTCGCGCCAGAAGCTGTTACAGAAGATCGGGCAGCAGAAAGCCAGCGACGCTGGCTTCTGCTGCCAGGGGGGAGTCCAGGCTGTCAAACGATGTGTCCCTGACGCTGCACGAAGGGCTAGACGTACCGGTACGTCCATAGGGGTTTCTTAATGGGCGTTGTTTTGGACGTCCCGGTAAGTCTATAGGCAGGGGAGGGCTGGCAGCCTAAAGCCTGGGGGGCAAGTCTAGTCAAGTGGCCCATTGCGCCACCAAAGCGGCTGCGAGCGACATTGAAAGCGGCCGTCGTGCAGCAGTCACTCCACCGACGCCGAATGAAATTAAAGCGCCGCACCGCGGCGCCCAATACCCGTGCCTCAGCTCTTTATCCCACCCATTTTAAGACGTGGGACGAAGAGCTGAGGAATGGCCATTGGGCCTGGCTGCCGCACGACGCAAGGGCGTACCTAGAGTATTTGGCACCTGTGGCAGATCCTGTATGTGGCACCCCCCCACACACACACACACCCACACATAAACTGCATAGTTTCTATGGTTAGGCAAACATTGACAGGGGTACAGCAAAATTGTTATCATTATATACTGAGGCACACATTGACGGTGGTACAGCATAACTGTTAATATTATATACTTAGGGATTACACTGTACCACCGTCAATGTGTGCCTATACTTTGAGCAAGACACTGACAATACTGCAGTACAACCCCTATCACTATATACTAAGCCAAACATTGATGTGGTGTAGGCCTAACACTTCAGTGACTGGCTTAGTACATAGTAGGGATGCACTGAAATGAAAATTCTGGACCAAAACTGAAAATTCAGCATTCATTTGGCCAAAACCGGAAAAAAAACCTTTTAAAATACTTTATTAAAAGTAACACACCAAAATTAGACAAAAAAAATCAATAAAAATATTAATATATATACACATATATATAATTAACAGCAATCACAATCCTATCATGCCCAGGTTCTAGCATGTACTGGCTGACTTAGCATGATAGGCGTGATTGCCGTTTGCAATCCTATATATCTATTAATACTGTTATTGAATTTTTCTGTCCAATTTTGGTATGTAATTTACTTTTAATAAAAGTGTTGTTAACACACCACAGCTTGACAAAAAAAAAAAAAAAACAGCAATCACACTCCTAACATGCCTAGACAACCTCCCTATGCCATGCTATCCCCCCACACTTCCATGCAATCTGAAACCCTCATTCACAAACATTCATCATAAACTACAGCATAACACCCATCACTCTCACACACTTACTAATATTTTCCTACCTTTCCTCTGGCACTGTCACTTTTCCTCCTCCTCTTCATTCTTCCTCTTCTTCTTCCTCCTCCTCCTCTTCTGTGTCCCGTCCTTCCGGTGCAGAGAGCGCGGAAGACGGTGGGCGTGGCTTCAGTGTTGTGCGCCGGGATTTGACATCAAGTCCCGACGCACAGCCACAGTTGCCGCACGCATCGTTTTTGGAGTTCCGGTGGCAGCCGCTTAGTTTTTAACTTTGCAGCTGCCATGAATGTTCGTCTACCGGCCGCCCGGCCAGCCCGGATTCAGGGTGGCCTGGGGGGCAATAGCCCCCCTGACCAGCCCGCCCCTGTCTATAGGGGATTGAAGGGGTTAAATCAAGCGTCCACCACCTTACTGTATATAGTGGATGTTGCAGCCTTGTGGAGGGTCCCTGGAGCAGCTTTCGGTGTTGCTGAATACCTTGTCATTCAAGTATTACAGCAACACTGTTTAAGCGAAGAAAGAGAACATTGATCCCTTCTTAGCTTATTTAATGCCATGACTTGCCAGGCACGCCTTTGGTGGTTAACTAACCGTTTTTCCGTGACATGCTGTCATGGCAAGTGAGAACTGTACAGATATCTTTAAAGTATAACCACTATGCTCTTTCTGCTACTAATACCTAGCTATGCAACCCAGTGGCCTGGGTATTATAGCTACCAAGAATAAAGAATGCTCTGTTTTTGGACCAAGGTTTCTTCTTATGGAGTGGTTTCCAGATCTAGTTACCTCTAATTGATAGGACAAGGTGACTTTTCTTACACATGTATTGCTTAATTAACCTGCATCTCCATGCAACATAATACAGAGTTTTATTAAGCTGTATAATGCAGGATTAGGAAACAGGGACAGTTTCATCTTAATGCCACACTTGCAGGAAGAAGTAGTGATATCAGTAAGATGAAAAATTAGGACACTCAGTACTGCACGGATAAAACAAGCTTCTTATTAATTGTTGATTTCTTTTAACATTTCTTCTTTTGACAATGCCATTGCATTGTGAAATCCCTGACTTGTTCAGTTTTATACAACTCACAAACCATTTATATATTATATTTTGTATTGTGTTACCTTTAAAACTAACGTGCAAATAGTCCATTCAAATAATTGGAAGCTTACTATTAGGTGCTATCCGAGGACTACAAAGTTTCAAGTTTAATGTTATCAGTCTCCTCCAGGCAGGGTGTGGGAACCAGGGGCTTATCTTGTTACAGAGTCTAGCAGCCTCAAGCAGTTGCTGAAACTTAAATGTCCTTTCCATGTTAACACCTGAACTGCCAGAGGGATGTGTATTGAATTCTTAATCAGAACTGTCAAGAAATAGAATTTGAAATACAGTTGAATAACCTGGGGCTAATTTAGTACATCCCATTTCTAGATAGGTCATAGTTTAGTAAAATTGAAGTGTTGTTTGAGTATTCTGGAAACTTGCATCATACACAAGGTCTTCTGAGTAAAAAATATGTTGGCAACACTCCCATTATTCATGGAACGTTTTAAGTTAAGATTAGGTTACGTTAATGCTTTTGCATAATAAAATATACTACCCACTATATAAATAAATTGTGTTTTTGTTTTGATATTAAAATTAAACTTTCTGCCACCTTTGCTGTTGAGGACTGTTGGTAACTTTGTTTTCCTCTGAATATTAGCATTAACTGGCATTAGAAAATGAGTTCATCATGAGTTACAGTTGGTCTGAAACAAAAGGATATATATATGTAACAACATTGTTCTCTCTCCCCAGGCCCAGTCACCTAAAGAGCTGCTCTCAGCGCAGATAAGACATGCCAGTTACCTAATTTGATCATCATTCGGATCACTAATGCTTTTTACAAACCTTAACCCTAACATTTACACTGTGTGCACATTTTTAGGCAAGTGAGTATTTTGATATCATAATTTTTTTGTATATTTTCCAAATCCAAGCTGTATAAACTTGAATGCTTGTTGGATTTAAGCTTATCAGGTGATGTGTATTTGTATAATAAAAGAGGGTGTGGCCTAAGGAGAAAAGAAGGGTGGCTATATTGTTCACTGATTATTTTTTGCAAATGTCACAAATGTTTATTTGTAAATTTTGAGTTGTTTGTTTAGTAGTCTCAATTTAATAGATGAAAATAAACACGTAAAATGGGACAATTATCATTTTTCATTTAGTTGCATAATAATTCTGCACACTAATAGTTGCCCAATAATTGTGCACACAGATATTCTTCTAAGAAAGCCAAATCCTCACTTATACTTTCTTAAATACTCAGGTTTAAGGTTTCTTAACATTTTGGATTGATGGAGAGCACTGTACTTAATGTTAATTGTATGTATGGATTTATGTGTAAGTCTTGTCTTTTTTTCTATTTTTATATGTTTGTTAAAGTACAGTAGCTAAAAATTGTGTAGCATATATTGAATAATGGATTAAATACACATATAAAAAGTCTCTATCCAGGAAAAAATTATATATGCGCGCGCGCACACAAAAAAAAAAAAAAAAAAAAAAAAAAAGCAGGGGGGTTTTGTCATTGAACAAAGATCATGGAGGAGTTAACTACATAAATGCACTGGTGGGATGGTTTTGTTACAATTGCTTTGTTGATAAATAGGAAGAAAAAAAAGGGAATGATACTTGAAACTTGATAAATGTGTATGCTTCCTCGTGACCAAAAAAATCTTGTAATAAACCTATACATAGAAAGGAAGGGCTATGTGACAAGCATTTAAATGTATTTTAATACCTTAAAAAGTATGTACCCTCCATATATACACAGAAGTGACAACAACATTGTATGTTGAATAGTTGTACACAGCATTACAACAAACCCAAACCAAAAACTTACATTAAATATAAAACCTCAAGATACCATTTTAGAAGATTTAGGGAAAATTCACATTTAAGCAGTTAAGAGAAAATTAAGACATTAAACAAAAATTGCATTCATTTTTGTTGTTTGGATACATAGAGCAAAAAAATATATATAAATAAAAAAAATAAAAAAACAGAACTGCACTTCCTGGCACAATCCAGTGTATACTAAGTACAAAAGACACCGACTCCAGAAATGCAAGGTATACATATATGTAGAAGGTCCTACAATACATTCTTAACTGGCATAAACTTGTTTCCATATCCACTTGACTGATGACACTTGGAACAAGATTAAAAGAACTTTACTCCTTTGCTATCATTTAGCGTAATAATCTCTGCTTTATGTTCCAACTGCAGAGCTTCCAATGATCGAAGTAGCATGGTCTCATCCAGTCCATGGAATTCTGAGGAGACAGACAAACTAACCAGTATTACAGCAATAGAGGAACAGGCATAATTTTATTTTAACTGCTACAATAAGCTCTATTATGAAAGGGCAACAAAATATTTTGCAACTGAAAAAGTGGTTTAAGCAGTTTAAACAATGTTCCACACGTCAGTAGCAGACTATATTTGTACATAAAAAATATCTAATGTGATAGGTTTGTAGAATAAAGTCATAGCAGAAAAAATATAAATAAAAGCACCTGGAGTCCCTAAAACCGCAATGTATTACCTTGCTATATATTACCACCCTATAATTAACAAATGAGAGTTCTACGTGTATGAGGTATTTCCAAAAAGACACCCATCACTAAACACAAATCAAAATTTACTATTTTCTTCGTCAAAATATTTACGTGTTGAAATTAATTATTCATGCTACATGCTGGACTGTACATCTAAAATTTGCCTCAAAACAAAGCTCTATCTACCCTTGAAAAAAAACATCCAAAGTGTGTGTGGATAGACTACAAATGGAAAAAAAGGCAATCATGGTTGAACAAACATATGGTAAAAACTCTAAGGTGTAAAGCACCTGTTAAGCACTTACCCGTTCCCACGCAGCACACCATTCAAACAACGGGTCCACCGCTGTGTTGAAATGGCAAAACCATTGCCATGTCTCCAGCGACCACCACATTTTTTGTAGTAGTCTACGAGAGGCGCCATTTTGCAGGTTGTTTGTATGTCATTACTAACACTGGTTTAGGCTACAATTTTGTCTAAACCACCTTGTTTCTATCCTATAGTACCCAATCGTTTAGCTTTGCTACTGTGTATTTTGTAGTGTGTTTTCTCTGTAATTTTGACCTTGGCTAGTTTTTTATTTCATTTGACTGCTTCCAGCCCTGACCCAGTTTCATTCTGGACTTTGCTTCTTGCGCCCCTTGGTACCTCGCTACTGATCTGATCTTAGACGCAGGGTCAAATCCCAAGTCGTGTTTCTCCCACTTCCCCCCAGACCTCGGCTGTGTCTTTATTATCCCATGTGGTCAGTCCATTTACATGCAGCCATGGCGGCCGTGGGGTGCTCTGGAGCTCAACCCATGAGGAAAAGGGGCTGTCATTGGTGAACACTGTACACCCATCTGGGAACTGACCTGACTTCCCATAGAGGGTCCAGCTGGACTTAACATAGCACATGATTGGGCCCCAATTCTGGTGCAGCAGGTGTTTTCATAGACAAGGAATGGTCTCTACATCACTTCTAAAAGAAACTACAACTGTTGTATATTTCATCAGTAGACATCCTTCCCTAACGCTCTTGTCAAGTCACCTAATAAACCTTTAAATAACTTTTCAAAGTAGGGGTTTTATACTCTGAGGAAATCACTTTTGAAATAATTGAAGCCCCCTGTACTTCGATAATAATTGGACTGACGTGACTAAGCATAATCCTAAAATTGATTAGTGGTCTCGCCAAATCACTGCTTGAGTACATCCTACCTTCTTCATTGCATTGGTAATCAAAAGGTCCATCAATGATGTCCAAACTACCATTCATACGGGAACCAAACATGTGGTCCAATCAGCTTATTAGATAGATATATTTTCAGAAAAAGTAATTATCCCCTGTCTGATTGATCCGTTACTTGGGTCTATACCTCCTTGTGGCCACAGTTACCCTTTATCCCTGCCAGGGTTAAAATCATTAGAACGATACAAAAAGGAACATTTAGATAAGGATTTTTTCGTCCCTTGCTCTCTCCTGCAGGTTCAGAGGGTTTTTTTGTCTCCAAGAAAGCTGGGTCCTTACAACCTTTTATAGATTGCTAGGGACTTAATAAAATCACTATACACAATCATTACCCTATCCCAATTAGCTGAGAGTTTTGATCAGATCGAAACGGGCCCAGGCCTGGTGATAAATAGAAAATGGCCTTTAATACGCGTTAGTCACTATATTAGGTTATGCCCTTCGGTTTGTGCACCGCTCCAGTAGTTTTTCAGTCATTTGCAATCTTGTGTCATTGTATATTTAGATGATATTCTTATCTATTCCAAATCCATTGATTATCATGACAAGTCTTAAGGAAGTTTTGTCTCAGCTAAGGAAAAAAAGTGTATAGAGAAAAGACCTTTATCAGATCAGCATCAGATCAGGGTATAGCTATGAATCTGAACAAATTGTCTGCCATTTTAGAATGGCCACAGCCACAAGGTTTGAAGACTATACAGGTTTCTGGGATTTGCAAATTGTAGACTTTTTACCAGGAATTTATGATGTTGGTAATTGGAATTATTGGGCAATAAACTTGGAGTGGCAGTATTTATTGTAAGGCGCACCAGAAACCACCATTATCAGGGACATATTGTACCTGGAATCAGATTACACAACTAAATCCGCATTCGGCGAGATGGGCAGTTTTTTCCCTCATGATTCAGTTTTATTATCTACCACCCTGGTTCTAAAAAAAAATGAAAGCAGATCCTTTTGCTCACCAATTTGAGGATTCTATCAATCCTGCTGGTAAGTCAGATATACCAGTTATACTGTCTGACTGTATTGTGGCTACCCTCGTAGCATCCTCAATTACTCATATTAAACGACTCCAATCATTTGCACCTCATCCTACTTTCCGTAGACTTTTTGTACCAGTTTGGTAGCGTAAAGATGTTCAAGCCTGGGTTCACAACTCAAACACTTGGAACCTCTATTATGGCCTCATACGAGAAAGGAGGTTCAAGTCTCTATTTTGCCAGATTTAAATCTCCACACTAGACCTCAAGCTTACTTCAACCACTTCTTGTGCCAAAGAGACTCTTGTAGGGTTGTATGGTTATTCTTGTGGTAGTTGACCGGTTTTCCACAATGTCATTTCACTCCCCTTACAAAACTCCCACCCTAGCTCGTACCTTTCTAGGAGAGATTGTACGACTTTACGGCCTACCGAATCATATTGCATCAGGCATCCAGTTTATGTCTAAATACTGGAGGACTTCACGTAGTCATTTGTGAATCCATGCTATTTTTGCCTGCATGCCACCTCCAATCCAAGGGGCAGATGGAATGTACAATCTAAACTCAATTTCTTTGTCTTCACGTAATTATCCTGCTCCACAGTGGCGTGAATTAGCTTCCTTTAGCAGAATCATCTTTTAATTTTGCCTACCATACGGCTCTAAAGTGTTCTATGTTTGCCGTGGTAGGTTATGACCCTAAGCTCTTACCTGCCTTGATTTCTTTCACCATTGTTCCATTGTATTGGTGCAAGAACATTGGTCCCCTATACATATTCCTGACCTATCCCTCACAGACAAAAATCCAGACACCTTCCCTCAGCGACAACTCAGAGCCTTCAATACCTATTTCTGAGCAACTACATACTTTTGCTGATATTTCTGTCTCTAAATTATTCTGCATCCTGTATTCTGATTTGTAACAGTCTGAAATTTTGCATTCAAAATTAGATTTGCAATCATCTGTTCCTCTGTTAAATACATCTGTCTACTTCCATTTGCTTAAAACATGGATATAATTCTTCTCTTCCTTGTAGTTATCCCTCACAGACATCAATCCAGACACACCTTCCCCCAGCAACTCAACTGTTCAATGTTTAATTACCTCCCAAATCAACCTTTCTTCATTCCGATTTGCCCTTCTTAACTCTATACATATTTACAAACTACAAGGTTGCATTACACCAGGAATAAACTGCTCCCTTGATGCCAGCAATACTTTGAATGATATCTTCTGCTCTTATCCTACCAGCATCATTGCCCCACTTCCTAATCTTGAAACTAAGGTTGCTCCAATGCATGACTTTAATATAGCTGCTGCTTCAACACTTTTAGCCACATCCTCCACCATCTGATCTATAAAGTGATAACAGTATTCCAGAAGGAGAATATCTCCTCATAACCATAGCCACAGAATCATAAATCCTGGGTGCAGCACACTAGTTACCGACATCCCCTGGAAAGGGAAAGGACAAAGAGTTACTCTTTCTGGAGTTTTCTATTACTCCAGGAACACACAAAGGGATTATTTAACAAGAAATAGTTAATCTTCCAACCACAGAAGAAACGTATCAGTCTTTACTTTAGCCTTACCTTCTTCTATCTCCATAGAAGACCTAGCAGCTCCAATACGCTTATTCCTTCCTTCCATCAGGAAAAATAAAGCTTCAATACACTATATGACCAAAAGTGTGTGGCAATTTGACCATCGCATCTATATGAACTTGTTGGATATTTAATAAAAAAATCATGGGTATTAATATGGAGTTGACTCCCCCTTCTAGCTAAAACAACCTCCACTCTGGGAAGGCTTTCTTAGGGCGTGTGTAGAAATTGGTGCCAGTTCAGCCAAAAGCACATTTGTGAGGTTAAGCCCTGATGTTGGACGAGAAGACCTAGTTCACAATCAACGTTCCAATTCATCCCAAAAATGTTAAATGGGGTTACGATTAGAGTACTGCATGGGCCACAGGTGTCCCCTAACAACAATCATCAAATCATGTCTTTATGGAGCTTGGTTTTGTGGAAGTTGAAGAATTTTGCTGATTCTGGATGTCAGCACAATGATCTTTACCTCATTGCTTATTCTGCTGATAGCAGATAAGATAACACTACAATCACCTGTCTACCTTTCTTAGTTTACTTATGTCTTGTTTGTGTCTTGGAAGAATGTGTACGTATGGTATGTTTTTGTGTGTTTTCTTTGCTCTAAGTGCCTTGTTGCAAAAGAATCTGAGTCCACCACGACAAAGGACAAGTTGTCCCTTTCTTGACCTTCTGTAAGTAAAGATTTCACATGTCTGGGGGGGGGGGGCTATTTTTTCTTGACCTTTTTAAACCGTGTGTGTCAGAAAATTAAAGTAAATATACCAACAGATGGCAAGACAATATGCTAATAACTGTTTGCGCTTCTTTGCCTATATATTGTTAGAAAATTAAGGAGGGGGAGAGAAGTCTGCGAACTGGACTCTCCCCTGTTCACTTGAATAAAGAAGCTCTTGCTTACTCAACTCATTGAACTGGTGTCGTCAGATTTCTTGCCAACATTCACACTTTGTACACAAGGGACTAGAAAATTGCCTTCCTGGTGCCACAAAGTCGAAAGCACAATTATCTAAAATGCTGTTGCATGCTGTAGCATTAACACAACCCTCCGAAGCAACTAAGGGGCCTAATCCAAACCCAGACCTCCATCCTTCCTCCACTAAACTTTATAGCAGGCACTATGCATTTTGTTAGTTAGCCTTTTCCTGGCATCCACAAAACCCAGATTCCTCCATAAGACGTCCAAATAGCGAAGCGTGATTTATCACTCCAGAGAACACATTTCCACTGTCCCAGAGCCCAGTGGTGATGTGCTCCACACCACTTCTGCCTTCACTTTACATAATGTTATAACGGTCTTTGTCTAGTGTACAGCTGCACGGCCAAGAAGATGGATTACAAGACAGTTTGGAAATCTAATGAGTGATGGTACAGAGGACAAGTTATTTTAAGTGCTATGCTCTACAGCACTCAGCAGCCCTGCTCTGTGAGTGTGCATGGTCTACTGCCTTGTGGATGAGCTGTTAAACTTAGATGTTTCCACTTCACAATAATAGTGGACCTTGGCCACATTGAAAGTAATTGACCTCTTCAGTACGATCCATTCTACAGCCAATGTTTGTCTACGGCATGCCTCCTATCTCACCCCACAGGCAACATACTTACCCTGACGTACCATGGATGACCTGTATGTGTACACAAGCGCGTACACCAAACTACAGTCATGTGAAAAAGAAAGTACAACATCTTTGAATTATATGGTTTTACTATCAGGACATAATCATCTGTTCCTTAGCATGTCTAACAATTAGGTAAATAGGACCTCAGATGAACTACACATGACATATTACACCATGTCATGATTTATTCAACAAAATAAAGTCAAAATGGAGATGTGTGTGTTTTGCATCATGCAGTGTGACCACCTCTATAAAACGTTTTTGCTGGTCTGGAGCAGTCAGGTGTGTGAACGCAATGCCAAAGAAGAAAGACAACAGCAATGATCGTAGACGAGGAATTGTTGCTGCCTGTCAATAGCTAATTTTTAGACCTGCTAAGGAACAAATGATTATCACATCCAGATACGTAAAACCATAGAATTCAAAGAGATACTTCACACCTACCAAGCAAGAAAATAATTCCCTGTCCTATCTGGATAGGCTAAACAATCTTCTACTTGATTCCAGGGTTGACATGGAAATTATGTATTTGTTTAATGTAGCCTTTTATGAGGTGATGCTAAAGATTTACAGATTAATATGCTAAACAAACCAAATAAGATTATCCTTACCTTCCCCCACCGTGTCATCACCACTAATCAGTTCATAAAGTGTGAACACAGAATTGGCCATACCAATTTTTGACACCTAAGAAGGAATAAAAATTTATATTTATACATACAATCATTTGTAAACAAGGCAGCTAATCACAATGAGGTGGTTATTATGGGGGACTTTAACTATCCCGACATAAACTGGGAAACCGAGACCTGTGAATCTCATAAAGGAAACCGGTTTCTGACTATAAGCAAGGATAATTATCTGTCCCAAATGGTACAGGACCCGACCAGAGGGGGCGCCCTACTGGACTTAATATTAACCAACAGACCTGACAGAGTAACTAATGTGCAGGTCAGGGGACATCTAGGAAATAGTGATCACAATATGATGCATTAGAACTTGTCCTTCAATAAGGGAACTCTTAGAGGAGCCACAAGAACTATGCACTTTAGGAGGGCAAAGTTTGATCAACTAAGAGAAGCCCTTAACACTGTAAATTGGGAAAATGTCCTCAAAAACAAGAGTACAGACGCTCAATGGGAGATTTTTAAGAATATCTTAAATTCTCACTGTGAAAGGTACATACCGTATGGGAATAAAAGAGTCAGGAACAAGAGAAAACCAATGTGGATAAATAAAAATGTAAAGGGGGCAATAAATGGCAAAAAAAGGCATTTAAGCTACTAAAACAGGAAGGCAGTGAGGAAGCACTAAAAAGCTATCGGGAAAAAAATAAAATATGTAAAAATCAGATAAAAGCAGCAAAATTGGAGACAAAGACTCATTGCCAAAGAGAGTAAAACAAACCCCAAAATGTTCTTTAACTATATAAATAGTAAAAAGGTTAACAATGAAAGCGTTGGCCCCTTAAAAAGTAATGAGGGAGAAGTTATAGACGGGGATCAGGAAAAAGCTAATCTATTAAATATTTTCTTCTCTGCTGTATTCACAGAGGAAAATGAAATGCCAGGTAATATACAGCAGGATGAGATAAATGCCCCAGTACATGTCGCCTGTCTAACGCAGGAAGAAGTGCAGTGCCGCCTAAAAAAAATCAAAATAGACAAATCACCAGGTCCAGATGGCATTCACCCCCGCGTTCTAAGGGAGTTAAGTAATGTAATAGACAGACCCCTATTTCTAATATTCAAGGACTCTATAGTGACAGGGTCTGTTCCCCAGGACTGGCGCATAGCAAATGTTGTGCCAATATTCAAAAAGGGGACAAAAAGTGACCCGGGGAATTATAGGCCTGTTAGTTTAACTTCTGTTGTGTGTAAACTGTTTGAGGGTTTCCTAAGAGATGCTATTTTGGAGTATCTCAATGAAAATAAGTGTATGACTCCATATCAGCATGGGTTTACAAGGGATCGGTCCTGTCAAACTAACCTGATCAGCTTTTATGAGGAGGTGAGCTCAAGACTGGATCGGGGTGAATCGCTGGATGTCGTATATCTTGATTTTTCCAAAGCATTTGATACGGTGCCACATAAAAGGCTGGTACATAAAATGAGAATGCTTGGGCTGGGGGAGAATGTGTGTATGTGGGTAAGTAACTGGCTCAGTGATAGGAAACAGAGGGTGGTTATTAATGGTACATACTCTGAGTGGGTGACTGTTGCTAGTGGGGTACCACAGGGGTCAGTTTTGGGTCCTATTCTTTTTAATATATTTATTAATGACCTTGTAGAGGGATTGCATAGTAAAGTATCAATCTTTGCAGACGATACTAAGCTCTGTAACGTGGTTAACACAATAGAGGACAGCGCACGATTACAAATGGATCTGCATAGGTTGGAGGCTTGGGCTGGGATGTGGCAGATGAGGTTCAACACAGATAAATGTAAGGTTATGCACATGGGGAAGAAAAATCCAGGCTGGGAATATGTATTAAATGGGAAAACACTGGGGACGACTGACATGGAAAAGGACTTAGGAGTTTTAGTTAACAGTAAATTTACCTGTAGCGACCAGTGTCAGGCAGCTGCTGCTAAGGCAAATAAAATCATGGGGTGCATCAAAAGGGGCATAGATGCCCACGACAAGGAAATAATTCTACCCCTGTACAAGTCACTAGTCAGACCACACATGGAATACTGTGTACAGTACTGGGCACCAGTGTACAAGAAAGATATAGTGGAGCTGGAGAGGGTTCAAAGACGGGCAACCAGAGTAATAAGGGGAATGGGAGGACTACAGTACCCAGAAAGATTATCAGAATTGGGGTTATTTAGCTTGGAAAAAAGACGGCTTAGGGGGGACTTAATAACTATGTATAAATATATAAGGGGACAGTACAGAGATCACTCCCAGGACCTATTTATACCCAGGACTGTATCTATAACAAGGGGACATCCTCTACGGCTGGAGGAAAGAAGGTTTCTACACCAGCACAGACGGGGGTTCTTTACAGTAAGAGCGGTGAGATTATGGAACTCTCTGCCAGAGGAAGTGGTGATGGTAAACTCAATAAAAGAGTTCAAAAGGAGCCTGGACGTTTTTCTTGAAAGCAATAATATTACAAGTTATGGATATTAGATTAATAGGGACAGAACGTTGATCCAGGGATTTATTCTGATTGCCATATTTGGAGTCGGGAAGGAATTTTCCCCCTGGTATGGGGCAATTGGCATCTGCTTCATAAGGGTTTTTTGCCTCTGGATCAACACAGTAGGGACACAATATGTATATAGGTTGAACTTGATGGACTTTGGTCTTTTTCAACCTTATGAACTATGTTACTATGTTACTATTTAGCAAAAGTAAAGTTGGTAAAAAGATAAACAAGTTTTTTCCATTTTTACCCATTATAAATTGCTGTTTATCTACCCTTACTATTGACAGTCAAATATTAGAAGGTGCAGTTTTCTATATAGAAGCTATAGGCTTAGTACTGTCTAAAACTGCCCCACAAAATTAGGTATTTCTAAAACGTAGACAATCTAGGTCATTTTTAGGGTTGCAACCAACGATTATTTTCATAAATCAATTAGTTGGCCGATTTTTTTTTTTAGATTAATCGGATAAAAAATGTAATTTTTTCAATTATTTAAAATAATGTCATTTAAGTAACGTAGGATGTAAAAAACAAACAGCAGAATAAAAAAAAATGATACAAATGCATTTTTATTTCCCAAACTGCCCCCCCCCCAATTATGCATTTGAGCCCAGGCTTGCCACACTGCCTCCCAGATATGCCACATACCCCCAGCCATGCCACACTGCCCTCCCCACATATGCCTTATATACCCTATATGCCTTATACCCCCAGATATGCCACTCTGTCCTCTCCAGGTATGTCCTACAGCCCCCTGATATGCCATAGTGCCCTCATATTTGCAGACTCCTTCACAGACACAATACTTTTATAAATAAATACAGGGTTAATCTTTACTGCCCCCAGGATTTAGATTCCCCTCAGTTTGCCCCCTTTACCTCTAACTGCACCTTAACTTTAATTAAATTAACCCCCAGTCCTCAGCATTAAATTAACCCTGAAGAGAAGACCCCACCAACCACAACTGCCGCTAAATTAACCCTGAAGACCCCATCAACCACAATTAACCCTAAACACCCCACTAACTATAACTGCCCCTAACTTTCAGCAGCCCAAATATTAATTTTATACTCACTAGTTATATGAGTTCTTGAGCCATGTGAACAGTATAGGAAATGGGCGGGACAATAGACACTCTGGCCCCACCCCTTTCTCCCTGTAGTCACTGCCGATTGGCTGCAAGGAGGGACAGGGAGAAAGGGGTGGGGTCATCAGCAGTGACTACAGGGGGGAACTGTAAGTAGGAGCTGCTGCTGTGAGTCACTTAGATTATAAAACGAGGGGTATTTTTCAGAGCATTTGCTCTGAACTAATCAATAATGAAATTCGTTGGCAACGATTTTCATTATCGATTATTAATCGATTTTATCAATTAGTTGTTGCAGCCCTAGTCAAAGATTATTCTACTTTTCATGCAATAATATCCCCACTTATAAGTCATGTGTAAGGACCGCCAGGGAGGAGAAGAGCTGTCACCACTGGTGGACTTCTCCTACTGAGCCAAAGGCAAAACAAAAGCGTGCGTGTCTTACTGTGTGTGCGCATTAGCAACGTTAAATACATACTTGCCCCTACATTTTTTTTTTTTGGCTGGGTCCTATATGAAAACAAAACTTTTTTATTTGGTAGATCAGGGGTTGAAATGAATTATACCACAGGACCCCAACACACTTATTCACTTGCAAAAAGAGTTAACACTTGTTCAAAACACCTAAAAGGCATCACTCTGAACTAGATCTTTCATTGACAAGAACTCCAATATTACATAGAAAATGAAAACTAAACTACCATCCACATCAAGAAGGTCACCATGACTACTATCACTAGTACAGTGACAGGAAAACTCTTTGGCATTACCAGCATTTAAGTATAAATATGATACAATCATCTAAGTTACAATCATGAACAAACAATTAGGGCTGCAACTAACGATTATTTTCATAATCGATTAGTTGGCCGATTATTTTTTCGATTAATCGGATAAAAAAAATGTAAATTTTTCATTTATTTAAAATAATTTAATAAACAAATGATGTTAAATACAAACAGCAGAATAAAAAAAAAACTTTGATAAAATACATTTCTTGTCTTTATTTCCCAACCAGCCCCCCCCCCAATTTATGCACATTTGAGCCCAGGCTTGCAGAGCTGCCTCCCACACATACCACTCCACGCTGCCCCCCACATATGCCACTCCACGCTGCCCCCCACATATACCACTCCACGCTGCCCCCCACATATACCACTCCACGCTGCCTCCCACATATGCCATTCCACGCTGCCTCCCACATATACCACTCCCCGCTGCCTCCCACATATGCCATTCCACGCTGCCTCCCACATATGCCATCCCACGCTGCCTCCCACATATGCCACTCCACGCTGCCTCCCACATATGCCACTCCACCCCCACATATGCCACTCCACCCCCACATATGCCACTGTGCCTGATACGCCTTATACCCCCTGATACACCACTCCATCCTCCCCAGACATGCCACACTACCTCCCAGACATGCCACGCTGCCCTCCCCACATATGCCACTCCAGTCTACCCCCAGATATGCCACTGTGGCCCCAGATATGCCTTATACACCCTGATACACCACTCCGTCCTCCCCAGACATGCCACACTGCCCTCCCCACATATGCCTTATTTAATGTATATGCCTTATACCCCCAGATATGTCACTCCGTCCTCCCCTGATATGCCTTATACCCCCCAGATATCTCATAGTCCCCTCATAGAGTCACAGACCTGTTCGCATCACACTGACACCATACTTTTTTAAATAAGTACTGGGTTAATCTTCACTGCCCCCAGGATTTAGATTCCCCTTAGTTTGGCCCCCCTTTATCTCTAACTGCACCTTAAGTTAACTTTATTAAATTAATCAAATTAACCCTCAGTCCTCATCATTAAATTAACCCTAAACACCCCATTAACCATAGCTGCTCCTAAATTAACTCTAAATACCCCATCAAAACAACTACCCTAAATTAACCCTAAACACCCCATTAACCATAACTGCCCCTAAATTAACCCTAAACACCCCATTAACCATAACTGCCCCTAAATTAACCCCCACCTCCCCTAACTTTCAGCAGCCCAAATATTAATTTTATACTTACAGTTAGATGAGTGTCACAGCCATGTGGTTCTGGCCTTCTGGGAGAAGGAAGGGGGCGGGGCCAGTTGTCACAGTGATTACAGGGAGGGACTGGTAAGTAGGAGCTGCTGCTGCGAGTCAGACTAAACGGATTATATAATGAGGGGTATTTTTCAGAGCGTTTGCTCTGAAAAAACCCTCATTTTATAATCAATAATAATAGATTCAACTAATCGATAATGAAATTCGTTGGCAACGAATTTCATTATCGATTATTATCGATTTTATCGATTAGTTGTTGCAGCCCTACAAACAATTTGTCCATATTGAATACATCATCCAAATTTTCAAAATGTATGTTGGAAAAAGTATGTGAATCCCAATCCAATCACTTCAACATACACTATGAGTTTGCAAACCTAGGGTCCAAACATAAAAAACAAAACAAAAAAAACACACTCCTATAATGCCAAGGCAGCTAGTACCCAAGTATGATAGGAGTGTGATTATAGGCTATGCCATGCTACCCCACACACACACACACACACGACTCGGCTGGGTTCCTGTTTCTCCTGGGCAGTACAAGAGACGATGGTAAGCAGCCTGGCCTCTGCTGCCGATTATTTTCAGCCTTTTTTTTGGCATTTTGCCAATAATGCCCTTTTCGGCCAATATATCGGTGCATCCCTATAGAAAATCATAACCTGGACGTCGACAGGATGAGTCCCATTTATTCTATCTCTTCGGCAGGAGATTCTGGAGTGGCTGTAAGTCATCCAAGGCACAGCATACCCAAGGGTACATGCCATACTAGAGTGACAAGTGAGCCAACACCACTACAAACATTTTTATGAATAGCTTTGGGGCTGAACTGCATGTGTGAATCCACTTGAGAAGTTGGAAATGCCACTTAGACACATTTCATAATCCACACATGTAAACATGCAGAAAAGCGACCATAGATGGTCTATCAAGGTCATAAAAGAAAGAGCAAAAATGAATGTGGACAGTTTCAATTTTGAACCAAATGGTTGACTAGATGAAAGTTCACAATAACACACTTTACATATACTTAATCAACAATTTTCAGGACCCGATAGTCTGAGAGATTTTGCCTCTTGCAAGATGGCGGTGCCCATAATTTTTTTTAAAAAGGCCGACATACGAAAAATAAACAGCCTGGTCCTTAAAGGGGTTAAACATTTGCAGGAGTATAGTTGAAGTCCACAATTATACCAGGGAAACCATAGAATAACACACCTTAAAATACATAAAACAAATATACCTTAAAACAAAGACAAAAAAATACCGTAGCAAATAAGTTATCAAACTGGAGATCAGCACAAAAAAAAATAAAAAAAAAAAATGCATGCACAATAAACAAACATCCTAGTAGACAGACAATAGCACATTCAAGGTATCTTGAATGAAAGAAAAAAAAAATTGTACTACCGTATTGGCCCGATTATAGTCCGCACTTCCTCCCCCGCATTTTAAGTCTTAAAAGTGGGGGTGTGGCCTATAATTGGGGTTTAGAGCAGGGATGCACAATTTGTATCACACGGCGCCACAGGACATTAAGTTCCAGGTGCGGAGCAGGTGTTTTTTTTTTGTTTTTTTTTTCCTTCTTCTGCCCGCAGCAAGGTTAGGATCCAGGTCCCCTCGATCCTCCTCTCTGGCAGCTGGTGGGCATCTGTGCGATGCAGACAACCTCCATCACCCAGACGTTCACTGGCTGCCCCCGCTAGACACCAGGGAGTCTGGGGATATATTGGTAAATTGGGGGGGCGCACAGAGTGGCACATGGGGGGGCAGCAGTGGCACATCAGGGGGTGGGGTGCAATTTTTCTCAGGTAATTCTACACTATGAGGTTAGAGACTATCAAAGATGAGTAATGTATGCTCAAATAGGCTAGACGCAAGATTCTTACCCATTGATAGATAACTTTTCCCCACTCATCAGGTCTCCTCCACATGATCAGGAACCTAGACTTGTTTTTGTCTAACCACTCAAGGTCACCTTCAAGAAAACAAAAATATTGAGTATAAAGACTATTACTGTTCTCTAATGAGGTCCCTGAATGGTATGTTAGAATACAGCTAAGTAGAAAGTTCTACCATAGTCCCATCTTAATTGGTCTTATCTCTAGAATCAATGACTCATCCAAATTTAAATGTCTACACGTTTATCAAGAGATAAAGCTCTGTAGAACTGTAACAGGAGATCTTACCTTTTTTCCTGAGTTCCTCCAAAATCACCAGAACAGATTCCAAAGATAATCTTCCTACATGGTGTTAAGGATCTTTTGGTTTAATATTACATAATTTCGTTTATTTTAGCCTAATGAGAAACGCACAGGGGCGAGTATGGTTAGTGGAGCATGTGTGCTGTGTTTAAGCACCATCCCTACCCCTGAACACAACATACTCACTCACGCTCTCGCCATACTTACACACACTCGTGGTAATGTCATACCACTCCTCTTACAAGTTCAGTGCAGCTCACACAGATTTCTCACCCCCTTACTTTGAAGATGGCCCTTATCTTCTGCAGGGTCACACAAAACACACTTCTGGATGCCTTGGGTACCAGGGCGTTTGGATGCCATACCCCTCTTAGTATACCACTTCAAATGGGCATTTATGCATTTCCCATCATAAACACAACTAAAACATCTTAAGAAAAATATTCCAAATTATCACCTTACTCAGTTGCATAAGATTTTTAACTGTTTGGCAACTACAAGGCACTAAGCCTTGTACTTTATATATCTTTATTGGTAGGCACACTATTTCTCTTTCTAGTTTGGTGTCAGTGTGAGGTAGAAGGTAGAGGGAGAGACAGAGCTGCAGACATAGCAAGTGTTTGTATACTTTGGCTTTGTTATCTGAGCTGTGATGGCTCTTTAAAAATAGTACTTTTTATTTTTGAGTGCAACTCCCTTCCATTGGATTCGTCTGTAGTTTAACCCGTTGGGCACAAGCAGTAGTTTATTAAATTTTTTTGTTTTATTATTTACACATTCTTAGGATTTTGGTTTGCCACTTGGTCTATATTATTTTGACATGGAATTTATAGATTTAAATGTGCAATATATTAATGATTACAAACCGATATCTTGTTTTTTGCGGAAGTACTCCAAAAGGCCAGAATAATGCAGTCAGATTTTCAGGAGAAAAAGCGCAGAAATGCTTCTCTTCTGCTAAAGGGCAGAACCACATCATGCACCATCTGGACAGCCTGCCCCCAGTTCAAATGATGGAGTGGCTGTATCCTTTTGTAGTACCTGTATAACAGAGCCGATACCAAGAGAAGAGGACAAAGAATGAAGAACAAGAGGTGAGAACAAGCAGACTTGCAGAAAATGAGACAGGGACACGCAAGCCATCAGCAGAGAAGGTACCTAAAGAGCACACCAGATGATGTCATGCTCACAGAGGGGTTTTTATGTAAGAGGTCTGAGTTCATATTTGTCCTTATCTAAGTGACAACTAAGCAATGTTTCATCAAATTTAGGCAAAGATGATCTACAAAATACACTGATAATCCTAAAACACAACCCTAAATCCTTAACAGTTCAGCATAGTGTGACGGAAGCCTCCATCACTGGGACCACTGGAGAGGCCTAACTCCAGTCCTCCTCCCTATTGACTATGGGCCCTGGGTTTGTAAAGGCTTCTGTGGCTACCCCCAGCAGTATCATCTCATCACTGGTTGATGGGATTATCTCCAGCAAACAGCCAGGATCTGCAACCAGGGAGTGACTGCCATTGTCTTAATTTAATATCAGACCCCTCCACATCATGGTGCATTATTATGTTGTGTAAATCAGTCCCCCCCCCCCATTGTATTGTTAATCCCGTTACTGCCCCTGTTGTCTCTGGGAGGCAGATTAAAGGGGCGGTTTGTGTCCCAATATCTTGTTTTATGTAAATATGTGTTTTGCTGGATATATCCAGCTCTGTGTGTCCAAAATAAATCAGTCTTCGTTTGGTTTTACCCTACACTGAGTCTCGGCTAGTGACTGGGGAACCGGAGAAAGTGTGTTGTCCCAGGCTAAGGGAGCACAAGTCAGCGGAGGTAGTCGGTCGGACTATCCAGCTCCGTGACATTGGTAGCAAGCAGTGGGATTGCTTTTTAATGTGAGGGACACTTACTTTCTACCGGGATTGACCGACAGGATGGCAGATTTCGGTCGCCTTGACGAGGACTAGGATGTGGTATCAGAATTCCAGGGGCTACTGCGGGTCATCCTCTCCTGCTACACCACTGCTCTGCCTACAGAACAATACCAGAATCTGAGGCAAGTGGTTCGACGGTCACTATGGCAGAGGGCTGTTATACGTCGGGGCCAGTGTCTTCCAAGCTCCGAACAAAAGATTAGAGACCAGTGGGAACTACGGATGTCATTCCTGGGACAGCAACCCCAGGAGCAATGGGTATCTGAATTGGACAAGCTGGAAGCTGGAAAATGCGTATCGGGCTCTGCAGTGGTATGCAGAGCAAGCATATTGGGGAACTGCGAAAGAATGTTCTCCAGAGGGGTATGACTTTGGTGGCCTGGGATTATTATGGGATAGTCTTCAGGAGGATTCGGACTTCGGCAGTACAGCGGAGTGGCGGATTGAGGAAATCCGGGATTTCAGGGAGTGGGCCCTCCCAGATGCACTAGGACTTAAAGGTGATTTACACAGGAGTGGGAACTGGAGAAGGCATATAAAAAACTGTTTGACCATGTTCCCCAGTGTGCAGGGATTTTGTGGATGTTATGGAGTGGTCATCTGAGGATGACCCAAGCGGGGTGGATGGGACTGTGATCTCCACCCCTGAGTCACAGGGATACTGGGCAGCTAATCCAGATCCAATACCAGAGCTATGTGACTTTACACCACAACCGGATCCAGAGATTGTGGATCTAATTGATTTTACATCTGAGGATGTTGGTCCAGGAGGTCTTGCAATTGGCTTCCCTTCCCAGGGAAAGGAAGAAAGTTTTCTGGGTGTAGTGGATGGGACTGCGGAGTCCACCAGCACCCACCCAGCTGAAGAGCTGGCAACAGGGCAGAGCGCTGCTGGCTTCTGCCCCACACCTTCAATGGCTAGAGGGATCCAGAGAGATGCGGCAGCCGGCCCATCTTCCCAGCGGCAGCTCACCAGTCCGGGAGCAGAGGAACTGGCCCTCCCTCCCCAGCGGCAGACCGACCCAGAAGATTCCCTAACCCCAGCTGAAGCGCTGGCAACCAGGCAGAGCATCGCTGGCCTCTGCCCAGCACATACCAAAGCTGCAGGAATTCAGGGAGATACAGCAGCCGACCCACCCCAGCAGAAGCTGGGAGGTGGAACAGCCGGTCCATCTCCCCAGCAGCAGAAACTAATTCCGAAGTTTCCAAACACTGCAGAATCCATTGTTGTACTTTTTTCCACCTTGGCAGGTTGCCAAGTTCACAATTGAACACCTATAAGAGCTTAAGACGTTTCAAAAATTGTCCTAAAAGTATTTATTTTAACATGCTTAGAAAGGATACTTTGTATTTTCTTATTGTTAAACAACGGGCTTTCCTGGATTTCCATAATATTCAGCGTGTATAATTTGTTGTGCCGGCAGTAGGACAGAACTAAAGAGCCCCATGCTGACAACTGCTTTTGTCTGGTATCAACATTCGGTTGCAACCTACACAAACATACAAAGAATAACACAACTATTACACTTGGAAGTATTTATGCAGTCTTGGTGTTTGTTACTATTACACATACAAACATTACTGATGTAAAGTGCTATCTGCAGTATGAGGATCCACAAATTAAATGTTTTCATGCCACATACTTGAGAGCAAGCTACACATTTGCTGATAACAAAATCAAAACTATTTGATATAAATAAGATAAAGGTGATATAGCTACTCAACTTGACACTGGTTCAACTTTAAGTTAAAGAATTTCAGGGCATAAAGTAAAAAGGAAGTGATACTTTTGAAAATAGGGCACAACCCTCTATACTGGTATATGTTACATTTGATATGATTATTTTCATAGAATATTGTGATTGCAAAAACCGTTTTTGTGCAATACATAAATACCAGGTCAAATTTTGTATTAGTGCACTTCCAACAAAAGGAAATGCAGTGCTGTAAACAATCTTTAGCGCTTGTCTATGTGCAATAGTCACGCAAGAACATGGGTTGGCAGAACTGCAATGCAGATAAATAATTGGAAACAGATTAAAACTTGCATAAATAAAATGCCCTTGTAATGCCTTTGGATGAAGCCAAAAATGTGATGTCAGGAACAGAAAAATAAAAAATATCACTCTATAGTAACAGACAAATATCCACAACGGAAACTTAAGAACATACTGATTTCCCATCTGGATTACTGTAGCTATTTGCTTATTTGTCTTCCTAGCTGGCCTCTATAATCCATTTTCAGGGCATCACCTTCAAAGCCCTCCTTCTTAACCTTCAAGGATATTCAGCACTTTTTGATCTCTAATATCACTCCCTCCACACCCCAACCATACAGGAGTCTCTCTGCCCCTTTAAAAGCTAACACTCCATCACCACTATAGGCTTCTCCAGATCTCTGCCACTACCCACCAAGCCACAGCTCTCCACAACTTAAACGGCAAACAATCTCTGCATAGATCAAATGCAACCATGCCCCTAATTTACAAATATCAGAAAGAAGCCCATTTTATCCAGGGAACAATGAAGCAGATCAGTTTGTTTCTCTGTACCAGAGTTTGAATTCATATTATAGGTTTCGTGAATGAAAATGCTTACAGCCGATGCTTGTATATGCACTCGAAACACGTATACGGGCATTCCCAGTGTTTCTCCCCCTCACAATTAGGCTCAGCATTTAAGACAGAGACATGGCACAAGGGACATTATGCTCGTAAACAGACAAATAGAGAAGGAACTATTTACTATTAAAACAAATGGCGTGACTGCGCATTAAAAACATGCTTAAGGTTGTACCTCTGATACACAGGTATTAGACAAAGTATTCAACGTGGTCAGTCACCAAACGTTATAAGAGAACTATAATCGCATGTTTCCACACTCGTTTCGCCCGGAACTCATCTGGAACAACAGGGGCGGCATGCTCGTGTATTTTTTTTGGCCCTTTTTAAACCCCCCCCCCTTCTAACACCCCTTAACCTCATTTAAGCACCCGAGTATCTCACGTGTAGAACGGAGGAAAATTGTACTGCCACGGCCACTCAAACCCCATCATAACAATCGGTCCACCAAACTCTTCCGCCCGGTTACAGAAAACACACGCTGTAAAGGTTCCGGGTTCCGGGTTCTGTCCTCCTACCCAACAGTGATTGGTTGATTAAAAAAAGAGAAAAAAAAAAAAGAAAGAAAGAAATGACGGTAAATGTAATCTTGCGAGTAGTTAGGCGTCCGATTCCAAACATTGCTGCCAATGCTTTCCGTACTTCTGCATAAAAATCTTCAGAGGCCTCCAATGAAAATAAGTATGTCCAATTAGGTAGAAAGTAATGGCCGGGGCAATCTGTTAATTGTTATTTGGTATCAAGTAACTGCTTTTGCCAATTTTTTTTTTTTGTGAAAAAAAAAATATTAATTTGGGAACGTTACTAAGATTAGTTTAAAAATGCAGGGGGTAGCAGAAGCATTATTAACCCTTTCCTGCATTTCCCACCCTGGTGCTAAGGCAATTTTGAGCATTTCTTGGGAATAAACTATACAAACCATATATTGGTTTTTTTCAGCACACTCAGCAGATTTCAAATATACCATTTTTATATCTGTATGTTATACTTGTAGTAGGTAACCAGTCTAAATCTGGCGGGGGGCAGGTGGTCATTTCAAGGGGGCAGGTGGGCATTTCTAGGGGGCATAAACCATATCTGGGTGGTCAGAGTCGCATATCTGGGGGCATAAAGCGTATCAGGAGTTATAAAGCATATCTGGGGGCATATCTATAAGTAAGGTGCATTATGAATTAAGGGGGGAGACCTTAAAATGGCTATTGGTTTTCTGTTTGTATATCAAATATGCTGACAAACTGATAGATACCAAAAATGTTAAAATACATATATTCCTGTTCATTAGATAAAATACTGTTTTACCATTCCACTCCTGTGTATTTTTTCTTTAAACATATTTTTTCTTTAAAATAGCAACAAACTTTAAGGGTGCGGCCTATAGTCAGGTTCGGCTTATATTCAAGCCAATATGGCATATACTGGTATATCTCCCTACAAAGTTAAATAATTGTATTAAACAAATTAAAGGTAAATAAGAGACCATTGCCAGCAAATGAAGTTTTTTTTTTAATAAACCAAAGTTTTATTGATTTTGTCAATAAAGGAGGGAAAAAGGGACACACATAAAGGAGGGAGCCCTGACGCAGCAGGACAAGGTATAGTATATAGGGAACAAGAAACAAAAAGAAACAATAAATAATAATAATAAAGTACATGACATTACAAAAAATACATAGTAATACAAAGAACGCAATCCAGACCTCACCAGCTAACCCATAATTCAATCCTGACCTACCCGTGTAGAGGGATCGGTCACGAAGCATGACTAGTAGAACCATTTCCTCCCATGTTGTGCCTCCTGACCCATATGCCCAGCCACCAATACTTCAAGAACCCGTGTATTCTCCACTCTCAATATCCACTCCCGAAAGTAGGGTGGTGATACCTTATTCCGATGCAAGGAGATCAAGGCTTTAGCCTCATTGAGTAAGTGCCGCACAATAGATTTTTTGTATGAGGCAATCGAGTCAGAAGCATGGTGCAACAAGTACCGTGTATTCCGGCGTATAAGACGACCCCCAACTTTTCCAGTTAAAATATAGAGTTTGGGCTATACTCGCCGTATAAGACTATCCCTCTACCCAGTATACAACAACCAGCCAATCACGGCAAGCACTGTACCGTACCGGTGATTGGCTGGTTGTTGTATACAAAGCCTGCTTGGATTGGGTGGGTCAGCTCTCCCTAACATACGTACACACCAGCTTACAAACACACATATACACATACACTGCCCTTAACATACGCCTGTCCATATATACACATTTATACACTGCCCTCACCACACACCACTGCCTTTACACTAGGGCTGCAACTAACGATTATTATCATAATCGATTAGTTGGCCGATTATTTTTTCGATTAATCGATTAATCGGATAAAAAAATGAATGTACATTTTTCATTTATTTAAAATAATTTAATAAACAAATAATGTTAAATACAAACGCAGAATAAAAAAAAAAACTGATAAAATGCATTTCTTGTCTTTATTTCCCAACCAGCCCCCCCAATTTATGCACATTTGAGCACAGGCTTGCCACGCTGCCTCCCAGACATGCCACGCTGCCTCCCAGACATGCCACACTGCCTCCCAGACATGCCACTCCACACTGCCTCCCAGACATGCCACTCCACGCTGCCTCCCAGACATGCCACTCCACGCTGCCTCCCAGACATGCCACTCCATGCTGCCTCCCAGCCTCCCAGACATGCCACTCCACGCTGCCTCCCAGACATGCCACTCCACGCTGCCTCCCAGACATGCCACTCCACGCTGCCTCCCAGACATGCACCACTCCACGCTGCCTCCCAGACATGCACCACTCCACGCTGCCTCCCACATATACCACTCCACGCTGCCTCCCACATATACCACTCCACGCTGCCTCCCACATATACCACTCCACGCTGCCTCCCACATTTGCCACTCCACGCTGCCTCCCACATATTCCACTCCACCCTGCCTCCCACATTTGCCACTCCACACTGCCTCCCACATGTGCCACTCCACGCTGCCTCCCACATATTCCACTCCATGCTGCCTCCCACATATTCCTCTCCACTCTACCCCCACATATGCCACTGTGCCTGATACGCCTTATACCCCCTGATACACCACTCCATCCTCCCCAGACATGCCACACTGCCTCCCAGACATGCCACGCTGCCCTCCCCACATATGCCTTATATACCCTATATGCCTTACACCCCCAGATATGTCTCTCCATCCTCCCCAGATATGCCTTATACCCCCAGATATCTCATAGTCCCCTCAGAGTCACAGACCTGTTCGCATCACACTGACACCATACTTTTATAAATAAGTACTGGGTTAATCTTCACTGCCCCCAGGATTTAGATTCCCCTTAGTCTGCCCCCTTTACCTCTAACTGCGCCTTAAGTTAACTTTATTAAATTAACCCTCAGTCCTCATCATTAAATTAACACTAAACACCCCATTAACCATAACTACCCCTAAATTAACTCTAAATACCCCATCAAACACAACTACCCTAAATTAACCCTAAACACCCCATTAACCACAGCATCCCCTAAATTAACCCTAAAGACCCCCATCAACCACAACAGCCCCTAAATTAACCCTAAACACCCCATTAACCACAACTGCCTCAAATTAACCCCAAACACCCCATTAACCACAGCTGCTCCTATATTAACCCTAAACACCCCATTAACCATAACTGCCCCTAAATTAACCCTAAACACCCCATTAACCATAGCTGCCCCTAAACACCCCATTAACCATAGCTGCCCCTAAACACCCCATTAACCATAGCTGCCCCTAAATTAACCCTAAACACCCCATTAACCATAACTGCCCCTAAATTAACCCCCACCTCCCCTAACTTTCAGCAGCCCAAATATTATTTTATACTTACAGTTAGATGAGTGTCACAGCCATGTGGTTCTGGCCTTCTGGGAGAAGGAAGGGGCGGGGCCAGCTGTCACAGTGATTACAGGGAGGGACTGGTAAGTAGGAGCTGCTGCTGTGAGTCACTGAAACGGTTTATATAATGAGGGGTATTTTTCAGAGCGTTTGCTCTGAAAAAACCCTCATTTTATAATCGATAAAAATCGATTCAACTAATCGATAATGAAATTCGTTGGCAACGATTTTCATTATCGATTATTATCGATTTTATCGATTAGTTGTTGCAGCCCTACTTTACACACACTACCACTCTGTGTGTCCCCCCCCGAGATATGCTGCCACTCTGTGTCCTCCCCAGATATGCTGCCACTCTGTGTGTGCCCCCCCGAGATATGCTGCCACTCTGTGTCCCCCCCAGATATGCTGCCACTCTATGTGTGTCCCCCCGAGATATGCTGCCACTCTGTGTGTGTCCCCCCCCAAGATATACTGCCACTCTGTGTCCCCCCTCGAGATGTGCCACCCTCCCCTAGACTTACCAGTCCGGAGTCCCGGGTGTCTTGCGGGGCCGGCAGGGGACATCTATTCTACGCAGAACAGTATACAACTTCCGGCACCGGAAGTTGTATACCGTTCTGCACTGGTAAGGAGGATCGTTAAAGGTTGCGACTAGTTCCTATCCGGTAGAAGGACCATGTTCTTAACAGGGATAGGAAATAGCTTGCTCAGTGTGTGTGAGCTATTTTCTATCCAGCAAAATTACCTTTTGCCCCCTAGTGGTCAGTTCCTGTACTGGGATAGGAGCTATCCAACTCATGTAAAGAGAGCTAGTTTCTATCCCTGTAAAGGACCTTTTGCTCCATTGTGGCCAGGTCCTGTTAAAGGATAAGAACTAGATGGTTCATGGTGAGAAATCTAGTTGCCATCCAGCTTAAGGACCCTTATCTCTCCAGCTCACACAGGTCCCTTACAGGGATATGAACTAGACAGTTCATAGTAAGAAATCTAGTTTCCATCCAGCTAAAGGACTTTTATACCTGCAGCTCACACAGGTCCTTATACAGCCAAGAGACAATTATACCTCCAGCTCACACAGGTCCCTTACAGGGATAGGAACTAGACGTTTCATAGTGAGCAATCTAGTTTCCATCCAGCTAAAGGACTCTTATACCTTCAGGTAACAATGGTTTCCATCCAGTTAAAGGACTTTTATACCTTCAGCTAACAATGGTCCTTAACAAGGATACAATATCTAGTTCTTATACCGCAAAGGGACTCATATCTCCAGGCCATGCAGGTCCCTTACAGGGATAGGAACTAGACGGTTCATAGTGTGAGAAATCTAGTTTCCATCCAGCTAAAAGACTTTCACACCAAGGATAACAATCCCTAGTTCTTATACTGCAAAGGGACTCATATCTCCAGCTCACACAGGTCCCTTACAGGGATACGAACTAGACGCTTCGTAGTGAGAAATCTAGTTTCCATCCAGCTAAAGGACTTTTATACCCTCAGCTAACAATGGTCCTTTACAAGGATAACAATCCCTAGTTCCTATACTGCAAAGGGACTCATATATCCAGCTCACACAGGTCCCTTACAGGGATAGGAACTAGACAGTTCATAGTGAAAAATCCAGTTTCCATCCAGCTAAAGGACTTTTATACCATCAGGTAACAATGGTCCTTTACAAGGATAACAATCCCTAGTTCTTATACTGCAAAGGGACTCATATCTCCAGCTCACACAGGTCCCTTACAGGGATAGGAACTAGACGGTTCGTAGTGAGAAATCTAGTTTCCATCCAGTTAAAGGGCTTTTATACCTTCCGCTAACAATGGTCCTTAACAAGGACACAATATCTAGTTCTTATACTGCAAAGGGACTCATATCTCCTACTCACGCAGGTCCCTTACAGGGATAGGTACTAGACGGTTCATAGTAAGAAACCTAGTTTCCATCCAGTTAAAGGACTTTTATACCTTCAGCTAACAATGGTCCTTTACAAGGATACAATCTCTAGTTGTTATACTGCAAAGGGACTCATATCTCTTGCTCACACAGGTCCCTTACAGGGATAGAAACTAGACGGTTTACGGTGAGAAATCTAGTTTCTATCCAGCTAAAAGACTTTCATACCTCCAGCTCACACAGGTCCCTTACAGGAATAGGAACTAGACAGTTCATAGTGAGAAATCTTGTTTCCGTGGTCTTGCCATGGTCATAAAGGCAAGAAAAATTCCAGAAACATTGTCTATTAGATTTTATTTACTCTAACGCAGTTTCATAACATACCCATAGATATTCCTAATAATAATTGTTGTGTTAATGGGTACCAACGTGTCCTTTTTATGACTCCAATTGTCTTCCATCTGTCCTGGATTCACACCTTAACCCTGTGTGGTCCCTAATCATCTGAGCAGGAGAAAGGCTCCATTGGCTGTGTCTTTCTTGGATATTCTCCCTTGTGTATGGCGGTCCGACGCACACAGCTGAGCTGTTCCCACTACCTTTGCACTTGTCCGCTGCACAATACCCTGTGGGCAACAGTTTATGCCTGGCTCCTATTCCAAAAAGCCGCCACCCTGAGGACGTAATCTATTAATCTACCTGTGTCACTAAAAAGTTAATGTTTTGTTAGTGGTTGAGATGGACGGTAGAAGAAGAAGAAAACAGTATAAACATCTAGTTAAAGAAAAAACAGATTTTTTATTGCAATTCCAGATATATTACATGCATTATGTTCATTTAATTATTCGTGAACATATATTATTATTATTACTATTATTTTTGAAACATATACAGCTGTTGCTTTATTTTATCACATTCTCATATACATATACATTCTCATATACGTTCGCTCTCTCTCTCGAGGGGCGCGCTCTCTCTCTCTCTCGAGGCGAGAGAGACGCACTTACTGGCACAGAGAGAGAGACGCACTCACTGGAACAGAGAGAGACAGAGAGACGCACTCACTGGCACAGAGAGAGAGACAGAGAGACACTCACTGGCACACAGAGAGAGACAGAGACACACTGGCACAGAGAGAGAGACACACTCACTGGCACAGAGAGAGAGATCGAGAGAGAGACTCACTGGCACAGAGAGAGAGAGAGACACTCACTGGCACAGAGAGAGAGAGACACTCACTGGCACAGAGAGAAAGAGACACTCACTGGCACAGATAGAGAGAGACACTCACTGGCACAGAGAGAGAGACACTCACTGGCACAGAGAGAGAGAGACACTCACTGGCACAGAGAGAGAGAGACACTCACTGGCACAGAGAGAGAGAGAGACACTGGCACAGAGAGAGAGTGACACTCACTGGCACAGAGAGAGAGAGAGAGAGACACTCACTGGCACAGAGAGAGAGAGAGACACTCACTGGCACAGAGAGAGAGAGACACTCACTGGCATAGAGAGAGAGAGAGACACTCACTGTCACAGAGAGAGAGAGACACTCACTGGCACAGAGAGAGAGAGAGACACTCACTGGCACAGAGAGAGAGACAAAGAGACACTCACTGGCACAGAGAGAGACACAATCACTGGCACAGAGAGAGAGAGAGAGTAAATCACTGGCACAGAGAGAGAGAGAGAGAATCAGTGGCACAGAGAGAGAGAGAGAATCACTGGCACACAGAAAGAGAGTGAGAGAGAGACAGACTCACTGGCACAGAGACAGAGAGAGAGAGACTCACTGAATTATTTAACAGATTCAAGTTTCCTTCTGCCTCCATAATATTCTATATTTTCAGTAGTTCTGTTAAAGCTTCATCCTCACATCCCACGTTATTGAAAAAACAGCAGCCCAGCACAGCCTATTTGTAGTCATTTGCACGTCCCGCGCTGCTGCTGTCACACTCACCCCTTCGTTGCCGCACGCACGCGAGCAGAAGACTGCTCGCGCGCGGCGGCGGCTTCCTAGTACCCCTTCGTTGCCTCACGCACGCGAACAGAAGACTGCTCGAGCGTGGCGGCGGCTTTCTGGTACCCCTTCAGTGCCGCACGCGCGCGTGCAGAAAACTGCTCGCGCGCAGCGGTCTTCTGGAGATCCCGTTAACCCCTCGGTAACCGGGACGGAGGTCCAGAGCTGGGAGTCTTGCTTCTGTCGGGCATCGTACTGCCCGATGAAGCAGTGACTCCCAGCATCTGGTACTTACCCGTGCTCGGTCTTCTGCCATTCCTCCTGCTTGTCCTGTAGGGGGAACGGCCAGTCTGCCTCAAAGGCGGGGCTCTGGGAGATCCTCCAGTGCTATTGGGTCACGGGCTGGGAGGTAGAGCTTGTAATTTTGGCGCCGGTTTTAAATACTCCGGATATGCTTTGTCTGGTACCCTGTTGTGGTCTTGGTTGCAGTTTTGATTCCTGACGTTCGTGCTTTTGATATCTGGATTTTTGACCTTTTTGCTTGCCTGACCATCCTTTGCCTGCCGATTTTGTACCGTACCCGCTCCGTTGCTGACCCGGCTTGTTGGACTACCTGCTCCGTTGCTGACCCGGCTTGTTGGACTACCCGCTCCGTTGCTGACCCGGCTTCTCTGATTATCTCGTCCGTTACTATCTTGCGTTGCTGTATTGGCTCCTTCTTCCGTATCAGCTGTTCATACCCTTGCACCCAACGCTTACACCTAGCCTCCTCACTGTTGGGATCGTCTAAGTCCCAGCTCCCTGTCACTAAGGGTTTCCTTTGGTGATTGGGTTCAGGGCAGAATAACTCCTGCGGTGTGCGCTATCGTGTTAGTGGTCGTGACAGCTGCTTCTTCTTCTTCTTCTTCCTGTAGTTCTTTGTACCATGTGACCAAACAGTTACATGGTCTGCTGACATCACCAGAGTCCTTCTACTGGGTAGGAACTAGCCGCTACCGATTGTTAAAGCTTACCATGCAGACGTTCACCGGCGAGCGTAAACAACCTCTGCTGCCGGCACGTCTGCACGATGTGCTTTAACAATCTCCCTTGCCGTATCTCCCTGAGCGTATCGGAGAGTAGGAAGCAGGTCCCCTGCACCGCCGCGGGGGATCTGTATCCTAACCCTGCCAGACCTCAAGCTCCCTGTTGGGCTAGTTAGAGGGAGGTCATGATCTCCCCAACCAGCCCTGCTCATCGGGTGCTCCGCTGATCAGGGCTAGTTGGGGAGATCACGATCTTGCACCTACCTCGGCGCGGCCCTGAAGACCGGCCCAGGGGAGGCGGCTTCTCCGCTCGCCCCTCCCCTAGAGATACGTGATGCTCCAGTCCGGCTCGGTAAGTACGGTAAGTATACCCAGCGTATAAGACGACCCCCGACTTTTGAGAAGATTTTCTCGGGTTCAAAAGTCGTCTTATACGCCGGAAAATACGGTAAGATACAGGTTGAAAAGGAGGCAGAGAGTCAGTGAAAAGATTGATAGTATCATGAATCTCCCTCCAAAATGGAACAATAAGGGGACATTCCCACCAAATGTGTAGAACCGTGTCCACAACGCCAACACACATCTGGAAATATGGCATGCAGACGTGCTGTCGTACGGTACCACATCGTGAGGAATTTGTAAGAAAGCTCCTGAGTCTTAGTATTCATGGAGCCAGCATGAGTTAATTGAAAGATCTTTTCCCATTTTGGCCGAGATAATGAGATCCCTAAGACTCGTTCCCACTTTCCAGTGAAGGTAGGCAAGGAGTCATCCACTCCCTGATTAACAATCCCGTGTAAAAGAGAAATCTACGTTCAATAGGGATATGGGCCAATAACGTCCGCATATCTCAGCATCTCTCCCTTTCTTAGGAATTACCGATATTGTGGCCGTAAGGGTATGGGGATGGAAAGATGCCCCTTCCAAAATAGAATTATATATGTCCGAGTACCCAAAATTCCAAAAAACTTTTTTTAGTAGGCCGAGGATAACCCGTCTGGCCCAGGGCATTTCCCCGTTTTAAAGAGCTTGAGTGCTGTCTCCAGCTCCTCAAGTGAGATCAGGCTCTCCAACGACTCAGAGGCCTCCAATGTCAGTTTACGGGTTAAGTGTTGCGACAGGTATTGAGCCAGAACTGACCTACGAGTCTCCTCACCCTCAGGACACATCTGCATGGGGGAGTGGTTATAAAGGTCAGAGTAATAAGAAACAAACGTTGCAGCAATATCAGAAGGGAGATGACAGGCAACCCCATTAGTCCCACGAATCTTAGGGATATAAGCCTGACACCGCTTCGCTTGCAAAGCCCTAGCCAAAAACTTCCCCGGTTTATTGCCATGCTCATGATAGATAGCCTTAAGTCTAGTATAATGCCTCTGAGTTTGGTCATTAAGGAGGGAGGCAAGTTCTTGACGCAGGACAGACAATCTGGCGAAGTTAGCATCTTGCAACGTGCCCTTATGGATCCTTTCCAACCGCCCTCCAATCTGGAGGTAGAGGTCACTAAATTTACGAGCACAGACCTTTTTCTTCTCTGAGCCCAATCTAATCAGCTGCCCGCAAATTATGCATTTATGCACCTCCAGTGTCAAATTAGTGCTGAAGTAATCCCTGAGAGCAGATCCAATTGAATCACAGACCACAGTATCAGAAAGTAAGGACTCATTCGAGCGCCAGGTAAACTGAGTAGGTCTATGTAGTGAAGAGCAAAGGGACACCATTAGAGGTACATGGTCTGACTAAGTGATATAGTCATAATGGGCCTCCGCCAGGGAGGACAGATGGTAATGCGGGAGAAACAGACAATCTTTTAGAGACTAACGCTTATGAGGAACAGAAAAATAACTAAAATCCCTATCCGAGGGATGTAGAGCCCTCCAGCAATCCACCAACTGTGCCTCCCTCAACACAGCCCATATCCTCCGAATCACGGAGGCTGGGGTCTGAGACAGGCCTGTAGAGGAATCTAACTTTGGATCCAGGACAACGTTAAGGTCACCCCCAAAAATCAGAACTCCCTCCTGGAAATCCCTCAATCTCTGCAAAGTTTTAGAAAGCCACACATGTTGCTTGATATTAGGAGCATAAACATTGGCAAATGTATACATAACTCCAGCCACCTTCCCCTTAACAAAAAGAAATCAACCCTCCCCATCGGACGGACAGGCAACCTCCAACCAAGGGAAATGCTTAGAAATCAGTATAGCCACCCCCTTTGACTTAGCCAGAGGGTTTGTACTATAATATGCGAAAGGAAAATCCTGAGTGATTAACCTTGGGTGCGAAGAACCACGGAAATTAGTTTCCTGAAGGAATGCCACAGACGCATGGTGATGTTTCAGGTCTCGAAATAGGGCAGAGCGCTTCTCGGGAGCATTAAGACATCTAGAATTAAGAGAGAACAGCACCAGATCTGTAGGACAGAAAGCCATTTTCACCAAGCCAAGAGTTAAGAAGAAAGAAAGGGGCAGACAAATAAACAAAACAAGACAAAAAAAGGGGGGAGTGGAGGACCACAAATACTGGCACACATAGAAACAGGCGAGGGAGGGCAAGGTAAGGAACAAAGGGGAAAGGGAAAGAAACCGGTGTCAGCCGGGAACAAAAAGTATGTCTCAGAGATCGGGAAACCTCATCAACGCCGCGGAACAATGACACCTACGGTGAGAAGACTTCTGTAGCCCCGAAAGACCAGACCAACAAACGCAACCGCTCTGTCAACAAAACAAAACACTCGAACAGATAAGTCTACCCACCAGCAACCTAACATTGAAGAAATCATATAAAAAGCCAAACTGTATGGACCATATACACATATAGAAAATAAATAAAACTACTCACCCCATCCCCTACCCTTCACCCCCACAACTTCCACTGAATATTAGCCAGAGAGAGAGACATAACATAAAGAAAATAAAATAAACGATACCCCCCTTAGTCCCATCCCCCTACACCCTAGAATCCTAGCCCCCCAAGACAACCCCCGTCCAATCTCTACACACCTCCCGCCCCCTCGTCCACACCAGACCCCCCTCCCTCCACACCAAATAATAGTAAAACAAAACTAACCCATAGCCTCCATATACAGTCATAAATTATAGCTGATATTGTAAAATATAGTAAGCACACCTCGTACAGGCGATGAAACATAGCATAATTATGTAGTGTCAGAAAAGTATAAGGGTGTAAACCAAGCTACACGATAGGGCTGACATGAGCAATAAGAGCAATACTATTGCTAGGAACACTAATCACCCCCCCACATCCCTCAGAAATACCCCCCCCCTCACAAAACATAGATATTACCCAGATGACCAATAACACCCGTAATTGTTAGGGCAGAGCAAAGCATAGTGAGAGCGAAAATGAGCAGAACCAAAAGCTTAATCGTGGTACCTCCAGCCCGTGCGTTAAGGATAAAGGGATATCCCCAAAAATATTGGAAGCCCCGACGCCGTAAGTCAATGGACACAATGCTCTGTGAGCCTGGAGGGTGAGGTTGGAAAGACCTTGAAAGAAGGTAACTTTGTGACCTTCAAATCTCCAGGAACCCACCTCTCTCGCCCCACGCATAATCTGCTCTAGGGGATCTCTAGGCCTCAACGCCCTATGTGCCCTGTCTAGACAAAGGACAGTGTCCACTGGCTGGCCCAAGAGGTCTCGAAAGAGGAGCACCACCAGGCCCTCAACATCCTATTATCAAGATCTTCCAGCCGCCTTCTGTATTCCGCCAGGAAGGTCGAGTGATGTGAAGTGATAGCGATCACCCCCCCCCCCTCTATAATATCTTACAATATGGTGTGATTTTACTGTGGAAATTTAAAGATATAGCGCCCCAAATATCAGCCCAGTACTTAGCAACTGGCATTTTTCAACATTCTACATGGGGTTAAAAAAAATTCCCCCATTGGACCAACACAGTTACACTGCACATATGTCTTACACCCCTACAATATGGTTTGATTTTACTGTGGAAATTTAAAGATATAGCACCCCGGATATCAGCCCAGTACTTAGCAAATGTCATTTTTCAATATTCTACATAGGGTTAAAAAAGATCCCCCCACTGGACAAACACAGTTACACTGCACATATCTCACACACACACAACCCTCTATTATATCTTACAATATGGTGTAACATTACTGTGGGAAATTAAAGATATAGCTCCCCAAATATCAGCTCAGTAGTTAGCAACTGGCATTTTTCAACATTTTACATGGGTTTAAAAAAATTCCCCCATTGGACGAATACAGTTACACTGTACATATCTCACCCACACACCCCCCTATTATTTCTTACAATATGGTGTATTTTTACTTTTTTATAACATTTCTGCATACGTTACAAAAATCTCATGTTGGACCAATATATTAAAAGTACACATATACCCCCCTTTATAATATTTTACAATATGGTGTGATTTCACTGTAGAAATTTAAAGATATAGCGCCCCAAATATCAGCTCAGTAGTTAGCAACTGGCATTAGTCTGCATTAAACAAAACTCCCCTATTGGACCAATAATGTTACACTGCACACATCTCACCCCCCCCCTATTATTTCTTACAATATGGTGTATTTTTACTGTGGAAATTTAAAGATATATCACCCCAAATATCAGCCCAGTACTTAGCAAATGTAATTTTTCAACATTCTACATGAGGTTAAAATAAAATCCCCCATTGGACCTTTACAGTTACACTGCTCATATCTCACACACACATCCCTCTATTTTATCTTACAATATGGTGTAATTTTACTGTGGAAGTTTAAAGTTATATAACCATAAATCTGGTCATTCTGCCCCCATGTGCTATTTGGGACATCTTTTGGACATGTGTTCAGCAACATCTATTGAGTACAGTAATACCACCCATGCATAGGTTTGTCAGGTTGTTTGGGGGGTAATAGGACACATTTGGGGCATGGATAATTCAGTTTTTCAACGTGGAATTTTGATATGTTGAAGATTCTGCCCCATGTCCTATTTGGAACACCGCTACCCGGTCGGCGTCCTCACCGCGTGGCCAACAACGCGGCAAACTGGTAGCACAGTTACATCTGTAACATGCTCTTATAACCTTGTGTGACCTCTTCATGTAGGACACACCTCCACCTTTCCCTATTTAAACCTGGACTTCCTCTTCTGGGTCACCCTTGGTTGGTGTATTCTGCTGTTTGCCTGTGTGAGTTACTGTGACTGATTTATTCGTTTGACCCAGCTTGCTGACTTTGCTCCTGTTTACTGATTTGGCTCCTGTTCTTTGATCGTTTGGTATCGACTCGGCTTGTTTGACTACTCTTCTGGGTTTGATTCGGCATCCCACTTTGCTGGTTTTACCAGACCTGATTCTCGGTTCCTGCTCTCTTGGTTCCTGTTTGCCTGGCTCACTCCGCCATCCGGGGTCCTCCTCATCCAATCGTTATACTGCCATTTCAATTTACTGCACCAAACTATTTATGTTTGAAAACTAGACACCCCATGGGCTAAATGCCAGCATTTTAACTCTTTCCATACAGGAATTTTTGTGAAGATATAGCACTAATTCTAAGACTTGCTCATATAATTTTTTTTATTTTTTTTATGTATTTTCTTGCGACTGGAAGGTTATTTATCTTAACTATTTTTATTTATTTCTCATTAACTGTACCCACACAAATTATGTATTGCATTTTTCAGGACAAGAATGGTATCTTTATAATTATTTGGATCATATATAATGCAGCCATTTTGCCACCAAACTTAGCGAAACTTTACCAAGGAGGTACAATTCTTGGCGATTTGTCACACAGATTGCAATTCAGGTATACATTTAATGAGAATTTTAAAGGATTCTGTCACCATATTTTTGGGATGGGTGTGGTGGTCGCGCCTAACGGTAAGATGGCTGTAAGGGTCTTCCAATATAACCAGGGGAAAAATAGTGCAGTATGTCATATGGAGCCAAGGTGAATAAAAACAGCAAACACTTACACTATATAGAGCCAGTGGCGACTCTAGAAACAATGTATAGGGGGGGCACACAAGATACCACAGTCAAACTGGGGGGGCATTCATAATTTCCAAAAGTAATGTGCTATGGAATTATACTTTTGTTATTGGGCTAAAATACTACTTGATCATTCAACATGGGAAGCCTGAAGCCAAAATTGAGTGCGACTAATCCTTGAAATAAATATTATAACACAATAAATAACTTTTCCACTAAATGATTTCAGGGCCTTGAACGTTTTGTCCCCTGAAGTCACTACAACGTCAGGAGGGCATTTTATCTCTGGATAAATATAAATTAAATAATTCCTACTGTAAGTTAAGTTCCAGGAAACAGATGACCAAACACCCACACCAACACAGGCTCTGTGACACCAACACCCAGACACACACACCAGGACAGGCTCTGCCACACCGACAACCAAACACACACACACACCAGGACAGGCTCTGCCACACAGACACCCACACACATCAGGACAGGCTCTGCCACACCCACATCCAAACACACACACACACCAGGACAGGCTCTGACACCCAAACACACACCCTAGGACAGGCTCTGACACCCAAACACACACCCTAGGACAGGCTCTGCCACACTGATAACCAAAAACACACAAACAGCAGGACACAATCTACATCACAGACATCTACATCAGGATGGATTTTTCACACTGCATTGTCGTTTATACCCCCCTTAGTGTTTTTGCCCCTTGTGTATTGATGCCCCTGCTGCCCATATATATTAATATTAGCCCCAGTTGCCGATAGCAGGTATAGATCAACACAATAACACACAAGCCAAGCTTTGCATGTATAGATCAACTGAAATTCACTTGTGATCTCAGCACTGAAGGTATATATCAAATAAACAGAATCAGACATACAAATCCTGTATTTGCAGGTATACAATAGTATATGAAACGTAGCATTGCAGGTATAGATCAAATAAATACATGGAAACAGCATTGCAGGCATTAATCAACTGAATAAGACATACAAACACTGTATTTGCAGGTATACATAAATAATGTATGGAAGTATATAGATATGGATCTACAGAATAACGCAAAAACCCAGCTTTGCAGGTATAGATCAATTGGAATTCACATAAAAACACGTAATTAAAAGGTATATTTAAAACCCCCTAAATCACAGGCATAGATCACAGGTTGCACACCCCAAAGCCAGCCCTGGCGTCCACACTGCCCACACAAAAAGCACACTCCTATCATACCCAGGCAACCAGTAAATGCTGGTACCTAGGCATGATGGGACTGTGATTGCTGTTAGCAATCACACTCCTATCATGCCAGGTCAGCCAGTACATGCTGGTACAGGGTGGCTGTAAGTGATGTGTAGACCCCATACTGCTGGCAGCATCAATACACAAGGGGGGCAGCTAGCTAGCTTTCAGCATGTACTGGCTGACTTGGCATGATAGGAGTGTGATTGCTAACAGCAATCAAAGTCCCATCATGCCTAGGTTCCAGCACTTACACATCCAACCAGTAAATGCTGGAACCTAGGCATGATGGGACTGTGATTGCTGTTAGCAATCACACTCCTATCATGCCAAGTCAGCCAGTACATGCTGGTACAGTGTGGCTGTAAGTGATGTGTAGACCCCATACTGCTGGCAGCATCAACACACAAGGGGGGCAGCTAGCTAGCTTTCAGCATGTACTGGCTGACTTGGCATGATAGGAGTGTGATTGCTAACAGCAATCAAAGTCCCATCATGCCTAGGTTCCAGCACTTACACATCCAACCAGTAAATGCTGGAACCTAGGCATGATGGGACTGTGATTGCTGTTAGCAATCACACTCCTATCATGCCAAGTCAGCCAGTACATGCTGGTACAGGGTGGCTGTAAGTGATGTGCAGACTCCATACTGCTGGCAGCATCAATACACAAGGGGGGCAGCTAGCTAGGTTTCAGCATGTACTGGCTGACTTGGCATGATAGGTGTGTGATTGCTAACAGCAATCACAGTCCCATCATGCCTAGGTTCCAGCACTTACACATCCATGCTATCACACACACACACTCATTCATTCATTCATATACTCATTCATTCACAGATTAATTCCCTCAATCACGCATACTCATTCAAACACCCTCCCCACCCCCTTACCTGCACTGCAGCTCCTTGCCCTGGCTGCCGATCTTACGCGGGTCGCACCCTCTCTCTCCTCCGCATTAAAAATAAATAAATAAATAAAAAGACGGGATTTAAAGTCGCATTGCGACTTTATTCCAAATTCGGCAGGGGGGCAACAGGGGGGGCAAGGATTAACCTAGAGGGGGCAATTGCCCGCCCTGGCCCCCTGTAGCGACACCACTATTAGAGCTAAATATAGCTCTATTGTAACAGCATTTAATGTATTGAGCAAAAGTTTTGCTCATTGCTATAGGGAAAGAGAGTCCTAAGTCTCTCTAAGTAGCATTATTATGTGCCCTTTTATATCATAGCAACTACTCCGCAGAGAATGCAATGTAGGGTATTTAGAAGTTACTTCAATGAGTTACAAAACAATTGGGGATTACTCTAGCCTTGGTGTAGAGCTAATCTAAATTTTATTAAAGACAGGAGGCGAATATTTGCATAACTTCTTTACTACAAAACCTCCAGCAGCAAAGAAACAGTTAAAAAAAGCACACAACAAAAGGACCAATCAGAACATAATAGAGTCCATAAATAACAGTCCGAAACCGCCAACTTCCTCTTCTTTGATGTGCTAAAAACAGGTAGCACCAAATAACGCCTCCGGAACTACTTCAGAGGAAAACACGTAGACCGTCAAAGGCATAAATCAGGAACTTCCACCGAACAGCAGCTCCAGCGGAATCAAGCTGAAAATGGAACAAAAAACATGTGAAAGTACACAGTATACACAGTATACAAAAAGCAAACAGGTAAGTATGATCAAAACAAATCATAGTATTCATGATATGAACAACCCGATTAATAAAAAACACAATAGAAGAAAACAGTAACCCAGGGAGGGAAACACAGGGTGGGAAATATTCGCCTCCTGTCTTTAATAAAATTTAGATTAGCTCTACACCAAGGCTAGAGTAATCCCCAATTTTATGGCAAGACAGGAGGCTTCATATTTGCAATTTTAAAGCGTCCCCACAACAGCAAGAGACGGATGAACACGGGGACGATAATAAAAGGTACGAAAGGTAGACTCCCTAGACCAATCTGCTGCAGAAAGGATGTCAGACAGAGAGCCGCCCAAATCAAAGGCAGCGGAAGCAGCTGCACCCCTAACCGAGTGCGCCCCAAAGGATCCATCCACTCCTGCTAACCGCAGAATCCACTTAATCCATCTGGCGACTGTAGGAGATGACACTGGTTTAAAGGGAGAGACGTAAGAGATCAACAGAGGACCCGAAGAGACTGCCCTGAGAGACGCTGTGGAAGACAGATAAACGCGTACGCACCTAGCCACACAGAGCCGAGGCCGGTCAGGAAAATAAGGGTAAGACACCGAGGAAGAAAGACCTTTGGTTCTACGAGAAATGGACACAGAAACACCATCAGGGGTAAAAGAAAAAGAATCAGTATTAAACGCCCGAATGTCGGAAACCCTCCGAAAAGACACTAAACACAGGAGCAAGGCTAACTTTGCCGAAAGCTGACGTAGAGACAGGCCATCGTTATCCGGCCACGCTTCCAGGAACCGCAGAGCAATGGAGACATCCCAAAAGGCAACATACCTGGAAGGAGGAGGTCGAGCAAGACGAATCCCTCGAAGGAGACGACAAACAGTCGGATCCTTCCCGATACTAACCCCTTCAACCGGAACGTGAGCGGCCGAAATGGCCGACCGAACCAAATTTATCGTCCGATAAGACTTCCCCGATGCGAAAAGATGAGCGAGGAAGTTCAACACGAACACCACAGGCGCTGTAAAGGGATCCGCCTGTTGTTCCACACACCAGCTATACCAGGATCCCCACGCCTGAAGATAGGAACGCCTGGTGCCCGGAGCCCAGGAATCCCAGAGGAGATCTCTAGCTGCGTCTGATAAGCCCGCCGTATTCCAGGATCCCCTGAAACCATCCAGGCCACCAACGACAACTGGTCGAGAAGCACCAGCGGATGAGGCTTGCCCTCCGGATCCAGTAGGAGATCCTGAGATGTGGGAAGGAGCAGGGGATCGTCGCATGACAATTCCAACAGCAGGGGAAACCAGGGTTGCGTCTTCCAATATGGGGCGATCAACAAGATCGTGACCCGTTGCCTGCACACCAGATGGAGCGTCCGGAGAATCATCGAGAAGGGCGGGAAGGCATACGCCCCCGACGCAGGCCACTTCTGAAGGAAGGCATCCACAGCCAGAGACAGGGGATCCGGGAGCCAGCTGAAGAACTCCGGCGTCTGCCGGTTCGTCCGAGACGCGAACAGGTCCAAGGTGAACGGACCCCGAACCCGATCCAGAACTCTGAAAACTGTCGGCAGCAAACGCCAATCGCTGGCGTCCCTCCAATGTCTGGAGAAATAGTCCGCCACGAGGTTCTCCTTCCCTGGAATGTACTCTGCCCTGATGGAGAGGTGATTGTCCAGGCAATATTGATACAAATCTCTGGTGAGATCCGACAGAAGCTTGGATCTGGAACCCCCTAGCCGATTGATGTAGCGAACGGCGGACACATTGTCCATCCTCAGGACCAGGGAACAGTGGGTGACATCCTTGGTAAAACTTCGTATGGCGAAGGATCCGGCGATTAGTTCCAAACAATTTATGTGGAAACCCCGTTCTTCGTCCGTCCAAAGGCCGCCCGTGGCTAAGTCCCCGCAAGCTGCTCCCCAGCCAAGAAGGCTAGCATCCGACTCCAGATAGAAATCCGGAGCCTGTCCGAATATGGCACGGCCATTCCAAGCTTCCATGTGCCGAAGCCACCAGTGAAGCTCTACGCGCACCTCGTCGGTCAATCGGATGGGTTGGTCGTAAGAGGTGGACCTTCGCAGGTAAGACGTCTTGAGCCGTTGCATGGCTCGATAGTGCAGTGGACCCGGGAACACCGCCTGAATGGATGCGGACAGCAACCCCAGCATGCGTGCCAAGTCCCTCAGGGATACAACGTTGGACTGTAGGAGGCGACGGATGTTCTTTTTGATAGCCACGACCTTTGACATCGGTAGTTTCAAAACCGCCTCCACCGAGTCTACTAGGAATCCAAGGAACTGGATCGATTGAGTAGGAGAAAGCTCCGACTTGGCCTCGTTGACAATGAATCCCAGGGACTGGAACAGATGAACTGTAAGCTGGGTGTCCTTCATCAGGGTTCCCCGATCCTGGGCCATCAGGAGCACGTCGTCCAGATAGATGATGGACCTCACCCCGTGTTCGCGCAGAAACTCCATAACCGGTTTTAGGAGCTTGGTGAAACACCACGGAGCCGAACTGAGGCCAAAGGGAAGGCAGGTGAACTGCCAGAGCTCGTCTTGCCACCAGAATTGGAGGAAACGTCTGTCTTCTGCGTGAATCGGGACTGTAAGGTACGCGTCCTTCAGGTCCAAACGAGTGAACCAATCCCCGTCTCTCAGTAGATCCCGGAGAAGATGGATCCCTTCCATCTTGAAGTGATGGTAAGCAACGTGGGCGTTCAGCGCCCGTAAATTTATCACCGGGCGAAAATCTCCAGTCTTTTTCTTGACAAGGAAGATGTTGCTGACGAAGACCGGCACACCCGTGGCCCGCTCGATCGCACGTTTCTCCCGAAGGGAAAAAAGCTCTGCATGAACCAAAGCTTGGGCGTCCCGTGACATACGGATAGGGGAAGGGGCCCTGTCCTGATAAGGATGGGAAGCAAAGTCTATGCGAAACCCTGCGACACATTGAAGGATCCAAGGATCCTGAGTCAATTTTTCCCAACAATGAAGGAAATGAACAAGTCTGCCCGCTACAGGAATATAAGGAAGAGAAATACGAGTCCTTACCTGACGTATTTCTGGCCCTGAAGGAGGAGGATGTCCCTCTGCCTCTGGCCGAGCCTCTGAAGACCGGGTTTCGATAATGGTAGCGTTGTGCCGTCGAACTTTCCGGAAACCGGGGCCTGTTGCCGCGGAACGCGGCCCTGCTGGTGACACGGCCCCTCTGTCGACCAGCCCGGGATAAAAAACGGTCTCCGCCGCGGAACACTTTGCGTAGTGAAGACTGAGCCTTATTCAGGGACGTGAAGATAGTAACATGTTGATTGAGTTCCTTCAGGAACTTGTCCCCAAACAGCAGGCCTTTTGCCTCTGGGCCCAGCTCTTTAGTAGCCATCTCCGCCAGCTTACTGTCCAGCTTGTAAAGGGCCGCCTTCCTCCTCTCTGCAGAGATGGCCGCATTAGCGTCGCCTAGAAGACATACGGCGCGTTGCGCCCACTCCCTAACCAGGTAAGGATCCAACTGGGCGCCTTCAGTCAAAGCGTCGTCCGCCATGGAGAGGACCTGAGTGAGGGGGCCTGTCACGTCCAACAGTTTGCCCTGCGCAGTACGAAGACCCTGTTCGAGGCCTTTACGTGGATCCTTCCCGTTCCTGGTCATGAAGGTGACGAACGAGCTGTCAAACTCGGGAGTGTTCGCCACCTTGTCCGGGACTGTGGGCCTAGGGCACTCCGCGCGCAGTTTCTGACGAGCCTCCTTCTCCAACGGGCGCCGAAGCCAAAAACGGAGAAACTCCGCAATGTGTGATGCGGGAGCCCACTCAGCAGACCTCGGGTGCCTAAGGGTGCGAGGATCAAACATGGGCAGACCAGCCGCGTCCAGGATATCCGCTTCCACCGAAGTAGAGGGCTGGGGATCCGTGACCGTTTCCCTGATGTAAGAAAGGCCGGCCGCTGGGGAAGACGGTCTAGATGTCTCAGCCGGACACAAAATTTCATAATCCCCCGCCGGATCCTCGGCTTCCACCGGATGTGAGGATGGTTGAGAGTGGTCGCGAAGCGGGGCTTTAGATCTCTTCAGGGGGGCCTTGCCCTTGCGAGACACCTCACCGTCGGCCCACTGACGTTTACGTGGGCGACTTGGCTCAACTGCAGGCTGCGACTCCTCAGAGTCCGACATCCCTTCTCTAGAAGGCCGACTGATGGAAGGCGGCGCCGCCTGGGAAGGGGTTGCACGATCCAAGGCAGCCAGGGCTGTTGGAAGGGATTCCTGTAATGCAGCCTTCAGCCATGCTTGAAGGGCCGATGACATGGGAAGGTCTGACTCAGACATGATGGATCGTTTATGCCGTATCTGCAATCGTATAGAAAATAAATCAGTGAGACCAGACACAGTCGCGGGGGTCATCCGCTGGCACCAAAGAGGGTCACTCAAAGGGCTGGGAACCAGGGCAGAGCCTGTCCCTTATAATAAGGGGTCATCCCCTACATCAAGCAGTGACCAGGCACTGCATAAGGTTGGAGCAACAGCTCCTATATATGTTGTCAGCCAATGACAGAAGTATAAACCACTGAAGGGTACACAACTGTGTAACAGCACCTTAATAATTTTTTTTTTTTTTTTTTTTTTTTTAATTTATTTAAGGCCTCAATGTACAAGTGGCATTGCCTGGGCTAGAACACAGGACCAAAGCATCCTTTGAAAGCACTGCATCAACGAGGTGAGCCACAGGGTGGTGCTGTATGAACAGACAGCCATCAACTATATGAGCCAACGTGTATGAATTCAATGAATATTTTTTTTTTTTTTTTTTTTTTTTGTGGAAACTTTAATGACCGTGTTAAGAAATCACAGTAAGTGGTCTTGGCTGGACGGCGCGGAGGCCGCAGCGCACGTGGTGACGAGGCCTTCTCACCAGCAGAGGGGGTCACCCTCATCCAGCGCGGAACGGCAACGTGTAGCCGAAACGCGGGAACCGAGGACAAGGTAAGTCCACGCTTGGGTATGGGCTCGGGGAGCCAGGCAACCGCGGAATAGCCGCACCAGACCTAAAAGGCACCCCGAAGTCGGGGGAAAACGGGGGTCCACCGATGCCGCGAGAACCGCGGGTGAGGGGGAACGAGGCATACAAGGTAGGCGGCGGCGCGGGCGGCGCGAGATAAGGAAAATTCGATTTAGTAGAGGAGCATCAAGGAGAAAAAGGGGCCGTTAGAAACAGCAGGCCAGTCAACAGAAATAGGAGGATACCGGGGTAAAGAGAGAAACCTAAAAGGCAAAACCCTGTAGACCGAAAGGTACAGAACAAACACTGTATGGCAAGGCAAACCACTAAGAAAAATTAATATAGGCAAAAGAATTAATATCGTAAAAGGGCAATGAAAACTGTGTAGCACACTATAATGGAGGGTGCTCACCTGGAGGCCAGCAGCAAAGAAGAGGAAGTTGGCGGTTTCGGACTGTTATTTATGGACTCTATTATGTTCTGATTGGTCCTTTTGTTGTGTGCTTTTTTTAACTGTTTCTTTGCTGCTGGAGGTTTTGTAGTAAAGAAGTTATGCAAATATGAAGCCTCCTGTCTTGCCATAAAATTGTATATTTAATTATATAGTTAAATTATATATAATATACATCCTTGGGTACTAAGGGAATTTCACCAATAAATAGCCAAAGCATTGCTTTTGTTCTTCAAGGATTCTCACTTATCTGGCATGGTCAGGAAAGATTGAAGTAAAGCAGAAGTGGTACTTGCATACCTGTGAGCTTTACATCTGTGGTGGGGAAAATAAATGAAAGCTCATTAAGGGATAATATTCAGAATTTCATCCAATAATTAGTAAGAGCCAGCACAGTTTTATGTGGGACAGATCATGCCTGACATCATTCTATGAAGAGGTGAGCAAATATGTAGATCAAGGTTTTGCAAAAGCATTCAGTATGGTTCAACATAAAAGGCAAACACATTGAAAGAGATAGGTAATATTGCTTGTGCCTGTATTGAAAATTGGCTTAACCTTCAGCTATTTTGCCATTTTTACCATATGTGAGTTTAGTTAAAATTCCTCTTTCCATGTTTGATGTACCCACACTAATCACACGTCCTAATTTTCAGAAGAAATAGGACTTTCATTTGAAACCATAGAAACATGCAAAAACGTGCGGACTACTTCTGTGGCGCCTCCCTCGACAAAAAAGAAAGGGAAAAAAGCTTGAACCAAACAACTAGTTTTAATTAGAGATTATTTATGTGCAATTGCAAACAAGTACAATGAAATATAACTGGTAACACTGGTAACAATAATGTTGTGACAGAACCCTCCATCACTGGGGTCCCTGGAGAAGCCTGAGAGCCAGCCTCCTCCCTATCGACTATGGGCCCAGGCCTTGTAGAGACTTCTGTGTGTGGATACAGGGGTTCAGTCTGCTGATGTACCCCATGTTTTAGCACTCAGAGTCTCAGAACTGTAACGTCAGCTGGACATCCTGTGGTAGGAAGAAGGCTGATCATCTGTACATTGTTAATTGTATAGGTGTGAAGTGTTTCCCCTGTTATTGTGTGAGTTAGCCCTTGTCTTAAGACCCCCTGTAGGTATGACTTGGTGTCACTGCTGCATACCTAATTATCCATTACATAACAGGTAGCTGTTAATCTTGTGAGCTCCTGTTATCCCTGTGTCCTGGCCATTGTCTGTCTCAAGCCAATTATATGTCTATCGTCATTCCACGTCTACGTCCCCAGTTAATGTCATTATTTATGTCTCGTGTCATCCTGTCCTTCCCCCAGATATTGTGTTGCAGGATTTGATCTAATTACTTCCTTCCTGACATGGTAATTGGATCATGTGATATTTGTCTTGCCCCTTTTCTACTTGTGTATATATAGTTCTGTATTTGGCTTTAATAAATGAGTCCTGTTTTCACCTCAACATGAGTGTTGCCTGATGTTTGGGGTGGGCTGTAGCCACACTGTGTAGCTAAGCTTCGGATAGCCACAGTGCCAATGCGGCTTTGGTGCAGCGACGTCCCTCCTTCTATCTACAACGCTGGTTCTGCCTGGTGCTGAAGGGGTTACTTGTTGGTGTACCGACAGGAGGAAGCAACGTTTGGCGGGAGTACCCAGTCGGGGTACAGGTCGGTCCCGTCACATTGGTGGCAGTGGTGGGATGCTTCCTTAAAGAAATTTGTTATGGTCTGATTTCCGGGGCCGGAAGTTTCCTCTTTCACACCGGAGCGGGGACATCCAAAGCACCAGGATTGGTCACCCTTCGGGCAGAGAAGGAGCAACGCCAGGATCCTCAGCTATGGAACTGGAGTTCAGGCGGCGTATGCAGGAGGCACGGGCCCAACCCGATGGACCTGTATCCGCTGAGGACGAGCTGCGGTGGAGGGATCATATCCGTCGGCAACTCTGGTGGGAGACTCTGCGATGGGAACAGGAATACTTGGGTAAGTGCCTCCCAACCAGCGAGGACATTTACTGGTTCCAGCTGGAGGCACGAATGCCGTTGCTGGGAAAGCAGCCCAGGGAGGAATGGGTGTCCGAGTTAGACGGGCTGGTCCAAACCGAGATGAAGTGGGATGACGGATACAGGGCGTTACGATGGTATGCAGCCGAGGCGGGTTGGTGCCTGGAAGGTACAGAGCCCACGGAGGGCTATGACTTTGGCGGCCTGGGATTGTTATGGGATAGTCTTCAGGAGGACCTGGACTTCGGCAGTACAGTGGAGTGGCGGATTATGGACATCCGAGATTTCAGGGAATTGGACCTCCCAGGTGCACTGAGAGGTGATTTTGACTTTTTAACTACACAGGAGTGGGAACTGGAAAAAGCATATAAAAAACTGTTTGACCGTGTTCAGCAGTATGCCCCAGTGTCCATGGATTTTGTCGATTGTTCATCCGAGGATGTTAACCCAGGATGGGGGGATGAGGCTGCGGTCTTCCCACCGGGGTCCTCCGAATGCTGGGTAGTTCGCTCAGATCCACAACCCCCAGCTGAAGCGCTGACAACAGGGTGGGGAGCCCCTGGCCTCTGCCCCGTATCTGGAACAACAACAGGAATCCAGGGAGATGCGGTAGTCAGCCCATATCCCCAGCGGCAGCAGGAGCACGAGGGAGTGGAGGGTGCTGTCCCTCCTCCCCAGCGGCTGTTGGATAACCCGGGAGACAGCGCAGTCGGCTCATCTCCCCAGCGGCAGATGGAGAACCAGGGAGGGGATGCAGGCGGCATCACTCCCCAGCGGGTGGGACGAGTGTCCAGGAGATGGTGGAGCCGGCCAGTCTCCCCAGTGGCAGCTCACAACTCTGGGAGCGGAGGAACCTGTTCTCCCTCCCCAGCGGCAGATCCCAGTTGAGGGAGCTGAGAGTGTCGTCCCTCCTCCCCAGCGGCTGACGGATGAACTGGAAGACGGCGCAGCCGGCTCATCTCCCCAGCGGCAGATCCCAATCGAGGGAGCCGAGGGTGTTGTCCCTCCTCCCCAGCGGCTGACGGATGACCCGGGAGACGGCACAGCCGGCCCATGTTCCCAGCAGCAGAAGGAGCATCAAGGAGGGGGTGCAGGTGGCATCACTCCCCAGCGGCCAAGTGAGTGCACAGGAGATGGCGCAGGCGGCCAGTCTCCCCAGCAGCAGCTCACAGATTCGGAAGTGGAGGAACCTGTCCTCCCTTCCCAGCCACAGATCCCAGTTCAGGGAGCCGAGGGTGTCTTCCCTCCTCCCCAGTGGCGGACAGATGACCTGGGAGATGGCGCTGCCAACCCATCACCACAGCGACAACAGGAGCCCCAGGGAGAAGATGCAGGCATCATCACTCCCCAGCGACTGGGAAGATTCCAGAGAGAAGGTGCTGTAGGCACTTCTCTCCAGCGGCAGTTGTATTTTTCTGGAGAGTCAGAGGTGGGGCGGGGGAATACTGCTCTTGGAGGGGCAGATTATTTGGGGGACCAGTTTCGGGAGGGCATTGATGGGCTAAGTGAATTAACTGACTACGGAGTCAACCCGTTTGGGGTTTCCTCCTGTGTCAGTCCTATTTGGAAGGGGGAGAAGTGTGACAGAACCCTCCATCACTGGGGTCCCTGGAGAGGCCTGAGAGCCAGCCTCCTCCCTATCGACTATGGGCCCAGGCCTTGTAGAGACTTCTGTGTGTGGATACAGGGGTTCAGTCTGCTGATGTACCCCATGTTTTAGCACTCAGAGTCTCAGAACTGTAACGTCAGCTGGACATCCTGTGGTAGGAAGAAGGCTGATTATCTGTACATTGTTAATTGTATAGGTGTGAAGTGTTTCCCCTGTTATTGTGTGAGTTAGCCCTTGTCTTAAGACCCCCTGTAGGTATGAGTTGGTGTCACTGCTGCATACCTAATTATCCATTACATAACAGGTAGCTGTTAATCTTGTGAGCTCCTGTTATCCCTGTGTCCTGGCCATTGTCTGTCTCAAGCCAATTATATGTCTATCGTCATTCCACGTCTACGTCCCCAGTTAATGTCATTATTTATGTCTCGTGTCATCCTGTCCTTCCCCCAGATATTGTGTTGCAGGATTTGATCTAATTACTTCCTTCCTGACATGGTAATTGGATCATGTGATATTTGTCTTGCCCCTTTTCTACTTGTGTATATATAGTTCTGTATTTGGCTTTAATAAATGAGTCCTGTTTTCACCTCAACATGTTGCCTGATGTTTGGGGTGGGCTGTAGCCACACTGTGTAGCTAAGCTTCGGATAGCCACAGTGCCAATGCGGCTTTGGTGCAGCGACGTCCCTCCTTCTATCTACAACGCTGGTTCTGCCTGGTGCTGAAGGGGTTACTTGTTGGTGTACCGACAGGAGGAAGCAACGTTTGGCGGGAGTACCCAGTCGGGGTACAGGTCGGTCCCGTCACAAATGTACCTTAAATATATTAAATATTGGAAAAAAACAGTTAACAGTGCAATCTTTGTAACAAAAAAATGTTTCCTTTAAATATTGAAAAATTGGACCCTAGGTAATTATTTCCTTTGCACCCCCTGCACACACCCTAGCCTGCAATTAATTCCTCACAACTCCAAAATAATGCCCCAGCGGGGACAAGGGTAAGTTACAACTAAAACCAACCAATCCTGTTCCCGGGATCAAAAATACCCTTATTATTACCCACCCTAAAACATCACTTTTATTAACGTGTTTGTTAAAAGGTATAACCAAAAAAGATGTTTAAAAACACCAGTGTCACCAGTCCTACCGTAAAAGATATACGTCACTGTGACATGAGGGCATATGCCCACAGTCGTATAACACTAATAGTATCACATCATATATACTGTTGATGGCTGCAGTCCTAACAACCAGAATAATAGAATTATGACCAGTGGCACGGGCTTGCGTTGAGCAAGGCAGAGGGGAAACAACGGCCCCCACGGAAGTCGGCGAGCGGCAGCAGAAGATCTGCAGTTCAGGTAAGGTTGGGGAGTAAATGTATGTATGTAGGGTGACCACATGTCCTGGCTAGCCCGGGTCCCACAATAGGACTTTAAGTCCCGGGTCCCGGACAGCCTCAATTGAAACGCCTTGGTTTTTTATTGTCTGTTTGTTTGTTTTCTGACGTGGAGGAGAATTAATTCTGATTGATCTATACATGCAAATCTGGGTTTTGTATGTCTTATTCAGTTGATCTGTACATGTGTTACCTTGCCGGCGGATCCGCGGTGTCCTCGAGCAGGGGAGCCGAGACGCAGCTCGCGCAGGCAGCCCCCAGCTCATCCTGCTCGCAGGAAATCCGGCGAGGTCCGTCCTGCCCCCAGCGTGCCCCCGTGTGGATCGAGAGACGTCATGAGAGTCATGAATATTCATGCGCAAACTGCTATCTCATGAATATTCATGACGGGTCTGAAAGTTACCTTTATCTTTTTTCCTCCTCCCCCTTAATTAGGTGGGTAGGAGGATCTAGGAGTGGAGGGATATTTAAACCCTCAGTTTACAGCTATCCCTTGCCTGTGATAGTGCCTTGTTTGTCTTCACTAGCGTTCTATATTGAATTTCGTCTTTTGGTTATCGAAACTCGGCTTGTTCCTGACTACCCGTTGGTTGCTGCCTGCCCTGACTTTTGCTCGTGACCCCGACTATCCGTTTGCCTGACCCTTGTATTTGTTCCGTGTTCCTGCATTATTGGGGACCCCTGGTTGCCGTTCCTTCTATCTGAGGTCTGCCCTGCGTTGTCTCTCATCACCGCTTGGGGGCACCTTTCCTAGTACTGCAGTGTGGATTCACCTCCTGGCCAGCCGTTAGTGACAACATGTAAGTGCTGTTTCATGTGTTGTTTATTTGATCTATACCTGAACTACAGGGAGTAAGTAAAAGAGAGGTATGGCTTAGTGAATGAGGGAACAAAGGGACTCTGGGGATGAATACGGGGGGAGAGGACCTCTCAATGTCACGGTAGGGTCAGAAGGAGGGAAGACTACACTGACTCTGTCTTCCCCTAATCTGCAGTTAGTGTGACAAATATTGTTTTGGGTGCGGGAGCGGAGGAAGTTATTAGGGTCCAATTTTTTCAATATAAAATGTGTTGGCAGCAGGGTCTAATATTTATTTATATTTTGTCAGCAGGGTCTAATATTTATATATATTCGCAGCAGGGGCTAATATTAATATATATCGGCAGCAGGGGCTAATATTAAAATATATTGGCAGCAGGGGCTAATATTAAAGAATGAAAAATAACTGCCAGTTCAGCTGTTATTTTGAAATCATATTTCAATCACGGTCTTTTTTTTACATTTTGCTGGAACTGGATTGTTCCTCTGATGGTGACATCACTGCATAATTATTTTTAAATCTTACCACTTTTTTTAGCTTTCTTTCCCTTCCATATTTCTCAATACAGACCATCTCATATTAATATTCAGCCTGCTTTGTGTTTCATTTTGCCTGTCTGTACCTTCCTCCTGGTAATGATGCATTGTGGGGTATAAACTAAGCCTCTGATATCCCCTGTAACTGGGCTCCTACCTGACGTGCTTACCTGAGCCCTGACATACTACCACATCATTTCCTTCTACCACACCTCTTGCAAGGCACCAACAGAGAAACCAGAAAAGCCAATCCTCCCTCCTACTACTACTCCAAGTAGTATATTTGTGTAAAGACAGAGAGAGAGAGAGAGAGAGAGAGCATTTACACATAGTGGAACTCCATCTATGCCCCAAACTACCGAGGTACCAGAGGAGAATGAGACTGAGAGACCAAGTCCAACTGGTTTAGAGGACTTAGGCTCCGTTCTTCCTGCTAGTAGTAGTAGTTGGACTCATCATGATATTAGTCTCAGCTCCAGCCTAGCAGGAGCTAATCAAAAATTTTACTTTGAGCCAGAGAAAGAAGAGGAGAGAGTAGTCAGGAATCAGATTCCTCAGGGAGTAGTCTACATGTTTCTGAAGCACAAATTACCATATTTGCTCGATTATAAGACAAGGTTTTATGCTCTGAAAAATAACCATCATCTTATCAGGGGAGGGCTGGCAGCCTAAGGCCTGGGGGGCAAGTCTAGTCAAGTGGCCCATTGCACCACTAAAGCAGCTGCGAGCAACATTGATAGCAGTCACTCCACCGGCGCCTAATGAAATTAAAGAGTGGCATATAGGGGGCTAAAGGGAATATCAGGGAGGCAAACTGGCATATAGGAGGTTAAAAGGAATATCAGGGAGGCAGAGTGGCCTATAGGGGTTTAAAAGGAATATCCGGGAGGCAGAGTGGCATATAGGGGGTATAAGGCATATCTGGGGGCAGAGTGGCATATAGGGGGTATAAGGCATATCTGGGGGCAGAGTGGCATAAAGGGGGTGTAAGGCATATCTGACGGCAGAGTGGCATATTGGGGGTATAAGGCATTTCGGGGGGGCAGAGTGGCATATAAGGGGGTATAAGGCATATCTGGGGGGCAGATGTGCATAACTGGGGGCAGGTTGGCATATAAAGGAAATAAAAACAAAAATGCATTGTTCTCAATCATAGTTTTTATTAAATATGAAAAAATAGTTTACATGTGAATTAATATTTACTAATAAAACTTTTTGGGGGATTTTTCCTTTTTTTCTAAATTCAAATTCAAATTTTAGGGGGTCGTCTTATAATTGGGCAAATAAAGTGCTAGTGCACAATTTTGCCTTCTCCCTCCACTTTCCCCGCTACTACTATCATCCTCATCACCACTATCTTGTAGAAGTAAAAGAAAATTAGCAGTCCCACTACAATTTCCATGTCCAGTACTCCTGCTTGCACTGGCACAGTTGCCACTACCAGTACTGTAACTGTGCCAACAAGAACAACCACAACCACTGTTACTCCTAGTAGTATTAGCCAAAGTAGCAGTGTAAAGAGTGAAACTATTAATGTGCCCGAGGCCGTATGGGAAAGTATGCGGTCCGAGATACGGGAGATGCTCGATCTAGGAGTTATGGAGCCCTCTAACAGCCCCTGGGCTTACCGAAGTGCTAGTGCCGAAGCGGGCCTCCAGGACTTTGGTTTCTCATACCTGGACGACATTGCGATATACAGCAACACCTGAGAGGAACACCTCGTTCACCTGGGAGTTGTACTAGACCACATCAGGGCTGCGGGTCTAACCCTGAAGCCAGACAAGTGTACGATAGGGGTTTCTGAAGTGTCTTTTCTAGGCCACCTGGTGGGAAGCTGGCGACAACGACCCAAACCTGCGAAGGTAGAGGCAGTCACCAACTGGCCCACCCCTAAAACCAAGACACAGGTATTTGCCTTTTTGGGTACAGCGGGTTATTACAGATGATTCGTCCCCAACTACAGCTTCATTGCCAAACCCCTGACGGACCTGACAAAAAAAGAAATTACCCCGACAGGTCCTGTGGTCTCCAGAGTGCGAAGCCGCCTTCCAACATTTAAAGAGTGCCTTAATCTCTACGGTATTAGCCGCTCCTGACCCGTCCAAACGATTCTCTGTTCACACAGAAGCCTCCACATTTGGGCTGGGAGCAGTTTTGAGCCAAGTGGGAACCGACGGCAGTGAGCACCCCATAGCCTACATCAGCCTAAAGCTGCTACCCAGGGAAGTCGGGTACGCAGCTGTGGAAAAGGAATGCCTAGCGCTGGTGTGGGCTCTAAAGAAACTCCAACCCTACTTGTACGGACAATCGTTTACAGTGCTCACAGACCATAATCTGCTCATTTGGCTGAACCGAGTCTCTGGGGACAATGGAAGCCTACTATGATGGAGCCTAGCCCTGCAACCCTACAACTTCACAGTCCAGTATCGTCCAGGAAAACAGAATGGAAATGCGGATGGGCTCTCACGGCAAACCGATCTAATATCTACCTAACTTTCCCGGACAGCCCCAGGCCGACCCGTTGAGGATCTAGCCCGGTCTGCCGGACAATGGGTCGGGGGGGGTTGTGACAGCCCAGGGTAATAGGTGTCGTCTTGGTTGTACTTATTGGTTGTGATTGCTGTATTTTCTCATATATATGGTATTAATTGTTTGTGCTTTGTTCTCCCTCACATCCTACCCTGTCTATGTTTCACAAACCCTGCCCACGGACTTTAACCCCTCGTAGCCCGGACACCATCGACCTGATCAGAGTGCTCTTTCATGGAAATAACCCACGGGTGGTGGGGTACGGACCAGGGGTGGTTCGGATAGGGAGCCTTCTGCAGGTTCCTGGGCGCTGGGACTGCCAGGAGAGTGGAGATCAGCCAGCGCGGTTATGGTACGCGCGCCGGCTATCTCGCTGTCCATCCCAGAGAAACTTTGAACTGTTGCTGCTCGGGGTCCCTTCGGCCGATCGCGTCACTTTTTTGACAGGATATCCTTGGGACCCCGAGCTATCAGTATCAATCTCGGGGATAACACCGAGAACGACGGCTTAACATTGTACAGACATTGCGGAGCTCGGTGGCCGGAGCGTGGCGCTGGACTGTCTGGACAGGGAGGAGATATGTGGACGTGATTTATGACCGTTTAAACTGTATATAAGACCGTGTGTTTTCCCAATAAAGTGTATTTTTTCCCTGGACATTAGTCTCGTCTAATGCTTCAGGGACTTGCTATATCACCTATTGTCCTTTTCAGGAGAATTATTGCACTGCATGTGGGTACGCCTCGGTGAGCTGCGGTGCTTCGTCGCTAAGGACACCAGGACAGTTCCTGAGCCCTTTCTCGCTAGTATCGTCTAGCGCTGGAAGTAGTTAACCATTGAAATCACGGGAGGAAGCAACCGAGAACCGACGGGTGTACCCAGCCGGGGTACCGGAGGCCTGTCACAGTGTACAAGAAGGGTGCTAAGGAAAGTGCAAAGATCAGCAGAGGGAGAGTGTCAGGTCATTTCACCAGTGTTTCAGCAGTGAAAGAGATGCTTTTGAAGGCTGCTGGTCAGTGTGTGCATTTCACAACAGATTTGTGAAGTGCACCCAGTGGCCAGAATGCCTTTCTTTCCTTGACAGCACACTGGTGGCAGTCCTATGTGTCTGAGGAAGCTGCTGCAGCAGGCTATCAGTCATTCCTTCTTCACGCAGAAATGATGGATGAAAAGCACACTTCCGAAAATATTCTGTGTGCAATAAGGAAAATGTTTTCTCTGGGTGGGAGCAGAGGGGTACCAATGTTGAAGTGGGATTTGTGGTAACTGACGGATGTACAAACATGGTTAAAGTGCTGCAAGATAGTAATATTGTTCTGCAGTGCACATCATCCATCTTATAGTCAAGTCATCGATGACAGAAGCAAATAATTTAGTAGCAATAGTACTATCACACTGCAGGAATATTATTGGGAACTGCCACCACAGTATTAAAAAGAGGGCAGGTCTTCCCATATACTGTCTATGACAAGATAAGAGTATGTGGTGGAACTCAACTTTAGGTTTGCTGGAGAGGATTTTTGCAGCAGGGGCAATCCACAGTCCTGCACCAGAGCACAACATTGATAATGCATCTCCATTGAATAGGGAGAATTGGACAGAGATCGCTCAGCTAGTGGCAGTCGTTAAACCATTCAGAGAGCACTGCCAGTCTTGCCCAGGTAATCCCATCTAGGCAGCAAGATGGATGTGTTTCTTGTAAACCATAAAGTTGTTCAAGATGGCCCTCTACATCCTGATGTCAGAAAGCTGAAGGATTATCTTAAAGTTCACCTTCGGGAACGAATGGTCAAATGTCCCCAAATGATGCTAGAGTGCCATTGTGATCCAAGAATTAAGGGAAAGTTAGCACTTAAATGTAATCTTCTTACTACCTACCGGGATCTGCTGATTCAAAGGGTACATCACTGGCAGCAGAAAAGGGGGATGTTGTGCAAGGAGTGACAAGTACAGCAGGAGGATGCGATGATGTTGTTGTTTGCTACTCCTAGCAGCAGTGTCAGCAGCAGTGTCACACGCGGCAGAACATAGCTGAGTGGAGGTGCTTGGAAGTATAGTCGGACTGACTCTCCTCCTGCAGAAAGCTAGCAGCAGAAAGGAGAGTAGTGCTGGTGAAATGGTCAGACTTTACCTCTGTGAATTTCCTTTGGTGCTTAATGTTGACCCTCTAAGCTACTGTGATGTGGCCTGCACTCTCATGGGTTGTGCAGCAGCTGCTATTGCCTTTCTTAAAATCAATTTGCCCAATCTGGGGTACCCAGCTCTTAACTTGGAGAGTTAGTTTTCCCAAAAGTAAACCAAAAAAAGGTAAAGGTAGTAGTTCTCCCCTCTGACTGCATCTTTTTGCAGTGTGGCAACGGCTGCTACCACCAGCAGGGGAGCCAGCTAACGCTAGGGCCTAGTGTTTCAGCTCTAGAAGTCCACTTCCAAACTTCATAGACACAGTATTTGGATGTTTTGCCCTGGGGATGAAACAGGTTAGTGGGTCGCCAATTTCCCACCTACTTCCCTTTACCAGTTTCATCTACATTTTCATTTACTTTCTTTGCAAATCTTGCTTTTTCCTATTTTTTCCTTTCATTTCCCTTTTTCCTTATGGTTCAATCAACCAATCAAACAAAAACACACTCACACAAAAACAACACACAATGACCTTTCCTGTGATTTGCCCTTTCTGGTTATACACTCACTACACACACATTCTCACTAAATAAATACATCACAAATAATATGCACAGTGGTACATGCACACAAACACACTCTCACAGATAACATCGCACTCACTCACTAATACATGCTCACACGCTAATACACACAATAACATCTCACACCCAACACATCATGATAAAACATAACTTAACCCAGTTCCTATCCTAATAATAATAAATAAATATAATAAGTTAATAATAAATAACCCCCTGTCAATGCTGAGTCCTAAAACAATAATCAGGCAGGCAGACAAGTAACAAAAATATTTATTATTTAATTTATAAAATATGAAGTTATTCTTAATTATTAGGTTATAAACTTATAGGTTAAGCTTAAGGGTAGTAGTGGACTAGTTAATCTTTATTAGGTGATATGAAAGCATTGATTTGATTTAATAACACCTTCTAAAAATTAAGATAATTTAACCAGCCCACTACCAACCTTTAACCTTATAACTGTAATCTAATTTTGAACCTCGTTCTTCCATCTATTGGTCTCAAATTCCCTATTAAACGTCGCCTACATGTATATTTCTTGTTTCCATGGCAACTGGATGGACAAATGTGATTTCTGAAACTGTTGGATGAATTTCATCCAAACACAGCGGTGGTTGAATCACGTCAAATACGGCGATTTTTTTTTTTTTAACCAAAAAACTAACACAAATTTTATGCCGGCGCCCAAGTCTACTAATTACTAACTACATACAAAATATATACATATATATTCTGACTTTTCTCTTTGTTACTTTTTGGTTTACTTACCGGCTAAAAAACAGGTACAAGCTGGAAAGCCTTCCATTTGATTAAAATATTTATATACAGTCCAACACCGGAAAAAGGTCTTAAACCATGTCCACACAGCCCTGCCCAGTCCAGACAGTCCGGCACCACACTTAGGCCACCGAGCCCCACAATGCCCGTACACCCTTAAACCGTCGTTTTCGTGGTGATCCTGAAGGAGCGGCGGCGATCCCGAGGTACCGATGGATAGCTCAGAGTTCTGAGGATAACCTGTCCAAAAAGCAACTTGATCGGTTGCAGTGCAAAGTTCTGCCGGGATGAGCCACGAGGCAGCTAGGTGCGGTTTCCGTAACCGATCTCCCCCGCTCTCCTGAATGACCCGTCTGCCTGGAATCCACAGGCGGCTCCTTCTCCGGACCACCCCTGGTCGGCACCCTCACCACCCGTGGGGTATCTCCATATGATAGTGCTGGGTTTTATATAGGGTTAAAAGTCTGGGGGCAGGACATGTGGTACATGGATAGGGTAGGACATGAAGGAGAACAAAGTAAACACCAATAAACACCACATATATGGGGAAAGTACATAAATCCACTTATTACTTTATGGCTTGCCCCTTGAGAACCCAAAATCCATGTTAGGCTAGGTTTCCACTTGGGGTTTTTTTTTTGCTAAAAACGCCCATAAAAACGCCAATTCAGCCACACGGCGTTTTTTTTGTGAAAAAACGCTGCAGCCAGAGGTTAGCTGTTCTTCAATAGAAAATCGCACAATGCCATATCCACTTGGCGTTTTTCTGTTTGGCGTTTTTTCAGTCCTCTTTGGCGTTTTTCTGCTTTTTTGGGTTCTGTGGTCGTTTTTCAAAATCGCAGCCTGTTGACACTCTGGCGTTTTTTGCAAGGAAATCTCGGCGTTTTTCTCCAATAGAAGTCTATGGGAGAGAAAAAACGCCATGAAAAAGCCATGTGTGTTTTTTGCCTTGGCGTTTTTTATGGCGTTTTTTTCCACAGTTACAATGCAGAGGATGGACCCAGTATCTGTGTGTCCTACAAGAAATAGGCTGGAAACAAAGAGTATTCACACAAAACAAAGTTCATATTGAATTTTACACCATTTGGAACAAACATGCCATTACAAACAAACATACCCAACTGGATCCTGCCTGCCAGAAGCAACAGCAAACAATTTGCACCATCATTTGGGGCCAATCTTCCTAGAGGAGCAGACATTTGGAATAAAGCATGCCTTACAAACCACAGAAAAGAGACAAAAGGGTCCGCCGGGGCGTGTTTAAGTAGAACTCTACCATGGAAATGACATCAGGAGGGGGCAGATACTTGCCATTTATCCTAACCCCTTTTAGCTGGGTGAAACTTCTAACTTGTAAAGGCTGGAAAAACTGCCTAAGGTCAAAAAAAGCAATTTCCACAGGAAGGCTAAAACGCCAGAAAAAACTCCAGAAAAAACGCCAAAACGCAGGAAAATGCAGTGGCAGTTTTCCTGGCGTTTTTTCATCAAGAAAAAAACGCAGGACAAAAACCCAAGTGGAAACCTAGCCTTATATTGCTTCTTTTTTAAAGAAATATCGTGAACCGAAAAAAATAACCAAAAAACGTGTCACTCAGGTAGGGTGTAATAAAAAATTAAATAATAATAATACTTCCCTAATTGGACCGCAGCTCCCAAACAACACTCTCCTCAAAGTGTAAAATGCAAACAAACCAAAAAATGTATGGGGCGCAGGAACATATATAGGAAAAAAAACAAAATGGAAAACAACACAATATAGTGTAGATTGTACTTCCAATATTAATGATTAAGTGATATATTGCACTCACAGGAAAAAGAGGCAAATCCAACCCTTCAATATGGACTGTAAAAAGGCTTTAATATTCTTCAATGAAAATCTAAAAAACAAATTTAAAATAGTGCAGTATCTTAGGTAAAAAGTATATACCAAATAGAAATGCACTCACAATTTCTTCATGCATAAAATGCATATACAGGCATAGGTTAAAGTCCAATTGAGTCTTTTTCTACGCGTTTCGCCCTTAGGCTTCTTCAGGAAATCAACTGGTAAGGTCTCTGCGTGTATCAGCAAAGTCTGTAGTCTGTAAGTATTTCTGTTCGTTATGTCTGTTCTTTTATAGTGATTTGTATGTTTATTTCCGGGTATGTCACCGCGTATTTGACCTTTGTTCTCTGTTGTCATCACGTTTTGTTCGTCTTTTTCTGTTTTTTTCTGCTGTTGAAGTTGATCATTCTCTCGTATGTTAATAAAGTTTGTCGGCGAACTCGTTGGGAGGAACAGAAACCGCGTCATCTCCTACATGTAGGCGTCTCTGTTTGTCACTCGAAAGACAAAGAAGAGACATTAATCCGTTTGTACAACCCACAGCGGACGATCGCGGCTAATACCCTTCAAGAGTGCACCGGCAACAGAAGACGCGTGAATAAAGTACAACTGAATAGAATACGGTGTCTACACCTCAAAAATAGAGTGAACAGGACACGCGGAGACCCACACCAGAAGATTAGAAAAAAGAGAAGACGGAGAATAAAAAACCGATCTGTGGACTCAGGGATAAATGATATGGTATTCAATATATATTATAAAAATAAAATATTTAGAATCATGTAAAATGTATAAAGAATCAAAAATTATTGTGGACGAAGTTATACATGGCTCCCAAAGTACATCAAATGTACATGTCTATCAGAAACTTATATAACTCAATATCTTCAAGATGAGCTATAATTCAAATGAATCACGAAAAATGAATAAAAGGAAAAATAATTAAGTAATCGATGTGTGTGTATTTAAATTGATTATCCTTATATTAATTGGAAAGGAATGAATCATGTATAGATAAAAAGTTAATTATATGTGTTGAATAATGAAATGATTTATTGAATTTAATGAATTGAATTAAATGAAAATTAAAATGTTTTATGTATAAATTATATATAAATGGATAAAAATAAAATTATGTGCTGAATAATAAAATAATGATTTAATGATTTATCAGTGACTAACTGTGTGTTCCGTGTTAGTGTGGTGTGTATAAGTGATGCTGAATGTGAATGTGGGATGAATTAATTAATGTATAAATGTGATGAGTGTGGAGATGTCTTATCTGTGTCATAATTAATTGGTGTCTGGGTATGTGTGATTGATGTGAACTTATCCTGTCTATATGTTAATGGTTATATATATATGTCTCATGTGGATGTAAGTGAATTATCATAATTAGTGGAAAACAGTGAAACCTCCTATGTGTGTTGGACTGTGAAAATGGTTCTAAAATCAAAATAAAAATAATAATGATATCATCCAAACTGGTCATAAATATCTCGTATATATTAAAAGTCATTAAATCATTAAATCCAAACCAATATGGATATGGATTTACATATTTAATAAAATAGATAACTGATCTGAAGCGTGTTTAAAATAGTCCTTATGAAGTATATGAATATAAATTATAAAGTCATGGATGAATAATAAATATTATACATAATAATGATGAATATAATGAAAATCTAAATTAATATATTAAATGAACTGTAACTCAAGTGGAGGGTAATTGATCTGAAATGTGTTTAAAAAATCATTAATAAAATATAAAAATATATATTAAAAATATCAATGGATAATAAGTTATACATAAAATTATTATTAATAAAATTCATATTATAAATATTAATAATAGATATAATAAATAGACAGTATGTTTAATTCAAAAATAATTAAAATTGAAATTAAAATTGAAGTGTTTAATCCATAAACGCTAAAATATCTAATTCCATATTTAATCCGCCTTTTTTATGAGTTTGAAATTTATAAATCCATTCGGTCTCTCGTTTAGCTAGTTGTTCTTTTATATTTCCCCCTCGCCAATGTGGGGTAACTATATCAATACCCATGATTTTAAAGTTATCAAGAGAAAACTTTTGGCAGCTGTTTGCGTGTCTGGGGACACTGTGTTTAAGATTTTTATTCCTGATTCCTCCTATGTGTTCTAGTGCTCTTGTTTTCAGCTTCCTGGACGTGCGTCCTATATATTGTGCACCACACTTACATTCCAATAAATAAATTACATTCGTCGTATTACAATGAATAAATTGTTTCACCTTGAATTCCTTTCCTGTATTTGTACATTTGAAAATGGTGAGGTTTTTCTTCTCTTGTAAATTGCATGTTCTGCATAATTTGCATCTACCGCATTTGTGGAATCCTGGCGTTCTGACAGTGAAACAATTTTGGACATTTATCTTTTTTGTTCTAGGTAATGCACTGGGTGCTAGTATAGATTTTAAATTATCAGATTTTTTATATATAACATTGGGGTGCTCTGGTATAATGTCTTTTAGAACATTGTCCTGTTTTAAAATAGGCCAACATTTTTTAATTGCTTTTTTAATTTCAAAGGCCTTATCGTTATATTTAGTAAAAAAGGCAAATTCAAAATTTTTATTTAATTGTGATTGATTCTTTTTAAAAAAATCCTCTCTTTTCTTTTGTTTTATAGATATAAGGCTTTTTTCTAATAAATCATGCGGATAATTCTTTTCTTCAAATTTGGTGATTAATTTTTTACTTTGAGTTACAAATTCTTTTTCTTCTGTACAGTTTCTTCTAATTCTGGCTAATTGTCCTTTCGGAATATTCTGTAGCCAATTTGGATGATGACAACTATTAAAATGAATAAAACCATTCCTATCCGTTGGTTTAAAAAAGGTTTTAGTGTAAATATCCTCCCCATGTGTATATAAAGTGAGATCCAAAAAATCGATCTCCTTTTCATTTATTCATTGTAATACGACGAATGTAATTTATTTATTGGAATGTAAGTGTGGTGCACAATATATAGGACGCACGTCCAGGAAGCTGAAAACAAGAGCACTAGAACACATAGGAGGAATCAGGAATAAAAATCTTAAACACAGTGTCCCCAGACACGCAAACAGCTGCCAAAAGTTTTCTCTTGATAACTTTAAAATCATGGGTATTGATATAGTTACCCCACATTGGCGAGGGGGAAATATAAAAGAACAACTAGCTAAACGAGAGACCGAATGGATTTATAAATTTCAAACTCATAAAAAAGGCGGATTAAATATGGAATTAGATATTTTAGCGTTTATGGATTAAACACTTCAATTTTAATTTCAATTTTAATTATTTTTGAATTAAACATACTGTCTATTTATTATATCTATTATTAATATTTATAATATGAATTTTATTAATAATAATTTTATGTATAACTTATTATCCATTGATATTTTTAATATATATTTTTATATTTTATTAATGATTTTTTAAACACATTTCAGATCAATTACCCTCCACTTGAGTTACAGTTCATTTAATATATTAATTTAGATTTTCATTATATTCATCATTATTATGTATAATATTTATTATTCATCCATGACTTTATAATTTATATTCATATACTTCATAAGGACTATTTTAAACACGCTTCAGATCAGTTATCTATTTTATTAAATATGTAAATCCATATCCATATTGGTTTGGATTTAATGATTTAATGACTTTTAATATATACGAGATATTTATGACCAGTTTGGATGATATCATTATTTTTATTTTGATTTTAGAACCATTTTCACAGTCCAACACACATAGGAGGTTTCACTGTTTTCCACTAATTATGATAATTCACTTACATCCACATGAGACATATATATATAACCATTAACATATAGACAGGATAAGTTCACATCAATCACACATACCCAGACACCAATTAATTATGACACAGATAAGACATCTCCACACTCATCACATTTATACATTAATTAATTCATCCCACATTCACATTCAGCATCACTTATACACACCACACTAACACGGAACACACAGTTAGTCACTGATAAATCATTAAATCATTATTTTATTATTCAGCACATAATTTTATTTTTATCCATTTATATATAATTTATACATAAAACATTTTAATTTTCATTTAATTCAATTCAGTAAATTCAATAAATCATTTCATTATTCAACCCATATAATTAACTTTTTATCTATACATGATTCATTCCTTTCCAATTAATATAAGGATAATCAATTTAAATACACACACATCGATTACTTAATTATTTTTCCTTTTATTCATTTTTCGTGATTCATTTGAATTATAGCTCATCTTGAAGATATTGAGTTATATAAGTTTCTGATAGACATGTACATTTGATGTACTTTGGGAGCCATGTATAACTTCGTCCACAATAATTTTTGATTCTTTATACATTTTACATGATTCTAAATATTTTATTTTTATAATATATATTGAATACCATATCATTTATCCCTGAGTCCACAGATCGGTTTTTTATTCTCCGTCTTCTCTTTTTTCTAATCTTCTGGTGTGGGTCTCCGCGTGTCCTGTTCACTCTATTTTTGAGGTGTAGACACCGTATTCTATTCAGTTGTACTTTATTCACGCGTCTTCTGTTGCCGGTGCACTCTTGAAGGGTATTAGCCGCGATCGTCCGCTGTGGGTTGTACAAACGGATTAATGTCTCTTCTTTGTCTTTCGAGTGACAAACAGAGACGCCTACATGTAGGAGATGACGCGGTTTCTGTTCCTCCCAACGAGTTCGCCGACAAACTTTATTAACATACGAGAGAATGATCAACTTCAACAGCAGAAAAAAACAGAAAAAGACGAACAAAACGTGATGACAACAGAGAACAAAGGTCAAATACGCGGTGACATACCCGGAAATAAACATACAAATCACTATAAAAGAACAGACATAACGAACAGAAATACTTACAGACTACAGACTTTGCTGATACACGCAGAGACCTTACCAGTTGATTTCCTGAAGAAGCCTAAGGGCGAAACGCGTAGAAAAAGACTCAATTGGACTTTAACCTATGCCTGTATATGCATTTTATGCATGAAGAAATTGTGAGTGCATTTCTATTTGGTATATACTTTTTACCTAAGATACTGCACTATTTTAAATTAGTTTTTTAGATTTTCATTGAAGAATATTAAAGCCTTTTTACAGTCCATATTGAAGGGTTGGATTTGCCTCTTTTTCCTGTGAGTGCAATATATCACTTAATCATTAATATTGGAAGTACAATCTACACTATATTGTGTTGTTTTCCATTTTGTTTTTTTCCTATATATGTTCCTGCGCCCCATAAATTTTTTGGTTTGATTGCTTCTTTTTTGTCTGATCGTATCTGTTTTGGATGTAAAATTTAATTACGGTCTTTTTGCCTGATTCACTATTTTCCCATTGTATTTCTTCTCAATAAAGGATTGTTTGATTTTGTACCCAGTATAACTAGCACAAGTAGGGTTTTTTTGTTCATAAAAGTAAGACATTATTTTCTATGAATACATTCCAAAAAGGCAAAAAAAAATATTTAAACCAACATTTTTCACACTTTTACAGTTGTGCTTCCCTTGGAGAATTCGTAATATACGTACCATTTTTTAAAGAAAACATTAGTGAGCTCACATTTCTTTTATTTCTTCTGGGATTCATATTTAACTGAAGGTTATAACAGAATGGCACAATCACAAAACAAAACATGGCAACAAAAGAAAAATAATAAAATGAACCCTGTTCAATAGTCTGCATACCCTTGTTCTTTACCCTTTGCAGTCCAATAACTTTTCACTAAGTGCTCCAAGCAGGTCCAATATTTTCGGGGGAAAAACACATCCTTTTGATTTTAATACAAAAGTTATATTTTCTTATAACTACAAAGCAATTAATAAATACTATTCTTAAACCATATGTCACGGAGCTGGCTAGTCCGACCGACTACCTCCGCTGTCTTGTGCTCCCTTAGCCTGGGACAACACACTTTCCCCGGTTCCCCAGTCACTAGCCGAGACTCAGTGTAGGGTAAAACCAAACGAAGACTGATTTATTTCTCACACACAGAGCTGGATATATCCAGCAAAACACACATTAACATAAAACAAGATATTGGGACACAAACCCCCTTAATCTGCCTCCCAGAGACAACAGGGGCAGTAACGGGATTAACAATACAATAGGGGGAGACTGATTTATACAACATTAAACATCAAAGAATGGTGGTCACTCCCTGGTGGCAGATCCTGGCTGTCTGCTGGAGATAATCCCCTCAGCCAGTGATGAGATGATACTGCTGGGGGTAGCCACAGAAGTCTTTACAAACCCAGGGCCCATAGTCAATAGGGAGGAGGCTGGCAGTCAGGCTTCTCCAGTGGCCCCAGTGATGGAGGCTTCCGTCACACCATATATTAGTCTCAAAATGTTTTTCATTGTATGAAACTTTTTTATAATCTTCATCACTAAAATCACATTCAGAATCACTCTGTACTAATATGGCTAATCCTTATAATAGCGACATCTAGTGGTAACTAGGAAATCCAGCATTGAACCAGAAGCTGTAGCATATATATTTCTTTTTTTTCAATAACAACACCCCGGAGTCAACTAGTAAATCTGACATTGAATCACAAGTGGTAACATGTATTGTCGGATATATGCCAACAAAGGACTGCAAAGGGTTAATACTGTGTATTGCCCACTTTAGCATCAATTAGAGCGTACAGTCTTTTGTACTATGATAGAAAGAATGTTTTCCTTATTAATTGATTACACAAATGATTGTGGCACTCTAAAGATTTTATCATAGGGGTGTTGCAGTTTCATGGTTTTAAATATTTCTTATATCTTTATATACTGTGATATGTTTCTAAATAAACATTTTTTTATGTAGATTTATAATTTATAATTTTTATATATATATATACCGTATTGGCTCGGATATAGGCCGCCCCCGTATATAGGCCGCACCCTAAAAGTTTGGTGCTTTTTTAAAGAAAAAGTTTTTTTCTTTAAAAAAAGCACCAAAAAAACATGCTGCCACTCTGTCTCCCCACCCCGAGATATGCTGCCACTCCTCCCCCAAGATATACTGCCACTGTCCTCCCCCCCGAGATATGCTGCCACTGTCCTCCTCCTCCCCCCCCGAGATATGCTGCCACTGCCCCCCCCGAGATATGCTGCCACTGTCCTCCTCCTCCCCCCCCGAGATATGCTACCACTCTGCCCCCCCGACTTACCAGAGCAGACTCCCGGGTATCTTGCGGGGCCGGCGGGGGACATCTACGCAATACGCATATACAACTACCGGTGCCGGCACATGAGGAAGTTGTATACGCGTATTGCGTAGATGTCCCCCACCGGCCCCGCAAGACACCCGGGAGTCTGCTCTGGTAAGTCTTGGAGGCAGAGGTAAAACGCATCGTGCAGACGGTCACCGGCTGCGGCGATGCGGGTAAACAACCTTCTCAGCCAGTGACCGTCCGCACGATGCGCTTAGACAACCTCCCGTGCCGGCACCCCCCCCCGTGGAAAGTGCTGGCAGGGGAGGCTGTCTGAGCGTATCAGAGAGTAGGATGCAGGTCTGCACTCCCACTTTAAAGACTGGGGGAAAAGTGCGGCCTATATTCGAGCCAATACGGTATATACTTTTTTTATATAGCGTGATATTTTGATAATCATGAGGTGCATTAGTCACACTAATTGTATATATTGAGATGAGATGTATGTTTTGACTGTATTTTATAATATTAATCATTGTATATGCATTTTATAAACCCATGATCCCCAGAGTGATACCATGAAGGGTGAATTTGGTGGTACCTTAGGCACAGATTCATGTTCGTTGGTGATTCCTGGGAGGACTCCTAAAAGCTGTGATGCATTTAGAATACAGGAAACAGGAATTGTTGGTTGTATATATATTTGGGACTAGCACTGTCACGCAAAAACGTCCAGATCTATGATCACATTCTTCGCTTAAACTGTGTTGCTGTAATGCCTTGATGTCAAGGCATTCAGCACCACCGAGATCGGCATCAGGGGCCATAAAACTTCAATGGTGTCACGGAAATGCCTCGATCACGAGGAGGAGCTTGAGAGTTCTCAAGAGGGTCTGTGAACTCATTGATTTTTCTATTGTTGACGCCATCTTGTGAGTGGCGGCAACGTAATTTACATGATGGCGCTTGTGGTTGCTCTTCCTAAGCTGCTTTAGCCATTTTCTTGTGGGGAGGGACACTTTTTGTGGCTGTAACAAGTCCAAACTTTCAAGGGTATGTAAACTTTTGATCAGGGCCATTTGCATGATATCTGTTGTTATGATTTAAAAGGGAGCCAAACTATGTGATAATACATGGTTTCATATGATCACTAGCCTTAAAAAAAGACTTATTTTTTTGTATGATCAGTCATATTTTTTTAAATCAATGCCAACATTTCACAATTTCTGTCAGTGTATGCAAACCTTTGAGCACAAATGTACATGTACACAACAAAGAGCCAATGAAAAAAAGGCCCAACATTCATTAACTTGCCCTGACTTGAAAACCAAAATAACCCTAAGATTTCCATGAGTATTGTCTATTATAAGACAAATATTACAGGTTGTGCTCCATGTTTTCCAAATTCCAGCAATGCTTCAAATAGCTTTAGTAATAAGGATTTTAATTTAAAGTCTATACAGCCCAGATTTTTTTATGTGATGTCATCACATTTGATCTCCCCCAAATTAAAGGGACATCTCTAGATCAAAAACGATCATTTAAAAAATAGAAGTCTGTCAATCACCAAACTAATATCTCAACGTACTCAAGGGTTAATCTCATCTGGTCCAGGCTCTTTATTAATCTTTAGTACATTCAGTAAGTCTTCAATTTTTGTCCTGGCCTAGTCAAGTAGATAATGATAGTATACCCCTCAAATACAGCAATGTATATATAATAAGAAGAATGGTAGCCGCATGCAATTTCTTATCCCAGGTGACAGCATCTTTACAATAATCAGTAATAATAATTGTTAACGTGTTTCAGTAAAATCAGCTGTGAACTGAATGTTTTGCCTGTAGAGGGCCAACTGAGAAGAATACCCTAGTGTGTAACTGTGAAGGAGTCACATATAAAAAATAATTGACTATGAGTTTCCCTGGCACTCTTTTCAGATTATAAATGCATTATTTGATACTTCTGTTAAAAAAAGGATGTAAAAAATGTTTCATTATAAATTTGTGAAATGTAGGTTATGTTGGCCCTTATGTATTATAGTCGATACAGATATTATATGGGGAAAGTACAAAAGCCCCATGGAAAAAAATGCAATACTCTTGTGTTCTCGGTAGTTACGTGTTTTGTGGTTTCACTTTTGGCTTATAACTTTAATTTCTTTAGGAGCCAGATTTATCGACTGGGCTTATCCGTTTACTCCTAGAATGAATTTGGCACCCCACCAACAAGAATGCTTGATGTTTGCTCATTTGAAAACAATGTTATTGTTCATAACACTTTAAATGTTATTGTGGTATTCTGTATTATTTCCTTATTTAACAATATACTGATGTGTTCTGCTTCAATTTAGAGTTTTTCTGGGCTACAATTGGGGTGGATTAATTATGTTCAAACTACTCCATCTACTACAATTATCCATTACATATTTCATTTTTTAGCCTGTGAAACAAATAATGTAGATAATACTTTTGCATGGTAGTGGTACTTTTCATTACCATATAGCAGTATACATACTGTATATGCAGTTGTACATAGTAACTTTATAACAGAAGGAAAAATATACTGTCCAACTTTCCACATGAGCATTTTTCCAAGTGCAATATGAATAATTTGGATATAAAATGCATACAATAACTTATACATAAACTGTTGTTTAATACTTCACTTCCTGGAAATATGGTCTATAGCCAGGTCTATGGTTTCTCATGCCTTAGACAATTTTCTGTCAACTTCTTCACTGTACTTCCATTGGCTGTCAATATGCAGATATAACAATAAAACGGTATGGCAATCAAGTACCTCACATTGGGGGCATCATGGGTGGACAGAGGCATGCTCTTGGAGTAGGGCTAAACAGGTAAGATCAGGCACCTGGACTTACCTCTAGAGAGGGAGCTAGCAGCGCAAGCTGCATCAAGCACAGGCTAAGGCTTTGCAGGGTAAGCGAGCTGTGTGTATGTATGTACAGTATCTCACAAAAGTGAGCACACTCCTCACATTTTTGTTAATATTTTATTATATCGTTTAATGTGACAACACTGCAGAAATGACACTCTGCTACAATGTAAAGTAGCGAGTGTACAGTCTGTATAACAATGTAGAGTTGCTGTCCCTTCAAAATAACTCAACATACAGCCATTAATGTCTAAACCTTGGCAACAAAAGCGAGTACACCCCTAAGTGGAAATGTCCAAATTGGGCCCAAAGTGTCAATATTTTGTGTGGCCACCATTATAATTTCAAATATATGGTAGATAAAGACAACCTATATGGTAAATAAATTAATAAAAATCAATTCATATAATTAAATCAAATTCATCTAAAATTGTATTTAAATAAAATGTCTTAAATATACATAATATCAAATCATAATAAGAAATGGAAGCTTGATTTCTATAAAGGTATTTATGAAATTGGAAAAGCAGTACCTCAAAATAAAAAATTAAAAACTTTACAAAAAGTTATGCAAATCAAACTCAGCATTTAATTCTTCAGGTTTTAGTGTTCCCAAAATGAAAACCCATTTCATTTCACATTTTCCCATGTTTTTTATATTGACAATGTGCAGCTGGTGTTGTGGATAGGTGCACTTTTTGCGATATTATATTAGTGTGTGAACATGTGTCATTGTCAGGGTATGTTAGTGTAAGTGCTTGGGTATGTTGGTGTGTGTATTTTAATGTGTAAACATGTGTCTTTTTCTGTATGTGTCTGAGTATGTTTGGGTATGAATGTGTGTGGTAATTTAGTGTGTGAAGATATGTCCTTGGTGATATTAGTGCGTGTGTGTATGTTAGTATGTGTGTGACTAGTTGTGTTAGTTGTGTGAGTATCTGGGTATGTTTTGTGTGGGTGTCTGGGTGTAGTGCTGAGTTTCTGAATGTGTGTTAGTGTTGAGTGTCTAGTTGTGTTGGTGTGAGTGTCTGAGTGAGTGCATTAGAGCGAGTGTCTAGGTGTGTTTTGGTGTGAGTGTCCCTGCTGAGGTCAGGCTCTTGATCTACCCTTGGAGGGCATTTCCCGTGCCTATATTCAGGGGAGGGTTGCTAACTATTCAATCTGATTATTTTCGGAAGAACACATATTGGGGTGTTGTTTGACAGTGACGTCTACCAGGAGGTGTAAGTACATACAGTGGGGCAAAAAAGTATTTAGTCAGCCACCTATTGTGCAAGTTCTCCCACTTAAAAAGATGAGAGAGGCCTGTAATTTTCACCATAGGTACACTTCAACTATGAGAGACAGAATGGGGGGAAAGAATACAGGAAATCACATTGTAGGATTTTTAATGAATTCATTTGTAAATTTCTCGGTAAAATAAGTATTTGGTCACCTACAAACAAGCAAGATATCTGGCTCTCACAGACCTGTAACATCTTCTTTAAGAGTCTCCTCTGTCCTCCACTCGTTACCTGTATTAATGGCACCTGTTTGAACTTGTTATCAGTATAAAAGACAACCTCAATCAGTCACACTCCAAACCCCACTATGGCCAAGACCAAAGAGCTGTCGAAGGACACCAGAAACAAAATTGTAGACCTGCGCCTGGGAAGACTGAATCTGCAATAGGCAAGCAGATTGGTGTGAAGAAATCAACTGTGGGAGCAATTATTTGAAAATGGAAGACATACAGGACCACTGATAATTTCCCTCGATCTGGGGCTCCACGCAAGATCTCACCCCGTGGTGTCAAAATGATCATAAGAACGGTGAGCAAAAATCCCAGAACCACACGGGGGGGCCTAGTGAATGACCTGCAGAGAGCTGGGACAAAAGTAACAAAGGCTACCATCAGTAACACACTACGCCGCCAGGGACTCAAATCATGCAGTGCCAGATGTGTCCCCCTGCTTAAGCCAGTACATGTCCGGGCCCGTCTGAAGTTTGCTAGAGAGCATTTGGAAGATCCAGAAGAGGATTGGGCGAATGTCATATGGTCAGATGAAACCAAGGTAGAACTTTTTGGTAGAAACTCAACTCGTCGAGAAAGAATGCTGAGTTGCATTCAAAGAACACCAGACCTACGGTGAAGCATGCGGGTGGAAACATCATGCTTTGGGGCTGTTTTTCTGCAAAGGGACCAGGACGACTGATCCATGTAAAGGAAAGAATGAATGAGGCCATGTATCGTGAGATTTTGAGTGAAGACCTCCTTCCATCAGCAAGGGCATTGAAGATGAAACGTGGCTGGGTCTTTCAGCATGACAATGATCCCAAACACACCGCCTGGGCAACGAAGGAGTGGCTTCGTAAGAAGCATTTCAAGGTCCTGGAGTGGCCTAGCCAGTCTCCAGATCCCAACCCCATAGAAAACCTTTGGAGGGAGTTGAAAGTCCGTGTTGCTCAGCGACAGCCCCAAAACATCACTGCTCTAGAGGAGATCTGCATGGAGGAATGGTCCAAAATACCAGCAACAGTGTGTGAAAATCTTGTGAAGACTTACAGAAAACGTTTGACCTCTGTCATTGCCAACAAAGGGTATATAACAATGTATTGATATGAACTTTTGTTATTGACCAAATACTTATTTTCCACCATAATTTGCAAATAAATTCTTTAAAAATCAGACAATGTGATTTATGGACGTTGTTGTCTCATTCTGTCTCTCATAATTGAAGTGTACCTATGGTGAAAATTACAGGCCTCTCTCATCTTTGTAAGTGGGAGAACTTGCACAATTGGTGGCTGACTAAATACTTTTTTGCCCCACTGTACCTGAATTTGTGTGATAAAAAACACAAAATAAATTACTACCACAACGGGTGGTAGTAGAATTAGTGCATGGAAATGGTTAAAATACCAACATTTAAAATATCTTAGGGTGTCTAGTTTCAAAAATATATAGTTTGTTGGGGTAAATTGCATTAGCCGGCTTACCAGAAATAGCGCATGGGGCAGAATGACCAGATTTGAAAAAAGGGTTTTGAAATAGCAAAATGCTACTTGTACTTATTGCCCAATAACTTGCAGAAAAAGGCTAAAAAAAACATAAACATTGGGTATTTCTAAACTCAAGCATTTTCTGAATGCGGTCAGGGCTGTGATTCCATAATTTTGGCAATCTACGTCCACCCCTCCAATAGAGGCCTGGTTGAAAAGGTTACTTTTCACTTATCATGTGTAGAACATAGTAATGGTGTCCAGGGGCTTGGCTCATAGGCATGAGCTGAAATGGATATGTTGAAAGGAATTTCTCCTCTCCCCGAGGTTCAAGGCCATTTTGGGGGTTAATGCCCCAATTGTCTCTTGAACATCCTGTTATGGTCTGGCTGCTTTACTGCTCGTGTCCAGGGCTGCACTGCTAAAGCTAATTATAGCCTGTCTGGGTTGCTATGGCTACACTACTTATTGACTCAGCCCATTGTCCAGCCCACAGCCAGCACCTTCTGGCTACTTAAGCAGCTAAGTTCACTTCCTCTTGGCCCTTGTGGTGTTTCTGGCCGCAAGTGCAATCTCTGTGTTCTTGAGTTGACCCGGCTTTCTCCGACGTCCCTCGTGGCTCCTGATTCCTGGCTTGTTCTTGACTTCACTGATCTTTTTATTCCTGACCCTGGCTTGTCTGAGTTCCCAGTCTTGGTTCCTGTGTCACCGCCGCGGGTCTCGTCGCTGGCGGATGGAGGTCCATCCGCAGCTCACGGAGACCCGATGTCTCTGCTGCGGGTTCCGGTGCTGGCGGACGGGGGTCCGTCCGCAGCTCGCGGAGACCCGATACTGTAACCCCGGGTTCCGTGGGCTGCGGGCGCTCCCTCCGCTCGCGGCGCACGGATACACGAGGCGCCTGTTGTTCCCGCCGGCGGTCAATCTCTTGACCGCCCGTTCCGGGAGAAGGAGTTCCCAGGAAGTTACACTTACCTCCCCTCCGGTCGTCCGTCACTCCTCTGGGGGCGCAGCTGTGCGGCGAGGCAGGTCCCGGGGAATTGATGGACGGCTGAGAGGCGCGGCCATGACGTCAGCTGGAGGTGGGGCTTGAGAGTGGCGCCAGATTTAAAGGCCAGTCTGTGCTACTCTCAGGCACCCTGTTGTGGTCTGTTCTAGTGCTCCTGTGTTTTGCTGCGAATTGATCTGTGTTTTTGACCCTTGCATTTCCTGACTACGTTTTTCCTTTACGATTCTGTACCTCTGCCCGTGATTCCTGTGTACCGACCCGGCTTGGCTGACTACCTCCTCGTGTTTTGAACCTCGGCTTGTCTGATTACCTGCTTCGTTACCGACCTAGCTACCCTGACCATTCTTCTGAGATTAACCACTTCTGTTCTGATCCGCTGGTATACCGCATATTGCTGTTCACCTTGCATCGAACTCAGTGCATACCTACATTCTGCCTACACACTCACTGTTGGGATCATCTAAATCCTGGATTATCGCTGTTGAGGGCCCCTCTCTCTTCTGCGGTTCTCTGGGCAGAATAACTTCTGCGGTGAGTGCCTCAGATGTAGCAGACGCGACAGTTCCTGATCCCGGCTTGCCTTTTGGTATATGCTCTTGTATCACAATTTGGCTTTGTTTGCTTTTGTTATTACAATAAAGGCATTTTACGTTTTGTGTCTGGTTCCTGGTGTCAGGATTCGTCCCCTGCCCTGCAAACTGCCAGGCGTCGCCGCCACTTTAAGAGGTCTCCCTGGAGTTGAACTCCTCTCCACAGCTTGCTGCTCTGTTTACTTGTGTGTCTGTATTTTATGTACCTTTGCCCTCTTTCCTTTATACATCTGAGGATCTAGGTTCCTCTCTCCTCTCCCCATGTCCCAGTTTAAGATATCCTATCCTTGCTTAAAGGAGAAGCGTCTGAGGATCTCGACTCCTCACTACATCCTCTGTGTTCCTTGCCTTGTTCCCTGTCATTTGTGGTGTCCTGTACCATGTATGTCTTGTCTGGTTATGTTTAAAATCTGTGTTCTGTGTATTTATGTTAAGCTGTGTCGGTTATGCTATATCCATGCCTTCCTCACCAAAAGCCTATGTCATTACCACACCTGACCTAACCAACAGGCTTTTTAACCCTTCCTCCCTCACCTAAAGCCTATGTCATTAACACACCTGACCTAATCAACAGGCTTTATATAACTGCCTCTCAGTAAGTGTGAGTTACTTTGGAGCTATAGTTCATGCCAGACTCTGGATCTGTCTCTTGGACTTACCATTTCACCTGCCTGTTACCTTTTTGACCTGCACTGCCTTTTGGATTTATCCTTTTGCCAGCCTGTTACCTTTTTGACCCGGACTGCCTATTGGATTTACCCCTTTTGCTTGCTATCTCTCCCAGACCATATTATGTGGGTCTAATTGGGCCTATATTTCTACTTCTGGTTATTGAATTCAACTATTATGCATAGGAACCATTTGTAATTGTCATTTCAATTACAGTTTTGTCTTATTGATGCCTGTATTTGACTCTTCTGGGATGTTGTGCTCTTAATCACTCTGTACAAGTTGTGTTATTTTGTTATATCTGCATAACATACTTATGTACAAACTGGTCAATACTGACTATGTATGTTAATATGAGATGTTCATATTTTAATAAAAAATAATTGATTACTTTTGGTGTCAGGAGGTCCATATAAGCAACTGGTCCTGAGCTCCTCGGGCATCAACCAATGAAGAGCAGCTGTTTTTATAGCTGAGTAAAAGATTTTTCACCATATTTTATACTTTTTTTTTATAGTAAATTATATGATACAATCAAAATGACATCTAAAAAAAGCCCTTCTTGTTCCAGAAAAAAAAAAACAATATATAACTTGTGTGGGTTCTGTAAATGGGAAAGACGAAAATAACAGCTAAACACAAGCACCGCAGAAATGTTAAAACAGCCATTGTCACGAAGGGTACAAATATATAAAATCAGCCATTGTCACGAACGGGTTAAGAGAGAGCATGACAGTAGGTAACAGAATGAGTGTGTGATTTGGAAAAACAAAAATTTGGAGCGCCCTGCTTCCTCCTCAATTTCAGGTCTAGGCCAACCCGGCCTGGTGCTCAATATTAAGTACCATAACGCAGAGGAGGTGGTAGTGGTGCTGTCGTGGGTTAGGCCTAGGGCAGCGCTGAAGATAAATATAGTACTGCTCTAAGTGATGGCAATGTAAAACATGTTTAATTTTGTCCTTTGACAAAATATCAAACTATCTAGTGTCGCCTATATTTACCGTTGGTCAGTTGCATGATATAAAAGTATTATGAATATGGAGGGGCACTATGTTTGCTCAAAGCAAAATGTATTTTGTAGACTGTTTGTTTCTAATGACCAAAATAATGTATTTGTTCTATAACAGAGTTTATTTGAAATGTACAAATGTGATCATGCATATAGCCATACAGCATTATTTGCAGAGATAATTTGATTTATTTATGTGGATGTAAATAGTTGTTGTTTATTGCTTATCAAAATCTTTAATATTTTTGAGATCCAAACAGTAATTTATATTCTACTATACATGAAGTCATAACATTGCACTTAGACTTTTAAAATACCTGCATTTTCATAAAAGTAATTTTTGAATAAAACAAACTAGTCCATCTAAACAATGAAGAAAAAGAAAATTAAACTCCTAAAGTTAACAAAGATCAAAATTGATTTATACATATATCTAATTTAATTAGTTTTATATACTTATTAACAAGCATTCAAATGATTCAACACACTGCTTTTGCTAATTCATTTGAAAATTAGTGCAGATTTAACAGAAATATTACCTCTCTGGCGTATCTGTATGTAGTAGCAAATCAAATTTTTGTTGCCAAATGTGTCTTAGTCACATAGAAGTGAGTTAGAAGTGTTTTCAGTAGCCACAACTATTATCACCTTCAGCTGTATTCCATAAAATAAAGATAATCATTGTAGTGTAAAGGTAAGGAGCTCAATCTGTGGCAGATAATGGGTCATATACATGCTATATGACCAAACGTATGTGGACACCCTTCCTAATTATTGAGTTTAGGTGTTTCAGCCACAGTCATTGTTAACAGGTGTTTAATATCAAGCACATAAGCATTATATCTCCATAGACAAACATTGGCAGTAGAATGGATGAACGGTCACTGAGCTCTTCAGTACGACCCACTGTCAAGTATCCATACACTGTGTTGCTGTTTGATGGGTTGGTTGCAAGGGAGATCCATTACAAGACATTTTGTGCTTTTAAGACACAGAGTGTTGGGAAATGACAACTGTCAACTTGGGGTGCTGCTCTAGATCAGGCCTAGGGCAGCTTCCACGGTTAATCTGTCGCTGCACTTACACATACATATACAAACACAAACACTCTCTCTCTTCCTCTCCTATTGTTCCAAAAGTTCAAACAGCAACTTGTGCACCTCCCTGCTACTTAGCACATGCAGAGCCTTGTCTTCTCTGCAGGCTGCCACGCTATTAATGCTGGGGTTCATGTAATGTTTTAAATGACCCTGGTTGATACCTCAGTTACTAGGGGGGGCATGGGTGTCATGCAACCACCACACCCACCTTGAGATGACCCTGGGGATGGGTAATTTAGAGCCCCTACTATTACATTATGGGTATGTATAACATGATGGGTATGATGTTGGTCTTTGGATCCCTTAAGCCAAGTCCCTTCAATTTGTAATACAACATTTATTTTGTGAAACACAATTGAATGTAAATATAAAAAAAACAATTCCAGTACTGAACATTAACAATATTTTTCCATTTGCATGGATGATTTCATCGTTACATAGAAAGATATTTTGTAAATTACACAAAAAATGCCACATTGTTCTCAAATCACAGTTATCCTTTGAATCCATGTCTACCTTTAGAAATTGACGATTTTCAGAATTTCTTTCTCCTCCACAGACTCTCAACCATCAAGACAACAGCAGTTTTTTTGTATTTTGATTTTAGTGTGTACAGTGCAAACAAGGAATTCTATGAACTATGTAGATTTCTGTTTTCACTGTGTGAATGTCAGGTTCTGTTACTTTGGATTAAAACATATTTTAAAACATTTTCTTTCATGCAGATGTTAATCCAAGGACGATTCATGGGAATACAATTGCTTACCAAGATTAAATCTAGTAGACATGTGGAACTTCAAACCCTTTATAGTCCAGTGACAGATAATGAGGTAAGTACTTGCTGTGCTAGTTAAGTACAGTGCTTTGTGCATCTCATATTTCTAGATGCAGCTGGGGTAAGCCTTGAAGACAGAGTATTGATTATTAAAATAACCATGACTTTAACCTTAGTATGTCCAAGACATCTGCTAATTTAGCAAAATATTGTGTACATTTTTACAGTGCTTAATTCTGTCATGAGCATAAACCTAGGCTTGGGGTTCGCTCGTTATGCTCTTGCAAACTACAAGAGTGACCAAAAATGGAATGATGCTGATGGGAGCAAAAATTAAGGCAAACAAAACATGTTCAGGAGGGTCCACAAGTTCCTGAAACAAAAGCGTGCAATTTACAAAATAAGTCCTATGTCCTTTCATAATGTATTCATGTGCAATCTCATTTGGAAAAGTGTAGTTAAAGGCATCAGCAAGGTCTTCCAAGCAAAAACGTAAAAAGCTGTAAGGCCTGTGTAAAAAACAAAAAAAGGAAACGTATAAATTGGCTAAATTATAATCTTGATCAGATGCAACACTAGTATCCAAAAGTAAAGATGAACTTTTTGAAATGTAGTACACTTCTAATATAACTTATTACTTAACTGTGGGACTGTTCAAAGTGTGGATTTTTACTCTGTGTGTGTGTATGTATTGATATATGTGTGTATATATATATATATATATATATATATATATATATATATATATATATACCGTATTTGCTCGATTATAAGACAAGGTTTTTTTCAGAGCAAATGCTCTGAAAAATACCCCTCGTCTTATAATCGGGGTCGTCTTATAATCAGACCTCAAAGTCTGACTATGAGACGACTAAGATCCAGATCCCCCGCAGCTGCAGGGGATCTGGATCCTCCTGTCTCAACCCCCCTGCTCCACTTACCGGTACTTCAGAGTCCCCGGTGTGCAGCTGTCATGTAGCTGGGGCAGCGTGTAGACTCACGCTGCAGCCGGAAGGAGGCGTGGCTAGCAGTGGGGGTTGTCTGCGTGCATCCGCCAGACATTCCCCGGCTGTCAAAGATCAGAGTTCCCCGCACCGGGGGGTGGGGCGGGGGGTGTTAAATGGGGGCATAAGGCATTTCTGGAGGCAGGGTGCTCTGTGAAATGCCTTTTAACCCCCTTAATGCTACTCTGCCTCCAGAAATGCCTTTTTAACCCTCTATACGCCACTCTGCCTCCTGAAATGCCTTAAACCTCCCTATATGCCACTCTTCCCCATAATATGCCTTTTAACCCTCTAAGTGCCAGAGTGGCATATAGGGTTAAAAGGCATATCATGGGGCACAGTGGCATATAGGGTTAAAAGGCATATCATGGGACACAGTGGCATTTAGAGGGTTAAAAGGCATATCATGGGGCACAGTGGCATATAGGGGGTATAAGACATTTCTGGGGCAGATGTGCATAACTGGGGGGCAGGTTGGAAAATAGAAGGAAATAAAACCAAAATATTTTTCTCAATCATAGCTTTTATTAAAAAAATAGTTTAAATGAATTAACATTTACTGGTAAAACTTTTTTCCTAAAGGGTCGTCTTATATTCCGGCTTTTTCTTTTTTTCCTAAATTAATATTAAGATTTGGGGGGTCATCTTATAATCAGGGTCGTCTTATAATCGAGCAAATACGGTTTATATATATATATTGGCCCGATTATAGGCCGCACTCCCCCCCCACACTTTAAATCCTATAATCGGGGTTTAGCGCAGGGATGCGCAATTCGTATCGCCCGGGGCAGGTGTTTTTTTCCCTTTTCTTTATCATTTAGGGTTAGGATACAGATCCCCCGCAGCGCTGCAGGTGAGCTTGATCCTCCTCTCTGGCAGCCGGTGGGCGTCTGCGCGATTCAGACAACCCTCGCTGCTGCCGGCACTTCTACCGGGCTTTTATGACGGAGCACCGGCGTGACATGACCTTCCGGTGCTCCGTCAAAGGAGCCCCGGTGGAACTACTGGCCAGCAGCAGCGAAGGCTGTCTGAGCGCATCGAGAAGATGTTCACCGGCTGTGCGATACGCTCAGATAACCTCTGCTGCTGCTGGCACTTCCGCCGGGGCTTCTTTGACTGAGCATCAGCATAGAAGCCCGGTGGAAGTGGCAAGAAGCAGCAGAGGTTGTCTATGCGCACCGCGCAGACGTCCACCGGCTGCCCCCGCTAGAGACAGTGGAGTCTGGGGATGCATTGGTAAGTCTGGGGGAGGGGAGCAGACCAGCATATCAGGGTGGCATAAAGCATATCAGAGGGCAGAGTGGCATATCTGGGGGGCAGAGTGGCATATCAGGGGTTATAAAGCATATCTGAGGCAGAGTGGAATATCAGGGGTTATAAAGCATATTAGGGGAGAGAGTGACATATCAGGGGTTATAAAGCATATCAGAGGGCAGAGTGGCATATCTGGGGGGCAGAGTGGCATATCAGTGGTTATAAAGAATATCTGGGTGGCAGAGTGGTGTATCTATAAGTAACGTGCATTATGAATTAAGGTGGGGGACCTTAAAATGCTATTGGCTTTCCAAATTTCTGTTTGTATATAACCTATCCTGACAATGCTGCATAATAGATACCAAAAATGATAAAATACATTAGATAAAATACTGCTTTACCATTCCACTCGTGTATTTTTTCTCTAAAAATATTTTTTTCTTTAAAATAGCACCAAACTTTAAGGATGCGGCCTATAATCGAGCCGATACGAGATATATATATATATATATATATATATATATATATATATGAGAACTGTGCTGTATATATTTGACTATAAATACTAAACACATGTAGATATATTTTGCATAGTTTGTTACAAAACAAAGTAGAGATTGGTCACATTGGTCAGACACGTGCAAAAGCTTGTTTTAATATATGTAGTAACGTTATACTCGTAAATGTGCAGGCAAATAAAGCTTTCTGAATATAAGCCTATATGGAATATTGTAGATAATTTTGCCACCTCAATAATGTCAATGGCAAGCCATACTCAGCACACATGCTTTTCAACTGGACAGACATGAATACAAGATACACTACCTGTTAATTTTCTGCCATTCACAAAACATCTCAGGTTCAAGTTTGGACATCATTGTGGAGTAATGATCCCAACAATCTTGTGCAAAACTAGGGTACTTTATCTCTAAGAGGGAAGCAAAAATGTAAAATATTTCCTGAAACGCAACATTTTAAAGAATAGGACCATTAAAAGCATACATATTTAGTCTTTTTACACTTGCGATATAGGCCTTCCAAGTAGTATTTAATGTTATATTTACCTCCCCTCTTTGTGACACATATATGTACTTAAACTGCTACAGTGAACAAATGACTTTTCCTTTTTTCATCACCGATATTCTGCTGTCTATTTTAAAGTTAACATATAAGACATTATATTTAACGGGAAGTACTTTTTTTTTTATTCATCCTACACCTGTTGAGACCCCATCAAACTGAGTACAGTAACTATATTTACCTTTGTCTAAAGTAGTATTGTTCTTTTGTTGATGGCACAAAAGCTCAAGAAAAAAGCAGCTAAATAAACTTCTGCATGATGATAATTCCATAATCTCATGACTGTAATGTCATCCCTTAAACTGTCAGTCATACTTTCATTCCTTACCTGGCAACATGGGCTCCCTCATTTACATATTTTCTATTTAAGACACAGCTAAGAAGGACACAGATGAGGCAACAAACTGCCATTCAGACTTGCAAGACCAACACAATCTTCAGCACAACCGTAACCTGTGCCACATCAAACATAAAGGGACCTATACTTAGAACAAGCAAAGTGCCGGGGAAAGCAGAAGAGCTGCAGGTTACCGAAGGTGGTTCTAAACTGATGGTCTGTGATCTCAATATGAACACTTTCAGAATGCAGATGCTGCCGTACTGTTGAACCCCCCTCCTGTTAAGGCTACACTTGCTTGCCACGATAGCCAAAGATCCACCCCTGCAGAGACAGCAACCCACTTCCACCTTTACCCTTCTGCCTCCTCCACCCCTATACTGGTAGCCTCCTCTTAAGATCATTTGTTCCATTTGCTTTAGACACTGAAGTAGAAACTGAAGGAAAGAAATATGGCTGTGACAAGAAGGAGGAATACCATAACAAAAGCCTCTGTAAGGCTCCCATCGGGAAAGAAATCCAACATAGCTCCTCTCCCCCATGTTCTGAAGAAACATAGAATTTGAATGTTTGTAAGCAACACCAACTGGACAGAGTTAAACTGAGCTTATGCCCCCTGGGGTGAATAATAAGCTTATCATAAGCAAGAACACTATGGAGAAGGTTCCACGGCACAGACGGTTTGAAAAACATGGCATCAACCAAGCTCACCAATTAACACAAAGACATGGCATGAATGGCCATTAAGTGAGGCATATCCATAAGTACTTTTAAAAATGTTATATGTATGCTATATTTATGTTAAAAATAGCCTAAAGATTAATCAGATAAAAGGTAAAGAGGAGAGCCTCAATATGGTTTGGGTAATGTTAGAACTGAACGTTAGCTGAAGAAATTGTTAAAAATGTCAATATGTGGTGAGGTTATAGTTATGGGGGACTTTAATCTCAAATCAAACAGCTGAGGAGGCAAAACACATTATTAGAAAATGTACACAAGGAATATTTACTTTAAAGACAAATCAAGGGAGTTATGTAATTTAGGATAAAGACCTAGCCAAGGTAAATGAAAAGGACCTCAGTCGGAAAGGAGAAACAATGTGACATGTAAAGCATGTGTTTTTATAACGAGGAAATACTAAGGGAACATACCGTAATATGGCTTGGGGAAAACAAAGTTCCCTCTTGGGGAAAACAAAGTTCCCTCTTGTACTTTATCAAATAAATTTAACCCCTTCACAACAAAGCCCAGACATGTACGTGCTCACGATGCAATGAATGTACGATCGGCGGCTTTGTAGCATCCACGGAAGCCTCACAAGTGAGGCTAGCCGTGAATATTGAGAGGAAAGCCCCCCCCCCCCCCAAAAAAATGGGGGCTGGCTAAAAACAGGGCTTGGAAAGCGATCAGCAATACATTTCTAAGCGTAATGGGTGTTGCTGACATGCCTCAATATCAAGGTATTCAGCAACACAATCCCCCTACCCCCATCGCCTTGATTGCTCCCAAGAGTGTGAGGGAAGTGTATGTGTATAAATGTGTGTTTATAGGCAGCTGTTTGTAAAGGCAGCGTTTGTGGGCAGCCGCGTGTAAGGGTAGTGTATGTGTGTTTATGGGCAGTCATGTGAAAAGGCTGTGTGTGTGTATGGACAGGTGTGTGTAAGGAATGTGTGTGTGTGTGTAAAGCCAGTGTATGTGTGTGTTTATGGGCAGGTATGTGTAACGGCAGCGTGTGTGGGCAGTCGCAGTAAAAAAAAATTGCTGAGGGGGCACAATATTCCAGCCTGTCGCTCTCTCTCTCTGCACTCATTTGTAAACTATAAAGAAAAGCTTTTGAGAGTTTTCCCCTCTTTCTCATGTCAATACCTGAGGAAGAGAGGAAGACTTTTACGTATTAGTATTACGTTAGTCCAATTAAAAAAAAGGTATCATTGCATACTGCAATACTCTGGTATTTTGACATTTATATATATTTAGTTTTTCAGTGGTATGATTTAGTGGTGGAATTTATTAGTGCCCCCAGGTTTTGACTGTGGTATCTTATGTCCCCCCCTATATATTGTTCCTAGAGTCGCCACTGTGGGTAAGGAATAAAAAACTGGCATACCTTGTGTCTTTGGGGTTTACAACTGATAAGAGATCTAACAGTTAGCATCTACAATCACATTTCTCTTAGATTGGATTACAGGGCCAGCTCAGCCCTTCACATTAGAGAAACTTGCCAGGTGTTGGCTCTTCAGAATGAATAAAGTGAGAACGTTAAAACCACAACTTTCATGCAAATTATCCCACTAATGCTTTCTTTTAAGAATAAACCCCTTTGTAGGTATATCTTAGACAAGTCCATTTTGGCATAAAAGTAGCTTATTTTCTTTGCCTTGCTTTGTGCAATTGTGACCCATCATAAGCATATAGAACAGTTGTTAATGAACACATTGTAGCAGACAGTAATTGCTTTACTCACTTAAATTTGCTGGATAGTCATAGAATTCGTTAAGTGGAGAAATAGTGATGTTCTGCGCTGTCACTGAGCAGGAAGCTGTGAAAACAGATCATAATTAGCACACATCTTTATATTTGCTTAATAATCCCAGCAATATAACTGGATTTTCTACATAAGGCTACATTGTTGTAATGCTAAAATAATCTAAATTTTGTAAACTGCCTCCAACGTTAATAAATCGAAACAGATAATGTATGCAGAATAAAGTGTTAAGGGACAGAAGAAAAAAAAATCCGATCCAGACCTCCACTCCTATTGTTAATAGTTCATTAAGGGTGCATATAAATTAACTGCAGTTTATAATATACCAGTCATTGTTTCATTGTCTTGCCTGATTAATTATAAAAAATAATAAAATATCAGTTAATAACATACACACTATAATAACTGATTATAGGTTCTCCTGACTCATAAAACAAACTATATTCATGAATGCTTCAGTATTTTTCTTGGCTTCTTGTTAACCCTTATAACACAGGTACAACCTAAAACAGATTATTCAAAATCTGCAGGTAAGATAAACAAGGAGTAGTTGTTGTAGTTTTGCCGTTACTAAAAGGAGGGGTTTTGGTTTGCTGTAAGTTTAAAACTACTGCTCTTGGTATTTTTTAGCAAAAACTGTACACCATCCTGATGCCGTTGATATTGAAATGGCTCTAATACTGTCTACATGAAAACCTTTACTTGTCATTAGTTGTCATTATTTAAAGATACCGTATTGGCTCGAATATAGGCCGCACTTTTTTCCCCCACTTTAAGTCTTTAAAGTGGGGGTGCGGCCTATATTCGGGGTCTAGCGCTCGACGCCCGGGATATGTAGTCCCGGGCGCCGGGCAGGCAGCGGGGTTAGGATACAGATCCCACGCAGCGGTGCAGGGGTCCTGTATCCTACTCTCCGATGCGCTCTGACAGCCTCCCCTGCCAGCACTTTCCACGGGGGTGGCGGCACGGGAGGTTGTCTAAGCGCATTGTGCGGACGGTCACCGGCTGCGGAGGTTGTTTACCCGCATCACCGCAGCTGGTGAACTATAGATCAAATAAACAACACATATAAACAACACTTGCATGTATAGGTCACCTGATTGAGACATACAAACTATATATTTGTAGGTATACATAAATAATGTATGGAAACATAGCATAGCAGGTATAGATCAACAGAATAACACACAAACCCGGCTTTGCAGGTATAGATCAATTGGAAATCACATATAAACTTGGCATTAAAGGTATAGATAAAAAATAAACTAAATTACAGGCATAGATCACAGATTGCACACCCCAAAGGCCAGCACTGGCGTCCACATTGCCCACATAGAACCTGACCAGCACCCAGATTATGCACACAGATTACAGCCCAGCCTGAGCCAACTTTGTCCCCAAAAAGCCCTGCGTAAAACATCTTTGCCCCCCCAAACAGCCCACCTTGTGCCATCTTTGTCCTATAAACACCCTGCTTGTGCCATCTTTGCCTTTCCCAAATCACTTAAACATCACGATACACACAAAAAAGTCACTCATTAATTCACTCTTTCATTCACACACTCATTCATTATCTCACTCATTCACACAAATAATTTATACATATTCATTAATGCATTCTCACAATTCATCCACCCATTAATTCATTCTCTCACTAATTCACACAATTCATCCACACATGAATTCATTAATTCTCTCACTCATATTCACTCTTTATTTATTTCAATATTCTTACTACCCCCCTTCTCACTATCTACCCCCCTTCTCACTATCTACCCCCTCTCCCCACTTCTCACTATCTACCCCCCCGTAGTTCACTTACCTTGCTGAAGTTTTGCTGCTCTGCCGCTGCTGAGTGCCGGGATTTGACATCATATTCTGGCTCTCAGCATGAAGCGCTGGCACCGAGACAGAGGCCTTGCACTCCCACCACTGCAGTCAGGGCAGCACCGAGGCGGGTGGTGGCAGGGAGCGGAGGAGACAGAGGGGCACCGAGCAGTTGCTGAAAACTTTTTCATGAGCGACCGCTCGGCGCTCCTCTCTCACCTCCGTGCATCCACCTCAGCACGGCCCTGGCCGTGGTGCCATAAATTTTGACTGGTTCTAAAATTAGTGCATGGAAAGTGTTAAAATATTACCATTTGAAATACCCCAAGGTGTCTAATTTTCAAAAATATATGGTATGTTTTAAATTAGCCGATTTCAAAGATGTTCCAAATAGTACATGGGATAACCAGATGAAAAGGATGACCAGACGTCACAATTCCAAATGATAAAATGTGCACCTCCCAAATGTGGCTTTTTAGCCCCCAAAACACCCATCAAACCAATTCATTAGTGTCATCACTGTACTCAGCAGATATTGCAGAACACATATTGGGATGTTGTTTCTTGGTAACTCCTTAAATTATTGGTAAATGTATTCCTAAATTGCAATGTCTGGGGGAAAAATCTTTGGCAAAGTTTGGATGTTAAAAAGTTTTAAAATAACTCAAGATGAATACTCTGGGTAGTCTACAGGTACTTGTGGGGGTGATTCGGGGATTATGGCAGATATCAGGGTTACAATGTCACTATTGCTAATTTTGAAAAAAAAAATGTGAAAAATAACAATACACTACTTGTACTTTTTGCCCTATAACTTGCAAAAATACTTTTGAAGCATTGAATGTTCCTAAACTCAGGACAATATTAGAATTGTATGCTTTTTAGGTTGTGCACTCTCCTATTTTGTATATAGAAACATAGAAAGTGATGGCAGATAAGAACCATTAGGCCCATCCAGTCTCCCCAACCTTTGAGTACTTTCCTTAGTACCTGCCATTATCCTATATCTAGCTTAGCCATATGCCTATCCCATGCTTGCTTAAATGTCTTTACTGTATTAACATCTACCACTTCTGCTGGAAGGCTATTCCATGCGTCCACTACCCTTTCCGTAAAGTAATATTTCCTGATGTTACCATTAAACCTTTGCCCCTCTAGCTTATGACTATGTCCTTTTGTTGTGGTAGTATTTCTCTTTTTAAATAAACTCTCTTCCTTTATCTTGTTGATCCCCTTTAAGTATTTAAATGTTTCTATCATATCCCCCTGTCACGTCTTTCTTCCAGGCTATATATATGTTAAGTTCCTTTAACCTGTCCTGGTAAGGTATTTTTGTGCTGTGCATATTTGCAGGTTCTAACCAAACCTTAGGGTTGAGCAGACCCTCTTGCCACACAGGTGCCTCATTAATGGTGCCCAAAGAAGGCTTTAAATTGCGTGAGAGTTTAGTTTGGGTTAAAATGCAGTCCCATTGATTAAGATCCTTAGAAAGCAATATAGCCATGAAGAGCCAAAAATTAATGGAATTGTATGGCGGCTAGGAACCGCAGCGATGCCCTCCAACAATTGGAACTGCGTCGGTACGGACATCCTTTTGTACCACCACGTCACTCTTTTTAGGTTACATTCAGCTTGTGGTGTGCAACACTCGGTGGTGGTTACAGAGAGGGAGCTCGTTTGGGAACCCTGGTTTTATTACCAATCTTTGGGACCAAGGTTTACCCAGCTGCAGCTATGAAACTCTGGCCTGGCTACCACGCAGACTATTATCGGGAAGTTTCCAACGCTGCCACTCCGGGTCCTGAGGTCGGATCACCCTGCTTTTTGGACCAGAACATCTTCGGACCATGAACTCTCCTTTGGTAACCCCGGATTGACAGCGTTCCATCGGGATCACCTCAAAACAATGGCCCTCAGTCGTGTGGGCATTGCTGGCCATTGTCAGGTACCGTGAGGTACCTGGGGTGCAAGTGAGGGAGGAGTCCAATATGCAGGGGCGTCTAAAGAGAGAGTCCAAAGTAACAGAGTGAACTGAGAGGAAGTCAGTAGGCAAACCAAGGTCTAGGCAGGCAGCAATCCAAAGCAAGGTCAGAGAACAATCCGTGGTCAGGTCCAGGCAGCAATCAATAGGCAGGGTCAAAGAACAATCCGTGTTCAGGTCCAGGCAGCAACCAATAGGCAGGGTCAAAGAACAATCCTTAGTCAGGTCCAGGCAGCGATCAATAGGCAGGGTCAGGGAACAATCCATGGTCAGGGTACAGGTAGCAAGCAATATGCAAAAGGGTCACAGTAAGGATAGGAGCACAGAACTAGGGACACACTGGACCAGATAGAACGTCTCAAAATATCAGCACTGCCATAAGGGTGCTCGGAGGTTTTATAGGCACCTGGGAAGTGACATGTGAAGTCACGCCTGAAGATCCGCCTCCCGTGTCTTCCTTACAAATCCCTGTTGAAGGAGACGGCACTGTAAGTGCCCCGTCACACATCCATGCCGCCCCCCCCCTGCGGAGGACAACAGCCATAGAACTATATGGAGGCACTGGGGTGTCTGGTAGTTGGTAGATGGGATTATACCCTTAACGCTGTCTTGTATTGTGTATAAATATCTGCTGTCTCGGCTAGGGTTTGGGGGAATATGAAGGGTTAATCCCTTGAGCAATTGAGCTTTCAGTGGTAAGAAAGATCTCTATGGCAAAACTACTCAGTCTGAGGACGGGTCTCCATGACAGCCCAACAGCAATGCACA